>JAPWIX010000008.1:1277500-2477500 GCA_028751805.1 Podosphaera xanthii
GATTTCCTCGCCGCACTCGCAAAGGAGGACTGCATTTTCATGTTTAAATCGACGATGATAGGCTGCGAAGTTGCCATGTGCTGATCGCGCTGCAAGAAGTAGGCCAAGATTTTTCCGAGACAGAAAACACAATTCTTGTGGAAGCTTGCCAGTCATTGAGATATTTAAGTATCTATATCGTTCAGGAGCATTAATTTCCCAATATGATGCTATATTTGCTTCATAGCGTTCGTTGAGTAGTCTCGTCGCCCTAGAAATAGAGGCTTTTACACGCAGAGTAGGTTCGTTGGAAGCAAGTTTTGCTAGAGTATCGGCATGCTCATTTCCAGTAATGCCTGCGTGTCCCGGGATCCATCTTATCATTACAGTGCCAGGTGACGCAACTGAAGTGCGTACTCTTCTGTGCCAGGTATCTCGTAACTCCTGAAACTCAGCGATTCTTGTTGAGCTGGATGGGGTCTAATTGCCAGTATACAAACGGATAGCAGCTTCTTCATTGTCAAGGCACACTGCTACGTTAGTAGCAAATTTTGCCATAGTGTGCGCAACAGCGGTCTTAAGACCCTCTGTTGCACCAATGATTTCTGCATCGTAAACTTCTGCTGTACGTCCAAGTGGTATCTTTCCACATGAAATTTCAGTGGTTGGTCCGCGATAGATACAGTACCCCGCCCCCACGCTTCCGTCTTCGTCCATTGACCCATCCGAAAACACAACAAGGTCAAGTATACCAATATTCCTTGTATTAATCCATTCTTTGTACTTATCGAGTCCTTCTGTGCGTCCAACAGCGCCTATTATTTCCTTGATTTTAGTTCTGTCTATTTCCTGCTATGGAGGATTCAGTGTGTCGAGTGAAAGTTCTAGAGGTTGTCGACGTCTGATCCACTTAAAATGGGAAGACTTCTAACGTTTACGTAGCGGGTGTTTTGGGTCAGCAGCGGCAATACGTATTGCCATGCGGTCGTGAGATCGTTTAAGCCATGCGATAGCAGGGCCCCATCCTGTTTCTCGCAAGAGAGCTGGGACTGGGGTGGTCTTATAAACAGGTAGGACTGCTCTTGCTGCTCGGTTTATCGCTCCTTGTATTTGACTTATTGTCCACAGTGAAGTTTTAGGTCCGTACCATGTCTCCGCACCGTAAAAAAGCGATGCGAAAGCTACACCCTGTATTGCCTGGCGGAGTAGACTAGGTTGAGTCCCTTTAACCGTATTGTTGAGTTTTTTAACATGATCCGTTACGACACGGCATCGTTGACAGGCTCTTCGGGCATGTTCTTTAAATGTTAGTTTTCTATCATATATAATTCCTAGCCACCGCGTAAATTCATTAGGTCTGATGATAGTACTTTCCATCTGGAGAGGGGGTTCCGTATACTTCCTCTTGTTATGAAAGTACTGGAGCTCGGTCTTTGTGTTCTCAAAGTGAATACCATTGTCATAGCCCCACTGCAATTTTTCATTTAGACTATTTTGTAGCTTCTTTCCACATTCTTCTAGAGATCCGGCTGTTTCAAGTGTTAAAATGTCGTCTGCGTAGCCAAACCGACTCTTTGAGAGGTGCAGAACTGGCTCCATATAAAGTAGAAAAAGGATCGGGGAGGTTGGGGAACCTTGTGGGAGCCCGCTTACGATCTGAAATGATTCCGAGATTGTTCCGTCAAGACTTATTTTTGCCGTACGGTTAATTAAGAAAGAGCCGACCCATTTGATTGGGTTTATTGGCCGGCCTTGTGACCTTAATCTATGCAGAAGTCTGTTTCGTAGTATACCATCAAAAGCACCTTTCACATCAACGGTCACAATGCCAGCAACTTTTCGCGACTTAAGCGAGTCTTTAACATCACATAGTAAAGCAGTCGTCAAATCTGTCGCAGATCGTTTACTTGCTGCACTGCACTGGTCCCTGACGAGAATGTTGTGTTTTAAAGCCCAGTAGGATATTCGTCTGGCTAGAAGACGCTCAAGCCCTTTGCCTAAGCAGCTAAGAAGGGAAATAGGACGATAGGATTTCGGGAGTGTGCAGTCTCGTTTCCCGGGCTTCGGTAATATGACAATTTCTTCGCGTTTAAAAATTTGGGGATGAACGCCCAGTAAAGCGCATTTATTGAAAAGAGTTGTGATACGGTGCCCTAAGGATGGCCACAAGATTCTAAGTAGAGGAGCTGTGATTTCATCCTCTCCAGGAGAAGTTGAGGTTATTTGACAGGTGGCCCAGAAGGCCTCGGCCTCGGTAAACAATTGCCATTGAATGTTTCTAGCTGCTACGGTCGGTATATCGGGCGGTATGTCTGTCGCTTCTATGTGTTTAGAAAGAAGCTCTCGATGTAGGAGTGCCGCCTTTTCTTTCGGACAACAGACTTCGGTGTCTCCGTTAGAATCTTTTAGAGGGGGAGTGTGATACTTTGAAGCAGTGTTGTGCCATTTTATTACCTTATACACATCAGGAACATTCTGTAGATTTTCGACTCGTGACTTCCAGTAATCTCTCTTTGCACGTCTAACAATTTTTCGGAGCTCACGCTTCTCGTGTTCAAAGTAGCCTGTACGTCTCGCTCGGCGGTATCTGCGTGCAGCCTCTTTGCATTCCTCGTTCCACCAAGCAGTTCCACGTTGTTTGCCCTTTGTCCGGGGACAAGCAGTTAATAGAGCGTTACTAATAATGTTGACGATTTTTTCTGCCTCGATCTTAGCCTCTTCTTCGGTCTGAATATCAACAGGCTCTTGTTCATGGTCTAAGAGTTGAAGAAATAAGTCCTTGTCGAGTGACTTGTACCGTAAACGTCCTCTGCTATCTTGATTATCTTCGCCGTCTAGAGGTATTGTTGTAACTAAAGTCTCATGGTCTGATGTGGTGTGAAGTTCTAGCGGAATTTCACATTTTGCACCAGCATAAGAGCAGAAAGCAAGGTCTAGGGTTCCACCTCTATTATGGGTGGATGTCTCTATAGGATTGAGGAGATAGAGGTCTTTTCTGCTAGCCCAATCTACCAATGCTGTTGCTTCTTGGGAATTCGAGGTGGTATTTGAGTCCCATAATGGATGTCTTAAGTTAAAGTCACCGGCCACAAAGTCTGGGGATCCAGGAGCTTCGAGCAGCACGTTTAGGCAGTCTCCAGCACCAGCACTTGATAAGGTATTGTGAGAGGCTGGTCTTGAATAACTCAAAGATCTAAAGATTCAATTAATAAACTAAGAAGTGCGTGAAGATTATTTACAAGACAAGAACAATCATATATAGTTATCCCAAGCTGTCCCCACCGAATCCCATCGAACGCCTTAGAACTAGAACGTATAATAAACCGTAGAAGATACTGGAGTATTCACAATATCCCAGAATGCCATTAAACCATTTCAGTACTCCATAGAAGATTTGTGAATGTTCTCTAATATTTAATAATGATCGTCATAAAGTGGGTACGGCTAGTAACTCAATCGGGTAAGGTGAATGTTAAATAATAATTAGCTATAAAGTAAATTAAGCTAAAGCAGCCGTGATAACAGATAGCGCTAAAAACGGTGATGTAAGCAAGGGCGCTAAGCCCGAGTTAATCACAGGGGTTGTAACCCTGACAGGTATACGGGATTCTGAAGCAAACCGCACAGGCATTAATAAGCGCGTATTAACTTATCATTTACCAAGACAAAACAAAGGCTCGTAATCATCAATACGAATGAAGTCATCTACGGAATCATTATCAGCAATTACGAGTGTAGGGGCATTGACAACATCGTGTTCAACATTCCATGATTAACATCGTATAACATTTATTCTCACACCAATGATGTGGAAAGAGACCCTTTGTATATAGTGAACTCATAAGTCTAGTTTATTGAATTAAGTTCTTTCACTCTTATTGCTAATTGCTACCCAGCTCATATTAACGTTTTCCCAACTATTCATATCACAATATAACTTATTGTGAATTGGACTAAGTTACATCCTTAACAGTACTATTTACTGGGGCATTATATACATTCCAAATGTCAAATCTTCTATCACGATCACTAGATATAGATATTCGTACAAAGTCCGCGGATATATCTACAGCAGTCTGATATAAGTGAAGCCCCTGACTTTTCCGAACGTAAGTGAGTGCCCTAGGGCGAGTGCTCCATTCTGAGAGAGGTGAAAAAATTAAGAAATTTGGGTGCGTAATCGAGCGTTTTGAAGAGAGGTTTCTTAGGGTCCATGGTTCTTGAATTAAGAGAACATCAATGTTGTTTTCATGTGCAAGTTGAAGTGCTAAGCTGTGCGCGTTTGCTCCTCTTCCACATTTGCTTGCATAATCCGTAAAAATCTTTTTCTTTTTGAGTTGTGTCGTCTCACCATAATTAGTGTTTTGAAAAGTTTAAGTTGGCCTCTCCCTCAGGGAGTGAAAGCTCTGGTGTATGATGGGCTTTTAGAAACTCACTACGACCTTCTTTGCGGATCTGTCTAAGTTGGGGGCCGGACATGCAAACGATCACTCCATTTTTACGTTGGGGCCTTGCTGGGCAGAAGACACTCAGGGAATTATGTGGACCTCGACAGTTGAGGCATTGTCTATATTGGCTGCACGCCCCTTCATGTTTTTCTGCCCCACATAGTTTACATATAAATTTTCGGGCACATGTTCGAGTCGAATGGAACCCGAAGCACTTTTCACATGTAGGGATTGTTTTACGATCCCGAATTCGCTCAACACCAACCGCTATTCCGAAAAGTTGGAGTAGCAGAGGGAATTTGCTGGCTTTCTGCTCTGGAATGTGGATCCTTATGTATCCAGTCTCATCTGTAGAGATTTTTGACCGGTTTGTCCACGCCACCTGTCTGATAGGAACATCATCTGTAATTAATGCAAGACCTGGTTCTTGCAGTAACAGGCCATCTAAAGGGTCTTTTGTTCCCTCCAGAGTGGTTATACGTTTGGGTAATGGTCCGACTACAAAGGTCGTCCAGGATTCTTGTCTTTCCACAGTTGCGTTTCCAAAACGTCGCGCAATATCATCCTTGTACTGTAGAATAGCCGCTGCTTTGGCCGGTGTTGGTGCTAGTATCGCTATGCCTGTGGGTGCTTGCCAGACGTCCGACACAAGGGAGGGATCGGGGATGAGTTTCTGAATTTGTTGCCTTAGTAAGAAAGAATCTGTTTTACGAGCTTCATGCTCTTTCCCAAGGCGTATCATAATTCTTCTGTCTTCATGGCTCTGTCCTTGCGGAGGCGTGGGCCTTGCGGGAGGTGCCCGAATGGGATTGTGGTTTTTATTGGTATTAGCATCAGCGGTTCTTAACGCCCAAGAGTTATGTTTATGTGAGGTGATCTGTTGATTATGAGGGGGATTGCCAGCCGTTAAAAATATTTCTTCACCTCGTACAGCACGAGAGACCCCGTCTGAAATCAGTGCTAGAAAACTTGACCCAGCTCCAGGGCATTCCAATTGCATCTGCTCTAAATATGGTCCTACGAGATTCAATAGTCCTCTAGCCTTTGCCATTAAATTAAATTTTTCTATTATCCTATTTCGGCGCCTGAAGGCCCACGTAGGTATTTTTCGGAAGATACGTATTCTTTGTTATAGAACGACTCATTTTGACGTTTGGAACACTCATACTCAGATTTCATTTGCAGATACCACTACGAGAATAACGCCTTACGACATGTACCCTCTTCCGTGAATACCCACCACAGGGAAAAGCGAGAAAAACCTGTGGCTATCTGAGCATGCTTTCGTCATTCTACGAATACAGTATCACCGCGAGAGAAGTGGTGTGAGGGTCTTGCTGGATTCGAACCAGCTTTCTCCTGTCTCAAGTGGGGCATGTGTCCAAGCTACCCAGACTCTACTTGGGAGAACGGCCTGGACGGTGTACCACTGCACCATCCGACCCAGCCTTTGCCATTAATTTTGAATTTTGTGGGGGGTTGTCATTCTTTTCAGTATTGTCTGGTGAAAATATAGTATCGGCAGGCCTCTTAAGTGAGATCGTAGATGCAAGAGGGGGGAAATCGTCAATTTCAGACTCGGGTTCTGATTCATCATCGATCATCATGGTTGAACCTGGAGATTGTTCAGATGAGGACGCCACAACCTGCGTATCCTGTGTGTTAAAGTGTTACTTATCTCGATGCGATCTGTGCAGTCATCAAACCTTAAGTACTTATGATTACTGGTAGTCATTCTGTTTGATTACATAATACAAGATTTATAATGTTGTATAAGTGAGACTCCTCTTAGTTAATTATATATATATATATGAATTATCTTCATTCAATCCATTGATTATCGTTAAGCTCTGTCTTACTTATAAGTGATTTATTTATAACACTGTGCAGCAGCAAACTTTTCAATTACTGCTTCGGCATTATCTACGGAACGAGCGAGAGTTGCAGCTAAGGGCTGAGCTTGTCCATTGTTGACAGATTTCTGGATTCGACTCTTAGGATCCAGGGTCTCGGCAACACCACGCTTTTTATCACGGGTCGGGGGTGCCATATCCTCCGAAAGAGAATATAAGCTAAATGGTTGAGAAGATATATTATAGAAAGATTTTAAATTATAAATAAGGCGTTTTCAATGGTTTTGTCGTAGGTGACCATGCACAGACATGACATAGGCCATACCATACCAATACGTCACATAACGTGACTCGGATGGGCCAAATAAATTAGCCCAGCCACAGTTAGTCGGGCATAGCAATCAACACCAGCCCACTCCACGCAATCATCACGTCTCCCCATTCCTACACAGCTTTCCTTCCAATTCGATTCCTCTAATTCGATACCTATCAAGTGCCCTTTAGATTGGTCATCACGCTCGTGATGGCTAAATCACAAAAATCTCCCCCTTTGGCCCAGCGCGTGGCTAAGGGTCGAGCTACTTGGGTTCAATCCTTCCACAAGTTTTGGTCAGCCGTTGAAGAGGCTGATCCGCTCATTCAGTCCTTTGTGCGCGAGCAAATGGACGCGTTTCTCCTCGCGGTTGCCTCCGGGCTCCCCATGCGCCATGACTCCCCTAAACTGCACAAACCGGCGAGGCCTCTTCCTACGCCTAGCCATAACGTTCCCTCTTGACCTCCCGTCACTGTCTCGAACCAATCTCGTAACTGGGTAGTGACTGTCGCCAGCCCTCCCGCCTCTGTTCCCTCGGCTCCAGCTCGTCCCTCCGTCAATCGGCCGTCCCGCACAGCGGTGCAGACTCCGACAGCTAACTCTAAGGGCCCAAAGGCTATCTTTCGCCTGTCTGATGATGCCCCTCTCCTCGGAGCTGACGCAACTGCAGTCAAGTCTGCTCTCATTCAAATTGTCCCCGGCCTCAAGGACGGTATCACCTTTGTTAACCGCAACTCCAGCAGATTCGGCATCATCTTTGCAGCCGAAGAAGCACTGAAACTGGCGACAGTAAATTCTGACACTATTGAGGCCTCTCTCTCTGGATCTTTACACCAAGTGGAGGATCGCATTGGGTATGTTGTCAAGCGCATACCACGCACTATTTGGAATCCGGTGTCCAATCTGGTCACTACAACGCTCGATGATGTCAGGAATATTGCTCAGGCATAGACTGGCGTCGCTCCATCTAACGCTCACTGGTCGCAGCATGAAGGTTCGCACGATCCTTTGCGCACGGCGGTCATCTTCTTTCCAAAAGAAGTTCCCACCTTTCGTATTGTTGACAGCGCCCCATCCAGGCGCTACATCCCCAACCCGAAGGTAATGCAGTGTGAAGCTTGTTTCGGGTTTCACCAATCCTCACGCTGCCGAATGCAAGCTTTGTGCGCCCGCTGCGGCACTATACGTCACCAAGGAGAGTGCTCTCATCTTCGCCGGTGCATCAACTGCCTGGGCCCTCACCCGGCAGATGACCTTAACTGCCCTCTCCGCCCTCGTCCTCACAAGGGCAAACTTATCCAGCTCTCGGAGAAAGAGATTACAGAAATCCGTTCATGCAACCGTAGCATGCTCCGCAAGACTCGTCGGGCTGAAGCTGCTACTGCCGCCGCTGCTTCTGCTGCCTCTCATCCTGATAACATAGACAATTCGACCCCTTCCTCCGGAAACTCAAACCCCTCTACTCTCTCCCTGTCAGCCAACCAAAACAGGTTTGCCGCCCTTGAGAACGCCTCGCTTGGATCTATGGAAGTTGGTTCGGACGAGCCAGCACCTAATAATGCCCTAAGTCTCTATGAACAATAGAGCCCATTGTAGGAGCCATTCCCCGCCTCGCCTTCGTTTCCTCCAGGCTAACATCGGGCGTGGTGAATCTTCTCACCTCATACTTTTACAAGCTGCTTTCCAAGGCAAGTATGATGTGATCTTTGTCCAGGAGCCCTGGACAAAAACTATAAACCTCAAGAACGTAACCAAGTCCCACCCAGCCTACGTCATCTTCACTCCTCCCAATCGAGACTGGATGTGACGGGCTAAGCCCGATATGTACTGACTGGGCTGATCTGGATTGCCCATCCTGGTCACGTGATATCTCATAATGGACGTACGATTACCGACAGCCAATGGCGATCACGGGAGATCTTGATAACCAACTATCTACCAAAGCGGCTGGTACCACGTAGTCCGAATCGGTAATCAAATTGGAATAGATCTTGGTGGCAATTGGCATAGATCGTAGTAACCCGTCCAAACACGTTGGCGATCGAGGTTCATCGGCGGAATAGATAAAGACCGACTCGCTCGTCGATAGATAGAACATAGTAAAATATAAATTCATTTCTGGCGGCTTTGCGTGCGTGCATTTTTTTCGCCCAACTCTCAAGCCCTTCACATATATTTTACTATCCTTTTTTTTATCTCCGTGGGGCATAGCCCGGAAGATCTAAGTTATTTGTTTGCCTATTCTACTTGGATTTGGATGAAATTCACAGTTCCCAAATCTGAATCCACCTCTTCCTCAGCGACCACAGGTTTGTTTCACAGCGTACCAAACGACATCGATCTAGTTGGACTTGAAACTGACATCGAATTGGACATCATGACAGCTCCTGACGCGAAAATGACTGGCCTCGGGGTACAGGATATTCAGGAACTTTCTGAGGAGGATGTGGAAGAGCTTTTAAGTTTATTAACGGAGAGACGTAAAGGAAAGCAGAAGGTAGTGGAGCAACCATTACTAACTAAGGCACCAAGAAGGGAGGTTCATCTGGCAACTTGGAATGGCGACCAGAAAGAATTTCCATTTTATATCCAATTGTTGGAGGCAGGGATTGAGGAAAACCTTGAACGGGTTATTTCAGGCCGAGAAATCTGCTTGAATATGGTAAACTCTCTTCCCGCTGACAAAAGATCCAGGATGTCGGGCTGGTTCAATGAAAGGTCCCAGACGGGAGTTTTTAACTGGAGAGAATTTGTTGACCACTTCCGAGGCGAATTTGAAGTCCAGCATGCAAGAACGGCTGCTTCCGAGAAGTTACTGAGGCTAGAACAGAATACTCACCAATATTTTGCCGACTTCATGAAAGATTTTGAGTATAAGGTAGCAATCAGCGGTGGAACCAGAACGTGGACTCCCGAAGCTAGAGTCGATCTTTTGAATGCAGCAATGAACCATTCCTTAAGAAGAGCGCTTGTCACAATTGTGTCTAGCACAATTGCTTGTAGGGTGAAGATAATCGCTGGAAACGTGGTTCGTGGTTTGTGTCTATAGAGTTGATCACTGGCGTAGTCTGTGGGGACGCGGGGATGCAGGGGTGATGGGGTGATGGGATGATCACGGGTAGTGCGGGTGCTAGTGGAAGCTAGCGGGCACGAAGATGAGTGAACGAGGTATTGAACCAAATGGTAATTGATTGACCGAAGACAAAGCGTGAGCGTCTAGTGAGTGGCCTAGAGCACTATTATATACATCTCAAGGAAATCTCAAACAATTGAAAGGAAAGTGCATAGTAAAGGAAATTCACTCAAGGGGACACATCAACCCTTATGATCCCAAACGCCACGGTATTCCACTCAAGAAGACACACCTCCATCCGATAATTACAATCCGAAACGCCATGATATCCAAATACAAGAAGTCAAAGGTACATCATCCAGGATTAATTTGTGGTTGGGCGGACTCTGACAGCGCTAGTTAACACTAAATTGCCTCCAAGTACCGACTACAATGGTTGGGTTGCGGAAGTTAAGCTAGTAGCAGTAAAATTAGAAGCGCTAGTGGAGTACAGACCGAAGGGGTCCACGCAAACTAAGACTAAGCTAGGACCGCCAAAATCAGGTAACTCAATTTTGAGAACAATGGTGGGTAGAATCTAGCCACTCAAAGATGCAGATGGAGATACAATAATGAGTGATGCATCAGCAATCCTGGCGGCCTTAACTAACCTACTACAAAACGCAAATACCAGTATGGTGGCCAACCTTGGTAATTCTAGCGGAAAATCAAAGAGCGTTGCTTCTCAAGAATCTAGATTTGGTACAGACAAAAAATCCCCTGCGCCATGGCGCTCAAAGAAAGACTTCCAGCGATTGCCTTGGAGGAGGCTTTGTGTTCGATGCGCTAAGTCAGGCCATTTAGGTCGTGATTGTCCAACTTTTGGTCCGGCCAAACGACCAGGATCTGAGGAGGATACGGGGGAAGTATCGCTTGTGGAAGCTGAAAGTAATGAATCGGGAAACGAGGAGCCCTGAGCAGAGTCGCGCTCAGGGGAGTGTATGGGGTTTCACCAATTGGAAGCAGAGCTCAAGAAATATTGAAAAATTCGATTAGTCAGCCATTATTAATAGATTGTCTCGTCAATGGATCATTCTTTACCAAAGCAATGATAGATACTGGTTGCCTCTGTTTCTCTGTGATTGATGAAAACCTGATGCGCAAACATAATTTGTACTCCGAAAAGATCGCCCCGCGTTATTTGTGGCTGGCAGACGGAAGTAAAGCTAACCAAATCTCAAGAGTTGCGCGAATAACAATTGATTTAGATGGTAGGCAAGAAGTTATTTGGGGCTATGCCATGCCTAATTTGTCTTTCCCTATGATTTTAGGTAAGCCATGGATGAAAAAGAACAACGTGACATATTCAGCGAGGCGACGTTCACTACGTATAGGGGGCAGAAAGTATGGAATGGTAGTGCGCGCGAGTGGATGGTACGAAAAAGAAGCACCATCAAAGCTGCAAGACAGGATTTTGTTGGTCCGAAGCGGTAAGGTAGTTCAAATTTCGCAGTCAGAACTATCTCAGATAATGAGTAAAATACCGGAGGAACCTGAAGAAATTGTCTTTGGGGCAGTTTCAATACACGATATCACTCAGGCGCTTGAACCCAAGAAGCATATGTCCAGGGGAGAAGTGAGACAGACGTTACCAAAGGAAATTGAACAATAAAACAATCTTTTTGTAGATGACGTCATACTGGATAAGAATTCCCTCCCACCTCATAGACCTGGGGTAGATACGAGGGTGGACTTACAAATGTATGATTCGGGAAGGAAGAAAGAAGTTCCATGGGGTCCATTGTATGGAATGTCAAGAGAAGAGCTTTTGGTGTTAAGGAAAACATTGACGGAACTTATTGACAAAAACTGGATACGAGCTAGCAGTTCACCAGGAGGAGCACCCGTACTGTTCATCAAGAAGCCCGGGGGAGATCTTAGATTTTGCGTGGACTACCGAGCACTCAACGCGGTCACCAAGAGAGACCGCTATCCTCTTCCTTTAATCAGAGAAACATTACAAATGCTCTCAAAAGCTAAATGGTTATCTAAGGTTGATGTTCGCTCAGCTTTTCATAGACTACGGGTTGCTAAAGGAGATGAATAGAAAACAGCTTTCAGAACAAGATTTGGTTCGTTCGAATGGCTAGTTACTCCATTCGGGCTAGTAGGGGCTCCCGCCGCTTTCCAAAGATGGATCAATCTGGAGCTAGGGGATCTGTTAGGCAATACCTGCTCGGCATATGTGGACGACGTGGTAATTTTTTCCGACGGCAACAGAAAAGATCACTGGATGAAGGTGAATCAAGTCTTGGAACGGCTGAATAAGGCAGGTCTGAAGCTCGATCCAAAGAAATGCGAGTTCGCAAAAAAAGAGATTAAATATCTTGGGTTCCTAGTCAATGTAGAAGAAGGAATAAAGGTTGATCCCGGAAAGATTCGGGCCATAGCATCGTGGGAGGCACCATCAAATGTTAAAGGCATACGAAGCTTCCTCGGATTCGCGAATTTCTATAGAGGATTCATTGAAAACTTTGCCCAAATTTCGGAGCCGTTACAGAGTCTGACTAAGAAGGGAACACCATTCAGGTAGGACCAAGATCAACAGGAGGCCTTTGAAAAGTTGAAATCTCTGTTTATCACGGCTCCCGTGTTAGCATTGTGGGATGGAGACTGTCACACGGTATTGGAGACTGATGCCTCGGGCTGGGCAACAGGTGGTTGTCTTTCTCAGCTTAAAGAAGCCGGTAAACTACAGCCAGTTGCGTATTACTCGAAGAAATTATCGCCGGCTGAGTCCAACTACGATATACACGACAAGGATCTTTTGTCTATAATAAGATGTCTGCAAGAATGGCGTAGTGAGCTAATTGGTCTTGAGAAACCGTTTGATATTATAACTGATCATAAAAATTAAAGTAGTTTATGACAACTAAACGACTAACCGAGCGTCAGGTAAGATGGTCGCAACTTCTGTCTCAGTTTAACTTTAGGTTGAAATTTAGGGCTGGTAACCAAAATTGCCGACCTGATGCCCTATCGAGAAGAATCCAGGATATTCTAAAGTCAATGGATGACCCCCGTCTTAAAGAGAGAGAGTTCAAGTTAATAAAAAATGAATGGTTACTAAGCTCGAGGTCGTCTGGAGTTGATACTAGAGAAGTAATGGCGCTAACAATCGAGACTTCGATTCCCGTGGGTGATAAATTATTTGAGGAGGAAGAACTTCAAGAATTATGGGATTGAGCTGTCAGAGAAGATTTGACGAACTTCCGCTTGTTATGTGAAACACTATGGAAAGATAAAGAAGAATTTCCTTCATACATACAATTAAAAATTTCTCGATCTGAGTGTGAAATTGACGGTCGAGGCGCATTATGCTTCCGAAAACGTCTATGGATTCCGAGCTGGGAGCCACTGCAAACTGTGCTTATCCAAAGAACTCACGACTCTCACTTGACTGGCCACCCAGGTCGCAACAGTACCTTAGCCATTCTTTCTCGGACGTTTTACTGGCCAGGCATGAGCCAAATGGTACGTAAATTTTGCAGAAATTGTGATATGTGCGGAAGGTCTCATGTTTGGAGGTCAAGAAAGCAGGGGTTGCTTCTCCCTCTTCCAATTCCAGATAGGTTTCACAGCGAGCTCTCAGTGGACTTTATGACCGACTTGCCAGCAAAAGAAAAGAACGACCCAACATATTTGATGGTTATCACGGATCGGTTGCTAAAGAGCGTAACTTTGGAAGCGATGAATTCGATGAACGCGGAAGAATGTGCTGAAAGGTTCTTATATTGCCATTATAGATTTCACGGGTTTCCACGGGCCCTAACCTCAGACCGCGGGTCTAACTGGGTGGGCGATTTTTGGCGACATCTATGAAAACTAGCCAAGATAGAGCAACGACTATCGACAGCTTTCCATCCCGAGACTGATGGAGCGACGGAACAAATGAACCAGGAAGTGCAGGCTTATCTTCGAGCATTTATTTCATTTTCTCAGCTAGAATGGGCAAGTATGTTGCCATTGGCGCAACTGGCCATCAACAATAGGGATAAATCAAGTATAGGACTAAGCCCTTTCTTTTTGGAGCACGGTTACCATGCCGAGCCGATTCAACAAGCTGAAGGGCCAATAGAAATACCTTCTCCTCCGGCCAAGCGGGCTGAAAGATTTATCAAGAGACTACAAGATGCTCAAGAGTATGCATCAGCAGCTATGGCAGCTGCCCAACAAATGATGGAGGAACAGGCAAATAAGAGTCGCAATCCGGCACCTATTTTCCGCGTAGATGAAAAGGTATGCTTAAGTTTACGAAATATCCAAACCCCTCAACCAAAGAAGAAACTAGCCTGGTTGAATTCAAAATATACAATAACAAAGATAATCTCCCCACATGTTGTTGAGTTAGACGTTCCTTCAAAAATTTGGCCGCACTTTCATGTGGATCTGATTCGCAAGTCAGGCAATGACCCCTTACCATCTCAGGTCCAAGACAATAATCAACCCGCACCAATAATTGTAGATGGACCTCAAGCAAAGCAAGAACAAACAGTCGAGCGCATTCTACGTGCCGAACGAGTACGCCGAGGGCGAGGTTGGGTTAGGCGAGTATTAGTTAAGTAGAAAGGCTTTGCTGAACCAAATTGGGAGGACCGCTCAGAACTAGAGGATGTCGAAGCTTTGGATGTATTCGAAGCAAAATTCGGTCCTGGGGATGGTGTCGGTGAGGATGAGGGTCCCAGAAAGGGAAAGGCGAATAGGTCACGGCCAAGTAGAAGTAAGAGGGGAGGTAATGTGACGGGCTAAGCCCGATATTTTCTGGCTGGGCTGATCTGGATTGCCCATCCTGGTCACGTGATATCTCATAAGGGACGTACGATTACCGACAGCCAATGGCGATCACGGGAGATCTCAATAACCAACTATCTACCAAAGCGGCTGGTACCACGTAGTCCGAATCGGTAATCAAATCGGAATAGATCTTGGTGGCAATTGGCATAGATCGTAGTAACCCGTCCAAACACGTTGCCGATCGAGGTTCATCAGCGGAATAGATAAAGACCGGCTCGCTCGTCATTAGATAGAACATAGTAAAATATAAATTTATTTCTGGCGGCTTTGCGTGCGTGCGTGCATTTTTTTCGCCGAACTCTCAAGCCCTTCACACTGGAAGCTTGCGCGCCCGCGCGTACTTACGTACATTCGGAAAGGATCAAACCTGCGCCCTATTCAGCTGGACACTGGATTGTCACCGGATATTGTCGCCCTCCTTCAGTGCTCCCCGTCGCTGGAGGTCATCAATTTCTACTGGCAACCGCAAGCCCCCATGCCAGAGAGTCTCAACGCACTCCTTAATTGGCCAGTAAAGCCCAACTCCATAATTGTGGGAGACTTTAATCTTCACCGCGAATTATGGGAGCCCAACGTTTCTCGTTCGTCAGGAGCCAGCCGCTTTGTCGAATGGATCAACAACCATTCTTTTAGGTCGGCTTTACTATACGGAGTTCCTACTCATCGCGCTGGCCACGTCCTCGACCTTGTTCTAACAAACATGGAGGGTCTTTTGGCTCGAGTGGATCCTATGGCTCACTCAACTTCTGATCATGAGACAATTTCTGGCTTAGTGCATCTCTCTCCAGTCCAAAGGCGATTTCTGTCAACGAAGCTTCAAGTTTAATGTCGAAAGTACAGAGATATTCCGCCCAGCTCTCATAGCTACGGCTCCTCCTAGCCTACCTTTTGAAGAACCCGCTTCCCAGCTCATGGATGCTGTGGCCTCCTCAGGGATCGCTGCGCTGTCAGCCATTCTACTTACAGCCAACCCCCCGCGACCTGCTTGTGTGCCTTGTAAGGATTACTGGAACCAGGAATACTCTGACCAACGCCGACGATATATTGACGCGCGCAACAATGGTGATTCGCATCTTATTAGCGAGGCACACCAAACCTTCCGTAAAACTGTTAAGCGAGCCAAGCGTGAGCATAAACGCTTAAAGCTGGATAGTGTGTCTTCGATTATGGAGGCCCATAAAGTGGTTGGATGGCGAAAGTTCTCCAGTCGCTTTGGCCCCCCTCTGATTCAATTTCAAGATATTACGTACAGTACCCCGACTGAGCGCGCTGATATCTTTTTCCGCACAAAGCTTGCCCGTGTAGGTAGGGAACCGGATGTGTCCATATACTCCCCTACATGTCCATCACGAGCGATCCCCGCACCTCTCTCCATAGACGAAGACGAAGTGCAACATTGTCTACTTAGTACATCATCCTCTACTCCAGGGCACGACCGTCTCTCGGTTTCTGCTCTCCGCCTTATCTGAGATGTGACAGCATGGCGCACATGGATCGTACACTTATACAGTCTCTGCCTGGTATACGGTCATCATCCAAGTATTTTTCGCCGCGCTGAAGTCGTGGTTATACCTAAACCTCACAAGGATGATCTTACTAACCCTTCGAATTGGCGTCCAATTTCACTCCACCCAGTTCTGGGAAAATGGCTGGAACGCTTATTGGCAAGACGCTTCGCTTTCTGGGCTTTATCAAGCCGCATTATATCCCCTACGCAACTTGGAGCTCTACCTGAAAGATCAGCCATGGACCTCGTAGAGAGTCTTGTCCACGATGTCGAGAAGGCGTGGGACGCGAAGCAAGTATGCACTCTTGCTACTCTCGACGTAGAAAGCGCTTTCGACAACATTCAGCCTGGTCGTCCCTCTGCCCGCTTGCGCGAACAGGGATGGCCTATTCCATACGTAAATTGGGCTGCTTCTTTTGCTTCAGGCAGGAAAGCTCGCCTCCGAGTAGACGATTTTGTTGGTGAATTCTTAGACATTCCACATGGCTTGCCCCCAAGGATCCCCAGCTTCACCCATACTGTTCCTGCTGTTCCTCGAGCCTCTATTTAAACACCGCTTTCCTACATTTGGATAAGTTGATGACGTGGCGATCCTCTCGGTGGCAAAAACTTTCGTCGAATCTTCTCGCCTGACTGCTGCCAGGGTTGAGACGGTCACCCAGTGGTGCAATCAGAATAGTCTCTCGTTGGCTGAAAACAAGATGGAGATCCTACATCTTCACAGATCTCGTCAACTCCCTCCCACTCTGACAATTAACGGCGTCTCAAGGGATGCTAGCTCATCCGTAAAGTGGCTTGGTGTCCTCCTTGACACCAAACTTTCCTTCAAAGAACACGTTCAAGAATAGTGTGCAAGGATACAACGGATCAGCGCCCCATATACGTCAGCTTGGCAACACCCATCGTGGCGTACCCACTGCCTTCCTCCGCACTGCTGCACTGGCTGCGGCGCTACCAGTTCTCTTTTACGGCGCAGAGGTCTGGTGGCGCGGTCACACATATCTCCGCCGAGGACGTCCAACTTCTACCCGATCTCAACACCTGGTAGACATGATCTCCCAAGCTCTAGTCACCCTGGCTCGAGCAATTCTACCGGTATACAAGACCACCCCTACGTCGGCAATTCTAAGAGAGGTGTGGCTCAAGCCTGCTCATATCCTACTTGAGGAGATACGCCTCCGCTCTGCTCTCAGAATAGCGGCCGTGGACTGTTTTCATCCTATGGCTAAAAGGTCTATCATCTCCCGCGCACACAGTCGCCTAACCGAAAAAATAAAGCTCGTTCCTCCCATCCCTCGGCCCAAGCTTTTACCTCCTTCCTACAAAACACCTCTTAATCAATCTCGAGCAGACTTCTCTGCTCAGGGATTTTGGGAGCGCATTAGGGAGCTGCCACCATGGGATATTCTTGTCTTCTCGGACGGCTCAAAACAGAAAGATGGTTCTGCTGGGGCAGGTGCCGTCGTTCTCCACAGAGATATCACGATAGATAAAGTGAAAGTGCCCTTAGGGCCCGACTTTGAGGTCTATGACTCCGAGATCATAGGCGCCCTCGCAGGGCTTAGGGCTGCCACGGCAGCTCCTTCAACACATCTTGCTACCAATATTCATGTAATCCTCGACAACCAAGAGGCTGCACACCGTCTTCTCGATTATTCGCCCTCCAAGTCCTCGCAAAAGGAAATTTTAGAGTTTCGGGACCTCGCATCTCGCTGGTCTACGAGAAGAATCCTACCTATGGCATCTCCTGGTAGAGCCCAAGTAATGTGGTCTCCAGGTCACATGGGAATTCCAGGTAATGAGCGGGCCGACAAGCTGGCCGGAGAGGCTGCTCGCCAACCAGCTCCCCCTGCCGCACCCCTTGCCGGAGTCCGCGCAAAGATTCAAAGGCAAATATGGGACTTGACCACAGCTTGGTGGCAGTCTCATGCTCCCTCTACCTATCGTGAGTTGGGGATGCCATTTTCCAAGAAGCCTCCCGAGGAACTACGACTCCCTCGCCGTTATCTCGGATATTTAATCCAATGTCGCACTGGACACGGTGACTTTCGGGCCTATCACGAAAGGTTTCATCATAAAGATGCCCTTCTGACTTGTTCCTGCGGGGCTAGCAAGTCAATCACACACTTAGTTTTCTGCCCCCTCGTGCGAGAGAGACTGGCTTTGGCTAGTCACCGACGAAGTCTGGGCTCACTTGATTTTCTCCTCGGCACCTCCCATGGAACCAAAAGTTCCGCTACCATATTGGAGAAGGTCAGTTTTCTGTCAGAAATCTGTCAGAAATCTGTCCAATTCGTTCCATTTAACATAGTCCTGTGAGGAATCCGCTGCATAGCGCTCGCAGTATCTTTGTGTCTTTTCATGGCCTCTATGCCAATGCACTTAATTTTCTGTATTTTATATTGCAGTCTCCATGTCCCCTCAGGGATGGGGCTTTAGTTGTAACTTGGGCCCGGTAGACCTTAAAGATAAATTAATTAATCGGGCATAGCCCGTTACATGCACCAACAAATTCTCCTGCTCGTTACTCAAATTTTGTCGGATTTCCGTACTTAGTACAGCAGAGCCCCTCTTAGCGAATAGTGGGTCCCGGTATAAATGTTGAAAAGATTCATTGTAACTTGGACTTTTATATTTGCAACACTTACCCTTACAGGTCTTTTTTCGTGCAGGGGTAAGTATTGCAAATATAAACGTTAAAATTTCTATGAATCTCTTCAGTAATTATACCGGGACCCACTACTAGCTAAGAGGGGTTCTACTGTACATGGGAAACTCCACCGTTATACCTTTCTCTCAGAGTTGTTCTGGGCACATCTTCTGCCCTCGCAGCCTCACCAAAATTGCTACATGTTCCGGTTTTTGGGCCGGCCAATGCAATTTGAATTCGGATCTCTGAAGATTTCATAGTAGTAAATATGGGTGGGGAGTTCATGTGGATTGAAATTATGGTTTCACTTGGGTGAAGGGTGGCGGAATCTAGGGGTGGTAGACTGAGGGTGAGGGTCTTGCCGGATTCAAACTAACTTTCTCCTGTCTCAAGTGGGTCATGTGCCTCGGCTACCCAGACTCTACTTGAGAGAACGGCCCGGACGATGCACCGCACTACCATTCGACCCATACATGTTCGTTGTCTTGGCCCGAGCCTGCTCGTAAATCTGCATTCTTTCACATCCCAACCCCACGAATATGAGATGAATCTGCACCATGTGAACATCCAACCTCGCGGGTATCATCGTGTCAGCCTTGCGAATTATTAGACGTGACAAAGTGTAATGCCAGCCTCGCGGGTATTAGTCTTCTCAGCATCGCAAAAACTGGCTACATGTACTAATGGTAAGTACATTATTCATTTTGTCATATCTAATAGGCTGAATACAATATGAGTTTAAAAAAAAGGGGCATAATTGTTCTGGCGCAGCTGATACTGACCTCGTGCGATAATCCCATAACAATCATCATGTGTTATGCTTGCTCGGTAGAATTGTATGGAAACAGAGAAGAGAAAGTGCTGTCGTCGTAGGAAGGGTTGGAAAAGACAGACGAGCACACGGATGCAGTTAATGTACGGTAGAATCGCTTCACTTGCTGAAGTGACAGTATATCTAACCATTCACATGAATGTCATTTTCTTTCCATCATCCATCAGAAGATATTATCAATCATTAGAGTGCGCATTAAGTATCCCACTAAAAGGTCACTATCGTTAGTGGCAGTACACCATCAGTGCCGACTGTTATCCATCGGCCACAGCAATACACACTCAGTATCCATCGTACTGTCAACCCAGCGTGAGCGCGCTCTTCCCGTCAAAGGACAGCAGACCCACCCAATGGCCATATCCCGCTTAACTCAAAACCACAACATCATGCACGAGAGTACATGTGGTGAAGATCATTTTTGATTTGTACAGAGAAGAGTGATGTTTTTGTGTACGAATTGCAGCGTAGAACGACAAGCTTATCCTAATATGCTCTAAGCTGAATGATTTGCAGATACGACCGTCTCTTCTTCACAACAAATTAACAAAAATAATGTCCGACCGAATCTTGACGCTCTTTCAATTCGCTGGAGTTATCCTCTCCGCCATCTTTTCTTTCAAGCCTAAGTTGCGCCTGCTCAATCAATAAGCCTGTAAAATTGTCATCATAGGCACACCTTCCATTGGGGAATTGCCACTTGTTAGGATTTTCTGCTGCTGCAAAAGAAAGACGTGCACATAACCGTCGTTTAGAATCCCATGATTCTAGTCTAGCATTGTGGCCGAGTGGTGGCGCTTCTCTCTGGTGTATCATGTAAGACGATGCCTTTTAGCCTGTCACCTCCCCTATCTCATGTCTCCTGCCGCGCTGTCTACAAATCGCTTTTGACACCTTTCCAAAAAACTCCCAGGACAAAATACTTAGCTTGAATACGATCGAAAGTAACGCGAAACTCCAGGCTGTGTGATAGTGACATTCCATACCCCTGTATTGCCGGTATTAGATAGAGCCAACTCATGCGTTGCTCATAACACTCGTAGCCACTTTCTCTCCATCTATTCCTCCAGATCTCTAAATTCTGTGGCTGACGGCAATTATGGGAAAGATGGTGGTGTCCTAGATGAGCTCAGGAGAGTTGCCACGTACGGGCAAAGCGATAGCTACATGTTGGGAGGACTAAGTAATTTACATTAATTACAAACTCAACATGAAAAACTTCTTCACTGTCATCACGCGTGAACTTTGCTCCGTTCATCTCGGGCTCGATCGGTTGTTAGACAGGCAATAGTAGCACGCCAAGAAATGGGTGTGGTGCCACCATGGTTATCCGAGGACGTCAGCCCGTCGCTTGTTGCTTTGCACGGCTAAAGCAGTCGTTGTCGATGGCAACAACATTTTTGCGAAGACCTTGCAGGCTTTCTTGCTTCTACAGAAGCAGATCGAATTTGCGTATGCTGTTTATGGCTATGACGCATATGATTACGGAAGACATGTATACATCGCAGAAGATACTCAGTTTGACGTTTGGAACGCTCATACTCAGATTTCATTTGCAAGTAACATTACAAGTGGTAACGCCTTACGACATGTACCCTCTTCCGCGAATACCCACCATAGGTGGGAAGCGAGAAAAACCCATGGTTATCTGAATCTGCTTTCGTCATCCTCATTTACAGTACCATCGCGGGAGAAGTGATTTGAGGGTCTTGCTGGATTCGAACCAGCTCTCTCCTGCCTCATGTGGGGCATGAGTCCAAGCCACGCACACTCTAATCGGAAAATGTTCCGGACGGTCTACCACTGCACCATCCGACTTAACCTTGTCGATTGACTGGCTTCAAGGAATCTATATATACACCATGCGTACATTAAGCTAGGGAATACTATATTTCTAGGGAACGGCTAATACAATCACACATTTTGCTATTCTGATCACAAAATCAGGAGCTACTGGGGTGATCCCAGTAACAATACATGGATCATACAATAAGCGGACTTATAGCGTGGATTTAAGCCAGGACCATGTGCGTGTAGTTATAAGTTCACAAGATAGCGCATTGTTATAATTTATTTACTGAACCTCCGAAGACACTGATCAATGTTGCGCAACGTGCTTTACCAATTGGCCAGTCACTTTTTTATAAGCGAGCTCTTTTATTAGCCAGTTCCTGTAAAAAGTGACCGGCCAGGTAGTGTGATCGGCCAAGTGGAAAAGCTCGTTGCGAGATATTGATCAGTGTCTTCGGAGGTTCAGTAAATAAATTATAACAATGCGCTATCTTGTGAACTTATAACTACACGCACATGGTCCTGGCTTAAATCCACGCTATAAGTCCGCTTATTGTATGATCCATGTATTGTTACTGGGATCACCCTGGTAGCTCCTGATTTTGTGATCAGAATAGCAAAATGTGTGATTGAA
Organism: Podosphaera xanthii; assembly: GCA_028751805.1. Classification (NCBI taxonomy): domain Eukaryota; kingdom Fungi; phylum Ascomycota; class Leotiomycetes; order Helotiales; family Erysiphaceae; genus Podosphaera; species Podosphaera xanthii. The sequence continues at coordinate 1,299,411 of JAPWIX010000008.1, forward strand.
CTAGACGTTTCCTATTTGTAGGGGGCAGTTAGCCTTACATAAAGAAAAAGCCTCGGATTTTCACGAGCTGAATTCGCCCACTAGTCTATCGCGTCTAGCCATTCTATTTCGAAGTACTATTTTCTACATGTCTGAGTTGAAGACTTCGACAGTCGCTTCATCAGTTAACGTTGGTGACACCCAGGCAAGTCCAGAATGAAGATCAGTTCATCATTAAAATCTCCAAGTTCTCATCGGCAGTGGCAAGGAGAGACATAACATCTATCACCCATCCCAAATTATCCGCAACAACTAAGTCCAAGCACCCCCCTTTCGGACACTTTTTGTCAGCCTCCACACCCCTAATATAAGTTCTAATAGTCTCTTGTAACATAAGACATCATATTAAACAATATGTCTACTACAGAAATAAAACTCCAAAATGCTATTTCTGATTTTAAAAGTGGGAAATTACCTTCTCAAAGAGCTGCAGCATCAGAATTTGATGTTCCTCTCTCCACCCTCAACAATAGGGTAACTGAGAAATCATCCCCCCGTCGCGCCGCTGCAGAAGCTCAACAGCGCCTATCCAAGGAGCAGGAAGTCTACTTGGTCCGATGGATTATCCAGCTAGACCGTTCCAAAGAAGCTCCTTCACATATTCGAGTTCGAGAAATGGCTGCAAAAATACTCGAGATTGGAGGCGATGTAAAACCGCTCGGTAAGCGATGGGTCAACAAGTTTCTCATGCGACATGCTCAAGTAAAGGGTATGATTGGTAAGCCTCTGGATCGTTCAAGAGTTGAAGCTTCGACTCAAGACGCGATTGGTCAATTTTATACGCTTTTTGAGAATATACAACAAGAATTTCAAGTCACCCAGGAAAATGTGTGGAATATGGATGAGCATGGGCTTGCACAAGGTGTTTGTGCTAATCAGCGAGTTCTTGGGGAGTCAAATAAAAATTCAACTTATAAGAAGTCCTCACAGGATCCACAGTGGGTCTCCATTATTGAGACCGTCAGCGCTACCTCGCGTGTTACCCGGCCTCTGGTAATATTTAAAGGTACCTCCATACAAAGCAGCTGGTTTGAGGAAAACGTACCTGATTGGATATATACAACATCAATTAATGGATGGACCTCCAATCGGCTTGCACTTGGATGGCTTAAATTCATATTTCTACCGGAAACAAATCCTCTAAACGAATCATCGTGGCGAATTCTACCGCTCGACGGCCATAGAAGTCACACGCATGTTGATTTTCAATGCGAAGGTTTTCAGAATAAAATACACTTGCTCTATATGCCCCCTCATACCTCTCATATACTTCAGCCGCTTGATTTGTCGTGTTTTTCGCCATTAAAGACACGATATCGCCAGCTTCTTGGTGAGCTCTCCGCATTAGATGACTCAGCACCTATCAAAAAGCGAAAATTCATCAAATGCTATCACGAAGCACGCCAGGAGCGTCTCACGAAAGTCCAGATACAAGGTGGCTGGCGAGCAGCAGGCTTGTTTCCCTTCAATCGACACAAAGGTCTCAGAAATCCCTTCGCTCTGCCCCCCGTTCAAGAACGTCCAAAGACACCCGAGAACCAAACCAAGAAGCGTCCATTTAATAAGAGAGATACTCCTCGAAAGCCCTCTGATGTTTACGACTGTATTCAGAGTCTCCGGGCTCAATCTGAAGTTACAAGACGGTCTACTACGGCTATGTAGAAAGCCGCAAAATCGATAGGGGGACTCCAGGCAGAACTCGCAGAACAGAGGCTCTTAAATCAAGCCCAAGCCCTCGAAATTGAGCGCTTATCAGTTTCCAGGAATAAGAAGAAGGTAGTAGTCGATTCCAACACTCAATTTGGGAATATTCAAGCAATCAAAAGGGCGCAGGATCAAGCAAGGGAAGCTGAAGCTAGAGAAAAGGAAAATCAGAACAGGGCCATAAGGGAGGCTCAGGAAGGACATAACCAAAACAGGGTGTATTTATTTGAAGATTGTATTAATAATTTTGAAATATAGTGTTGTAGATAGTTGTGGTTGTAGAATAATTACCAAATAATAATTTCTAGTCTTCTTAAGCACGTGTCCAAAAGGGGGGTGCTTGGACTTACACAATAATAAGCTATATTTTCACCAGCCTCATGAGCTCATGTACAGGGTATCAGGGGCGATTAGTTTTACTTGCATGTAGTATTGCAGCCCTAAATAATGATACTAATTAGACAAAATTAGCGCTTTCCAGTAACAATATTTAGGTCTGCAATACTACATGCAAGTAAAACTAATCGCCCCTGATACCCTGTACGAGCCTAAGGATCATTAGCCACATTAAAGTGACTTCAGCCTCGTAGGAGCCGATGATAACTGAGAAGGTTGTGGCGCAGCCAGTACCAGCCTTGCGGGATCCTCCCGTAACATGGATAGCTTCGAATACTGACTCGCGAGCTGCTGCTCGCGATAATCAATGTTTCAAGGCAAGAATCAAATATCGGTATACTGCAGGTTAGTTCGTAGGCGGACACGTCCTCTTCCGTATCTGCTGGTTGTGCAAAATACAAAATAAATACGTCACTTCATAAATCTCATCGTCGGCCCTGAGAGGTATCGTAGAAATGAAAAACACCGGCCCGCCATGATTCAAGCCACCGAACGCAAGGCAAATAGCACATTGCTCTAGGGCTGAGTCGACAGTCAAAAGCCAGGATGTCTTCATCCTGCGTGCCCGCCACACCAGTTTCAGCTCCCTCGGACATACTCCACTCATCTCTGCGTCATGCGTTGCGATCGTGATATGGGCTACAGGAAACCAGATCCCGGACTTATCTCTCGTCCTCGGGTTGGATGTTCGGTGGTGCTCCGACCGGCCCGTTCTCCCGAGTTGCGACCGGGTAGCGTAGACACATGCCCCGCGTGAGACGGGAGAGAGCTAGTTCGCAGCCAGCATCTCCCGCGCTGAGACGAGAGTCGGAGACCGATGAAAGCAGACTCACGTCATCATGGGATGTTCACGCGGGTCTCGGTGGTGGGTATGCGCGACAGACGTCACCACTCGGAAGGGGTGCCTTCGTCGCGGGAGCGGTACTTGACATCTGAGTATGAGTGTTTCACACGACCCAACCTGAATCACTATTCGCAACATACCGACATCGGCCCCCATGGCGCCGAATCAGGTGAATTGAACAATCCATCCATCCATCTGATATTGAATAATGGGGAGTTGGGGAAAAAGTTGAAGAGAAGCCTATCCGGCGCCGTCTCTGACAAGCATCTTGTCTGCCGCCGAACAGCTGTGACCACAATTAAAAACTCGTTTGCATGCAGGCGGATCTTCTCGGGTCCCTACTCCCCCACGCCCCGTGGCACTGGCCCGCTGTACTCCGCAACCACCAGTGAACATCCGACAACGCGGAGCTGCACGCGTCACGGAACTGAAGTGTGGAGGGATAAAAAGGATGCGGTATTTACCAGGGAGTGTATCAGTGCAGAAGTCATTCATGGAACAAATGAATAACCTCGTGAGAGATGGATTCAAGTGAAGACAAGTGAGGGATGCAGTCATCACTATACGTGAAGCTCATAGATGCGGGCCGGCCATCCCCGAATACGACAAGGGATGCCTCAGCCACACACGGCACTGGGGCGGCCCGCGTCAGCCGCGTCAGGCGTGCGGATCAAGACTAGTGCCAACACTGCGGCGTCACTACTGTGGTCCTCCAACGCGCTCGCGTCGAAACATGTGTCTAAACAGTGTGGCCAGCACACCTCGCCGTCAGAAATCTATGAACTGCCCAGCTCCCCGCTAAAACTTGTATCGATGGGTCTAGAGGCTGCTCAACCACTTGCTTGTGTGCTTCACCGGCTCGACTCCGGGTACCTAGCTCAACCCAGCCGAACTCCGAGGCTGTCCTCACGTTGTCAATTCCGTTACTGGCAACTTGTACGTCTCTTTCACATTTTCCAGCGCCAAGTGATTGGCCTCAGAGCAGCTGCTTCATATCTGTAGTGTTCTCTCGTTGTTACAGCTGTATGATCTTCATATCGTCAAAATGTCACCCCTTCATAACTTGACCCTTGCGAAGTGTGAACGTCACTTGACAATAAATCAGCGATACATGATTCACTAACATTCCCAGCAACAGATCTTTGAGCTTTCATGGAGATTAATCTTTGCGACATCCACTCAAACATTCAAAAAATGTGAGACCAGCACATAATTGACTATCCATCATGCGATTTCTACGTTTACTGAACCTCTGCTCATGAAGCAACAATCCTTTGCTAAATGGGAGGATGAACAGATCCAACCTTTTTGCTTCTGTAACCGAAAAGTAGAGTGCACGAAGCGCCCTTAACCGCACAAAAGATAAACGAATTTTTTTTTATTGTGATCAAACAGAAGTCAGGTATCATGGTCTGAACCAGAAACCAAGGAATATAACTAGAAATTGTATTTTACTTCGACAACGAACTAGGTACGAAGACCACTAGTAAGTCTACATATGTCTGAGCCTGTTCAGATCTTTTTTGAAACGACGACACGTGAAAAATCGCTAAAATGTTGCTGAGACTATCTACAATTCGCTACGCAAATGGCAAACCCAAGCCGCCCACCCACCATAAAAGTCATCATCGTTATTACTTTCATCAGCATCGTCATCATCATCATTATCATAAACATAAAATTTATCCCGGAGATCCCTGAGCGAGAGCCCTATGCACACTGGCGTTAGAGGCTCGACTTATTTGTATATACAATCGTCTTGGTGAAACAGAGTGGGCTCAATTGACCCACGCATTCTAAGCATGTTGTCAGTAGACTTGATCACTAGAGATTGCGAGGTATTGCTATCTTTGCCGGAGAGTAGCTCAGATAGCTCAAAGATCCGCTGCTGGACCGCAACCTGATGGTTCATTAGACTCTGCCAGAAAATACAGAGCTCCGAAAGCAAATCTTGTGAGCTCTGGAAAGAGGCCAAACGCTTGGCGAGTGTGCTCATTGGTAATGTTGCCGAGAGAATATCCACAGCTGAAACAATGCTATAACCGACATAAGGTGAAGAGAATTTAGGCTGCGGTAAATCACCATCAGGCTTTGGTATCTGCGATGAGCGGCGGACAACATGCAGTGCATCGATAACTGTTAAGAGAGCTTCGGCATGCTGATTTGCCGCAGCGACGTGATGAGCCACTTGCGCACTAGTCAAGGCAGAGTGTGGAATGTAACGGTTTAACTTCATGCCTGTGTTGTGATATACGGAGTGCATAGTGATGAGCGTTCCAAGATTCCCATCGTTGGCAGCTCGCTGAATATTTTCTACAGATACAGCATAGCACCTTGGCAGAGAGTCATTCCACTCTCTCATCCGATATGTTGCTCCCTCGTAAAATTTAGTAAAAGCCGTCAATGATGCTGAATGTTCACGCTGTGAGCGTCGATAGATATTTGTCATCACTTCCCCCCAAAGAGTGGTAATATTTATCAAGTACCCCATACAGCCAATCGTCCAGTTGGGATTTTTGCGTGTTAAAGTGTGATTGAGAAGAGGATTGTGGACTTCGACTTGTGATTCAAAGCTATTTTCATCGCAAGGTAACCGGAGAAAAATATCTTCAGATCTGAATCTGCTGAGTTCTCCCGCGCAGAATTCATAAAGATTATCGACGAGATACGTACTCCAGAAAGTTCGCCGTCTACACTCGGCATATCCTTCTCGGCTCAGTCCGTACGGAAAAGTCTTGCGGAAGGCATCGTTACTTTTCTCCATTTCAAGGTTTAGCTTCAAAGCAGCCGCAGCTCTCATGGCAGACCCACTGAGGTCCCAAGCTAGTTCTGATTGGTTTTTGGCAAGGTAATAGAGCGCAAGAAGAAGTCGAGATTGAACCAGCTGAAGGCTAAAAGCACGATTTTCAAATATGCGCCTGCACGTTGTCGCATAATTTTTACCCTGTTCTTTTTGTTCGTGCTTTGATGAAAAAACTGAGGCAAGACAGAGAACAGCGTTCAGTATCGCACATTCGTCCTGAGACTTTTCTGTTGTTGAAAGGGCCCATCTCTTAAATGGCCCTTCCAGAAACATATAATTAGCTATCTCAGGAACAAAATTGAAAAATACCGAGACCAGTTCGGTTACAATTTCTGGCTGTGCGATGTATGGATTTGTGTGCCATCGCTGGGAATATTTTCTGTCAGGTGTGTCGAGGCCCGAATTTTCCATGACTGAGGCTGATGGTGAAGGAACTGCCCGAAGAGGATTTTGAGAAGGGATAGCTTCCATGATAGGGGAAAAAGTACCCAGAGTCATGCGTTGACGCTTTGCATGATGCAGCTCGGAATCAGGGCTTTGATTTCGAACAGTCTGGCTAGGCGAGACCGGTAAAATATTTTCTTGTTTTTCCCGCAAAGATTCTTCGTCTCGGGAAGAGCTGGGGCGAGAAAGAAATTCGTCTACATCTGCTGGGGGGGTGCCTGGCGAGCTATTGCCGCCGCGTGGACTATCATCTAACATCAGCACCGAGCAGTGTTATACCTTTGAGGTTTGGGTTTGGAACAAAATGAGGTCTCTGATAGAAAAGAACTCACGCATTCTTGAACTTGCAATTTCTTCCAAATTTTTCACATTGTAAACAGCGAGGATAGTCTGGGTCACACTTAATCTTTTTTTCCCTACAAGTAATGCACGCAATTGCTAATCTCTTTCGTGGCTTTCCCGCCTTTGTCACGCCCCAGTGTGCATTCACAACCTCACCATCAATCACCGTTTTGCAATGAGTTCCATCATCATAAAAGTAACAGGTCCCCTCTCCCGGAACTTCAGCTTGACGAACAAAGCGAGGGAGAAAATGTGTGCCTGTCCAAATTTTTGGGCCGAGACCGTCTTTGGTTGCCGGAGAATCGCTGTGAATGGTGGACATATGCGGATGGCTTGGTAGGATAAGAGAGCTTTGAGATGATTTCAGATAGTTCGATTTCTCGATTTCCTGAATATGCCGCTGGTTGAAGTTCCGGGCTTGCTCAAATTGATCTCTTGAAGATGTCGGAACTATTCGGCCTCCATAAGTTGACAGGTTCACGCGAGAATGATGTGGCGACCACCTCTCATTCGAGCTTGGTGCAGTTTGGTATCTTTGCGCTTCTGATTGACCCGGTTGCAAATTATATCGCGGCGATTCACCTGGGTTTGACGGTGTCGCAGGATGTGGTGGTTGGGGAGGGGGTGGAAGATCCGATCTTTCAGTAGATTTTCTCCTCGGTAAATTAAGTAAAAGTGGGCGAGAAGGTGACCTTCGCTGGACATGCAACGAACTCAAAAATCTATCTTGATCTAAAGATCCCCATGAGTTTCGATAGTCGGGAGAATGAGATGAAAACCCGCTCGAGGGGGGGTTCAGCCAGTCCGAAGCCCCTACTTTACAACCCTGGACGGCACCGTTAAATAAAGAGCTCAGAGGTGGTAAGGATTGTCGCTGTGTGCTAATCTCTGTTTGAGCGTTATACTTCGTTCCTCGTTTGGGCGAGGTCATCTCAAACATTACTTGTCTATGAGCCGACATGGATGATTGAACTGGCGACGGGTTCCAGCTCCTAAGGGGACCTCCCGCGGCTTGCTTGGGCGAAAATTGATGGGTCAAGGGGCAACGATTGTCGACCTCGGTGAAGAGATATGGCGGTTCTTGTAGAGATATGGTGGGCCGTCTGTCTAGCTGGGTCATGGTGTGATACGGAGTGAGTGTTCTTAGGGCAAGCGCAACCGTCTTCTGTCTCCCCTGACGTTGTTTCGAGACGTCAGAAAGGGAGGACGTGAGATTTTTTGGTTCCCAGTAGCGTTAGGTCTTATCTGAGCCCTTCTACCCCAGCGGCAGTCACTGTGAAGTGCCGTTCTCACTCTTACCGAAGCTCACACGCGGTAATGTCGTCAGAAAATTCGATCAGAAACGGAGACAGATGCTCACGTCTCGATAGCTTCTTGCTTCCTAGATCTTCCAGTGGAAGAATTTTGACGTAGTGAGCGATACACGCCAAGTCATTCAGTTCGTTGGCTCTGGGGTGCTCGAGAAATCAGACGTACAGAATGCTCGCGTTGTGGCTTATGCTGTGGCCAAGCTTTCGACCCATTTCCTTTCTTCTAGAAACATCAGTTAGTAGCTTATCCACACACACAGACTTACCCTCCTTAAAACGAAACATGGATCCTTTGGGAGAAAATGTTAAGTAGTCTACTCGCGCCCTCGAATTTCACGATTTAGGCCTAAGCTGGGGGGGAGCGACGGCACGAAAATCATAAAACTGATAATGATAATAATAATGACCATCGTAATAATGATAATACCATTTTAAAAATGGGACTGGTGATATAGAATCGCTCTATCATATGGATATTATTGGTGATCTCATTAGTTGGGCGGCCTGGATACCCTGCCATGTCATGCGAGTGTCAACGCGGGTGGGGTCCAGTGGAAACATCTTCGTCCAAAGGGGGAATTGAGTTGTGACACACACTTGCGCGTGTTTGACCCATGGGCCTATACTAAACTTCAGATATATAGTCGTCCCTCTCTAACTCGATAGTGGGTCCCAGTATAAGTGTTGGAAATATTCATTGAAATTCAACCATTTACATTTGCAATACTTACCCCTGCACGCAAAATAACCTGTAAGGGTAAGTGTTGCAAATATGAAAGTCCAAGTTACAATGAATCTTTTCCACATTTATACCGAGACCCACTATCGAGTTGGAGGGGGACGGCTGTAGTATGTATATAAATAGATACTTCATCCGCCGGTACCAAGGCTAAGACAAATACGGTAACACTTTATCGGGCCTGATCAACGCGCCTTCACCAGATCCTCTCTGCTATTTTATCTGTCAACTTTGTCTAGCTGGATGGCCCGATGCACAATGAGATGGCATTTCCATCACCGAAAACCCATACCTCAACGGGCCATTTGAATGAGCGATACCCTCGCCCCAGATGAACCCATTTTTATTTGTCACTGATTCACGTGAGAGTACATTGTTGTTGTATGTCTCAGCATTTCACCAAAACACGGCGTCTGCTCTGTACAGTGGAGTGGGGTAATTCAATTCACGTCGTTGCAGGCTGGAAAATGTGTAGTTTGGGATGGACCAGAGAAAACGCGAGAAGCTTGAGGAATTTCTCGCACACTTGTTGGGATTATTTACAGTCATAATGTCTAGAGAATGATCACCTCTTGGCATCTATACACGTTCACCCACGAAGCTTGAGGATGTGAGTTTATGCAGACCACTTTGGAGGTCTCATTATCATCAATATCTAATCTAACTCCAGGCAATAAGTTTGGGAGCGGATGAGTTTGGGAAGAGCAATTTTGGCAGCTGTAGATCTCAAATTTGCCCTCTCCTTTTTTCCTAGAAGCTAATTGAGTTGTTGCTCCACCCACACGGTCTCGATGAAGGTTTTACTGAGAAGGCTATTGATAGATCCATCTGTCACGTCTGTGGACGACACGTCGTGGCACTCGTGAGTGTCAGAGCCAAACTCCCGCCACACCTTGCACAAGCTCGGTCTACCTATCATGACCATCAAGTTGGACATCCATCTCGGGATCATGAAGTTGAACATCATCATTCCTTTGGGACGGCAATCAGCGTGCCAGTGTCTCAATGTCGTACAAAATTAATTGTAATTTTCACATTCATTATCCCTGTATGAGCGTCTCGATCAAGCGATCTCCATGCTGGCTCGTCGCTAAAATTAATTTTGGACGTCGTTGTCCGTAAATGTAGGTTTATGATGGACTAAATTGATCCCAGCCACTGACACGTTTGACCCCTGCTCAGACGGATATCGTGATAAAGGGGAATAAGAATGGGATCGGTCGGGGTAAGCTCTGTGGTCGTCCTTATTCGAATTTTCTACAACTCCATCCAAAATCCATCCTCGCAACACAGCCGTGTTTCAATATCCATCATCACTGTCGTCAGAATCAGACGTGGTCAAGTCATCATTGCTGACAGGGAAATACCGATGTGCTGTTATCTGTCCGCCATTCCTTTCATCACGAGGTTATTATGTACCGTACGTGCCGCGACATACGGAGGCCCTGATTTGCCCGAACCCTAAATGGATCAAAGATGTTTCTGTTTGTCAAGCGAGAGCAACTACCGAACCGTCTGCTACGACTTGGCGATATTTGTTCATGTGCGAGATGAGTCAAAGGTTCAGCCACGTCACTCCGCCACACCTGCATGACTACGAAAGCACAAATCTGCTATGCATAGCTCAATAAATTATGACACTACCACATATATACCGCTACCAGGACTCGTCTTCCCATTTTTATGTTGTGAGGCTTCTTGTAGATCTGCTCGACCCAGTAACCTGAAATTAAAATATGCTCATGAACGTTAATCATTCTTTTGATTTTTGGTCTCATCTCGACAACACATGCTTGAATCTTAGTACAATTGTAGGGCCATCGGCTCATCAAGTGGCGGGGGTAGTGAGGTAATAATCGGGTTGAATCGTATGCGCCACTTCCAACTTTTTTCCCGAAGCAATAGACAAAACTTACGGTCGCTGGTCTACTTATTACGTAATACTTGTGCAACATGATCTTCGAGTCTCCATGTACAGGGGCTTAAGGCTAAAAGAACGCAGGCGAAAGAGTAAGTCCTGTTTATTACGATAGTATAGACATGCAAGTATAGTGCACATCACTTGTCATCAAGCCTGCGTTCATTTAGCCCAGGGCTCCTGTACATTTACTAGTATAAATACTGCCGGTAGTACATGTCGTCTATTTAGTACTAGTACGAGCTCCTGTACACACGTCCACGTATTGCGAGGCATAGCATCTTCCACGGGGCAAAGAGATGGAGCTATTATGGGTTCCCTAAGCCTCATCGGGCATATTTATCCCTTGTACATATCAGAACTAAAACTTGAGTATTTTTTTAGTGCGGCTTGTTTTTTACGTTCGTTCAGCTATACCGGGACATCCAGCCGGGATGTTCTTAGTTGCAACTAAGGGTTCATTTCTCAGACATGTCTGTTTACCTTGTGTCGCTACACTCAAGATTATGACCACGCATGCTGTAATACAAGGATCTCATTCGTGAAAGATCCTGATGAAATTTGGATAGTTCTCTGTTGTAATGAGGTCAAGAACGGTACACAACTTATGACGATATTCCACGAATCAGACCCTTACATGACGGCATGCGTGCTCACCATCTTTTCGTAAGATATCACGTAAGACAAATGGTGTCCTTACACGAAATAATCAAACGGGCCCTATTCCTAACTCGTAACTTAGGCCTCCACTGATTCTGATTATATCATACTCATCGTAAAATCAATCTCTGGAGAAAGTTTCAATGAAGCCGACAATGAACTCAATGGCATTTGGAAGGTGCCCCTTCATCACCGATTGCAACCGATACCGTCACAAATCTGGTGAGTACACTTCTGATGCGATTTTCATGCACTCCAGATGCGAAAGTGAATTCATGATGAATTACCATTCCCGAGCACGTTAATTCGTCCAGAAAGACGTTGAACGATTGATCGACTGAGCCCACCCACTAAACCAGTTACGAAGGTTGGGTAGTGCAGTGGTGCTCCGTCCGGGCCGTTCACCTAAGTAGCGTCGGGATAACTTGAACACATGCCCTATGTGAGACAGGAGAGAGCGAGTACGAATCTACCAAGACCCGGAAACCATCATCTCCCACGGTGATACGGTAGTCTGAGTATGATGAGAGCACACGCAGATAACCATGGGTTGTCACGCCTGTCCCTGTGGTAAGTATTCACGGAGGAAGTGATATGCCGTAAGGGTTAACTCCGTAGCGGTACCCGTAAATGAAATTTGAGTTTGAGTGCTTCACGCGTCAAACTGAGTCATTCCAATGAGAAATACGTATCTTCCGGAGATGCCTGCATAGGCCCACAGGGCGCCAAATCAGGTTAAAGAAATTAAAAAAAACCACTTCTTAGGTGACAGGGATTGAACTTGGTAATGGATGAGATTAATTTTGTACCTCACGGTAAGCAAATGCAGGGTAACGACTTCAAATTTACGTTCGGCTGCTAACAAGTTCCATTACTGCTCCTTAGCACACGTATTCGAAGCCCGTGGTGGGTTGTGGGAGAATTATAACAAACATCAACTTTTTTTCCGCCAATGACAATGTAATAATAGGTGGGAGCTCCATAGTACAGTGGTGTGGAGTATTGACTAGCAAGCACACCGTATACTGGAGAAATGGGAATTCATCTGTAGACAAGTATAGTCATAGACTGGTAATTTTTACTTCTCATAACTTAAATCCTTACATAACCGATCTAAAAATTTTGCGAGCTGACTAGAGTCATATAGGAATGAAGTACAGTAAAACTTCTGTAAGGCGATAGTGGATCCCGATTTAATTATTGAAAAGATTCATTTCAATTTTGCCGTGTATATTAGCGATACTTATCCCTGTTCGCAAATCTACCTGCATGGATAAGTATCGCAAATATACACGGCAAAATTGAAATGAATCTTTTCAATAATTAAATCGGGATCCACTATCGCCTTACAGAAGTTTTACTGTACTTCACATAAGATGATTTTTTAGGTGTAACCAATGACTTAAGCTATCCGAGATTTGACTGTCTGGTGGAAATGCAGCAAGCCCGATTTTCGATCTTAACATACGCTACTGCAAGGATTATGAATACGCCTAGGATAATTAATTTTGTACTACATGTGAGCCCAGTACAGTTGCTTGCTGTAGAAAACTAATTATAATTTATACATTCAACATCGTTGCATGAGGGTATCTCTACAAGCATGAGACACCTAGCTTTTACCCCTACTAGCGTATGCCTTAGTGCAAGTACTAACCGAGATACAGTAGAGCCCCTCTTAGCTAATAGTGGGTTCCGGTATAATTACTGAAGAGATTCATAGAAATTTTACCGTTTATATTTGCAATACTTACCCTGCATGCAAAATGACCTGTAAGGGTAAGTGTTGCAAATATAAAAGTCCAAGTTACAATGAATCTTCTCAACATTTATATCGGGACCCACTATTAGCTAAGAGGGGTTCTACTGTACTAAAAAGTAGACCCCCAGATCCGTAGGGATGATACCCAGAAATCTCTATCGCATACTAATGACCCTGGTAGTGCCAGTACGAGTATTTTATTGCACAGGTACACTTGAGCGACCCCTGCTAAAGCAGATATGCATGCGGCCGAAGCTTCGCTTGTATGAAGCCGCCAAAAGTCGGAGCCGACAGGATCGTTCGACATCTACCGAATCAAACAAGACGACATAATACATGTACTATATTTCTCGGGTTTTTTCTCGTGCCGAAGCCTCCCAAGAATACAGGTAAATCAATCATGATCAAGCTCGTCTTAACCAGGGACAGGTGTGAGAGATAAAATCCCTCTTGTGCGTGCCACTCCGAATCGTGTTGGCTTCAAAGAGAGACTTGGGTGGATATTTGTTAAATTTTTAGTCCAATGAGTTTCATCTACGAGAGTTTCCAGGCCAGCTCATGCAAGAGAGATAAAATATCCAACCTCCACTTTTTCATCAGCAATATTTTCAAACTCGGTCGCCTGTTACCTTTGAGTAATGACCCTCTCGTATTTTCATCTGGGATGACCATGATGAAGACGGGGAGCATGAAGTCGAGTGGAGACGTGAGGAAAGAGGGAGGGGGAAAAAACTAGTGGATAAGAATTACAGTTTCTCTAACTGAATCTAGAGATCTAACGTACTGCCGGAACATGGAAACGACCAGTATTGAGGATATCAAAGCTGTCAAGGTAAGTTGATTCTCTCTTATATCCAAGGTTCGTTGACATTATTATCAATCCTTGTCGTCGCTCTCTGGTTTACCGTTAGGACTCTTTCTCTTCTGAGCGTCATCGTTTTCTCATCCGCGAGCGGGTCTAGGTTAATGGCGATGGTGGCTGGAGATGGGGGAGTGGGGAATTGATAAGATTTAGGGAAAGGTGGTATTTTCATCTACAGAAAAAATAATCAGATTCTTTTCCATCCCACAACGAAGAAAAGCGATAATCCTCACGCTGAGAGTGGTGTACGAATAAATGACTCACTTTTTCCGGGCAAAAGAATTCTATTTAGAAATTACTCTTTTTTGTTTGACATCACGAGAGTAGCCAAGCTCTTTTTACCTTGCACCGACATACCGAGTGGAGGCTTTCTATCTTGCGTCGATCCTCAATCGAAAGATCTTGAACCCTAACCGCCTTCTCTTACTTATCCTGGAATCAAGGCAAGGAATAAAATAGCGATCAAGCCGATGGGTATGCTTAATTCTTGGCTCAAATAATCAGATGCATAGAGTTAGACTATAATGTGGTCGAGTTATAGGCCTAAGACGCTGGGTATGCAGTCGGTTTTCTCTCCGTCTTTTAAGCCATCTGATTTACACAGCCCTCTCTAGAACCATCTCGGGTCTTGCAGTAGAATTGTGGAAGAAAAAGCTTTCCTGTCTCAGGATTACTCGTGTCTACTGACTTTGAGGCTATAAGATGTGTGACTTACATGTGGACAGGAAACGTGTGAAAGTGACTGTGCGATTATATTCCTTGTCTATAGTTCAATACTCTGACCCCTGATCTATGTTCTAACTCTGATTGAGTAGCATACGCGGCATATCCATCCATACCGTGATTGCTATATAACTTCAAATATCATAAATTCTAAGTTTTACCTCGGCATGTCCCGCGGTGAACGTGGAAAGCATACAAGATTCCAGAAAAGAAGAAATCGACGAAATCTGTACGTCAGCATCGCTATATGAATTGGGAGGCTTATTTCACTTGCTACCCTATTGTGGTACACTTCAAAAAGAATAACGACAGAGATTATCACAGTCTAATTTATGCCTTTCAATCCGCGCGATTTACCTTCAGATCTACTCTCTCTCATTCCAAACTAAGACACACTTTATGCAGTCAAATTTTCCCGCAAGTGTGGCGAAAAATTTCCGTCTGTTTTCGTCTCGAGTTGCAGGAAGTATTCTGTGCCCTCATGTAAGGTAACCTGAACTTATTAATACCCCTCACTCTTTGTATTTTGCATATATGTCCCGATACATACTATTAAGGTAAGAAAAGTACTCCTGCAGTTTGAAAGATCTCTTCCACAAACAGAAAGAATATCAAGGAAATTAATGCTTAATTTAGTATATGGCCCTGCTGAGTCGCGGGAAGTTCTAGTTATACGCAGCCCAATATATGTATGACATGCATCATCCAATTCAGATCTTCTGAGTCAGCGCTGAGTCCAAGTGTGAGAGTCTGCTGTTCCACTTTCGTTAATCAGACTAGTCAATTGCAGCCGGATCTGCAACCTGCCTGACGTTGGTTTGAGAATACTCAAATCTAGATGAGGAAATCCCCCTGAGCGCTTGACACTGCCTCTGTCTCTCTGCCATGTCCCGGAAGTCAGCCCAAAAGTTTCATCAGGAGCCACTTCATGGTATGACGTTGATTTTGTGATGAACGAATGAGTTTCAAATCTCTCTCAAATACTTCACACGCTTCTACACTCTCTTTCATAATAGTCTTGGGATGTCTGAAGATTGGAGCCTACCAAAAGATCGTTATTGCATCAATGTGTCTCTTAGACTGATAAAAATGGTCAAATTTTCTTTTGCGGGCTGTTCATTAACTTCAGATGCCCACGACTTTCGCATGAGCGACAGCTTGCGGGAGTAAGTATCTCCATAGTTTTCGTCTGAGAATCCAATCATCGAAATCCGGCTGACCGTCCGGAGTTTCCACCCACGGACTATTCTCGCGCCACATGTCTAATTTTCTTAAGTGGGTGCCGCCGTAGTCAGGCCGAATTGTCTCCAGCCACTTAGACGGCCCGTTCTTGGAATTATCATATTTATACATACCTTAGAAACTTCTTTGTATGCATAAACATGACGTCATAATATACGTGTATACATGCAAATATATACTATCATATGTATATGTCGATGTTTCCTAATATCTCTATAGTGTCGATAAGGGCAAGTGCCTTATGTAAAATTTATATACCATTTTGGTGCCGAGACTCCTGGAAATGGGTACCGGCTTACCGGCAGAATTAAAAGTGAGCTAATTGCTTCGAGCTAGGAGTTTTTCTCAGGCAACTCTCTTCCATGCTATAACATCTTTCTATCCACTACGTGTCAATTATGATCTCACCATACTCCACCAAAAAGTTTCTCGAAAGTGCTAGAAGGGTATATGCGATATTTCACTCGGCAATGTATGGAACTTTTAAGTATTATTTGACGCTTAGTCTTGAAGCTATCCAGAAAAGAACTTTAAGTGGTGCCTTTTCAATAAGATTCACGTAATGCCTTGCATGCAAAATCTTTCTGTATAGGAAGAGTTCTCTACGCGAGTCAGAGCATTATTCAAGAACATAGCACTAGAAAAAGAATGATTTAATTTTGAATATTGGATCTGCGTCTTTGCAGGCACTAATCGACTTATTCCAGATTTCTCCTCGGACTCCCCTGAGTGATAGGCTTAAAATACCGCAAACTAAACATCGATGAAAATCTTGCAATCAATCATTACCAATCTCTTCAGGGCAAATTTGCTTCCGCATAGAGCTTTAATGCAACTGATATTAAGCTAGCTTGTGTTAGAACAGTGATAGGTTTTTCTTTAAAAAATATCAATCTTGCGTATGCAGCCAAGAGCTATGACGCGAATGATTATGGAAGATATGTACATCTTGCGGAATGGCCTAGCTCAACGTTTGGAACACTTATACTCAGATTTCATTTGCGGATATCACTACGTGGACAATGCCTTACGGCATGTACCCTATTCCGTGAATACTCAATTTAGGGAAAAGCGAGAAAACCGTATGGTTATCGAAGTATGCTTTCGTCATCCTACGAAGACGATATCACCGCGAGAGATGTGATATGAGTGTCTTGCTAGATTCGAACCAACTTTTTCCTGTCTTAAGTGCGACATGTTTTCAAGTCACCCAGGCTTTAGTTATAAAAATGGCCCGAATGGTGTACCGCTTCACCATCCGACAAAAATGACGGGTTGTTCTTCCTTAATTTTTGATTCTTTAAATCAGACCGTTAAAGAATTCAATTCCTGACCACGATAATTCCAGTAGCAAACCAGAATCTGCCCAAACCATTGTGCGAGGAGCCAAATTAGTATGAACAGCTTTTTGAGCTTTTGGCACCCTACTGTTAACTACACTCAACTGACACGTCCAGATCATTCTGGTAGCTCAATATTCCGTAGCAGATCGACTACTCTTAGCGACAGGACTAGTTTCGGAATATTACAAAGTTTGCACCAATCGATCAATATCTGATTCGCTTCAATCTCGAAAGCCGGATACAAGTCTCTTCATGATAAAGTGGGCAGGTTAGAGCATGATTAGAAATATTTTCAAGATTGGGCATCAATAAGTGCGTACGACTTAAGTCATTTTTAACGTTATAAATGAATCGCAAGATAATTTCTAACATTTCTGCAAACTAAAATGAGATATTCACCTGATTTTTGTTTCAGATAGTAATAATTCATCCTCATCCACTTATTGAATTTTGCTCCCGTTAGATTGATGCAATTCTACTGAGGCAGAGCCCTATCCCGATAAATCCTGGATGCGTTTCGGTTTTTCAAAATATGGTTTGGTAGGCCAAGAATCAAATCTCTCTCGTCTCTACATGGCTGTAGCTCACAGAGTTCCGCAAATTTTCATATTTGAAAGACTCAGAAGAAGTTGCCGTCTAAATTAACTCCGTCAAAATGCTACTTTAATGTCCAAGAACTGACCGCTTCAAGCTGAAGAAGAGCTTGAAAAAAATCCTGATTCCAATACTTCAAATCCAGGAGGTCACAAGATATACTGGTGGAAGAGCCTGTATTTTTGGGTAGGCCAGTATTTATTAACCGATCATGAACAGAGAGTAATAAAAATAAGGCTTCGAAGATACTCTCAAGACTACACATACTCGATAAAAATTTTTATCATCGAAAATTCTTGCAAATCCTCTTACCGTCAATAGCTACATAATAAAATGCTCCCAGAAACATTGCTCGAGGTCAATTGGCTTCTGCCGGAATAAATAAAATAGGTCTCGTTGGTTCTCAAGGCTACTAGTGGCCCCTCTTTTAGTGTGGTTATTTGGTGAAACAACAACCTGGAGTATTTCTTTACCTTAGAGAAAATATCTGAATTTGTTCGCCAGTAAAGTGTCATAAACATTACGGCCAATTGTACATGCGGAAAATTAGACAGCGTCAGTCTCAATATCTCGTTAAATTTACCGAGGCTAGAGATGAAAAGAGTGCTAGATATTAGATGCCTACGAGCAGGATGGCCTATGAATCTCGCGCATGGTGATGAAAAGGTATTACTATACTTCAAAGACTTTATCAGAGAACAATACCTCATACGTTTACTATTCGATTTGTGGATGTGTCATTTATTGAGGAACTTTACTGTAGTCCTATCAATGAAACATCGAGAGAACTGAGTGAACAAGGTACCCATAAAAGAAATCCCTCCCAGATTTTATTAAACACTAGTCCGCTGGTCATTTGCAAAGAGTGATAGGTAAATGAATATATAATCGACTTTCTACAACTACCCACTGAAAAGTGGTGATAGGTAAGTGATGACTCCTAAAAGAAAAACATTATTTCTCAGGCTTTTGCTGGTATTACCCACAATATGCCCAAGATATTGTGGCGATAAATTCAAATCATCTGATGAGCTCACCATAGGCGAGAAATGCAATAGATCTTAAGGGGTGATGAGTAAATCACAAGCGTCCGTTTCTATCATAATCAGCACGTGTACATGTATATATATATATATATATATATATATATATTGGAGGTAAAATCCGCAAATGGTTAGTTAAAACCTTAAGAGGCGTCGAGAGAAAATGTCTTAAACAAGTTATAGGTGCATTTAAATCAACAAGCAGCAGAGTACCCGAGCACGAGACCTCAGTGTTCTCAATAGAGCTCTATCTGAAGTAAAGGATGGTCTAATACGCCGGACTATTAGATAAGCTACCCGTTTGAAGGACATTACTTCGGCGCGTGATCGAATCAAGTTGCCCATCTCAGTGAGAGAAGAGATTCGCGTCAAAAACAGAAGCAATGACGCGGTCGAATGGAACCGAATCTATGGAGAAGAGGATGTGGATCCAAAAAAAGGTGGCTGCGAAGAGAGCAGCATTTCAAAAATGGAAATTTTTTGGAAATCTCAGACGAACTCTGGGAACCCGACATCAGCGAACCCTGTGACTTGAAAAGCAGCAAAAATAATGATCAATCAGCAAACAGGACAAAATACAATGAATCTAAGGGGAACGCCATCCGAAATACATCATAGCCTTAGTAGGGCACAGACTAGCGTATCAATGCAGATGAGAAGCGAGCACATCGGGCTCAATTCTTATTTGTACAGAAGAAAAGTATCTGGAGTCGATAACCCAGAATGCCAATATGGATATCCGTCGCAAAACGTCAGGCAAATGATGATGGCATGTTCTAAGTGGGCAAAATGAAGGGGGGAAATCCCGCAAAAGGCAAAAGATAGGTCCTATGAGGCCATGATTCAAAGCTCACGGGATATGGCTAGAATCACACTGTGAATTTTGGACGTAGGGTACTTAAAACAGTTTCGACTTGTTAGTTAAGTTGAGGCGTTGATGCAAAAAATGAAGAATATAGCAGGGAAGGGATAAGACGGAATTCACACTGGATATACAATGTAATTTACTTTCTAAAGGTAAAACCGAGAACATGAAAGATATAAGACTGCAGTTTTTTGGGGGTTTTTGCCGTGAGGTTTCCTCCCCTGTAAATAATAAAGATATAGTCATCTGTATGGATCTAATGGGTGCCTGATCGGATTAAATGAAATCAAAATCGAATATATATGTAGGTATGAATTTACAATAACTAACGGGATGATTCAATTTGCCGCAAGACAAAAATCTTCGCAGCGTAGCAGATAAAAAGTCTTACTCTCATCAAGACATGAGCATAATCATATCATAATGCTGTAGTCTTGTCCCTATACAGTATATGCACTTCAAAGCGAACTGTTGATGTAGGTGAAAAGATCTAATTCCAGTAAATGTGATGATTGCCAATACTGCTGTCTCTGATAAGGAAGAACTTATTACCTACGCAATTTTTCTGTCGTACTCGTAACCCGAATACTTCACAAGTACACGAATGATTATCGTAAAATTTTGTATATCTTTATCGACACCATTTCAGGGCAACACACTATACTTTTGCCAACTTGCATCTAATTGGGACGGCCGAAGTGTCACCGCACTGCAAGACCGTGCGGACACAAAGAACAGTAAATCGTGACCAGTTTGGATTGATCGGATAGAAATGGCAAGCCAAGACCGAAAGTTCAGCGACGACATGTTCAAGGACGAGCCCTATGCGGGACCAATTGCGGATATTCAAGGAGACCGTCAGGAGGTAACGCTTCGAGCTGAGTCAGGGGGTCGGATGGCGTAGTGGTACATTGTCTAGGATGGCTCCTGAGTACATGTACACGGCGAGTCCAGGTCACCTGAGTACGTGGAACAGAAAACCGCCGATTCTCATCCGATGCATCTAATTACATAATATGCGTCGTACAAGTACGACATGTATCCGCCCTATCCTCGATCGGGCAACGTGCTTCTGTGCAGCCGGGCTACTCGGTGTGCTAGTGTGCATCGTTGGTCAGACTTTTGCAATCCAGAGGGTGTAATCTGATAAGATCAAGGGCTCATTATTTTTCTTCTATCTGACCACGACCGGCGGCTCGTCTTCTCACCCGTACATCTGACCTCATCTAGACTCAGCATATGTGACGTGAGTTGCCAGATGAAAAAACACCATCATAGCCTTTTCCACGAAGATCAACACACAGGACGAGCACCGTCGGCATTACGACGTCACGCAGCACCAGCTGTAAGCGCTCAATGTAGTGGCTGCGGATCTGAAATAGCCGCGAGGAGTCGCAATGAAGACATGGTCATCGCTACGACATGCCCTCGACTATCTGGTAGCAGCTTACCAAAACGTGGATTACCCATTCTGCAGAAAACAAGTTCCAACTATATCTACCGATTCATCTGACCTCATGCACTAATGAAGTTCTTTCGCTGATGATTCACTCCATCTCCGTACAATCTTTGCCTCATCCGTCTCCCTCTCCAAACCCACGAGGTTGCAAGTGCCTGACAGAGAATATATATTATTGGGCTAACAATTAGAGAAGCTCGACTATACATGGGCTGATGTGAATGACTCGTTAGGACCGCGCAGGGGCTGGACGCACGTGCAGATAAGTTAAGACATGCAAGGAAAGGACATCTAACAGCTTCTTGGCCTAATTTTCGATTATGTTTTTGACGCCGTGGATTGTAGTTGTTGAGTCCTAGTCTACAAAGGCCGGTGTGGTGGTCCTCCAGTTAGAACATGTCCGCAACAAACATCTTACTAGCCCGGGCCCTTACGTCCGTAGGGGGAAAAGACATGGTGGGTGTCGTAAAACCTCGGGTGATGTCTATGAAGACAATGTTCTGTAACTAATTTATGTAAAGGATTGTGGATTGGTTAATAACAGTTTGTTAGAACTGGACTTGCACTTATTACATTACGGATCAATTGGAGAGATGGAGAGTCTGTTTATCGT
The DNA here is from genome assembly GCA_028751805.1 of Podosphaera xanthii. NCBI lineage: Eukaryota > Fungi > Ascomycota > Leotiomycetes > Helotiales > Erysiphaceae > Podosphaera > Podosphaera xanthii. The sequence goes on from JAPWIX010000008.1 coordinate 1,321,116, forward strand.
AAGTTGTGGAATTGTTGATTACTCCCCAATTTAGACATAGATCGCTTTACAGTAGAGCCCCTCTTAGCGAATAGTGGGTCCCAGTATAAATGTTGAAAAGATTCATTGTAACTTGGACTTTTATATTTGCAACACTTACCCTTACAGGTAATTTTGCTTGCAGGGGTAAGTATTGCAAATATAAACGTTAAAATTTCTATGAATCTCTTCAGTAATTATACCGGGACCCACTACTAGCTAAGAGGGGCTCTACTGTATACAGTGTCTCAACCCTAAAGATTATTAAACCTTAAATCTCGAAATTACAGGCCTTAGCCTTGTACTTAACGCCAATCATTCCAAAAAGGGCTAGCTGATTTAGTCTATATCACACACCTTCAAACAGTCTACTGAGCTTGGGTCGGATGGTGCAGTGGTACACTGTCCAGGCCGTTCTCACAAATAGAATCTGGGTAGCTTGAACACATGCCCTACTTGAGACAGGAGAAAGCTGGTTCCAATCCGGCAGACCCTCACACCACTTTTCTCGCAGTGATATTGTACTCGTAGAAGGAAAAAAGTCTGCTCAGATAACCACAGGTTTTTCTCGCTTTTCCCTGTGGTGGGTATTCACGGAAGAGGTTACATGTCGCAAGGCGTTATTCTCGTAGTGGTATCTGCAAATGAAATCTGAGTATGAGTATTCCGAACGCCAAATGAGTCATTCTGCGTCACATACATGTCTTCAGTGATCATTCGCGTCATATTCTCAGACTGTATACGCTAAAATGATTTAAGAAAAAAAAAAAAAGTATTGATCGTCCTAAACTTTTCACCATACCCCACTATCACGGCAGAAAGTTGACTGTAGATAAATTGGGATAGATACATTGATAATTCAAGAATGGATCTCACTGGCCGCTAAACTTCACAACAAGACACTCTATATCTCCCCCTCCATAACAAGACCATCCTCCCGCTTATTACTCCTACCTCCCTCCTCGTTTCCTCTTCCCCAATCCCCATGAAACTACTAATCCATGGCCCCAAACGCCAGCCTCGGCATAACCAGCCTTGGTGGTTTACTTAACAGCGTGAAACAATCATAATACCTGAACCCATTTCCATCCTGTCACAGTGCTGGTGACTTCCAGCGTTCCATTCAGAGCTATCCGATCTTAAAAAGACTAATTTGATACATGTACTTTTCTACTGTGGGTCTATGTGGGACAGCATCTCGCTTCAGGGGTTATATCCCTACTAGTGTCAGATTAACCAAAGTCCAATATATTGCCTGATTATCAAGGCAACTATTCTTTTGCATAATTTTCCTTTCCTCTCGGCAAAAACACACTAATTTATTCACTTGCTCGAACGATCCTCCACAACACGTTTTCTCACCACAGTTATGATTACCGTCTACACACCCGTTCTCGCCATTATTGTCATCATAATTTTTTGTGAGCCTAATTTAAGTGTTTCAGTTCCAAAATATAATTCTCATCTAAATGCGGTATTATTTTTAAGGTTAATCGATCGGGGATGAAACTTCAGCACTATCATGTTACGGGATAACCCCATGAGACTAGTCCTGGCTGCGCCAGAACATTAATGCACTTACTACTACAGTACAATCTCGCTATAACAGTATGGGGCAAAACTTAAACAAGGGTTCTTATTGGCCTATTCAATTGAATCCTCCAATCGGGAGCCTTGGTTAAGTTTTGCCCCATATTGTTATAGCGAGATTGTACTGTTGTACACATACAGCAGAACCTCTTATACAGGGGGTCGAGGGTAAGTGAAGTCTTCGCTTAATCAACATGGGTTGGCGTGCAGGGGTATTGTCAGCCTTAAACAGCAGGCGGTGAAAGCACGGTGAAGTCCCTAAAACAGGGTATCCCAGTATTATTACATAATTTTCTGTGCCAAGTTTCATTTCTTCCAAAGTATCCTCTTGACTTGTGTTTTACAAATCCGGATTTTTTCATATTCGCTGACCTCAATATTCACTAGACATCTGGATCAATATTTTTCTTCATTACACAGACTTTACCAAATCTTTAGCGCGATATAGAAAATACAATAAGCTTCATTCGTTCAATACAAATTTGTGATTTCCAATCAAACAGATAAATGTACCTCATTGCCAACAAAAACCTTAGCAGAATGAATACTTAAATTACTCTACCTGTCAGCAGACGCGCGCCCTATCTTACTCGAGATCAGAGATTGCAGGTGATTACAGAAATTCAGCTATAAGAAAACTTTCCCCATAAATTAACTACATTTAGATACTTTCACTCCACAGAACCGGACACTCTAATAGAGAAATAGCAGATCAATTTGAAGTCACCATCCTTCAAGTTCGGAATACGGCCAGATCTGGTCGTGCCTCTCCCCAACCTCGGACAGGACGTCCACAGCTCTTAGGCTCAGCCCAAGTTGATGAGCTAGAAGCATTTTTTTGTTCTTCGCGGGAAACTAGGCAAATGTCATTTCTTGAACTGGCTCTCCACTTTCGTCGTTGGAGTGCCGGAGAATACGCAATTCGGAATGCGCTCAGAAAACGAGGTTACGAACGGCGAATTCCACGTAGCTCTAATTGAAATATTGGTTATGAACAAGTCTGAAGGACGTACCGTTAAGGGTTGGATGATTCTGTTACTAGCAACAATTACACAGATTGACAGTGACGACGAAGGAGGGGGTTGATAGTTCTCAAATAGATCAAGATGAGTATATTTTTAAGTGATTTCTTTTTTTCTTTAGAGGGAAGACTCTGCCTGATTATATACATTCCTAGTGGCGTTCTAAACTCCACTGGTATATTCTATATTCTTCTATACATTTCTACAGTGCTAAATAAGGTAAGTGTAGCACTGTAAATAAGGTTGTTGTTCATTATGACAAGCAAGAGAAGCTGCTAGAGTTATGTAGATTACAGAAGCAGCTTAGTAATACAGTTGAGAAATGATTATCTCAATTAATTATTTTCATAATTGTGAATTAAGACACTATACTGTTTTGGCCAAGATTGGTAATGCAGTCATGTTACTAATCTATTTACCACAGCTCTCGCCCGCTTTCTGAGAATCATCGTGCGGTCCGAATATGGTGGAGCGAACAGTATCTGAATTGGCGTCAAGAGTGGTCACGAGTTCTTTGGAGTGACGAGACATGGATAAACGATAGCCGAGTAATGTCTGGATAAGTTACCAGAAAGGTTAGTCTAATCTTATTTATTTTCAAAAATATCTCGGAATCTAATATCGACAAAAGAGGGGCCAAAACTTTGATGACACATGTGTTATCGATCGTTACAAGAAGAACAACTCTTGCATGTTCTGGGGAAGCCTCGCGGGAACAGAATGAGGTCCTTATGTCTTTTGGGAGCGGGAGTGGGGAAGTGTGACCTCTGAAGGATATAGTGAACATATCCTTCCAAGGATAGGTAATTGGATGAGAGAAAAGAGAGAAGAGACGGGCCATGATTACATCTTTATGCACGACTACGCCTCTGTTCATAAGGGACGTCCGGCTAGGGAGTTTCTCGATGCCAATTGAGTTGAACCTATGCCCTGGCCTGCTAACTATCCTGACTTAAATCCGATCGAGAATGTATGGAGTATGATGGAATACTGTTGGATTTAGGCGAGATCGGAACATCTCCCGGGTCACTCGCTTGGAACGTCTCCCGACTTAGTTACCCGGATCAATATCCGCACCGTCCGCTCGGCATAAAAGCGACGTCATTCACTACGGCTAACTACCCGGTCCTTCCACCCGCTAACGTCCAGGCTTGGACCAATCGGATTATCACTGAGCCGATTATTTTACCTATATAACAATAATTAACAAATATTATTGTTAACCATTAGTGATCATTCCGGCATTCATCCGGAATCCTTCGAGATTTCTTCAAGCACGCGTCTACAGTCCTACGGGTAATCTTTTGATATTCATCCGGTTGGAGGTTGAGACTTTGGGGGTTATAGACGCGAAGCTGAATGTTGAGAATTGGCACATGTAGATATATATATATATATATATACTGGTATCTTGTTGATAAAAATTACTTCTTTAGATTTGATATGCTTAATGAAATATATTTTCCTAAATTCAACAAATACTACATACAAGAACGATATCCGGAGTTTGAGCGGACGAGACAGTGGAACAGGGCGGAGATTCGACCCATTGTGCTAGAAGCATGGTACCATAGTACAACAGAGGAAAAGCTCACACAACTGATTGGGAGTATGGCTAGAAGATGTGTGGAAGTATTGAGTACAAACGGGGATCCTATTTCATATTAGGCTTAAAAATCTGTATAAACAGTAAAGCTGAATTGCAAGTTTTAATATGACGTATGAACTCGATTTTTTAGGCTTAGTGCGAAACAAAGTGGGGAGAAACGGGCGACTTCACTTTTGTCAACCTCAATTTCTCTCACCTAATTTTTGAACAGAGTTTGAAGCTTTACTATATTCGGCCTCGCTTAATCGTAATCACCACGGTAAATTACTAGTAGTAGTAGTAGTTTTGTTTATTCGTGCTATGTAGAGTCCAAGACTATTATAACACTAGGGCTCCTCTCTGACCCAGGCCACACCTTTTACAGTGCTCCTATCCCCTTTTACCTCGAACCTAAGATCATTGATACATTGACCCATAACAGGTAGCCATTTAGCTCAGTAATTACCCGTAGAATTCAACCACCTTTTCTACGGAACCTTCTGCTCAAAAAAAAAATTGAAAAAGAGCAGCCATGGAAACCGGTACACGGGAAAAAGTCTCAAAAAACCTGCAACTCCAGCAAGGCGAGGCCTAGACACCAGAGCCACACGAGGTGCGTATCCCCATCTGTATCTCCCTAATATCCCATCGTCCAGATATCCTCCTTATACCGACACCACCAGCGCTCAGGTAGCGGTGCTCTTTCCTCGGGAGACAGTGTAATGCCAGAATATCTGTAAACAGTGAGAATTCATCTTGGTAAAAAGGGCCAACTTAGTCTGATCTATCACCACCATAACGGGAGCTAGGTACGCCCCGGAAACTCGTTTGGATGACTTTTCCTCCGTGACCAAGTAATGCGTGTTTCTGTTGGCTCTGAAGATAAACTCCAGGTTCGTAGGGGACACCACGTACAGGTAGAAACGCCGTCTTCGTCCCCCGGTAAATTACTATGTTTGGGTAAATATCGGCAAAAAAACCCCCTGTAAATGACAGGCGACTTCACTTAACCTTGACCCCTTATAGTTAATAGTGGGTCCTAGTATAAATGTTGAAAAGATTCATTGTAACTTGGACTTTTATATTTGCAACACTTACCCTTACAGGTCATTTTGCATGCAGGGGTAAGTATTGAAAATATAAACGGTAAAATTTCTATGAATCTCTTCAGTAATTATACCGGGACCCACTACTAGCTATGAGAGGTTCTACTGTAGCTAGTAATTGCGAGGCTGGGGAGAGTAATACCCGCGAGGCTGGTATTACGCATTGCCAAGGTTAATTACCGTGAGGCTGGATGCTCACCTGGTGGAGATTCATAACAGATCCGTGGTGTTGGTGTTCGGGGGAATGCAGAGTTACGAGCAGGCTTGGGGCAAGACAACAAACATGTATATATGAGGACATAGATGCTTCGTACAGTTCTTTCGGTAGATTAGAATAATTAACTGATTTTTACCATTGGACTTGCTCTGGTGTTTACCACCATCAATTGATCCCGCAACATATCATTACACTGCAGTTGAACCCGTCACAGGCACCACTTTCAACGCCACCTTCGACGACTCGTTATAAAAGAGTACCAAGAGACCAGTGCATTCTCGCGAATGGAAATATAGTAATTAAAGATAGAGTCTGTTGAGATTGGTGCTGTTTGGTAATGAAGATTATCGTTATTTTTTTTTTTTTTTTTCCTATTATCCTATTTCGGCGCCTGAAGGCCCACGTAGGTATTTTTCGGAAGATACGTATTCTTTGTTATAGAACGACTCATTTTGACGTTTGGAACACTCACACTCAGATTTCATTTGCAGATACCACTACGAGAATAACGCCTTACGACATGTACCCTCTTCCGTGAATACCCACCACAGGGAAAAGCGAGAAAAACCTGTGGCTATCTGAGCATGCTTTCGTCATTCTACGAATACAGTATCACCGCGAGAGAAGTGGTGTGAGGGTCTTGCTGGATTCGAACCAGCTTTCTCCTGTCTCAAGTGGGGCATGTGTCCAAGCTACCCAGACTCTACTTGGGAGAACGGCCTGGACGGTGTACCACTGCACCATCCGACCCGATTATCGTTATTATGGACAGTCACAACAGGTCAAATCCCGTTATGTTGTTGTGCCTAGGAGCATAGTGGACATGGCAAGGCTGCATAAGCAGCAGATGAGGTGACACCACCGAGGCTAGGATGAAGTGGTGGGACTAGTTAGGCGAGGTGTGGGTCCCACGAGTCTAGATGTTTGCATTGTTTGCTCTGTTAGCGCACGGATGATTCTGGCAGTATAAGTAGGCCTAGATTCGCCACTTTGTATTATGTCATCTCCATCATCTTTAAATTACACAATATCAAGTACCTCTACTTCACGCATTTGTTTCCCATAAATCAATCTAAGCTGCCTTCACACAAGTATGTTCCCAATCATATTCCTGGTAAAACATATGTCCAGGATCATGATTACTCATATATTGACCAGCCACCCATTTTCCTACAAAGAGTTACTAGTCATGAAGTCGCTTGTTGTCACGGAACGGCCCGCTGAAGCTAGTCGTTTCGGCTTGAATTCATTTAGTTCTTTTGCATAAATTTCATTCACATATTGTCTTTAATTAATTGGCGTGAGTTTTCATGCATTTTGTCGATCTTCATCAATTGCTTCAATCACGTTGATAAATTATTTTGCCGATCGTCACTAATTACTTAATATTGTTATTATTGTTGGACTTTTCCTGTTGATCGTTATTAACAACGATTGAACTCCAGGCATTGCATAGTCCTATGGAATTCTATTTCAATCGACGGTATTTTGGGTGCTCTACAATATTCGCTGGCGTTCGATGGGATGGGGTTCTATTAAGCAGTACTAGGGAATGTACTAGGTAGACTCATGTATAAATAGTGGTTAGGCCTTCTAGTTGAAAGCTCTCCAGCTTTCAGTCTTGTATTTATTCTACGCATCTAGTCTAGTCAGGATTCAAGAAGTCAGGTTATGCACATCTACACTTGTCATTTGTTACAAAAGCTTACGTGACATTATCTGGTATCGTCAGTGTCCCAGAGTTCCGGGTATTCAGTATTTCAAGAGATTGTTCACCAAGATCAAGCCCAAGCTAAATCATCAAGATCCAAGTACAAGGAGTCACGACACTACTGAAAGCTCTCTTTTAACTCATCATGAACCCTAGCTCAAGCACTCAGGACTTCCCATGTCAAGAACGTCAGGTTTTAGAACAGATTTCCGAGATATCAGATGTCTCGCAGTTTATCCAAGGAGTTCAGTCTGACCCGGCCCTGGTCATTGGTGCGATCAAGGCCTTGAAAGTTAGAAGCGAAGCTGCTGAAGCACAGTAAGAGGCGGCAAATCGAAGGATTCAGAAGTTAGAAAAGAAGCCTGCCTCCCAGAAACCCCAGCAGCAAGATGAGAACCTATTGGCGAAGTTAGTCGAAGCATTGAGCCTCAGGAATGCTGCAGTAAGTGAACAGGCCGAGGAAAATTTAGCGTCAAGATTAGTCAATATTCTAGACGCTAGGAATACTGCACGATCGGCACCAGTTCCAGATACCCATGTGTTCTCGGGAGCTAAGAAGGATTTTTATACGTGGAAGGAGTCAATCCTAATGAAGATCAAGGGAAATCTGTACCACTATCCTACTGAGCAATCTCGAATGATTTACGCTTATTCAAGAATGAATTCCGAAAGTAAAACGCATCTGCAGACTTGGATCCAGGATGGAACGTTTACATTCCCTTCGTTTACGCACATGATGGATCAATTAACCGTGATCTTTGGTGATCCTAATCGAGTACGTGATGCTACCTCACGTCTCCATTCTAACCCGCAGAAGAACAAGAATTTCAGTACCTGGATAGCAGAAATCCGTCGTGATGCAGCCATAGCCGGATACGAGAGTAATTCTCGTTACCTCAAGGATTTAGTCCTCAATAACATGAGTCTGGAACTGAAGAAAGCCCTTGTTCACGAGCGCGAGATTGACCTTCTTGGATTCGACGAAGCAGTATCTCGTCTTCAAGACATCGAAAATCGTCTACGATCTTTTTCTCATGCCGAATATCGATTTCGATCTCGTTATGCTGGTTTAAACCGACCGCCAGTTATGCCTCAAGAATCGACTCAGCCGTCATCGCTAGCTGTTATTGACGACCCTATGGACTTATCAGCGACTGTGGCTCAAAAAAGAGGGCCAATCTCTCAGGAGGAAAGAAAACGACGCAAGCAACTGGGGTTATGCTATTACTGCGCTGAGCGTGGCCACCGATCTTTTGAATGTACAAGGAAATCGCAGCCATTATTACAGGCTCGGGTTGCTGAGGTGGGGAACGCTAATGAGGATGATCCTGATTCGGGAAAAGATTTAGCCCTTTAGAAAGTCGCCTAAAGGGCGTGTCGTCTGTATTGACACTCTCGTCGATTGCCGTTGGGGAAGGAATTTGGAATCAGACAAGTCACTTTGTAATCAGATGTTATCTTAAAAATAGAAAGTCTCTTGTTGTTCTAGCCTTTGCTCTCATTGACAGTGGAGCCTCTGCCTATGGCTTTGTAGACGTTCAATTTGCGCACGCTAATGATCTTGATCTTGTCCCTATGTCTCGACCTCGCTCTTTGAAAGTCTTTGATGAAACGGAGTCAGCTCATGGAAAGATAACCCACATGGCTAAAGCTAATATTTCAATCTCTGGCCATATTGAACGGATTTACTTTTTCGTTACGGCTTTAGCCAGTTTTGATGTTGTCCTTGGTCTACTATGGCATGAACGCCACAATCCAGAAATTGATTGGTCCAAGGGGAATCTCAAATTCAATCAGGACAGTTGTAGAAGACATTCAGAAAGATTTCCCATCAAGATTAATGCCGTCTCGCCAAATGAAATTGATGATGGAAGAAGAAATTTATCTAGACCAAAATGCCCTGAACGCCTAACAAATGTTGACTCATGTAGCTATCAGGATTTTAGAGATTATGCTAGGGAAGAAGATCTGAAAGTCATGTCCGTGTCACTTGAAGATATTCAGGAAGCCCTCAGAGATAAGCCTAGAATTAACCCGGCGGAGAAATTGCCAAAAATTTACCATGATTATCTACCTGTATTTTCAAGGGACGAAGCCGACAAGTTACCTCCACATAGACCTAGTGACCACCGGATTGTTCTCAAACCTGGTTCCGAGCCACCTTGGGGACCCCTCTATGGCATGTCTCGCGAAGAGCTTGAGGTGCTAAAGAAATATATTGTCAGAACTTGTCAGGCCCCGGTACTTTCAAATTGAATATCTCCTTGCTGGACCCTGAAGATCTGTTATGCCGATCTATTTTAGGACCGACGCATTAATAGTAATCTTCGCAACAAGCTTTATTTAGATATTCTATTTTCGTTTCGTTATTTTTAACTTGCTTGGGTTGAATAATTTATGGCAAATCTTCAGGATAATGGTTCTAGGAATTTGGATTCTACTGTACATAAGGAGTTGTAGCCTTCCCTTCTTCTCTCTTCACGCTTTGTCTTTTCTGTCATCCTATCACTACCTTAGAAATCCACCACCTTAGAAATCAACTACCTTAGAAGTCTACCACCTTAGATACCACTTATCTCAGTCCACATTTCTTCTCACTTTGCCTTGTCACTTTCTTTATTCTCTACTCCTCTATCTCCCATAACATTCCCAACAGCACGGGTATCTGAAAGTCACAATATCCACCCACCAACGTGACACCTACTTATACTTCTAAAATCATCCGTGCGCCAACAGAGCAAACAATGCAAATATCAAGTCTCGTGAGACCCACACCTCGCCTAACTAGTCCCAACACTTCATCCTAGCCTCGGTGGTGTCACCTCATCTGCTGCTTATGCAGTCTTGCCATGTACACTATGTTCCTAGGCACAACAATCCCTCTGTCGGTAACGACCTCCGTCTAGCCTGGTTAGTGGATTAGCACTGGCGATTTAACCTTTGTTAGTGAGTCAGCAAGCTGAAGGTTGGACAGGACAAAGGTAACAGTTATCTTGCCATTCTGGTGCTGTTCACGGCAATAAAAGTTCCTGAGCGCTATATGCTTAGACCGCTTATGGTTATCGTGGTTTTTGATTAGCGAGATTGCTGATTTATTGTCCACATGAAGGTTGTTGCATACTGCCCCATCAATGCGACTAGTGAGACCCAGCTCTTGGATTAGTGACTTGACCCACTAGAGCTGGCAGCAGATTTCAGTAGCTGCCAAGTACTCCACCTCAGTAGTGGACAGGACGACCTCTCGTTGCAGATGCGATTTCCAGCTGATAGGACCTGACGACAATCTGATTAGCATTCCAGATGTTGACCGGCTAGTTGATGGATCGGCTGCAAAGTCTGCGTCTTTGTATGCTTCGAGAGTTGCTTGATTGTTGCCTCTGTTGAATGTTATACCTTGGTCAGGGTCCTTGGCAATGTACTGGAGTATTTGACGTGCGGCCTGCATGTGTTCATTTGATGGATTAGCCAGGAATCTTGCGAGATGATTGACTGCAAATGCAATGTCTGGTCTCGTGTTGTTTGAGAGATATTGTAGTCCAATGCATGAGTTGTACTCTGTCTTTTCATGCGGAGTGCACAACCCATTGTTTGCTTCCATCATGCGCTCCATGGGCGTGTTGGCAGGCTTGCAGTCGGTGAGACCGTGTCTGTTCAGCAGTGTGCGCGCGTATTGGCCTTGAGATAGTTTGAGAGTCTCAGGGGCTGGATGGCTGATCTCTATGCCGAGGAAAAGATCCGTACTAACAGTCTTGAGGTTATATTTACGATATAATGCACTCATTAGTAGGTCTATCTTTGACTGATGTGGACTTACTACTTGAAAGTCATCAACATGCATCAGTACTAAGATATCCTTTTCACTGTTAGTATAGAGACAGATATCAGATGTAGTGGGGAGTAAACCCAGCTGTGCGAGTGTTGACTTGGCATCATCATATCACAATGCTGCTGCTTATTTTAGTCCATAAAGGCCTTTGCAGAGTCAGATAACGTAGCCATCTTTCTCGTATCCTCTTGGAAGTTCCATAAATAAGTCAATATTGAGGTCAGGGTTGAGGAATGCAGTTGGTACGTCACCTTGTTTTCTATGCCAGCCTAGTTGATGTGCAAGAACGAGAATGATTCGTCCTGTTTCAGTTCTAGGTGTGGGAGCGAAGGTTTCATGGTAGTCAATGCCTTGTCGCTGAGTAAAGCCCTTAGCTGTGCAGCGAGTCTTATATTTTTCTATGTCGCCGTTTGCGAGAAACTTCTTTTTAAATACCCACTTACATTTCATGGGCTTACGGCCTTTGGTTAGTTGCGAGTGTGGGATTATCCGTATGGCTCCCTTCTGCTTCAGAGATTGGAATTCTTCTTAAGCTGCTCTTTTCCAATGTGGGGCTTCTGGGCTGGTCATTGCTTCGTCCCATGTTTGTGGGTCAGTTGATGCTTGTGCTGTCATGCCATGGTGTAGTCAATAATAGTCAACACGCTTGACTGCTCTACCGCGTTGTGACCTAGTAAAGCTGTCTTCTGGTGAGTGAGGACGCTTGGTACCGGCCACTGGTTGTATTGGATCCCATTCAGTCATAACGTGGTCAAGATGTTCATCCTGCTCAGTCGATTCTGCTTCATTGTCCGAAAATTCCCTAGCGAGTATCTCCCTCTGATCTGCAAGTTGGTGGGTTGGCCTTGAAAAGACTTGCAGATCTGTTGAATGTGAAGGACAATTATCGGGTTCTGGCGAATTGGGGACAGTATAAATATCGTGTGAATCTGATTGATGGTTGATGATAGAGTTTTGTGGATGTGAGTCATGTGAGTCAAGTGACTCTACGGATTCCATGGTGACTGTGGGATGGTGAGGTGTAGACGGCGGATGCTCCCTCTGATTTTCTGCAGAGAATTGATGGGGTGCCGATGGTTGTGAAGTGGGTTGAGGCCGTGATGGTGTATTGTTGCTCGTATGATCATGCAATGGATATGGCGGCTGGGTCGATGGTGGCTCCGAGAAGATGGAACTGTTTGAAATTGTATGTGAATTCTATGAGGAAAGATCTCGAAGAACTATGGGAACAATTCAATATATATGACTGACGGTAGTTTGTATTGGGAATCGATTTCTCTTCTCAATATAAAATAAATATATATATATATATATATATATAAAGTCGATATACTGATAATACATGCCAAAGAGAACCTATCCTTATATTCATATTTCTATGGTCCTGGTGATCTGGTACTTCCAGTGATCTAGTATCAACCAGCCTCTTGATTTATGACTCATAACAATCCCCAGCCTCTAAATTTTGGGCGCGGCTAAATGTATTATTACGTGACCACAATAGAGACACCATCGATTAGACCAATCATGATCTTGATGGTCATATTCAGAAATTAGAATCTTTAGACATACTGGACCTTAATTTCTAACAGAAACTGAGATTTTCCCAGTAGCTGGTAGTATGCTGGCGTTCTATGGAGTTTAGTTCATTGCCAAAGACTGTGTCTTTGTTAAAGGATGCGTGTGGGGTAATGCTTTCAGACCATTTCCACCCTTGCGCTGGTGTCCAATGAGGGTGATAGATGAGGAAGCTTTTGTTAGTATTCTTTTGGAATCCTACAAACCAGCTCATTTCTGCCCTTGGCTCGAATTTGCCTGGTTTAGGGTCAATGAGTTTATATGCACGACACCCAAAGCGTGGGAGGTTGGTAAAATCAATTTGGTCTGAGTGAGGCTGCTTCAAACCTTTGAGAAAGTTTATTAACGGCACCGATTTTGTGCGGAGGCAATATAGGCGATTAGTGATGAAGCATGCGTGTTCAACCGCCCACGGCCAGTAACATGCAGGAATTCGTGCATCTATGAGCATAGATCTTGCTCTTCTTGGAATGACCTTGTTGGATGCTTCAGATGTCCCGTTTTGTTCAGGCGTATAAGGTGCGGAGATGTCTATCCTAATCCTGTGTTCACAGTAGGATTTTATGCGGAAGAATTTGGAGCCCCCGTCTCTAAAAATAGTGCGGACTCTTTTGCTGTACTGATGATGTTGATGCTCGACCCATTTTACTAATTGGGGTGCAATCTGGTCTTTGGTGCACGTGGAAATGGCCCATCTCATACGTGATTTTGCGTCGGTAATGATAATAGTGTACTGTTACCCATTACATGCTGTGGTTAGTTTTCCAATAGTGTCAATGAAGACCTCATCAAGGGGATCAAATGGTGTAGGCCTCGGTTCTCGTGAGACATACTGTTGTGCTTTGCTGAGGTGACAGGTCTCACAAGTAGATAATTCACTTGTGTTTAATCCTTCCATGCCTTTAGAGCATTGTGCTGTCTTCTTTAAAATCTTCTGCCCGGTGTGACCTTATCTCTGATGCCATCTCTGTGCACTAGAAGTGTTAGAGACTCTGGCTTCTCCTGGGGCTGCTATAAGTAGTTGATGATGATGACTAGGCAGGGAGCGGATATAATACACATCATTCTTCATAATTAATCTGGCTATGGGTATACACTGGCCTTGTGGAGTTCTTCTTGCGAGTGTTGTCATATTATCGTCAGGCGTTATAGAGCCCGATCTTTGGAGTCTTCCGGCCGATACGATTATACAGGAGGAATTGGGGGAATATAAACAGTCATCGAGGTCAAGGGTAATGCTACCAATGACGATGCGTGCGGTACCTTGTCTTGTGAGTGATGTCTTTCCTACTGCTTGGTCAAACTTGATAGGCTTAAGCCTGGTAAACATGTGACGGAACATGGATTCACATGGGACAAAGTGGTGCAATGCACTGGTATCATAGATAGCAAAGCGTGTATTGGATGAGAAAGATGCGGAGGCAGCCACTGCTACTCCGTCCTCAGACTCACTATCACTATCAATACAGGGATTGGCAACAGAGATAACGTTAGACTTCCCCTTCCCTTTGCCTTTGCCAATTGCTTTCCGAGCTAAATATTGCTCACCAACTGGTCCGACAGCCAATTCGGGATGTTGTTTAAAACACTCTCCATTGAGGTGTCTATGCTTACATCTCTTGCATTCAGCGTCAGGATCATTGGCTACATTTGAGCCTTGGGCTGCCATAGCATGGTTAGTTTCGGCAGATGGGGTGGTCCCATGAATGTCAACAACTCTAAGAGTTGACATCATAGTTTCCAAAGACGTGTAAGAATTATTGTCATTACAAGCCCTTAGATCTCGCCATGTACCTAACCATGGCAAATGCTTGGTGCCGAGAACAAAGACGGCAGCGGCTTGGGCCTTGGTCACATGGTACTCGGTCCCGGTGGCTGGATGTAGAGATTTGGCAGCTTCGTTGAGGCACTGAAGATGCACCTGGAAACGGTTAATATAGTCATCTGCAGTGTTAACAAACCTTGTCCTCAGGAACGTTTCCAATGCGCGCGCGTATGGTGCGGTGGCTGTTTCCTTTCGGGTGTCGGCAATGCTATAGTATAACTCGAGAGCCGTCATCTGATCGTATGATCTAGAACACATCGAGGGATCGAGTCTGCTGATGATTATGTTCTTTGCGGAAATTTCTCCAAGAGTCCATATCTCTAGAGCCCTGAGATGTTTGTCAAGTGCAGTCGAGAAATTCGGATCTTCAGGGGTCATTTCCGCCGTGGTGTCGGCGGGTCAAAGGATTGGCAGATGCCAGGGAAATTATGGAATACATGTCCTATGACACTATTCCTCGCTAATTTCGCCTGGAGACAGCTTTTCCACTTTGCGAGTGGAACGCTTTGAGAGAGAACAACCTTGGAGCTGTCGCGGTGCATGGATTGAAACATGGTGGTGTCGAACCTGGAGTAATCTATGTACTATTAGTAATGCTTCTATGCGTGGTACAGCGCCGGGCTCATAACCTGTTTTACTAGTTATATAATGGGGTACGTACACTTGCGCAGAGTTACTAAAAGGATTCAGATGCTTGAGTAGAACAGGCAATTGTGCGTATGGCAGGAATGTAAGATTGAATTGAAAGATGATGAGAATGATGTCTAACAAAAGTGACAAATCTAAGCCTACTTATACTCCTAAAATCATCCGTGCGCCAACAGAGCAAACAATGCAAATATCAAGTCTCGTGGGACCCACACCTCGCCTAACTAGTTGTTGAATTTAGGAAAAATATATTTCATTAAGCATATCAAATCTAAAGAAGTAATTTTTTATCAACAAGATACTAGTATATATATATACATATCTACAAGTGCCAATTCTCAACATTCAGCTTCACGTCTATAACCCCCAAAGTCTCAACCTCCAACCGGATGAATATCAAAAGATTACCCATAGGACTGTAGACGCGTGCTTGAAGAAATCTCGAAGGATTCCGGATGAATGCCGGAATGATCACTAATGGTTAACAATAATATTTGTTAATTATTGTTATATAGGTAAAATAATCGGCTCAGTGATAATCCGATTGGTCCAAGCCTGGACGTTAGCGGGTGGAAGGACCGGGTAGTTAGCCGTAGTGAATGACGTCGCTTTTATGCCGAGCGGACGGTGCGGATATTGATCCGGGTAACTAAGTCGGGAGGCGTTCCAAGCGAGTGACCCGGGAGATGTTCCGATCTTGCCTAAATCCAACACTAGTCCCAACACTTCATCCTAGCCTCGGTGGTGTCACCTCATCTGCTGCTTATGCAGCCTTGCCATGTTCACTATGTTCCTAGGCACAACAATCTGAGAAGAATGTCATCTCCCCTGGTCTAGTTTGAGCTCTGAAACTTGAAAGGCAGACTTTGGCAACTAAAGGATTTAGCGGTCTCACAATGAATACTGCTGATGGTGGTGTTTCCGAGCTTTATTATAAATCTGGATACTGAGTAGCAGTAGAAATAAGAAGGTCTTGTATGTTAAATATTACGTAGTGAGAACTATGTATTGATTATGTACAACAGAGACTACATTTTATACCAAAAGGTTTCTCGCCAAGACAAACGACGCGACATGTCGTGACGCGTATTCACAACACTCTCCCTCACTGTGTGCAGTGTTCAGAGAATAAAACAGATGTCCTAAATAATCCTTACAGCAGACGATGGTTTTGTAAGAGAGTCGGCTTGCTGCTTGTTTGTTGGTACGTATTGTACATCAATCAACCCTCGTCTATACTCTTGCCGACAGTAGTGGTTACGGAGATTCACATGCCGAGAGCGCCTATGGTTGTCATGATTTTTAGTCAATGAAATGGCGGACTGATTATTGACTAGGATGCTCGTACATCTTGTGCCTTTGATCTGGTTACCAAGTTCAAGTTCCTCGAAGAGGTTTCGCGTCCAGGCGACTTGTCGACACGTTTCGGTGAGCGCAAGGTACTCAGCTTCAGTGCTAGATAATACAACGTCACGCTGAAGGCGCGATTTCCAAGAAATGGGGCCACCTAGTTTAATCAGTAATCCCGTGGTAGAGCGTGCTGTGGGTAGATCTCCGGTAAAGTCAGCGTCAGAGAATGCTTTGAGCTCAGGATCTTTATCCTTGGTGAAGACAATACCAGCGTCAGGGTCATTCAAGATGTATCGAAGCACACGTTTTGCGGCTATCAGATGGTCTTCTGAGGGATTCTTGAGGAATCGAGACAAGTGATTTGTGGCAAATGAGATCTCGGAGCGCGTTTGGTTAGCCAGGTACTGAAGACCTCCAATGATCTGGTTATACTCGGCCAGTCGTTTAGTTGATATTGGCTGAGATGAAAACTCTAGGTGGCGTTCTAATGGAGTAGCGGCTGGCTTGCAGTTTTCGAGATTATGCCTGGAAAGTAGTTCACGAGCATAACGGCCTTGAGAAAGCTTAAGATTGCTGCCTTCATGGGTTAGATGTATGCCGAGAAACTGATCGCTCTTGACAATCTTGAAGTTAAACTTTCTCTTGTGGGCCTTGGTAAGATTAACGATCTTATCCTTGTCGGGACCGAGGATTTGGAAGTCATCCACGTGGAGCTCGACGAAGAGATCTTTGGCTTTACTGGTGAATAGACAAACATCAGATTCGGTGGGCTCAAGACCTTGTGTCAGGAAAGCCTCTACTGTATAATATATATATGGAGATTGCCAGGTCATAGTGTTCTATGATTCTGGTCTGGCCTTTTAGCCGAGTGGTGATGCATCTATCTCGTGTATCATGTAGGATGGCAACCTTTAGCCTGACACCCACCTCTTGGCCCCTCTCTGTCCCCACGCTGTCTACATACCGCTTATGACAATTATGAATTTTCCCGAGGACATTTAGTTCTACAACATCAGGAGAAATTATTCTAGTAACAGTGTATTTTGCGTGTTGCCACCCAAGTTTCTTTGATGGCTGACCATCTAATTTGATATTGCAGAGTAGAAGCCAAACTCAATCTCCTACGACGTAACGGGGTGCTGGTTGTCGTCTTTTGTCAGCTTGCTCTTTAGTGCGTAGCTGTACCGCTGCCATCGCCGCTTGCATGAATGTGGTAGTTTGATTTAACTTTTCAACAAAGTTTTCTGCTCTTTCTTTTCCCGTTGAAACTGGCACTAACGAGTCTGGGGTAACTGTCTGTATAGGACTCAAATGATATCCGTGAGTTGCATAGAAAGGACTTACACCCCCTAAAGACATAACGTCTCGATTATTAATTGCTAGCTGAGCTGCGTAAAGACATTCGGACCAGTCTTGTTGAGTATATGCTACATATGCCCTCAGGTACGTCTGAACTTCTTGGTTTGCCCTCTCCGTTGCCCAGTCAGTTTGTGGGTGATATGCAAAGCTTAATATTTGCTTCATTCCTGCTAGTTCAGATAAGTGTCTCCAAAACTTGTCCAATTAGAGCCACGATCGCTCGTTATTGCTCTTGGGAATCCATGAAATCGCCAGTGGCAATTTAAGAATCTTTCTGCACAGGTCTCAGCGTCCATTTTTTCCATAGCTTCGAGGGTGACAGATTTCAAAAGTCTATCAGTTATGACCATAATATTTTTAGACCCATTAGATTCTGGTAGATCTACCATAAAGTCGATTGAGATCTCCTGGTGAAATCTATCTGGAATTGGTAATGGTTGCAGAAGCCCCTGTTTTTGGTGTCTTCATATTGAGGAACGGCCACATACATGATAGTTTCTACAGAAAGGTTTTACCGCATTACTTATGCCTAGCCAAAAGTATTCCCGTGCTATCTGTGCCAATGTCGCATCTCTGCTTGGGTGGCCTGAGCTAGGCGCATCGTGAATATTCTGAATTATTGCAGTCGTCAATGGTTCATACATTGGCACCCAGATTCGCCCTTGATAACGAAGTATTCCACTTTCTCGATCAAATGTTGATGACGCAATTGTTGCCTTGAGCGGTTTCGGTTTGTCTGAGCCCTCTATCTGTACCTTAAGATCCCTAGGCCATGCACGGTGCTCATTCTGCACCACTTCAATAATTCGCCTAAAGTTTTGGTCCTGCCTAATTGCTTGATTCCATGGAGATTGGAGGTCTTCGTTTATAAAATTATCTTGGACCTCTACTACCTTCATATTCTGAAGCCATAGCTTAGTAATACTTAATGGATTTAAGAGTTTTTGTTCTCGGCTCGAAAGACGAGGGTCTCCTTCCATGGGCTTGTCTTGATCCCTCCGCGATAGTGCATCTGCACGTTCGTTCTCTGATCCTTGACAATATATAAGGTTGTATCTAAACCTTGACATAAACTCTGCCCAGCGCACTTGTCTCTCTGTTAATCTTCGAGAGGTTAAAAAATATTTCAAATTCATATGGTTGGTCATTATTGTGAAGGTCCTTGCAAGACCTCTCAATTCGGCATCCCACTCTTTCATGCACGAGACAATTGCTAGTAATTCTTTATCGTGTATCTCGTAGTTCAGTTAGACTCCTGAAAGCTTCCGTGAGTAGTATGCCACTGGTAACCATGGACCTTTTCCGTGTCTTTGAAGTAAACAGCCCCTTAGAGCATATCCAGAACAGTCCGCTTCTAGTAAGGTTTCTCTATCGGGATCCCATTGTGCTAGAGCCGGCTCTGAGATAAATTTCTCCTTTAATTTTTCAAACGCTTCTTTTTGTGCTGATTCCCGCCTACAAGGGGTACCCTTGCCAGTTAGGCTTGTTAATGGTGCGCAAATCCTGGAAAATCCATCAATGAATCCCTGGTAAAAGTTCGTAAACCCTAGGAAGCTTCGGAGTGCTTTGACCGTAGTTGGAGGCTCCCACTCTGAAATTGCCCTTACCTTGGCCGGATCTATCCTAACTAAAGAGGTTGGACCTTCTGCTGATATGATAAAACCTAGGTACTTGGTCTTCTTGACACTGAATTCACATTTATCAATGTCTAAGCCTAAGCCAGCTTTCTGCAGATTTTCAAGAACTAAATTCACATATTTATTATGCTCTGCTAGATCACCATCTGTGTAAATATGTACGTCATCAACGTATGCTGAACAGAAATCGTCCAGATGGTCTCGCAAGGTTTCATTTATATACCTTTGGAACGACGCAGGGGCACTATTTAAATCAAATGGCATTACTAACCATTCGAATAGCCCCAAACGTGTGCGAAACGCAGTTTTCCATTCATCACCTTCTTTTATGCGTAACTAATGGAAAGCAGCGCGGACATCTAGTTTCGTGAACCATTTGGCTTTGCTTAATCTTGCGAGTGTTTCTTTAATCAGAGGTAAGGGGTAACGATCAGCTTTTGATATTGAATTTAAAGCTCTGTAGTCGACACAGAACCTTAGCCCACCCCCAGGCTTTTTCACGAACAGAACAGGCGCACCAGCGGGGGAGCTACTAGCACGGATATAATTTTTATCCGGTAAATCTGTCAATGTCTTCCTCAGAACTAACAATTCATCTCTTGACATGCTGTAGAGGGGCCCCCAAGGTATTTTTTTGTCCGGCTCTAGCCTAATCTCATGATTACTCCCAGCTCGATGTGGTGGGAGCTTGTCGATTAACTCTTTTTTAAAAAGATCTGCAAATCTCGCATATTGGGCCGGTAGTTTCTCAAGTCTTGCGGATGATCTTTTCTCTGGAGCGAGAGCCTTCTGAATATCTGCTAACGTTACGGAGAATATTTGTAAAGTCTCTTTGTTAGCCTTTTTGCTCTCTTCACTGTTGCTAAAAATACCCCAGCCAACAAGCTCGCGAAATTTGAGAACCTTAATTCATTAATTCCGGATTTTCCTAGCCTTTTCTCCCAGACTCGCAAAGGTTCTCCTCCTATCAGTGCTTCTCTTATTTCCATGAAATGATCCCTTGCATGATAAAGCACGTCTTCTTTTTCCATCCAAGGCTTGCCCAAGATCAATTCCTGGGATAACCGAGGTGTGATGTAGGCATATAAAGTTTTCTGATATCCATCAATGTCTACTTCTATTTTGGTCATCTCTGTTATCAATTCTCCTCTTTGAATGTTGTCTGTGGCTTCAGCAAGTTTTCGAGGGGTTACTTCGATCCTTGGCAGATTGTCTTTGCGCACTACGGGATTGCTAACGGCAGCCTGACAGTCACATCCACTATCAATCAAGGTAGACACAGTGTAGATATTATTTATTAAAACGTCTATTAAGAATGAGTTACCATTCATTTCTTTTTCTGCCTTTTGGTCTTCAAAAGACTGGGACTCTGCTACCGCTTTACAAACCCCGCTTTTCAGCCCCTGAACACGACTTTGTTCAGGAGCTAATCTTTTAGCGACTTTGTCTCTGTTTGGCTATCTATAGATATATCGTGATTATCTTCGCCAAGGTTAGCTTGCTTAACCGCAGTTTCAGGACAAAGAGGTGGGAGTTGGGAACAATGTGGTTTTCTATGTCCAGGTTTCCCACAACGAATACACAGGCCGCCGGCTATGCGCCGTTCTATCTCTTTTTTTGTTACCCATCTCGCCCGTGTCTTTCTTATACCTGTCATCTTGACATCACCGTCAGTATCCTTGGTGTCAGCTGATACGTCTGAATTTGAATAGTTTGCAGGAAAGGGCGCAAAAGCTGGTGTCGAAAGGTTACCCCTGCCAGTACCTCTTAATAAGTTCCCTCCAGCCACTCCACGCGTGCCATCGTCAAAGGTACCTGTTTGTCCTAAAGCATAGAGTTTAGTCTTAACTAAGCCTACACCTTCAATCTGTGAGCCAATGAAGGACAACTTTTCCGTGAACTCCATAAAAGAACTTGGCAAAGTATGACCAATCAAGTGGTTCCTTGTTGTTTGATTCAGCGCATTGTGTAAGTCAGTCACTTTGTGGATATCTTCACTGGTTGCTTTAACGCTAATAGATAGGAGTCGCTAGTATCTAGGTAGAAAAGATGACAGAGCTTCATCTCTGAACTGCCTACACGCATGTAGAAGGGCTGAGGTTTTTTGATCCGCATTCCGATCCCGGAAAGTATTGTCAATTACTTTTAGAAGCCCCAGTGGATCAGATATTTTGCCTAAGTTCAACATTGATCGGAACGCCCCTGTTATCATAGATTTGGCCGTACCAGTTACCGCTTGGGTATATAGGTCCATAAAGAAGTCAGATAGATGGTATAACTGTCTATCGACAACATCACGTTGGTATTTGTAGCGTAAAATACCATAAGTAGTAGTCCATTCATTTTGATTTTTGTGGTCATATGGGGCTGGCCACTTAATTGCTTCTTGCTTTGTTGAGGGTCGTTCTCCAGAAAAATATTCTTTTTGAGGGTGATTTGTAGGGCCTATCTGTGGCGGATTCACCATCACTGATTTATCTTTTGATTTCCCTTTTATGTAGGAAATCATGGACCTCATCTCCTCTCTTAGGCTATCAATTTCCTCCTTTTGTTTAGTATCTCTTTTCCTCATTTCTGCAAGTACTTGTTTAATCGAAAAATTCCCCTGTTCTTCGTGTGATGACTTTCCCGTTTGCTCCGTTAAACTGTGGTTAGACATATCACTCTCGGTGGGTACGTAAATCATGCGCAAATCCATTAGATTGTCCCATTCCTCTGCGGTTATGTATGAATCTGAACTTTCTATACTTATGGAATTCGTTGAACTGCTAGCGTCGCTTTCAGATTCCGATGACAAAGAAAATCGCATAAAACTTCTTTGCTGAGCTTATATTTTGGGCCCTGAGCTGTGAAATGAACACAATACGCTCAATGACGGGTATAATGTAAGGAGATAGTTAATTAAAGTGTGATGGAACCAAGCTGGTTATAATGAATTCAATTGATTAATTAACTATACAGAGGAAAGCTACGTTAGACTTAGATTAAATACAATATATACATGTCTGTACGCGTTAACGTGTCCACAAGTGATAGTACAGTTGCTTAGGTAACCACCTAAGCCCAGTCCAACAGTCGAACTGTAACAGTCAGCCAACGGATTGAGAGTTTACGAGTTGCTGGCACCAATCATAGAGCCTTAGAAAATTTTTACAAACTATTCAAAGAGGTTCGAGATTGGTTTAACATCCAGACTGGTGATATCTGGAATATGGATGAGCAGGGACTTGGACTTGGTGTTTGTTCAAACACTAAGGTATTGTCTTCTTTGAAGAAGACTCGTACGTTTGTTAAATCACCTCAGAATTGCGAGTGGGTTTCTGTTCATGAGTGTATCAGTGCGACAAGCAGAATTATTAAGCCACTAATCATTTTCAAAGGGAATAGTCTTCAAACGTCATGGTTTGAAGAAAATACCCCAGATTGGACTTTTACAACATCAGAAAACGGATGGACAAGTAAATTGATCGCTTTGGGATGGTTAACTGATGTGTTTTTGCCTCAAACAAAGCCTGATGGAGGCCACCCTCGGATGCTCGCCATGGACGGCCACAGAAGCCATCTGGATGTAGATTTCATTTGGGAGTGTAAAAGGAATAATGTTGAGCTTGTGTTTCTTCCACCTCACTCTTCACATGTGCTTCAGCCACTAGATCTTGGTGTTTTCTCCCCCTTGAAGTCTTGTTGCCGAAAAATTATCACAGATCTCGCTTATCTTGATGACGCCGCACCTGTCAAGAAGCAACGCTTCCTCAGCGCCTACAATCAGTCTAGGATTGAAGCTCTTACTGAAAGAGTATTACGTAGTGGCTGGAAAGCATCTGGTCTTGTCCCTTGAAATCCTGACAAGGGTCTTAATTCATTGCAGGTAGCTCAACCCCCGGAGACATCTCCAAAGAGACTATCCACACCACCTCCATCTGCTCTAAGGTCTGGAACCACTCAAATAGATGTTAGAACACCTAGCAATTCGAGGGAGCTACTTAAGACAGCACAAAGTCTAATGAAAAGGAAGAGGGAGGATGGCGAATGGATGAGATTAATTAGTAAAGCAGGCAAGGCCATTTCATTAGGCAATGCTCAACGAGCTCGCGATCAAGAGACAATCCACACGCAGGAGTCTCAGATCAGACAGCTATCCTCTAAATCTACACGTAAAAGAGTAACAGTTGACCCAAATACTCGCTTTTCTTCAATCGAACAGATCAAGCAGGCACAATCTGAACAGAAGGCACACGAAGAACTACTAGCATCCAGAAAACCCGAATCGGAGGCTAAAAAAGTAGCAGCGGCAATGTTATATACATCTCTGAAGGCCTGAAAATTTGACTGGCAATCGTAGTTGATTTGTAGACTTTATAGTAAGGATTTTTCGGCTTGGTGTTGATGCGATTTTCCAAATTTGGGGTGGCGGACAGGGGGAGGTTAGGCTTAGATGGTCCGTGTTAGTTCAGCGGCGATTAATCAGCGTCACGTCTCACCTCCAAATCACGTCTCGGGTACGCGCATTAACGTGTTCTGAACATTTGTACCAGCAATGGTTCATCAGCAAAAGTATCCATCATTGACTGACACTTCAATATCAAGCCAGTTATGCTACAACATCTTGAAACAGTTGGATACTTAGGACTCCAGAAGAATATACAGTAATACTTCCATAACGCGATACAACGT
The DNA here is from genome assembly GCA_028751805.1 of Podosphaera xanthii. Classification (NCBI taxonomy): domain Eukaryota; kingdom Fungi; phylum Ascomycota; class Leotiomycetes; order Helotiales; family Erysiphaceae; genus Podosphaera; species Podosphaera xanthii. The sequence continues at coordinate 1,345,265 of JAPWIX010000008.1, forward strand.
CTTGAGCTTTGATTGATCGTGTTATAGAGGTTATCGTGTTGTAGAATTGCCAAGATACTGATTACATAAACCAAGTTGTGATAGACTGCTGTCTCAATCTCTGCTGTTTCCTGCTATCCAGCACCTGTTCTTGCTTATCAAGCTGTTAAAGGAACGTGTTGTTACAGTCTACTTGCTGTTCTTCATATAGACGGAGTGTCTGAAGTGCAGAGACAGCTGCTGACATTGATATAGGAGGAATAACCTCCTCTTCCTCATCACTCTCGTACTCAGGCTGTGGATTGATTAGGCCTGCAATCTGCAGTTCCAGCTCCTCATCACTTGCTACGTCTTGAACGACTTCATCTGCATGATTCAGCAAGTTGTCCAGTGACATAGTCTGCTGGATTCTGCCTTGTAACTGTAGTCGATCCAATGCAGCCTGTAACCTAAGTTCCTCTTGGTTTGACTCAGCAGGCACTTCACCGTTGGATATTGTCAGGTTTGATCGTCTCCAACAGTTCTGAATTGTGTCAACTTTGACAGAGTTCCATGCTTGAATTGACCAGCGAACTGCCTTCAGCACGTTCATTGTTCGCAGTGGATTACTCTGTTTGTCGTACTCATCCAGCATATATTCAGCCCATTTCCTTCGATAGTAAGCCTTGAATGTTCTGATAATTCCTTGATCAAGTGGCTGGGTTCTTGATGTTTAATTTGGTGGAAGCCAGCATACTGTTATATGCTGTAGTCCGCCTTGTTCTTGGACCTTTGCAAGGGCTGCAGTATGAGCACTGAAGTTATCCATTAGGAGGAGGACTCTCCTATCAGCAACATGTTGGCCAAACCAGTAGAACCACTCAACCATAATCTCTGTAGTCATCCAAGCCTTGCCATTGTGTCTCCATATACAGTTCAGGCTGTTGATGTTGATGTTCGCAGAGCCAAAACATCGTGGATGACGAGCCTTGCCAATAAACCAGATAGGCAGTCTATCACTGCCATCAGCATTACAGCAGAAGTGTGCTGTTATCCATGACTTCTCCTTCTTTACTCCAGGAAGAGGTTGGGTTGACAGTCCCCCTATCAGGCACCATCTTCCAGTATATGCCTGATTCATCACAGTTATAGACATCTTGTGGAGGATACATCCTTACAAGAGCCTGAACCTGACCAATTTGTTGTTGAATCACCTCCTCTTGAATGCTAGCATCCTCTCCATGACGACCTCTTGCTTTGATTCCATGCCTCTTCTTGAATTTGTCAAGCCATCCATTCGTAAATTGAGGAACCTCCATGCCTTGATAGCAGTCCAGTATCTGCCAGAAGCGTGCTGTCTTACGCCTCAGTAACTCTCCTGTCAGTGGAAGGTCCGCTTGACTCTCTTCAACCCATCTACTTAGAGCTTTGTCAAGTTCAGGCCATCTGACAGCCTTCTCACGTTGCTGGGTAGCCTGAAGTCGGCCTTGATCGCTGTCTAGATGGCTGAATTTGGCTGATAGACTCTCTGACACCGTAGACTGGTTGATATCTCGCTGGAATTCGGTTCTAAACCACTCTCTCAGGGCCTGTTGACGGAGGTGTGGGTGCTGCTGGGCATATCGGCGAAGGCACTGCCTCCGAGAGACAGAAATGCAACATTGTTTGGTGACTTTGGATGTCTCCATAACACGATAATCGACCATAAGGCAGTCGGTATTGGGAAGTCAGATGTTGCCAGCCAAAAACACGAGTTGAAGGAAATTTTATCGCGTAAAGGAGGTTATCGGCTTACGGAAGATCGCGTTATAGAAGTATTACTGTATGTATCATAAAAAATCTTAGTTTTGAGAAGACAAGAAAGACAAGCTTTTACCTCTCCATTTTTATCTCTACATACCTGTGATTATACAACTTCATACTCTATTTTAACATACTTCTTGAAAAGGCTGGAACTTTTCCACTACATATTTTACCCCTGCCTTCTCACTTAAACTACCTTACAATCACAACTTCTGACAATTCTGCCTCCAACCTGGTCATTGGCGAAAGGACTGTGCTTCGTATACACGGGTGCAGAGTCAGCTACTGAAATCGGGTACAAAGACTGGAACTAATAGCGCAAATCTGGCCAAAGAGACATCCCACATAAACCATTACGATTATATCCACTCTAACCAACGTGCTAATATTAAAATGGAGACAGCTCTCATGTCTATCTATCGAGGCAGGTTAAGTTAGAAGATTGACTCAGATGCCACACGTCACTTCAGCGGAAGATTATCGGATTTTTCTGGATTAAAAAGATGGTCTTCAGTCAAATATGTCTCAATGGCTAATGGTAATACTTGTCCTTCTGATGGTTACGGTACATGCAACATTGGAAATCTGGCACTCAAAGATGTTTGGTATGTCCCGGAATTCAAAGACATCAGGCTTATATCAGTCCGAGCCCTTAATAAGGATGGAACAAGTGTAAAATTTGATAATTGCACTGCGATAGCAAGAAGGAAAATTGTCCTATTCAAGGCTCCTCTCTATGACGACCTCTACCAACTCACAGACAATACGATAGAAGCTTACTCAAGATCACAACAATCACTTGCAGCCCACTAGTCTGGAACCACTGCCCAAATACCAACTCCTATTGATGAAATGTGTTGTGTTCCATCAAATAACGCAGAATTATGACATTTTAGATTAGCTCATGCAAGCTACAAAACACTAGTCCGGCTCCCTAATATCCCGAAGAAACCAAAAACAATAAGCAAAGGAGAAAGCGCATGCGAAGCCTGTTTAGCTGGCAAGATAAAGGAAACTTTTTCAAAGAAAGCAGACGACAGGATGTCTCAACCAGCACGCAGGTTGCATGCTGATATTTCCGGTAAATTGCCAACATCTATATGGGGATTTAATTATTTTCTGGTCATCATCGATGATGCCTTGAGGTGCGGATGGCGGAGACAACTCAAGAATAAAAGCACGTTCGAATGTTTACCAGCTATCCAGGAAACAGTAGCTCATTTACAACGAAATTCTGGTGAAAAGGTCGCATTCTTTACGGCAGATAATGGATCTGGAGAATTTGGACAATCATGGAAAGATTAGTGCCGACAATTGGGAATTGAAGTACAACCCTCTCCTAGATACAAACATTCTCTAAATAGAGTCGCTGAACGAGCAATTGGTTATTTGGTTCAATTGGCAAAATCAATGATCTTTCACGCACAATTAAATTGGAAATCACATTGGTGTTACGCTATCGTCCATGCAATGCACATTCGGAATAGACTTCCAACATCGGCTTTACCACATGGTCCCGAAGACACGCGTCCCAGCTCTAACGTAACCCCCATAACGGAATTTTCGGACAAGACTATAACACTCGATAAATTACGCGTATTTGGTTGGGCAGCCTTTCCATTAGTTTTAAAAGAAACTAAACCAGCTTTCTCAAAGTTTGCCCCTAACATTGAAACTGACTGGATTTTTATAGGCTTACAAAGTAATTCAATTTAGGTTTTACTAAACAGGAGAACAGGTGCCGAGCAACGCAGTGTGGATTGCGAGTTCAAAGAACACATATTCCCTGGCACAAGCATTCAATTATTAAATCTATCTCAAGATAATAGAGTCATTGGGGACTCAGGCCAAGATCTAGAAAGTCATAGACTTAGATCAATGAATAATAGAGTCATTGTGGACTTGTATTCAAGAAATGAAAGTCAACAACAGCTGCAAGAACCGCTCAATAAAGACGATGGAGACCTAAGCACAGTTTCTACGAAGTCATTGGAGACTCCAACAGCTAAGCAAACCCCAGCCCTTGACAAATCTAATCTTCAAATAATTACTCGCTCCGGAAGAGTAGCTAGGCTTAATACTGACAATAAAAGCTGTAAGGGATTCAGGAGAAGTGTATCTCTCATGGTGAAAGCATTAAATGCTCTGCATATTGAACAAAACCAAGATTCAACTTCAATAGGTGCCCCGTCTATACCATTTGAATCGCTAACTTTAGAACAGGCGTTATGAGAAAACAGAGAAGCATGGGAAGCTTCAATACTAGGTGAACTTCAATCATTGGAAAAGAATAATACTTTCGAAATCATTAAAAGTGACTTTTTATCAGTTAATGGGCGCAGACTAATTTCTTCACGTTGGGTGTTGAGGAATAAGCTAAACTCAAGTGCATTTATCGCTCGCCGGAAAGCAAGAATAGTTGGGAAGGGATACGAGCAGCAGTATGGTATCGACAACTTCGAAACATTTGCAACTGTCATTTGATATGCTACTTTACGAGCAGTACTTTCATTTGCTGCTATCCACGACTGAGATCTGGACCACTTAGATGTTGATACAGCAATTCTAAATCCTATACTAAAAGAGCCAAATTATATAAAAATTCCGGAATATTTTCATCTACTTCACCCATGGATCAAAAACGCTGAGAATGAATACTACCTCAAGCTGAAAAAGGCGGTTTACGGACTAAAGCAATCGCCTCGTGAATGGTTTCTCGAAGTTAAACAATTCTTTAATGAACTAGGCTTCAAACAAGGAGAAGCAGATCCTAACCTATTTATATCGTCACCAATGGGAGAGAAAGGAGAACGAGCTTATATTCTTTTCTTTGTTGACGATATGCTCATATCGGGTCGTCGAAATCTGCTTGACATTGTAAAGTCAAAGATTATGAAGAGATGGAAATGTAAGAATCTGGGACCCGTGAAAACATTCGTGGGCTTTCAGGTCAAGAGAGACAGAGCAAATCGCGGCCTGTCTATAAATCAGAGTCTATACGTGAGAAAACTCCTTGAATGTGTTGGGATGAAAAGTTGTAATGGAGTATCGACACCACTTGTTACAAGGACTGTTCTAAAAGACAGAGAAGATGATGAACTACTGGATGACGACAACTCTGCGTTATACCGACAAATTTTGGGATCAACTATCTATCTCTCTAACGGCACTAGATCCGATATATCATATGCAGTTGGACAACATGCAAGGTTTATGGCAAAACCAAGTTCATCCTGCCTTAGTCATGCAAAACATCTCTTAAGGTATCTCCAGAGAACATCAAGCCATGGTGTCATAAGCGGCATGTAGACAGCGTGGGGAGAGAGAGGGGTAAAGAGGTGGGCGTCAGGCTAAAGGTTGCCATCCTGCATGATACACGAGATAGATGCATTACCACTCGGCTAAAAGGCCAGACCAGAATCATAGAACACTATGACCTGGCAATCTCCATATATATATTATACAGTAGAGGCTTTCCTGACACATGGGATCACTTATTCTATTAGACAAAATATTGGCTCCTATGTAAATCCTAAGTTTAATGTGTTTGACACTTATACTGATGCAATTTGGGGAACTGAGGAATATCGAAAATCTTTTCAGGGCTATGCAGTTACCTACAATGGGGGAGTAATCTCATGGACATCACAACGGCAGAAAAGCACGGCTCTAAGCATCATGGAAGCTGAGATCATTGCTGCCAATGAAGGAGCAAAAGAAGCAGCTTGGAAGGAAAAACTTTGGCTGGACCTAAAACAGGAGCGACACGTACCAACACTCTGGTGCGACAATCAAGCCGCGAAAGAGTTCTGTAAGGACTCTGGTAGGTTCCATAACAAGGCAAAACACATCGAGACTCGATATTTTTATATCAAAAATGAAATGTGCGCAACAGGACGACTCAATATTGAGAAAATTGCCGGAACGGAGAACCCTGAGGACATACTAACAAAGCAGCTTTCAGACGAAGGTTTACGACAACACATCAAGACACTAGGTGTGGGAAGTTTGGACTGATGACTATCGGGATACCACAGCACAGTTGGAGCTTGACAGCTGAAAGTCAAATGGAGATTAGAAAACGGTATACATATAATACACATATCTACTAGGGACACTCTTGTATCGGGGCATACATATATGCTTAGCTGAACTGAATAGAGAAAATATAACTCTGCAGACGTAGGCTCTGCGGCTTTGCTGGCCGTACTGAGAGTTAACGAGGTCTAGGTAGATGTTAATACGATTGGTCAGACTTTTTTTTGAACGTGTCAATTTGATTATACTTGGTTTGTGGACTAAAGCTCGAAATGAAATTCATACATTGGTTTTAGATATCTCAGCATGGGGGTGTCAAGAATTGCTGAGTCATCTAGCTAGACTTGGCACAAACAGAAGGTCTAAGCGACCTTAACACTTCTAATTATATTTATCTATCCTGTGCACCATACAATAATATACACCCTCACATACTCTCTCAAGTATGTTCTGTACCCACATTCTTGTGACTATTGTTCATCTCCTATATTCTTAACAACAGGTACACTCACTGAATTGTCACGTGATATAATTAGCGTGATTGGTAAGCGAGCTTGCGTAGACTCAGATTCTGTAGTCCTTGTAGTCTCTTCTTTGTGCAACTAAGAATATACTTCTGAACATTTAGTATTTGACCAACTGCCCGTGATAAGAACTCTAAAGCTAGATCTTAGGCTTTGGACATTGCTCTTATGCTCTCCTCGGCAGTTTGAATATTTCTTTTTACTAGCCGATTTTGGTGTGACCTTGCAACTACCGTCGATTGATTCTGAGCCTCATCAACTTCCTCAAAGTCATTCAGTAATTTTCTCAATTCTGGCGCACTATCTGATCGGAATGCCTTCGACTCCAAGCCCGCTCGAAGTTCTTCTCTTTTTTTGCCCGTGTCAGGATAGTGGGTGACTGAGTGAGCAACAGGAAGGATATTAAGTAAGGTAAGGTGCTAAAGAGTTCTTAAGATGAGGAGGGAAGTGCTGAGGAAAGTAATGGGGTACTAAAGGGTGTACTAAAGGGGACCTGAAGATTGTCTGAAGGATGTCAAAAGGCTTTCTGAAGTTTGTATTTGTGACAAAGAACTAAGTGTGAACAGCGCGATCTACTGAGAATCTTTCTCCTTATATACGCCTTTTCCATCTTGAGTAGTTGCCGCCTCGGCTTATCTTACTCCCGTCATAGAGAACGTGAAAGGAATACACACGCGGGCTATTAATAGCTGCTAGAAGATGATTAACTAGAAATGAGATGCTTACAATAAGCAAAAATAGAAATGACATAATAATATCAACAGAACTGAGTTTTGTTTGGGCAGAAACCTTAGAGCCTGCGCATCGCGTCGATTACTTCATCCTTGCTGCGTAGTGGGAGCCAGCGGGTTTTATTTGTAGCAATATTGATAACGTGAAATAAAACCGGTTCCCTGTGAGTGATTTGGTAAATGGTCCCGCAATATCAATTTGAAATAGCTCTTGTTATTTTTTCTTTTCTAAGAGCTTCCTATTTGACAGATTTCGCATCTTGGCAAGTCTGCAGGTCCGACATATGCGACGAGTGGATGGGGGTTCTTGATTTAGTTTTGCAAAGAAGAAACAATGTGCAGCCTTCTTAACATCCGTGGGCTACAATGGTTAAAGCGACGGTGTGCTAGGCGGAACCGATGCCTCTGTCCCTTGGTCTGTACTAGCTCTGGTTCAGAATTATCTGGATCAAAATCTGTCAGTTCCTCGTCAAACGATAGTGCAGCGGGTACTGCTGTGTCTAGGAATATCGTAGACATTTTCATTAAACTCTGAGATATGATCTATAATATAGAGACCACTTTTTTAATTAGCTGTTATCACTACATCTTTTCCGCAACAAATCCAAATTTTCTTGGAATCAAACAACTCCTTGAGCCCATTTTGACAAAGCTTTTTCGCAGATATTAAACTGACTCCTAATGAGAAAACGTAGAAAACATTATTCATGTATATGTATGTACGATCTGCTGCATCAATGCGCGCTGTTCCCTTCCAAACTGAATAAAGCCTCCTCTCTCCCGCTCATAAAAAGACGCGTGGCGACGTTCTCAACGATCCTTCTCTAAACAAGTAATCTTGGCCAGTCATAAGGAGACTAGCACTTATGTCTAACGCCCAAATGAGAGGAGAGATCTTATAGTTGACTTCCTTGGAAAGTGTCACGACTTTATGATCAGAATTTGCAAATTCTAATTCAGTGGTATCAGCCTCATCAGAAGAAGCCATAGAATCAATAGCCGCATGAACTCTTCTTGGTCGTTTGACAGGATTTATCTTTTTTGATTTGCTATGTCTTTATTTGTCTTTGGTTTGTTCTTAGATTTTGTTTTCTTACTATTCTCTTGCTTCAAGCGAAGTTTACTGGTATATTCATTGGCTGCTGCCTAGTATTCACAATCAGCGACAAAATGATCCTTTGAGCCACAACAATAGCATTTCAAGGCGACATCTTTCATTTCAACCTCTGAATCGCTTGTGAAATTGCGTCGGTTAAAATTCTGATATTCTTGCCGTCGCGAAGCAAGACTCGTGCCTTTCACATTTTCTACTTCTCTGATCTAAGATTCGATCTCCTGAAGAATCTTCAAGTTTTCTTCGATAGATAGATTCCATGTCATGAACTCATCAAGAATACCAGTGTATCGATCTGCCTTGTACAGTGTAAATGTCAAAACGTAACAAACTACAACATCAGGAGACGGGGAAGCACAGCTCCTGTTGGCAGCAATTACTTTCCCACGCTACTCTTTCAACTTTGCCCAGGGGTTATCAAGCATAGAATCTTCAGTAAATTCGAGCTTTTTTATAATTGTCACATTTAATTTTGCTGTGGGCTTTTCGGGTTTGCGATATTGGACGCTGAGTTAAGTCAAAGCTACGGCTGTTGCTTCGTATTCGACAAATACAATATCATCTCTGTCTATTCCATTAATCAAAATTTCTCAGATCTTTGCGTCCCGTAGGTCAGACTCTTTCTTCATTTCGATTTTTCAGGAACCGTTTTAACGGGCAAATCGACTTATTAATTCTTCAATTGTGCCTCTATTTTCAGAAAAATTTCTACCTGTAATTGTAGTTGATATTGTGGCGCTAGTTGTGTCATTCACTCATTTAGTCCAGGCGTATTCATCCACATTATTTTCCACGGCCAACTGAGCTCCCTTTTCCCAGACCTTTAATTTTGCTCGCCCAACCCATTCTTCGTGTTTATCGTGCACAAGGATCGCAAGCTTTCTATTCTTTTTACACATTGTTCAGTGAATTAAAAAATTTCCTTGGAGTTCCAGTGCTCTTTCTTGGCCAAATGTTCCGAAAAAGCGCTACCAGTGGCCATTCCTGTTGCCGGACTTTGCCGAACTATCTTCCTTATCCTTGGCCATTTAGACTGTATTAATAATATTACGCTAGACACAGGGTTCTCATAACCTAGAGATAAATATACCCATATTGAAGGTGTTGAGCCTATCAAGATACATGAATGGGAGCTATTTGCAGTGGACATGGGAACGGATATATTTAAGGTCATACAAAGACTTACTTAACTTACAGGTCAGGTATATACTAGTAGATATAATTCTTCTTATATATACATATCTGGGTCGGATGGTCTTGTGGTACACCGTCCGGGCTGATCTCCCGAGTAAGGTCTGAGCAGCCGAGGCACATGTCACACTTGGGACAAGAGAAAACTGCTTCGAATCCGGCAAGATTCTGTCCACATTTCTCGCGTGGTCTTGAGTGTGACAATAATGTAGGCACGCCGCATAGTCGTAGGTGACTGAATTATGTTCCTGAGGCAGATATAAACGGTTAAGGGTTGAAAAGGGTTGTTAGGCGCCTGACTTAGAATTATATCTTCAAATGATATTCGGGCATGGGTGCCCCTCATATCAAGTTGTGTCATCGCTCCATGTGAGGTTTCTTGCGGTATGAGGAATATTCTAATAGATATTATAAAGATGAATAAGTTCACTTAACAAAATAGTAAAGTTCAAATGGTTCAATGAAGTCGTTGGGTCTCACTATATTCTAGATATAATGAAGCCCGTGGTGACTTTCATCCCCTAATCATCGGGATATACAGACATTATAACCATAACTCATTAAACAAACGCCATCTAACTCCAGCTCCAAACATGTTCGTATTTCTTGCTGTGCATTGGTCTGATCTATTGATTAGTCTGGGGAAGAGCTCGGTTCTCGAGACCTGCGACTTTATCGCGATACGAAGACCAAGTATAGGGGTCGGATGGTGCAGTGGTACACTGTCCGGGCTGTTCTCCCAAGTAGAGTCTGGGTAGCTTGGACACATGCCCCACTTGAGACAGGAGAAAGATGGTTCGATTCTAGCAAGACCCTCACACCACTTCTCTCGCGGTGATATTGTATTCGTGGGATGACGAAAGCATGCTCAGATAACCACAAGTTTTTCTCGCTTTTCACCTGTGGTGGGTATTCACGGAAGAGGGTACATGTCGTGAGACGTTATTCTCGTAGTGGTATCTGCGAATGAAATCTGAGTATGAGTGTTCCAACCGTCAAACTGAGTCATTCTGCGAAATATACATGTCTTCCGTAATCATTCGCGTCATAGCCTCAGGCTGCATACGCAAAAATGATTTAAAAAAAAAAAGATCAAGTTTGTTACGTAATATCGTTAGCGCTAAGCATAGACATTTAGACATTTTAACTTTGATCATCTTCGTCAGTATCACGTACTCGGAACCTCACATATCCCTTTTTTTTTTATAAATTCATTTCTGCGTATGCAGCCTGAGGCTATGACGCGAATGATTACGGAAGATATGTATGTGACGCAGTATGACTCTATTTGACGTTTAGAACACTCATACTCAGATATCATTTGCAGATACCACTACGAGAATAACGCCTCACGACATGTACCCTCTTCCGTGAATACCCACCACAGGTGAAAAGCGAGAAAAACTTGTGGTTATCTGAGCATGCTTTCGTCATCCCACGAATACAATATCACCGCGAGAGAGGTGGTGTGAGGGTCTTGCTGGAATCGAACCATCTTTCTCCTTTCTCAAGTGGGGCATGTGTCCAAGCTACCCAGACTCTACTTGGGAGAACGGCCCGGACAGTGTACCGCTGCACCATCTGACCCTCTCCATGTACCGTTCCAGTGTCATTCGTGTAATAACCTCAAGGCTGCATACACAAAAAGAACGCAAAAAAAATACATATTTCTATAGGGATTCCTTTGACGCGTTACATAATCAGAGTGTAGCCGATAACCCATCACCAAGTCCCATTATGACACTCATCTGACAATATCCTCCACATACTAATTGTATCTAGTACTCGGTCTTAATTGGTAAGATAGAATCTTTCGGTGCCCAAAATATTAACGGCAAATAGGGGCGAGAAGGTTGGTAGTAGTTTGAATGCTTACAATGACTCTCCTTCTGAGAGTTCAAGCTTTTTTTTTAAAAAATCATTTTTGCGTATGCAGCCTGAGGCTATGACGCGAATGATTACGGAAGACATGTATATTTCGCAGAATGACTCAGTTTGACGGTTGGAACACTCATACTCAGATTTCATTCGCAGATACCACTACGAGAATAACGCCTCACGACATGTACCCTCTTCCGTGAATACCCACCACAGGTGAAAAGCGAGAAAAACTTGTGGTTATCTGAGCATGCTTTCGTCATCCCACGAATACAATATCACCGCGAGAGAAGTGGTGTGAGGGTCTTGCTGGAATCGAACCATCTTTCTCCTTTCTCAAGTGGGGCATGTGTCCAAGCTACCCAGACTCTACTTGGGAGAACAGCCCGGACAGTGTACCACTGCACCATCCGACCCCAGAGTTCAAGCATGTCTCGGTTAGGTCCTCGTAAAGTATGCAAAGACCCTGTTCAGACAGCAAAGTCGTGCAAAGACGAAATTATCGGTCGAGCTGAATGGGTCGCACTAGTTGTAATGCGAAAGGTCTTACTATCGGACGTTGCATTTAAATCGGAAGCACTCCTCCCATTAATTGGATGGGCATATGTCGTGGTCGCGTAAGGCCATGGCTAGTGGTGCTTGCCAAAATCCACTGGCGCCTCCTATTTGGAAAGATGAGAATAGCTTCGCCAGTACACAGACTCGAGAGAAGAATCTGCCAACTTGCTGCCCGGTCACACAAGCGTAGATATAGTTATATGGCTTATAATCCTTGGGGAATGGTGACCGGCTAAAATTTCTAATAGGTATAATTACCCGGATTGGAGCATCGAGAGTCATTCTACCAGGCACGAAACTTGAGAGCGAAAGGTTTTAAAGGGATGTAGGCAGAATGGTTGAGGCGGATTTATTAGTGAGGACGAGATGATACATACTAGTGTAGTTATTTATTAGGTACTGTGTAGTAACTATAGGTAATCTCCAAAGCTTTGTTCACTTATTCATGACACGCTTATGTACTAGTACTGTGAGTAGGTAGAATTGAATGCGGACTAAATTCAACTGTTGGTCGTTTTGCATTTAGGCAGTATTTTGATGCCATAGTTCCCAAAAAAACTTAATTGTCACTATCCATGGCGTAAAATGAGATGACGCAAAGTCATAGATCATTGTTGTGACGTTTATTAGGTCTACGGATAACGTGAATTCATACATCATAATGGGTACTAAGATAGCGATAGGTTTGGTCTATTCAAGTGATGCACTTAGGACTTCAATTTAGCCAGTCTTCTCTTCATTTAGCGCTTGCCTGTAACCAGATGACGGGAGAACAGCTGTAGTAACACTCACTTACGTCAATTTGTCATGGATATTTGCGTAGCTCTGAATATTAGGGTATCATATTCTACGGGAATCGACGCGTCCAGAGATTGTTGATCATTTAGTCCGAGTTGGCGGCCGGCATTCGGTACCATGTTCCAGGGAGGGGTGAGGAAGACAGTTGATTAAACCTTTGATCGCCCGCTACTCGAAATATGGATAGGCAATAATAAACGAACACCCTGCTCTGGACCTTCTACTGGGACCAGTAGAGACACCTTATCCTTCCCTATGAAATGTTTAACAGTGAAGAGAAATCCACCTTGTTTAAGCGACAACTCGATCTGGATTAGTGGTTTTCAACGCTAACTAACATAGGAGCCAAATAAGACCGTTTAAAAAGGCTATTAGTGACCCTGTTTACCCCGATGTTGCAGGTGTGAGTTGCATTAACTTTGAGAAAGTTCTCGTACCTATGGGAAAAGCGCCAGCGGCGTTACTGTGATAGAAATGTCACCATCGAAGAGAAAATAGCTATCTTGCTCATCGTGAATGACTCAACCCCGTAAGACCTCGTTCGTCAAGGTCATGGATCTAGAAATACGAACACTTGCTGTTGATCGGGATATAAATGCCAAAAAGATGAGGTTTAATTGGTTGTTGAATCCTCAAATAGAGAATCTCAGCCCTTTTCAGAAGTTCTTCTTAAATATCGACTGGATTAATTCGCCTGTGGGTCCAATTAAGGGATGGTCAGTACAACTAAGACAGATGGTAGCACTTATCGTTCAAGACCCAAGCCCTGCGGGTAAGTCAGGGACTCATCTTAAATCTATGTACTCCAACCAATATTCTGACCATAGTTACAGTTTTGTATTGGGGAGATAATCCCCAAAAACAATCCATCATTTACAATGAGGCTTTCATACAATTCATCGGTACGAAACATCCGAAGCTTCTAGGTCATGATGCGAAAACAGGTTACGGTTCACCATGCTGGGACTCCGTTCAAGAGCTTTTGGAAGTCCAGCACAAGACAGCGCAAACAGCGGTTAAGCCCGCTGTTTTTCTTCTCTTGCGCCGTGAAGGGTTTCTAGAAGAGACATACTTTGATTGGAAGTTTGTTCCGATAATTTGCGAAGAGGGCTGGGTAGTCGGATCGCATACCACGGTTGTAGAAGTTACCCGAGAAGTCATCCAAGATCGAAGGACATCAACAGTGAGGGCACTGGGCAAAGAACTTTCCGGGGCTAGCGATATTAAAGACTTGTGGCGCCGTATAATAGGTGGTATCCAAGAAGCAGAAAAGGATATTCCTTTGGCCATACTCTATTCGACTACCATCACTACGGCAGAGACATCATCGGTCTTGGGCAACACAGAGCAAATATCACTCACACTCGAAGGAACTATAGGAATTCCTGAAGGTCACAAAATAGCGCAAACAGATATTAATCTCGAAAGTGATCAATCATGTCTGGCTGCCGCACTGAACAGGGCTTACTCTCAAAAGACTACAATCGTCATTCCGGTTGATGATGAATGGCAAAAAGAGTTCAGTGGCATTAAATGGCGTGGATTCGAAATACCTTCACACACCCTAGTAGTATTTCCAATCATTCCAACGGAATCCAGAAACGTTCTGGCCTTATTGCTTATTGGCCTCAACCCACGGCGGCCATTTAATGACATCTACCGGAGTTTCTTAACCTCCCTCACCCAGCAAGTTACCACACCGCAGCTATCTGCTGTCTTGCTGCGTGAAGAGGTTCTAGCTCGGCAAAACCTCGCCCTTGAAAATGTCCGAGTCTCTAAAGAGCTTCTTGAAGCTCAAACAAGATTTGGACGTTTCGCCAACCGTGCTCCGGTTGGCCTAGCCATCTTGAAGCCTGATGGCGAGGCAGTACTTGCTAACAATCTCTGGCGCGAACTTACCCAACTAGATGTAGGAAGTAAAATGGATGAGTGGAAGAATGTTTTAGCCGAAGGAGAGTTTGATCAGGTATCTGAAGCTTGGTCGAGGGTATTAAAAGAGAGGAAACCTATTACAATTTATACAAAAGTCAAGAAACCATGGAAAAAGCCTGAGCTAGATAAGAAGGGATGTAGCCAATGGGACGATACCTCCATACTAGTAGCCTTTCATCCCGATTTTAAAGATGAGGATAAAAATAAAGAGATAGAGACTATGATGAGCTGCATAACTGATATAAGGTAAGTTCTCTTAAAGTTTACACATCAATAGAGCTAATGAATTTAAGTGAGCTAAAATGGTCAGAAGCACAATTAAGAAACCGGATGGATCAAGCAATCGAAATGAAGCAACAGCAGGAAAGATTTGTAGATATGACATCGTTCGTCCCCGCATATGTTAAATTATTTTTGCTAATAATCCTAGTCATGAAATGAGAAATCCCCTCTCGGCTCTTATCAGCTGTGCTGACGAAATCGTCACATCTCTTACTGAATTTCTACTCCGCTCAACTCCCAAGAGCTCAGTGCACAAGATCAAAAGTTTGCAATCCAATATTTCTAAAAATCATGAACTCTCCGGCATATCTGATTCTACACAACTAATAGAAGAGGCTCTCGAAGCGGCAAACACAATAATTTATTGTGCTATGCATCAAAAACGAATCATAGATGATATTCTCACTCTTTCCCGCCTCGACTCAGGTCTGCTTCTTGTTTCGCCTGAGCCTTCACAACCCTTACAACTTGTTCGTTCTGTGCTCAAAATGTTCGAGGCAGAGCTCAAGCGAGCGTGTATTTCTCTTCAATTTATCGAAGGGGTCAGTTTACGTGATCTTGACATTAATTGGACGCTTCTGGACCCTTCACGAGTATTACAGGTACTAATTAATCTAATAACAAATTCCATTAAGTTCACCCGTGGGGAATCTCGGAGAGAAATTACCATAACTATGGAAGCATCTCTATCTGAACCATCTGAGGAAAACGTACATAAAATGCGATTTGTACAAAGGTGTAACTCAGCCCTAGACCAAACCACAAAACCTGAATGGGGCCCTGGGGAGCCAATTTTTTTAATAATAACTGTGGCCGATTCTGGCAAGGGCTTAACAGAAAACGAGATGAGTAATCTATTTAACCTTTTTGCTCAAGCATCCCCCAAGACACACCAAACGTACGGAGGTTCTGGGCTTGGTCTCTTCATTTCTAAACAACTTGTCGAAATGCAAGGTGGAAGAATAGGAGTCGTATCAGTTGCTGGTCAAGGATCAACTTTTCAGTTCTACTTGAAGACATATCGAACTAGCCCAGCATTTTCTCCAACTCCGAAATGTACCGACATTCAGCTACTCACTCGTCAAGATGCACTGCGGCAAGCTTGCGCGACTGAGATAATTGCCTACCTCAGTCCCACAGAAGTAGGGCAGAGAACTAATCAAGAGCCAATAGTAGTCTTGAAGCAGGGAGTGGACCATAAAGGATCTCTTGGCATCCTCGTGGTCGAAGATAACATTGTGAATCAGAAGATTCTCTGCAAGCAACTACGGAAAGCAGGTCATCATGTTTACATCGCTAATCACGGTCAAGAAGCACTGAGCTTTATCCGATCATCTGGGTTTTGGTCGGAGTCTACCATGTCCATGAATGGTAGTTTATATCGCATCTGTGATAAACCGACACCCAAGCTGCTGCATGTCATCTTGATGGACCTTGAAATGCCAGTCATGAATGGCACAACTTGTGTGCGACGAATTCGAGAAGAGCAAAAAAAAGGAAAAATTAAGAGTCATCTTCCTGTAATAGCAGTTACGGCAAACGCAAGGAAAGACCACATTATGGAATGTCTGGAAGCTGGAATGGTGAGTCGTCCCCGTATAGCCTCCTTCACAAACATGCCTAAAAAATAACAACGTGTTCGTATTGATGTAAATACGAAGCTAATCCTTCTAATAGGATGAAGTTATAACAAAACCTTATCGCATAACTGAAATGCTCGCACAAATTGAGAACGCCGCAGCTCGATATCCAGCTCCCCAAACATCAGATCAAGAGTTTCATGAAATCTAAAAAATTATTTTCGAACTTAATGTATTATGGCAACGGAATGGTAACAGGAGTAGGCATTAGCGAAATAACTTATGAGGAACTGGAATGGAGTGGATTTGCATCGGACTATGTACTGTTTTTGGATTACGACCTAAACTCTAATGTGATTAACGAATAATGACTTCAGAGTGAGGATGTGGCGCTTCTGAACTGTTGAATTTTTTGTAATAAATGGCTCAGCTACTCTCGGGCTTCAAATTTCTCACCCAAATATTATCTCATCAAGTTCATTTTGATGTATGTCTAATCACTCCCACTACTTTAATATATTAAACTATGGCTATTCATGAATGTGACTTCTTTCCGGTTTCAATGAAGTATAATTGCAAAAGGATACTCGCAGCCCTAGGTATAGCGCTATGCGTTAACCTGCAGTAATGATCACTAATGAGGGAAATTGTTAGCACAGCAGCCTTGTTTACTGGGTAAGACCTGATTCCACGTAAAGATCGAAGGCGCGTTACTTTAACTTTGAGGGAAAAGATCTAGAAAACAGGTATGGGGAAGCCATAGCTAGTTAACTTACATGGCCATTTTCAGAATCATCAAAAGCCCTTCTAACGGACCACCCTTAGACCCGGCAAAGTTGGCAAAATCATCCAGTCCATAGCCCCATTTCTGATCTTTTTTCTTCCTACCTTTGCTTTTCTTTGACCGCAGCGAGCGTATTATTCCGCTAAGTGCCTTGATCCCTTTGAACGCCCCGACTCCAACGATTATGGGAACAGCGCTCAATAATGTTGCAGCAACCGGATGACGCCGGATCCACTTTAGTATAGCAATACTCAGCCGGCTGATGCGAGCGCGTAGTCGATAGAGGAAGCCGGGACGCGGCTGAGGACGGGCAGTGTTATACGGAGACGGCGGTGGATTCCGCGGAGAATAGTAAATGGGTTTCGGAGGACTGGAGACCGAGCGGCGATAGGTTTGCTCTGGAGCGGTGCGATCCATATCTTGATCTGTGTTGGTCTGATAGACGTAGCGTGGCGGAACTGGCGGTGAGGGTGACGACGATCCTTCAGCATGTTTTGCCGCGGAATGGCGATTTGAGTCGTCGGGTCCGCCGATGGCAGGTTTGAAGGTCAGGTCCCACGGCTTCGGCGAGAGCGGAGTAAGATCAGGCTCATGCCAGTGAGACTCACGTGCGCCATGTCGACTTGTTGGCTGGTAGGCACTGCGGTCAGGAGACGTCTCTGGCAATGGGACTTCACGAGGGGCTGCGTATCCAGGATGCGCCGAGCTGACGTCTGGCTTGCTGATTGTAGAGCTACTCCGTGGTGGGCTGGGATAGGTTGCCATGCTGATGAGTCTCCGTTCTTCAGTTGTGATGGCTTTTGCCTCACGTCTTGTTCGTCGTGTGGTACAGCCTAGATCACCCGTTGTTACCGCTTCAGCTCGATCTAGGTTTTGCCAAAGCGTCACAAATCACGTGGACGATCCCCAGGCAATATAGCCGTCGCACTGATGAGCCCCGCCAACTAGATCGTGAAGAGAGAAAGAGATTCATGGAATGGAAGTTGCAGAATTTAAAAGGCCTAGCTGTCTGAAGTTATGAGATGAATTCCAAATCGAATTATTCGTGGTGTCTCACGGATAGAGCGGAGCATGAGCTGAGTAGAGTAGAGTACAGCTGTCGGAGCATTTATTACTCACTCATCCCTTCAAATTCACAAAAGCTTCTTATGGTACATGTAGTGCTCGAAACACCTTGACTACATTAACCGAGGACTATTTTTTCATCAACCTGAATTGGCGTACTGAGGCCCATTTGCAGATATATTCAGAAGATACGTACTTTCCATCGAACGACTCAGTTTTTGTCGTTTGGAATACTCATACTCAGATTTTATTAGCAAATAACACTACGAATTTAATCCTAACGACATGTAATTACTCCTATGGTTACCCACCATAGGGAAAGGTGTAAAAACCCCAAGGTGAACTAAAGATGATCTCACCATTCTAACAATACGATACCACCGTGAGAGAAATGGCCCTAAAATCTGCTGGGCTCGAACCAACTTTCTCCTTTCTCAAGTGGAGCATATGTCTCAGCTTCCCAAACTATACTTGGGAAAACAGCCCGAACGATGTACGACTCCGCCATCCGACTCGCGACAGGGATAACTTGTACGATTAACTTTCCTTCTGCGATGTGACGAGGCAACGTTGTTTTTCAATCAAATTATTTTTGTTTTGTTTCTCTTTATCAGGTCCTGGGCCAAGCCCTATATCTTATAGATCTGAGACCGCAGGAGCCGGTCTGTATCAAAATTAAGTCCTGCCCAACTCGTTCGCACCGCGTGAAATACTTGAAAAGTAGTAGCAAGTTAAATACACATAGAACCCCAACATTTGATTCAAAACTCAACTTCTTCATCCGCCTCCTTTCCCGCCACACCTTCTTAATGGCCATATTTCTCGGTCTCCGCTGAGAGCGAGAGATGAGCCCGGTGAAACCCCCTTATCAACTCTCAGTTTCCTCCTCTTTGTTCCTGAAGTCATGATAGAATGCGTCGTAAGCCGCGGCCCCTCATCTCTCTTCTTCGGAGTTCAGAACCCCGAAGCCCGTTCCCTCCTCTGTCGGAACATCTACCGACGCAGCCTTAGCCCCATATTCTGCTAGTCTAGCAGCAATCTGCGCTCTCGCTACCGCCGCGTACTCGCGCGGTCCGAAATGCCGGGTTATTACGAGTTGTTCTATCGTCACCGGAACGGTCCTCGTGGGTCGAGCCAGAAAGTTCCGGCCACCTGATCGGTGGGGTCCTCCACAGTTTCGGCATTTGAGAGGGGTCTTGTACCCCGTGACGGAGTGCATTGTCGATCTGTAAATCCTGCATGCTGGAGCGCGGGAGCAATCATGTGTGGCGTAAAAGCCGAGACTGCGTTTAGACTGCTCCATTTGTCGACACGATGGAGCACAGTAGAACCCCTCTTAGCTAATAGTGGGTCCCGGTATAAATGTTGAAAAGATTCATTGTAACTTGGACTTTTATATTTGCAACACTTACCCTTACAGGTCATTTTGCGTGTAGGGGTTAGTATTGCAAATATAAACGGTAAAATTACCATGAATCCCTTCAGTAATTATACCGGGACCCTTTATTAGCTAAGAGGGGTTCTACTGTAACTGTGACCTTTCCGGAATCGTTAAATATCTTGTGCCCCGGTCGCGGCGCGGATTCCGAGATGAAGAGGGACTACTAATGTCGATATCACGACCCCTCTTTGCAAGCCCCGTGTGGTCAGACTTGCGTGGGGATTTTGTTCATTATCCGAGTAATTTCCTCGGTAACCATTTCGGCTGTGTTGCTTTTGGGCCGAACGCGGTATTGATCGACACCAGTACGGTAGCGATTGATTGATTGAATTCATGACGTATCAGGCACAAGCCCTGCACCCACGAGGCGTGATACGGGTAGTTGATCCTTAGAGACTCTAAACTACCTAATTCCCTGACTATTGTTAGCCAGTACTTGCTTTTTAAACAAAAGCAAAAAAGACACAAAAGTGCCATAGGTTCGACGCCATGCGGCTCCCCTTACCTCTACGCCGCGAACGTCCACTTAACAAAAAGATTTCCCGACAGTACACCGACTCGCGCCGAGTACCGTCGTCATGACCGAAGCCGCATGTCTCGCTTCCAAAAAGGAGACGCAGCCAGTTTATAAAGTGCTGGCAGCACTTGACCTAATCGAAAAACCTTGGCACATGCAACACTCCCAGAGTCAAAAATTCCATCGTCATAATCAGACACCCTCCCTCCAAAACCACTCCGCCCCTTTCCTTTATCAAACTCCCTATCCCTCTGTTTCTCACATATTCCATCCGTAACCTGGCCTTCCAAAGCCACTACAACCTCTCCATCTTTGTGCCTTCCGACTCTCTTGCTCTTTCGAGTATTCGTAGCATCGTGGGTTTGTAAGTGGAGGCGCGCCGAGGTAACGCAGAAGATCGTGATAGACCGGTCGGTACGGTAGCGATGATGCTGGCGACAAGATTTGTCGCCAGTCCCATTTATAGATGTCTCCAGAAGCAGAGGAGGAGGTTTCCGGTACCCGGAGCCGTGAAGCCGCATCCTGTACAATGAGGACGTCATCAGTAAAAGGGATTAAGACAAGTAGGAACTTGAGATATAAGGTTGAAATGAAGTTAGAGAGTTAAGTCTACATTGTGGTATGGAAAATCGAAGGCCCCTGTAAAACCCTTCTGTAATTATTTTTGTCCCTCATTCCACGAAAATTTGTATGATACTAGGGACAGAAATAATAATGGAAGGGGACTACAGGGACCTTCAATTTCCCATAACATAGTGTACAGTAGGACCTGTCAAAACCTATAGCAGGTCCAGGATTTATTTATTGTTTAGGTTGATGAAATTGTTGCTGCTTACTTTGGCAACACTTATCCCCGGAAGCCATTTTGCGTGCATGGGTAAGTATTGCAAATATAATCAGTAAATTTTTGATGGATCTTTTCAATAATTTTACCAGGACCCACCATGAGTTTTGACAGTTTCTACTGCATATCCATAAATGTTAATGTCGTAACTCTGTGGGTATCATTTCCAAGTCCACGGTCCTAACGTAACGTCATACCTCAATACTTGACAGGCGTATCCGGCTCTAAATTTATAGTTTTTTCTTGAAGTCAATCTTGCGTGAGTAGCCTGGGGCTATGACGCAAATGATTACAGAAGATATGTACAGTTCGCACAATAGCTCAGTTTGACGTTTGGAACACTCATACTCAGATTTAATTTGCAGACACCACAATGAGAATGATGCCTGACGGCATGTAACATCTTCCGTCAATACCCACCACAGGGAAAAGTGAGAAAAACCCATGGTTTTTTGAGTACGCTTTCGTCATCCTACGAATACGATATCATCGCGAGAGAAGTGGTGTGAGGGTCTCACTGGGTTCGAACTAGCTCTCTCTTGTCTCAAATGGGACTTGTGTCTTAGCTACCCAGACTTTACTTGGGAGAATTGCCGGGACAGTGTACCACTGCACCATCCGACCCGTCATCCGGCTAACTTTATTGACTGTGTTGATATCGTCTGCAGGATGACCCAGCGTCAACATCAGTATTTCTTTGACACCCATCTAAGAGAGCTTTTTTAATTTTTTTTAAATCATCTATATGTTTTTCATATACTCGACTTGTTCCCAACTCCCAAACTTCCCACGGCACTAGTCTATTAGTTCATAAGCTAGTGGCGTATGAGAGCTTGTGCAAGTCATTATTTTTCTTTCATCGAACAGAAAAAGTCGCTTCTCAGCCTCCGCGTTCGGGTTCCTTGTCTTGATGTATTCAGCAGCTGGTGCTGTCTTTTGGCACGTTGTACTCTTAAATCAAATTGAATTTAGCCTGTAAGCTATGACAAGAGATTTAAAACTAATGTGTTTGTTAATCTCCTCTCTCTTCAAATCTCTACCCCGATAATCCCGACGTCTTTATTATATGAGTACATATTGCGGATGCTACTGTTGTGAATAGTAATGAGCGGGAATCGCGCTGAAACGGTACATCAGAAGTGTTGTGGTCTGAGAACACCAGACTGAAAACTAGATCTTTCTATGGCACGTCAAACGGTATTAGGGCTTGTGCACGGACAATTCTTATGTATAGATAGCTTTTCCTGAGTTCAACTTAGACAGATGTAATTCTTTACAGCAAGCAATCTGACTTCTTAATACGGTGCAAATGACTATGTACAGTCCACCATGTCAATACCTCCTAAGCCAATTCCCCCCCGTAAGCCCATAACTATAATAGCTACGTCTTCCCAATGTACTTACTGCTATCCCGATTACTTAGGCAATAAATTCAACCCGTTATTACCGGTAATTGTTGATTAGATGAACATTGAGATTGAGTGAGAATAGAAGTTGGTAGGAATGAGCACGATTAGCTATTATGGGCTTGAGCAAATAGATGGATATTCTTGTTATACTTCTGCCTGTATAGACATTTACAGCTATTTATATACAAGTCTGATACTTCTAGATACTTCTATTTTACTTAGCTATCCAGTTCAGTATTCGAAACTGTTTCCATGATAGTCTATGATATCCTTCTACATTATTCTATTCTATTCTGCGTGAATTATGCAGCTTGTTCCAGAATATTCTATCTGATTATGTAACAATCAGCAGAGTTTGATCCGATTGATTAGAACCCCTGTTAGGTCCTTGCGTTGTGTGGATTCAATTGTCGAGGACAAATGACGTAGCCATGTGGATCTTCGCTAGTGTATTTTTAGTAAACATGCAATAGGATATAAATCTCAGGAGTTTGAGTAGATAGAGGTATTAACGAATTTTTATCACACTTAGTCTCAAGCTCTACACGTACTAGATCGCCGTAATTAGGAGCTACGAGACCCCAGTGGTACTGATCCGGACTAAAAGACACAATAATAATTATTATTGTTGAGAAAACCTCATTCTTACTCTACCACATTTGGCAAATTGATTTAGAATAGTTGGCTTGACAAATCTTCAGCTTGAGAAGATAGTGAAGGATGTCGAGAGCCAGCAGGAGAGCCTCGCCAACGAACTCAAAAGAACGGCTCAAGACTTAGGAGCAGAGATAAAGAACAATAGGAAATTGACCACTGAATCTACGAGCATCTTAAATGCAAGACAAGAAACTCTCAAAGCGGAACTCAAAGCTGTCTCGACAGCGTCCTCCAGTCAATTCGACACGTTAATGGACCATATTAGCAAGATGACAGCCGCCTTAGCCACAGCAAACCCATCTTTGGGAAAGTCCCTCGTGCCCGAAGAACAACATCCGACTGTTACGGTCGCGGTAAATTCGTTATTCACGAATGGACAGATACTCAATAAAAGTAATAAATTCTCTCAAGGACTGACTAACGGGACCTTTCTCATTAAATCCCACGACCAACGCCTATTCCAATGATCCTTCTCCCAAGCAATCTTCCCAACGCCATGACCTGTATTTCCGAACCCCTGTTCCGGCCCTAGCAATGTCTCTCCTAAGCCCCCTGTCTCTGATGCCGATCCTGTCGCGCTTCCCCGGCCCCTCGAACTTGACGACGATCTGAGTTCATCTCCCTCCGCCTAGATATGCCTTCAGCCTCCCGTAGCCCGATCCCACCTCTTGTTATTTTGAGGCTGGGATGGTCCTTGAGACCATCCTTTAGCTGGGCACAGCCCGTAACACCGTCCCAGACCTCTCCCGTCCCGCAGGAGAGAAAGCTAGCAAAGAGCGGAATCGAGTTCAGTTCATCCAAAAGGCAGCCCAAGCCGCCCACCACCCCCAAACCCTCCTACGACAATACTCAATTCTTCAGCGCCCCGCCTCCCACAAAAGCTGCCCCCATTAACCCATCATTTTTGGCTGAAGACATCTGTGATGCATCGCCAAAGAAGCCTCAGATAAACCTCACAAACGCCTCCCGCGCCAACATCGAGGCAAAAGTCAAGAGATACTTCCCTGATTTCCTCACTCTTCAGGAAGCGGAAAGTCCATCGGGCCCCCTCAAAGAAGCCTCCGACCGAAACAAGGTCATCTTTCCGCCCGATCTCCAGCTGAAATACGTAGATGAAGACACCCTGCGGAAATTATATCGGATGCAGGCACTGATGATACAGTTAATGCTCCTATATTCTGCCTGGCCCAGACGAGTTGCCAGGGAAATGGAGGATGATTTTTTGGACACTCACAGTGAAGTCTCAGAACAGTCCTTGAACTGGGCAGGCATCGTACATGGAATATTGCAGGTGCTCTCTGACCATAACATGTTGGATTCTCCCCTAATGACTTTTGCACAAATCCTTTCCACGCCTGACAAATCTGCTTTAGATTTTGCTAGACGCATGAGAAGAGCTTTCTATGCTTTACCGCGAGACTTGGTGAATTGAACGCTGGCAAGAGACATCCTCATTCATCATATCCAACACTCTTTGCCGCAAACTTAGTCGTCTATTCAATACTATGCACAGACAATGACAAACAAGAAACTAGCAAATCATGCCGTCCAGACAACCCAAGGCATTTCTAGGTGGAGACTGGAAGACGACGCTTTCATCCCATCCAAAGAGGCGCCCATATGTTCGGTCAAGAGCTTGCCCTCTCCGCTAGCAATTGCCAATTCTCAAATTGCTGACCCCAGATTGCAAGGCAGCAACATCTTCACATTAAAGTCTGCCTTGCCCGACGACCCATTGTTTGTCGTGGATAAAAGCAAATCCAGGTGTTATAAATGCGGCAAGATGGGACATTGGTCAAACAGTTGCCAACTCAAAACTGAAAACTCCGGAGGAAACAAGAAGCAGACTGACGGAAAAAATATCTTTTGAACACGCTTTAACAATGAAATTAAACAACGACATACATTGCTAAAGAATAGACGGTTTAATAATTTCGGCAACAAATCAAACAGACACAAAAGCTATGTAGTCGAATAGCCAAACAAAAATTCAGAAACCGGCAAATGCCCAGCCAACCGTTTGGAAGATTCAGACCTGGACAACGAGTTAGGAGTTTTACTCAGCCAAGTTCTTGCCCAGGAAGAGGAGGATATAGAATAGGGGTGACGTGATGCTTACTTGGTGACGGTAGGCATAGGCAATATGAAACAAAAGCTCACCAACGACACTCCTTTGCGCGAAGGCTACGGAAAGTCACATAAACTTTTCCTTACACGTTTGTAAGGGTCGTTACTATGGACAATAATTGAACCCTTGGACGTGGACTTTGGCTGATGACTCTGACTGTAGACTGTGGCTATGGAATGAGGGCGTGGACTGTGAAATCGATGGACAAGACAATGACAATGACAATAACTATGAATCAAGATAAGATTATATTTAAACAATGATAAGATAACAAGACTCAGGTCTGAATCACCTCTAGGTACAGAGGGAAAGCCACTATTTATACACAAGCCTAATTCCATCTCTACAAGGGCCATCTGGCTAACAACCAGGCCATCTTAGGAATACATAGAAAATTGAAGAATGCCGTAGAAGCCCATCGACCATTACAAGAGAGAGAATAGTATGGAACCCTATAGAAACTTAACCCAAAATCCCTAGTGCTCAGACCGAAGTACAGAAGATTCTAGAAGACTGGGCCTCGATTAGCGACAACACGTGAATTGATTATTACTCACGTAAGAGCATTCAGTATGCGCTAATCCTGTCACATGATTTCATCTGATATTACCTAATATCAGCGCCGCAATGAATCATGGCCTATTCCTGATAACATTTAACTGATTATCCTGCTATTGCATTCCCTTCTTTTTTCGATTACGGCTCGCCAGCATGCTACATCTCTACATCTTTAGCACATTCCCTCAAAACATTCCATTCGTTACGACCTTCTATTATTTCTGGCATCGGCGGACAAGGAACAACAGCTACCAACGACGCGCTTCTCAACATCCAATTTAAACTTCACCGCATCAATAACAACAACACTTGGTCTGGAAACGTTACTATATCTGCAGGTGTTGTTCCTGATAACACCTTTCCAGCCGACCTCACACTAGGACAAACTGTTTTTCATTCTCTCGGTTTAAAGTTCCTTTGTAATGATTCAATTCAATTTTTAAATTTACCTGAATTACCTATAATTTTTCCTATTGCATCATCTAAACTTCCTTCAACTATCTTTACTACAAATATCTCAACTGCAATACCTACGTATTCTTCAAAGAAAAATTCCTTTTCTTATTTCATTACTTCATGTATATCAAAAATCTCCTCAACGACTTTCACAACTAACTCTACACCATCAATGGTATGACACCAGCCAACACCAAATTCTGTCTCTCGTTATACAAACCTGTACTATTCAAAATTTCCTAGCTTGTTTGATAAAACACTTCGCAAAACTCATCTTTTGTATAAAACAAAACACACCATTGACACTGGTAATAGCACGCCAGTCAAGCTCCCACCAGGGCGGTATAGCTCTCCACTACAGGATGCAATCCTAGAGTCCTGCAAGACACACGAAGGCTCAATTATTCGCAGAAGCAAGAGTCCTTGGGCGGCCCCGTTAGTTCTGACCCCAAAGAAAACGCCAAATCCTACAAAATCACCTATTTGGCGCATTTGTGTTGATTATAGACAGCTCAAAAAACTAACAAAGAAACATGCGCACCCGTTACCAAACGCCTAAGATGAGATTCAACGAGCGGCAGGTCATAAATATTACGCATTCTTAGACCTAGAAAATGGATTTTGGCAGATCCCACTATATGAAATCTCACGAGAAAAAACTGCTTTTGTAACGTCGTTCGGTCTATACAAATGGAACGTCATGTCATTCAGACTTTGCAATGCCCTGGCTGTCACGGAACGGCCCGCTGAAGCTAGTCGTTTCGGCTTGAATTCATTTAGTTCTTTTGCATAAATTTTATTCACATATTGTCTTTAATTTAATTTGCGTGAGTTTTCATGCATTTTGTCGACCTTCATCAATGGCTTCAATGACGTTGATAAATTATTTTGCCGATCGTCACTAATTACTTAATATTGTCATTATTGTTGGTTTTTTCCCTGTTGATCGTTATTAACAACGATTGAATTCCAGGCATTGCATAGTTCTATGGAATTCTATTTCAATCGACTGTATTTTTGGTGTTCTACAGTATTCGCTGGCGTTCGATGGGATGGGGTTCTAGTAACTAGTACTAGGGAATGTACTAGGTGGACTCATGTATAAATAGTGGTTAGGTCTTCTAGATGAAAGCTCTCCAGCTTTCAGTCTTGTATTTATTCTACGCATCTAGTCTAGTCAGGATTCAAGAAGTCAGGTTATCCACATCTACACTTGTTATTTGTTACAAAAGCTTACGTGACATTATCTGCTATCGTCAGTGTCCCAGAATTCCAGGGATTCAGTATTTCAAGAGATTGATCACCAAGATCAAACCCAAGCTAAACTATCAAGATCCAAGTACAGGGAGTCACGACACCGGCGACATTTCAGAGTCTGATGGAAGAAGTTCTTCAACCTTTCCGCTAATTTGTAGCCGGACTTATGGATGATGAATGTGTTTGGTTAGATTCTATCAAAAATCTTCACTCCTGCCTACTTCTTATTTTCGAACGCTTTGTTAAATACGGATTAATTCTTAATTCACGAAAATGTCGACTTTTTTTCGCGAAGGAATTTTTCTTGGTTTCCATATTTCAGAATCGGGTATTTCAGCAGACCCTCAAAAAGTAGCGGCAATTCGCGACCGCCCCATGCCTAGAACAACTTCTGAAATCCGTGGATTTGTTAATGCAGCCGGATATCTTCGCAGCTTCATCAAAGACTTTTCAAAAATTGCGGGCCCTTTAACAGACCAATCTGTGGGACCTAAAAACGCTCTGGTTACTCTCTCTGAAGAATCCATAGCATCGTGGCAGAAGATTAAGAACGCTATCTCTTCTGCGTCAGTCATACAGAAATTTGACTGGATGCTTCCCACCGTACTTGAGAGTGATTCATTACAGAAATTTGTCGGAGCAGCGTTACTTCAGCCTAAACTCAATGCTCACAATAACCATCAGCAGTCCGTACTTCACCCTGTTGCATATATTTCCCACAAACTCAATCCTACGCAATAGAGATATTCATCACAAGAACGCGAACTTCTTGGTATACTCCTCGCTGTCCAGCACTAGGGACATTGGATTGAAGGCGGCGACATTACTGTCGTTACTGATCATGAATCGCTAAAAACAATCGACCTGAAATCAGATCTTCCACGAAGAATGCTTAGATTCTTGGACACAATCGAGCATTATAACATACGAATTCTGTATAGACCCGGCAAAGCAAATGTCTTAGCCGACTATCTTTCTCGGCCAACGGGGGATGCATTTCCAATTCTGACAGAAGACTCCCTGGCGGATACTGCAAACATCAGGGACACAATGAAAATTCCAGGGGAGAGAATCAAGTACCCATATCAACTGACTCGGATTGATTTACAGTGTATCTGCGAGTTCTTGGTGCTAGGACATGCTCTGCCACCTAAAATTGGTGAGGCATGGGCTAAGAAAATTTCGTTATTTACACTAACAAACTCCACTTCATCAAGGATAATACGCAAGATGCAACAGATCCCCTTCCCCCCCTGATATAGCCACTCTGCTCTTAGTTCCAGAATATAAGGAACTTGTCAGCTTAATTTCGACAATTCACGAGAACTACGGGCATGCCTCAATTGGTACAACAATGCGACGGGCAGCACAAAGGTATTGGCATCCAGAACTAACGTTGGCAGCAAACGAAGCAGTACTAAATTGCCACTCACGTTAATTAATGAAAGCACCAGACCCTGCTCTCGGCAATTTAGTCTCAATCCTCCCAACTCCCCCACTAACTCGATGGGGTATTGACCATACTCAGATTGGTTCACAAATCCTTTTGCACGCTGTAGAATATGCCACAGGCTGGCTAGAGTCTCGACTTGTTCCAAGCACCGGCTTCCTAAATACTGTCCCTTTGCTAACTTATATTATCCACACCTTTGGAGCCCTCAAGCAAATAATCAGTGTCAACGCTGGTTGCTTCACAGGCACTGACGCAAAGCAATTTCAAGCAAAGCATAAACTCCTTTTCACTCACACGACATCCAATAGACCAAGGAACAACGGCAAAGTCGATAAAGCTAATGGTGTACTTAAAGCAATCCTTACTCGAACATTACTTGATGACTCAAACGTGAGGCTAGCTGATGCTCTCTGCCGAGCGGTTTCAATCTATAACCAACAAATCTCGCCAAACGGATACAGCCCATTCTTCCTACTTTTCGGCATTCAACCATCAATGGAAGAACTAACCTACCCTGTCTATACTAGAGAACTAACAGAGCAGGAAGACCTCGATTGGGTAAAGGAGTTGGCTAGATCCCACGCAGCACCAACAGTACGCTCTTATGTAGCTAGTATCAAGGCGACCAGAGACCAGATGCGAGCCTATTTGCAGGAACATAAAGCCCTTGTGCGCACTTACGCTCCCGGCGACTGGGTCCTCCGAACTCGTCAAAGGCGACACAAGCTTGAGTGTCAGGAAAGCCTCTACTGTATAATATATATATGGAGATTGCTGGAACTTAGTGTTCTATGATTCTGGTCTGGCCTTTTAGCCAAGTGGTGATGCATCTATCCCGTGTATCATCTAGGATCTCAGTCTTTAGCCTGACACCCACCTCTTGACCCCTCTCTCTCCCCACGCTGTCTACATATCGCTTATGATATCGAGCCATTTTACAATGGACCTTGGGCCATCTCAGCGTGTCATGCAAATAATACCTACTCATTAAAATCCCCGGGTGGATTCAAACTCATTAGTAGGTATAATGGCACGAACTTATTCCCAGCATACGTTCGGGAAGGCCACCCGGTACGCAGTCTATGGTATGGTAGTAAAAGGTTATTGGAGCAGGACAGATAGTTGATCAAGGAGAATATGGGTTTGTGAATGTGCAGCAATTGAACTTCGGACAGCTCATTTGGGAGGAGGAATAATTGTGGATTCAATTGTCGAGGACAAATGACGTCGCCATGTCAATCTTCGCTAGTGCATTATTAGTAAACATACAATAGGATATAAATCTCACAAGCTTGGGCAGTGTCATAAGCGGTATCACAAGCTTGGACAGTGTCATAAGCGGTATGTAGACAGCGTGGGGAGGCACAGAGGACAAGAGGTGGGTGTCAGGCTAAAGGTTGCCATCCTACATGATACACGAGATAGATGCATCACCACTCGGCTAAAAGGCCAGACCAGAATCACAGAACACTATGATCTTGCAATCTCCATATATATATATATATATATATATATATATATTATACAGTAGAGGCTTTACTGACAGGCAGATAGATGAATTAACAAATTTTTATCACACTTAGTCTCAAGCTCTACTTGCACTAGATTGCTGTAGTTAGTATTGTTAAATTGGGATTCGGAAATGGTAATAGATAAAGGACACGATTGATTGATGTTGTCTTACACAAGTAGAATGATGATTGTTATTGTTCTCTACAGATATTCTAGAGCTATTTGTACATCAGTCTGTCACTTCTAGATGCATCCATTTACGACCTTCTATCTAGATGCATCACCACTTGGCTAAAAGACCAGACCAGAAATCATAGAACACTATGCTCTGGCTATCTCTCTCTATATATATATATATATATATATATATATATATATATATATATATTATACAACAGAGGCATTCCTGACAATTATTCGAGGATCTAACGTAGAGAAGTTCAATATATCCTTTGTTGTATTTGTCGCGGACATAATGATAGTGCACGTCGATGTGCTTTGAGCGATTGTGGATCTATGGATTTCTTGCCAGTTCTTGTGCTCCATTATTATCAGTATAGAGCATAGTGTCGTACTTTTGGCGCAATTGATCGAGTCCAGATTTTGTCCAAGTGAGTTGGCGTGCAGCTTGCGACATGGCAATGTATTCGGCTTCAGTAGCGGAGAGTGCTACAGATCGCTGTTGTTTGCTGTGTTGTGCTGGCTCGGCTGAGGTGCTGGTATCAGTAATGATAACTGTGCTTGGATGAGATGGAAGTACATGGTGATGAAATTAGTGCTTCTAATTGAGATGGCCGAGGAAGATCGTGCAAGGTTGAATCCACTAATCGCACACGCATTGACCTTAAGCCTAAAGTGTATTATGAGCATCAATACGCTAATCCTTATTAGTAAGATCACTCAATCACTGTTAGTTAGTTTTATTAGTAGATAGCACTCTGTTTGAAGTGGGAGAAATAAACATCTCCAGACACTATGTTAACAGACTCTTACTTGTTCCAAGTTTACCCTACGATTGATAAGTGATCCTATCCAGTCTAACAACTGAACTTTAAATCTTCCATTTCAATAGTAATCTCTTCTGGAATAATAAGATCTTCCAGGCATCTGAAAGAAGATCTCATCTTTGAGATGGCGCCCGGACCAAGGCATCGGTAAGCATAGCTTACTTTGGCTGTCTCGGTTGAGAATTGACCAGGGTTGCTCCGAATTTGGTTCATTAATTGTGAGCAAAAGTAACGCAGGGATGATGGCTGTCCATCATAAGGGCTAATAGGTGGGACAGAAATGCAAAATGATGTGGGTGGCTGTGGGGCAAAAACAAGTGGAGAGCTGGATACGGAAGGCGCCTGGGGCTGGGGTACGTTTGGGATTTGCGCCTCATAAAGGCTACTTACCCTTGCCGGATCCATTTCAACTGCAGCGTTCCATGTTTCAGGTGAGCTAAGGAGATAAGGAATATTCCACAGGTTTGAAGGTAGCATACGAAACTGAGGTGTTGGCGCTTGAGGCTGAGCTCCTGGAGATTGTGAAACATGGGTTTGGGAGGTATCAATGTCGGCTTCGTTGTCAAAAGGGGGCTGATAAGAGTTGCCAGATGCAGGTTGTTGGTTAAAGAAATTCATAGTTGGATATTTTTTGACGCTTAGTAATGTCAGAGTAGTGACCAGCACGTGACTCGATGGCGAAAGACTGAAGGCTGAAGACTGAAGGCTAAAGATCGGAAGCGCGAAAGCGCAAGGCTGAGGTATGGAGACTTAAGGGGCCGAGAGGGTAACTATAAGGTAACTAAAGACTAATGCTGAATATCAAATAAAGGAGTAAGGGAGCAGAGATATAGACAAGAGATTAGAAACTGGAGAAGTCCGAGAGCTGAAAGTTACTGAAGACTGAGAAATACTGTAGGCTAAGAGACACCAAAGGCTGAAAAACACTGAAGACTGAAGGTGACTAACTTGAATTCTATAGTCTCGAGATGATGGAAAACTAAGCGTAGAGAGTTAACCCGATGATCAGTGCCCTAATATATACATCCAAAATAACATCCCAAACAATTCAGGGTAGTTGATTACATTTAATAAGATTAATCTGTGAGGAAACGTAAGATGAATCAGATTAGAAAATTAATTGTTCAATTAAATCAAGAGTATAATAAATCTGAGGATCGAAGACACCTGCCCTATTCCCTATGTACATATTTCCCTTCAAACCAGATCCCCTTTGCAGTCTAACGCCTTCCCATCCTAGATACCATTTAATGATAGTCTGTATGTTGATGAAGGAGTTACTCTTTCAGTGGCTCTTTCCTTGCCACACTAGCGTAAACGAGGATTAGCGCAAAGCCTACAAGTCCCACCCACCTTATGATACCTCAGGCATCAGCCTTGTACCACACTGGCTCCAGACCTGTAACATAATCAGAGGACTTCCAAAACGTCTGGTTTCGTCCAATACATGATACAATGCCAGAGTACAAGGAGTAAAATAGCAGAGACATCTCCAAACCAAAACGCCGACCAAAAACACAACTAAACCTGGACTAAACAGCTTGTGTATTCTAACACTGTTTCAATATCTTCTGAAACATTATTAATAGACTAGTTCCTGGGTTTCTTGCTAGGCTAAGTCTGAGTGTCCACCCCTGCCGATCGCTAGATGGAAACCAAGCCCTCCCATTCATTTCTTTACAGCAGTGTTTCTGGGGTTTCTGACAGGATCAGCGTTCTGGAGTATTTGGTTGGATTCCATAGGTGTCTAGGTAAACAGGAGGTCAGGGGTTCTGGTGATGTATATAATCACAAGTTCTACAAGGTATTTCAGCAGTTTCGAGTCTTGTACCTAGTTTTACCCATAGTTGGATCATTGATCGCCCTTTGTCATTCACGTTCAAGTTCAAGTCATGCTTCCTTGCTATACCTCGCTCCCACGTTGCGCTACGTCCCGGCTGCCAGTTCTACTACCCAAGCCACACTTCCCAGCCACGACACGTCTGACATTCGATGTAGGAGGCATTGACTTGATGATAGAAACATTGAGAGCTGCTCCTAGCCTGTAGGTTATTTAGTCTCCTCATAAACTCACAATGAAGATATTGTCCGCTCCTATGTTACGATATCATCTCTGCATGTGATAGGAAGTGCGCTCTCTGTCTCTTCAGTAATCCATATGTTATGATGTGGATCATATTACTATAGTGAGTGTGTGTGTCGAATATAGAATAATACAGAATATTCTATATCACGTGATTGAATATTCTAGAGAAGAGTAGAAAGACAAGCTAAGTCTATAAGTAGGAGTATTCTCTCTCATGTAGATAGACAGATTAGATCTCAATAGTTCATAATTACATTCATCTTTCAGCCACTATAGTTATCTTCCAAAGTCTAGCCATAACCTCAAAAGGTACGTACTCTCTCCCCTACATGGTTGCTAAATTATAATACCATGACATTATCAATTCAGGCGCAACAGATCACTTTAGCGGCATACAATCAGACTTCGAATAACTAAAGAGATGGAACTTACCAAGGACTGTAACAGCTGCTAATGGAAAAGAAGCTCAATGCAAAGGGTACGGAACAATCAAGATTGAAACTGACGGCCAATCACTTGAACTTTATAATGTGTGGTATGTAGATGAGTTTAGGAGTCTGAGATTAATCTCAGTCTGGTGATTAAAATGACAAAGGAATTGAGGCGCAATTCAACAGGCACATCTGTCAGCTGTGGAAACATGAAACGAGAATTGCAACTGCGTCAGGAAAATATGGACTTTATGAAATCCCAGATATGCCTAAATCGTCAGCATTTTACGGGACAGCCAATAATTCTGTGGAAAATATCACTAACGAGACAATAAAAACGGATAGTGAAAGACGCATCATACCGAACGACAAATGAATGTGGAATCTTCATCATCGTCGACTTGGACATGTAAACTTTCGTGACATAA
This sequence comes from Podosphaera xanthii, assembly GCA_028751805.1. NCBI lineage: Eukaryota > Fungi > Ascomycota > Leotiomycetes > Helotiales > Erysiphaceae > Podosphaera > Podosphaera xanthii. The sequence continues at coordinate 1,379,685 of JAPWIX010000008.1, forward strand.
AGAGATTAGTTAATCTTGGAGTATTGGGCAGCGAACACAAATTCGAACGGAAAATCACCCACTGTGGAGAAAAACACTGCGAATCATGTCTCACTGGAAGGATGAAGGAAAGATTCAACAAGAAATCTGACTGTAGAGAAACAGTTAAAGGAAGAAGACTTCACGCGGATTTATCTGTGTTGTTTTGAAGTAGTGGTAGCAGCAAGTGGTAAGACTTGAGAGAGATAATTTCACAGAGAAGACAGATTGGCACAAGAAGGAGTCTGTTAATCGTAAGTGTGGAGTTGTTTTTACTCCCACTTAGACACAGCTACTTATAATATCTATCTAAAGTAAAAGGAAATCTAGTGATTTGTATTAATACGGTTTAGCGTATTTTACCAACCTCGCAACTTATAGGAAGATTAGTATGTGTAGATCTCGTTGAGTGCACACAGCTATCTTATTCAAAGTTGGATGTACCAATTTCAACACCCCTCCTCACTTTGTACCAAAGATGAAGGTGCATAAGTGTTTCAATCTTGGGTTTGGCAAAGCTTTTGTACATATGTCCGCCAGGTTCTAAACTGATGGGATATGTAGTAATAGAAGGGATCCGTCTTCAATTCGTTCTCTTGTAAAGTGGTAGGCAATATCAATATGTTTGGTGGCATCATTGAGTTTTGGGTTGTGTGCAATATCAATAGCAGAGTTGTTATCTGTCGACAGGAACGTTGGTATATCTTGTCCAAGAAGCTGGTGGAGACCACGAAGAATCCAAATAAATTGTCTTGTTGCAAGGGACAACGCCATATTCTCAGCTTCACAAGTGGAGTGAGCAACGGTACGCTGTTTCCTAGATTTCCAGCTGAAGGTGCATTCACCAAGTTGGAATAGATAGCCGCCGAAGCTCCGACGAGTGTCAAGACAATTTCCGTATGATGCATCACAATATCCATTTAGTACGAGTGGGGATTCGTACTTGTAAATTAATTTAAGATACTTTGTTCCCTTGAGATATCTTAGGATTCGTTTTGCCGCACTGTAATGAGAGATTGATGGATCTGAGTTGTACTGAGAGAGATGAGATATTATATATGCAAGATCAGGCCTGGTGCTAGATACGATATACATTATAGATCCGATGATTTGCTGATACAGAGTTGCATTGGCTCTAGGTTCTCCATCTATCGCCATCATCAGTTGTTGGTTACACTCGATGGGCGTGGAAACTGTGTTGCAATCTTGCATAGAGAATCGATCCAAGATTCTATTTATGTAAGCGGTCTGAGATAGGCTGATTCCTGCATTAGAGTATTCAATCTGAATCCCAAGAAGCTAATGGAGAGTGCCCATATCATTTACGTGAAACTCAGATTTGAAGTGGGTTACTAACTGGTCCATAATGGCTCCTTGTTCTCCAAATAATACTATGTCATCCACGTATACCGCGATGATTAAAACTCCATTGTTGTGGATGAAAACACATAGGTCAAGGAGGGAGGAAACAAAACCAAGGGGAATAATGTATTCAGCCAACCTGAAGTACCACTCCCGTGGTGATTGTTTCAATCCGTAGATACACCTATTAAGTTTAGCGACATGATTTCCTACTCTGTACCCTTCAGGGAGTTCCATGTAAATTTCTTCATTCAAGATTCCGTACAAAAATGCGGTTTTTATGTCAAGTTGTCTCGGTTTCCACTTTTTCGCTGCAGATATCGCCAGCAATAGTCGTAGTGAGTCAAATCTAACAACGGGAGCAAAGGTTTCGTCGTAGTCTAAGCCTTGAATTTGAGAGAAGCCTTTAGCTACGTACCGTGCTTTGAATCTTTCAATCTCTCCGTGGGAATCTCTTTTGATTTTGCAAACCCATTTTCCACCAACAACTTTTCTTCCTATTGGGCGTGGGACAATGTCCCAAACTTTGTTCTCCTGAAGAGATGACATTTCTGCCTCAAATGCTGGATTCCATTGGTCCCAATTGGGAGACAGTTTTGCACTGTTATATGTTTTGGGCTCTAATTCATCAAAATTGTTGACCATGGCAAAATCTTGACCATCTGCATTGGTAGAATTCAACGAAGCCGGTTGAAAAGGAACACGAGAAGCATTCCACCATTCCCCCGTTATCGTGTCATCGAAAGTCCGAGGACGTATTGTGCGTTTTGGTCTGGATTGTATGGACATAACATTCAGAGAAGAGAGCGGAGCTATTTGAGGTAGAGGAGAAGTTGTAGTGTTGGTATTGGTCGAGATTTCGGATGATGTTGATGTTGATTGCTGAGATGTGGATTGAGAACCATGACTAGGATCTTGAGGAAGTGAATTTTGAATCTGATGTTCAAGCCCATTACCAATTGATATTGTCCTAGTGACATGAGTCGTAGTTGACTGTTTAGGATTATTCATATCAGCTGGGAAGTTATTTATCTCAGAGTTGGTTTTCACTGCAGGGAAAGTAACATCAGCTGAGATAATAAGTTTTCTTTTTTCTGGAACAAAGATTCGATAATGGTGATCGACTTTGGTGTAGCCTACAAAAATACCTTTTTCTGCTTTTGGGAGAAGCTTGCTTCCTGATGGTTGTTTAGCCATGGGGATATGCACGTAGCATTCTCTGCCAAAGGGTTGAAGGTGAGAAATGGATGGTTTAGTGCCATGAAAAGCTTCATAAGAAGTCTGTCCATTTACAGATCCAAGTGCTATTCGGTTTTTTGTATAAATAAATGTTCTTACAGCTTCAGCCCAAAGTCTTTTGTCTTTAAACGGTAAGAGCATGGCTCGTATTCCTTTGCCTATAGAGCGATTTAATCTTTCAGCGACACCATTTGATTCAGGAGAGTAAGGGGGAGTCAGATGAAGACTTATCCCGTTCTCTTTAAAAAACTTGGAGAGTGTAGCATTGACATATTCACCACCATTATCTGTCCGAAATGACTTGAGTTTAACGTCGTGCTGTGTTTTCAATTCCGTAATAAATTCGATTGTGGCTTGTGCTGCCTCAGATTTACATTTGAGAATTTGTACACTGGCATAACAAGTCGCGTCATCAACAAAACAGATGTAGTATAGTGCATTTCCATATGATGGAGTGGGAAACGGCCCACAGAGATCGGAATGAATGTATTCGCCTTTCTCTTCAGCTCTTATCTGAGATGGTTTGGGCTTTTTATGAGTAGATTTGTAAACGATGCAAGCTTAGCATGAGAAATCTGAGGGTTTTTTGGGAATAATACTTGAATTTGGAAGAAGCTTTTCTGTACTTGTGATCGTGGAGGGAGCAGAATGACAGAGAGCTTTGTGCCAAAATTCATAGGTTGTAAGAGCATGGTCATTTATCACCGCTTCCGGGATCGACGGTAATGGACCGTAAAAATGAGCTTCAAATAGTATTCTATTATCTTTAGAAACTGTTATAAAATTACCATCATCACAAAGAGAAAATTGTTTGGATCTGGCAATCCTCCATGAAAATAGAGTTAGGCTTAATTTAGGTACATGTAATACATTTTCTATCGTAAACTGAGAAACAGTTCCATCAGACAGTTTGCAGTTCAACATGACTGTTCCTTTTCCTTCGACGTTCATCTTTTCACCTGAGCTTGAGGTCACAGAACCGGAGCTTCGCGAGATGTGGATAAATCAATCTGGATCAGGACACATGTGAGAAGTTGCACCTGTGTCAAAATAGAAGGGTTGTTTACTAACATTTTCAGATTGGGATGTAATTATATTGGCCTGCTCTTGTATACCAGAGGAACTTGCATGTTTTTTCTTGCGACCCCTTTCTCGAACCTTGGGGCAATTTTTCCAACTGTGTCCAGAACTGTTTGAAGGAAAATGCTTCAAACAGTATGTACACTCCTGGAGTTTTGCAACCTTAGAAGGTTTTGTCAGGTTCGAGGTAAAGGGTTTACCTCTTTTGGAACAAGTTGCCATTGCCATTTCCACTAGCGTTTCTTGGTCAAGATCAAGAAGTCGTTGCTTGACTGCGGCATAAGACAGATTGTCTTTGGTTGCCAGGTTATCCACAACGTTTTTCTGACCTTGAGCTAAGAAGGCCAAGATGAAAGTACGTTTTATTGTATAACTCTGGAGAAATTGAGCTAGAAGTTTTCTATCATCGTTAGAGGAATCTCTGGCGAGTTTAGTCAACCTCGAGTACTCGGTCTCAAAAGTTTTAATGAAGGCACTTATTGGCTGGCTAGGAACATAGGCGATCGCAAGGAGTGCCAGGTTCCTGAACTGATAAACAAGATTGAACGTACTGTTTCTCTTGTATACAGTTTCGAAGTATTTCCACATCAGATGGGAGTTTTGGAGTTCTAGCAGTGAAGCTAGGATATCCGGACACACCACCTGTATGTAGATGTTTTTGGCAAGGGTGCATAGTTCCTTGTATGCATAAGCCTCGGTAGGGTTATTTTCCTCAGCAGCCATTCCTTCAACCACAAGCTCGTAGAGCTTGTGTGTATCCCACACTACTATCATAGTATTAAACCATAAGTCATAGTTATAGTCACCGTTGAGCTGAACGACATTGGTCAACTGCATAGATCGGGTATGCTTTGATTTGTTCAGTTTGCTGAAGAAGGTTGATAGGCTTTGGTTGGTATACATTATGATAGTTTCGGGAGAATTTGTTGTCTGTTGATTGGAATAGTAAGCTTGAGAACAATGAGGATAAATAATTGAAAGGGGGGGGGTTATCTCGAATGCTAAGAACACCGGGTCATAACCTGTTGTTTGGAAGTAGTGGTAGCAGCAAGTGGTAAGACTTGAGAGAGATAATTTCACAGAGAAGACAGATTGGCACAAGAAGGAGTCTGTTAATCGTAAGTGTGGAGTTGTTTTTACTCCCACTTAGACACTGCTACTTATAATATCTATCTAAAGTAAAAGGAAATCTAGTGATTTGTATTAATACGGTTTAGCGTATTTTACCAACCTCGCAACTTATAGGAAGATTAGTATGTGTAGATCTCGTTGAGTGCACACAGCTATCTTATCCAAAGTTGGATGTTCCAATTTCAACAATCTGAAATTCAAGGCACATCAGTCAGAGGGTTCAGATACTTTCTGGTCATGGTCGACAATGCAAGCCGAATGTACTGGGTTACGCTACTGAAATCCAAAGAAACAAAAGAAGTATTCAATATGCTTAAACTCATTATCGCAACTGTAGAAGTACAAAGTAAAGAAAAAATAATGTACATCAGGGCTGACAACGGAAAGAGTGAGTTCAGTGCTACTTTCACAGATTTTCTAAAAGAAAGGGGTACTCAATTCGAACTGTGTCCTCCATATAAACATTCAATGAACAGTGTAGCATAAAGAGCCATTGGATTACTATCGACATGCGCTAGGTCAATATTATATGAAGCACGACTGCCACATCAATTTTGGGACTACGTAATCAAGCATGCGGCGTGGATCCGTAACAGAGTACCAACGTCTGCGTTATCTTATGGTCCAGAAAATTTTGCAACAGGAAGATTTAACATTCCTCATGGTGCTTGGTATGAAAGACTTCCAAAACTCGATAACCTTCGGACTTTTGGATTTGTGGCAAATCTGGTCTATCCAAAATCCCTCTTACCTCAGTAATGGAATCAAAATATACGAGAAGGAACATCAATTTTTGTGGGAATGAGAGGGGAATTCATTTACAAATTATTGCATACAGGTACACTCCAAGTATGGGAATCTGCAGACGTTAAGGTCGACGAATACACCTACGCAACGGTAAGCCTTGAACAAGGAAAAATTGCTAACAATGCGGCATCACAGTGGTTAGAAAAGATTGCGGAATATATCCCAAATCCTATTGTGGGAAGACCAATAGGTGTCAAACAGAAACAAGTCAACCTTGAAACCATTGGAACTACGGTATCCAAAGATGCTATGGAAGATATGCAAAGTCATCAAACCCCAGATCTACCAAATAGGGAATTGGCGCCCTCAAATATAAATGCGTAAAGTGAATTGGAACCCTCGGAACCTCTCACAACCCCAGAAAAGGTGAAGAAGTCTCACCCAGCTGATCAAATAACGACCAAACAAATTCCTGCAATAACACGTTCTGGAAGGGTGGTAAAACCAACCAGAAAAGGTCACGCATTTGGAGCTGGAATTACAAGGGCAGCTAATGCGTTTAGAGCCGTGTTTATAGAATCTGAAGAATCTACCTCACTAGGTGTTCCTACTCCAATATGTGAGTCCATCACACATTGAACAAGCAATGAAAGAGGATAAAGCCGGATGGATTGAAGCTATAGTAAAGGAGCTCAAGGCTCTTTAGACAACCGGCACATTCACAGTGCTCCAAGGTAAGTGTAACAGGGCGTAGGCCTGAATTCTAGAGGTTGAGGGGGGGCTATACGCTTAGACCCAACTATCACTTACGCTAGCGTATAGTGGGGCGTAGATTTTTAATTGTGCTAGCGCAACAAGGATATAAATTAGTTTATTGTCACTAGCACAACAAGGGCGCTTATCATAATATATGCAGCCCCAAGTAAACAAAGAGCGCCGGGGCATAAAGGATACATAGATATACATATGTAGGAGGACAGATGGTAGCAGTTAGATCTTCAGTTAGAATATATTCATTAATTATTGACCTCGATCTTTGTTTTTCGGAGATCCTATATTCCCTTCCTTCATAGTAAGCCTCCATTTGGAAGAAAGCTGATAATGTCAAGACTGGTCTTGCGTAAGAAATTATGGGCAAATTCTACTGGAAGAGTTAATAAAGCATGAATAGTAGCAAGAGGATTTGAACAACAGGCTGGAATTGATTATTTCGAGACCTTTGCCTCGGTAATTTGATGTAACACCCTACGCATAATCCTAGCGGTTGCAGCTACAAAAGATTTAGAAATTAATAGCTGTCAGGATCAGCGGCTAATCTACCTACTGCTGTCACGTGAGTAGTAACGGATTCACGTGTTGTCACTTGACGATTCCATTCTTCTAGAAACTTCTGTACATCTTTCTAAACACTAGGGATTTTGGGTTAAGGTTCTATAGGTTTCTGTCACGGATCGCATATAAAAGCAAAGAGCATTTGTATATAGAATGGTAAGTTTATATTTTTACTATGAAGAAAGAATCTCCTCTGGGAAACTATACAAGTATAAATAAACATATGTACATAGTCTACAGACATCTGATGTAATTTCCTAACTCATGGGTTCCTCCATCATTTGTTGATAGCATAATCCAATAACTTGTTTTTGTTAGAGGAAACAAGAAACAAGTCCTGTTTCATCAAGTCATCATGGGTAACTTCAACAATGCTTGTTGGTCGGTAAATTAGTGCATCCTTAACTTGTTATCGCGTTGGATAAGCAAGGTCGCCTATGTCTGTTCGCATAGGCTACAGGATCTTATGGCTTACCAGCCGTCACAGTTTCCTTACTATTCTCTCTCTTGTAATGTTGTGCTGGGAATTTGTGGGCATGGTCTACCTGTGTTACGGTTTTGGTAATGATATTATTAGGTTTACCGTTATCAATATTAATCATTGGTGTTGAAACAAGTTGGAATGTATTTCTTTGCTATGTTTCATGTCATTTTATTTAGTTCGGAGTTTGACTTGCTGTTTCGGGTAAAACAACAACGGCGTCAGGAAAATGAAACATGGCTTACTGTATACTAGTTTTCTACAGTCGTGTTTAGGATTTCAAGAGGAGGTGGTTTAGGATATAGAGAAGATAGCTACCACAATCAGGAAATCAGATTCTTCTATAGTCATTTTTCTTCCAACAATTATTGATGTCAATTCAATTCACGTAACTGAAATAACCTGGCTAGTGAGACATGGGCTAGGGCACATAGGTGCACGTGGCTGGGAATATTGTGTTCTAGGTAGGACATGTACGGATGCTAGAAGAGCTGGTGTACAGATGATGGACACAGGTGTCAAGCAGTCCGCATTATGATATTGCATAACAATAATGTATCAATGACGAGCGCATAATGTGAATTGGGCTGGCAGTGTGATGAGTTCGATTTGGACTTAAGCGAGGATATTGAGTTATAAATAGGAAGAGATTTCCCGCAATGTAAAACATAGATATTGTAACAGCTGATGAGCTGAATTGTTCCTGTAGCCTATGTGGCGCATAGGCGTGCATAGACCTTACATGGCTAAGGACATAGCGCATGGGGCAATGTGCGTGGGGCAAGGTAAATGGGGCACGGTGCACAGGGCATGATCAGATATGAGATGGCGACTAGCTGAAACGAGAAGTACCTTTGATATGCGTAGGCTTGCTGTCACAGGGATCTTCTGATACACGAGGACTTTTAGGAACCTTGATTGATATCAGGGTTGGGGCGAGTCATTAGGCTGCAGTGAGGGTTGCATATAGACTTGTTGAGTAGCAATATAGTTTACTTATAGAATTAAATATTTACTACCTCTACACACTTAGCTGCGCAGGCGCTCCTGTCTAGACTGTGACAGATATCAATCATAATTATTCTACCAATACATTTACATCATATAAACTAGAATAACCGTCAAGTACTCTAACGCATATGTATATTCCCCAATCAGACACCTGGTAAAACATGTAATGCTCGATTGGGCTTCTACAGCATTCTCTAATATTCTATGTATTTCTAAGATGGCCTGGTTGTTGGCCAGATGGCCCTTGTAGAGATGGAGTTATACTTGTATAAATAGTAGCCTTGCCTTTGTATCTAGAGGCTCTTCAGACCTGAGTCTTGTTATCTAATCATTGTTTAAATATAATCTTATCTTGATTCATAGTTATTGTCATCGTCATTGTCTTGTCCATCGATTTCACAGTCCACGCCCTCAGTCCATAGCCACTGTCTACAGTCAGAGTCATCAGTCAAAGTCAACGTCCAAGGGTTCAATTATCGTCCATAGTAACGACCTTTACAATAACATCGACATCGACACCGCATTTCTTAACCCTTCCCTGAAGGAAGAAACTTACATGGAACTACCACCCTATTTTGAACTTATCAACCCTACAGCAAAGCGAAGCTCTCATTACCTCAAAGTAAATAAATCTCTTTATGGTCTTAAGCAGGCACCTCATGAATGGTTCATGATGGTCAAACATTTCTTCGAAATTCTTGGCCTCAAATCCGGCGATTCGGATCCAAATCTGTTCATTTGATGGGGTGTCTATATTTTAGTTTTTGTAGACGATATGCTAGTAGTGGGGCAACGCAAAGATGTGGATACAACAAAAAGAGCAGTCCTAAGGAAGTGCAAAAGCAAAGATCTGAATCACGCAAAATTGTTTGTTGGCTTCGAAATCAAAAGAGACCGTCCAAATCAAACAATCCGCATTCATCAATTAGTTTACATCACAATGCTCTTGGAGAGAATGGGAATGTTATACTGCAATCCAAACAATCTTCCAATGCCTGCGGGGACAATTTTAAAAGAAGCAGAAGAAGACGAATTAGTTCATGAAGATGAAGCAGGTTTATGCAGACAAATTGTAGGATCAACAATCTATCTGTCCAACAACACAAAGCCAGACATTGCCTACAATGTTGGACAGTTGGCTCGATTTATGGCCAAACCAGGAATAACTCACTTGCTAATGGCCAAGCATCTACTTCGATATTTGAAAGGTACAAAAAGTCTCGGAGTTCAATACGGCGGACGTAATCAGCCAGATAATCATTATACAGCACGGACAGATGCAACTTGGGGAACGGAAACTGATCGGAAATCATTTCAAGGATATGTGATAACATGGTATGGCGGAGCAGTCACTTGGACCGCAAACCAACAAAAGAGTACTGCGCTATCATTAATGGAAGCTGAAATCATGGCTGCCTCATAAGGAGCCAAGGAACTTGCATGGATGGAAAAGGTCTGTTCGGACTTAAGCGTTAAATTCGATAATCTTTTATAATTAAGAATTGACAACAATCCGGCAATCGACTTATCAAAAGATACAAAGTTTCACAGCAGGGCTAAGCATATTGAAATTCGACACTTCTTCATCAGAAACAATATGGTCCAGCGGAACAGAGCTAAAGTGATTCACACTCCAGGCACAGAACAAATAGCCGACATTTTAACAAAGCAACTTCCAAAAGCAAAATTTTGAAAATTAATGTTAGGCTTCGGACTTACAGTAGCACTCGACAGTTGAAAAAGTAGTTTGGGTTACTAATATTGGTTGGGGTGCTCTTGTACTGCAACACAGCTTACATGCTGTGGAGAGCTGAACTTCCACAGGGAGACGTAGGCTGCTACAAACTCTCCAGACGGCGGGTGAGTGTTGTTGCGGGAGTTAATGAGGCCCATTCCCATGATCTTCTATTGCTGCTAATTTTTGGTTAACGCAGCAAGGGGGCGTGTCAAAGATCATGATGACTAACAGCTTAGTCAAGCTCGTCTATTTATAAGCGAGCGCACACACAAATTTATTTATTTAGTTATTTATTAAGTGTTTTTTATGTCTACCAGGCGCCAGTTATACTAAAGCCCCATCCCTGAGGGGACATGGTGACTGCGATACATGATACGGAAAAAGGTGTGCTCTGGCAGCGAGGCCATTAAATTAGGTATGGGTACAGCGGGTGCTATGCAGCAAATTCCTCACATAAATACATCATCTGTTGCGGATGGGACAGATTTCTGACAGGAAACTGGCCTTCTCCAAAATAGTGGCGAAACGATTGGCTCCGTGAGAGGTGCCGAGGAGAACGTCAAGTGGGCCCAGGCTTCGTCGAAAACCAGCCAAAGCAAGTCTCTCTCGCACGAGGGGGCAGAAAACTAGGTGTGAGATCGACTTGTTGGCCCCGCAGGAACAGGTCAGGAGGGCGTCTTTATGATGAAACCTTTCGTGATAAGAACGAAAGTCGCCGTGTCCAGTACGACATTGGATCAAATACCCCAGATAGCGGCGAGGAAGACGTAGTTCCTTTGGGGGTTTCTTGGGAAATGGCATACCCAGTTCAGAATAGGTAGGGGGAACATGAGATTGCCACCATGCTGAGGTCATGTCCCATATCTGCCTTTGTATCCTTGCGCGGACTCCGGCAAGGGAAGCGCCAGAGGGGGCTGGTTGTCGAGCAGCCTCTCCTGCAAACTTGTCAGCCAACTCATTACCTGGAATTCCCATGTGGCCGGGAGACCACATTACTTGGACCTTGCCAGGAGATGCGATGGGAAGAATCCTCCTCGCAGGCCAGCGAGAAGCGAGATCCCGAAATTCCAAAATCTCCATTTGTGAGGACTTGGAGGGTGAGGAATCGAGAAGGCGATGTGCGGCCTCTTGGTTGTCGAGGATTACATTAATATTGGTTGCAAGATGTGTTGAAGGAGCTGCTATAGCAGCCCTAAGGCCTGCGAGAGCGCCGATGATCTCGGAGCCGTAGACCTCAAAGTCAGGACCAAGGGGCACTTTCACTTCAGCCACAGTGAAATCTCTGTGCAGAACTACGGCACCTGCCCCCGCGGAACCATTTGCCTGCTTTGAGCCATCCGAGAAGACAAGAATATCCCATGGTGGCAGCTCTCCAATACGCTCAGCAAATTCTTCGGCCAAGAAGTCTGTTCGAGACTGATTGCGAGGAGATTTATAGTAGGGGGGTAAAGCTGGGGTCGAGAGATGGGAGGAATGAGCTTTAGTTTTTCGGTAAGGCGGGTGTGTGGACGGGAGACGATGGATCTTCGAGCCACAGAGTGAAAGCTGTCCGCAGCGGCCAGTCTAACAGCAGAGCGGAGGCGGATCTCCTCAAGTAATATAAGCGCAGGCCTGAGGCAAACCTCCCTTAGGAGTGCTGGAGAGGGCGTGGTCTTGTACACCGGTAGAATCGCTCGGGCCAGGTTAATTAGCGCTCGAGAGATCATATCTACAAGATGTTGAGATCGGGTGGAGGTTGGACGTCCTTGATGAAGTTAGGAGTGACCACGCCACCAGACCTCAGCACCGTATAAGAGGACAGGTAGAGCCGCTGCCAGTGCTGCGTTGCGGAGGAAGGCAGTGGGTACGCCACGATTGGTGTTGCAAAGCTGCCGTATATGGGCACTGATCTGTTGTGTCTTAGCACTCCATTCCTAGACATGTCTTTTAAAGGAAAGCTTGGTATCAAGGAGAACACCAAGCCACTTTATGGATGGGCTAGCATTCCTTAAAACGCCGTTAATGGTCAGGGAAGGGGGGAGCTGACGGGATCTATGAAGATGCAGAATCTCCATCTTGTTCTCAGCTAGCGAGAGGCTATTTTTATTGCACCAGTTGGTGACAGTATCAATCCTGACGGCAGTCAGACGCGAAGATTCGACCAGAGACTTGGCCACCGAAAGAATTGCTACGTCATCAACGTAGCCATATGTGGGAAAGCCTTGTTTAAATAAAGGCTCAAGAAAAAGGAGGAATAGAATAGGTGAGGCAGGAGATCCTTGGGGCAAACCATGCGGTATCTCCAAGAACTCTCCAACGAAATCTTCTACCCGAAGGCGAGCTCTCCTGCTAGAAGTAAAAGAAGCAGCCTAATTTACATAAGGAATAGGCCATCCCTGTTCGCGCAAGCGGGCAGAGAGACGACCAGGCTGGATGCTGTCAAAAGCGCTTTCTACGTCGAGGGTAGCGAGAGTGCACACTTGCTTCGCGTCCCACGCTTTCTCGACATCGTGGACAAGACTCTCTACGAGGTCCATGGCCGATCTTCCAGGCAGTGCCCCCAGTTGCGTTTGGGAGATAATCCGGCTTGACAAGGCCCAGAAGGCGAAGCGTCTAGCAAATAAGCGTTCCAGCCCTTTCCCTAGGACCGGAAGAAGTGAAATTTGTCGCCAGTTCAAAGGGTTAGTAAGATCATCCTTATGAGGTTTAGGTATTACCACAACTTCAGCACGGCGGAAAATACTTGGGTGATGACCGTATATCAGACAGAGACTGTATAAGTGTACGATCCATGTGCGCCATGCTTCCACTTCCCAGATGAGGCGGAGAGCAGAAACCGAAAGATGGTCGTGGCCTGGAGTAGTGGACAATGTACTGAGTAGACAATGTCGTACTTCGTCTTCGTCTACGGAAAGAGGTGCTGGGATCGCTCAGGATGGACATGTAGGGGAGTACATGGATACATCAGGATCCCTGCTTACGCGAGCGAGCTTTGTGCGGAAAAAGATGTCGGCGCGCTCAGTTGGGGTACTGTACGTGACGCCTTTGTATTGAGTCGGAGGGGGACCAAAGCGACTGGAGAACTTTCGCCGTCCAACCACTTTATGGGTCTCCGTTATTGAAGACACGCTATCCAAAATTGCGCGCTTATGCTCACGTTTGGCTCGCTTAATAGTTTTGCGGAAGCTTCGGTGCGCCTCACTGATGAGATAAGGATCACCACTTCTCCGCGCATCAGCATACCGTCGGCGTTGGTCAGAGCATTCCTGACTCCAATAATCCTTACACGGCACACATGCGGGTCTCGGGGGGTTGGCTGTAAGTAGAATAGCTGATAGGGTAGAAATACCAGAGGATGTCACCGCATCTATGAGTTGAGAGGTGAGTTCCTCAAAGTGCAGGCTAGGAGGAGCGGTAGTTGTTAGGGCTTGACGGAATATCTCTGAAGTATCTGCGTCAAACTTGGGCAACTTCATTGACGGAAAGCGCCTTTGGACTGGAGAGAGCTGCACTACGCCAGATATTGTTTCATGATCGGACGTTATGTGAGCCATTGGATCCACCCGTGCCAAAAGTCCTTCCATGTTAGTCAGAACAAGGTCGAGGACGTGGCCAGCGCGAAGAGTAGGAACTCCATAAGGTAAAGCCGACCTTAACGAATGGTCATCAATCCAGTCGACAAAGTGTCCGACTCCAGTCGAACGAGACATATTAGGCTCCCATAGTTCGTGGTGAAGATTAAAATCTCCCACAAATATGGAGTTGGGCTTCACCGGCCAATTAAGAAGAGGGCTGATACAATCAGGCATAGGCGCTCCAGGTTGCCGGTAAAAGTTAATGGCCTCTACAGACGGAGAGCACTGAAGGAGGAGCGCGACGATATCGGGTGACGAACCACTGTCTAACTGAATCGGACGGAGGTTAGAACGTTTTCGTACGTACGTGAGAGCGCGAGGGCGGGCTAGCTTCCAATCACGATTGGGAGGAGTGAAGATAACGTAGGCCGGGTGGGACTCTGTTACATTCTTGAAATTAATAATTTTAGTCCAGGGCTCCTGAACAAATATCACATCATAGTTGCCTTGGAAAGCGGCTTGCAAAAGTATGAGGTGAGAGGATCCGCCACGTCCGACGTTAGCCTGGAGGAAACGAAGACGAGGCGGGGGGTGGCTCCTAAAATAAGCTCTATTATTCATAGAGGTTTGGAGTGTTATTGGACGCTTGCCCGTCTGAATCTATTTCCATAGATCCATGCGAGGCGTTCTCAAGGGCGGTAAACCTATTTTGGGTAGCGGAAGGAGCGTGTGTAGAAGGATCGCTGGAGTTCCCGGAGGGAGGCGGCTGATCATTTGAGTTGTCGGAGTTAGAGGCAGCAGCAGCAGCCTGACGGGACTTGCGAAGCTTGTTACGGTTGCCCGAACGAATTTCGGTAACCTCTTTCATCGAGAATTGAATAAGTTTGCCCTTGTGAGGGCGAGGACGGAGGGGGCAATTAAGGTCTTCTGCAGGGTGAGGGCCCAAGCAGTTGATGCACCGTCGAAGATGAGAACATTCTCCTTGGTGGCGGAGGGTGCCGCAAGAGGCGCACAAAGCTTGGATCCGGCAGCGAGAGGATTGATGGAACCCGAAACAAGCTTCGCACTGAACTACCTTCGGGTTAGGGATGTAGCGCCGGGATGGGGCACTGTCAACTATCCGAAAGGTTGGAACCTCCTTTGGGAAGAATATAACTGCAGTACGGAAGGGGTCATGACCATTCTCATGCTGCGACCAGCGGGGGCTAGATGGGGCCACACCTGTCTGCGCTTGAGCGATGCTCTTGACGTCATCTAGCGTAGAGGAAGCCAGACTTGATACCGGATTCCAAATGGTGCGTGGAATGCGTTTGACGACGTATCCAATACGCTCCTTCACTTGATGTAAAGCTCCTGAAAGAGAGGCCTTGATGGAGTCGGCGTGTTCTAATGCAAGATTCAGCAATTCCTCGGACGAGAAGGTTATGCTGAATCCGGTTGAGTTGCGGGAAACGGAGGCGATACCCTCCTTGAGGCCAGGGACGATTTTAATAAGAGCAACTTTAACTGATGTCGCATCTGCTCTAAAGAGAGGAGCATCTTCTGTAAGGCGAAAGATGGCTTTAGGGCCCCTGCATATTACGGTAGGTTTTTGCGCAGTTGCGCGAGGAGGTCGATTTTTGGTGCTGGGCTGAGCGGCAGCCGGGGGAAGAGAGGCAGATGGGCATGCGGCGGTTGCTGCCCAACTTTGGGGTTGATAAGCTTGAGGAACGAAAGGTCGGGAGGGAACGTTTTGGCCGGGCTTGGGTAGGGAGCTCGCCGGCTTGGGCTGTCTCGGAGAGTCATGTCGCATAGGATGCCCTGAAGCAACCGCGAAAAGAAACGCGTCCATTTGTTCGCGCACGAAGGATTTAATGAGAGGGTCTGCCTCTTCAACAGATGTCCAAAACTTGTTGTGGAAGTTCTGAACCCAAGTAGCCCGGCCTTTTGCAACGCGCTGTACAAGCTCGAGTTCATCAGCGACGCGCTGGGCAAAGGGAGGAGGTTGCTGTGATTTGGCCATCACTGGCTGGATGACCAAGTAGTAAGAGACAATGTAGATTGATTTAGGAGGGACATTCTGTGAAGAATAGGGTCGGCGCGATTATGAAAAATGTGGATGTATGATAGGATGAAATCTTTACTATACAATTAGATGGCAAGGTGTCAATGAGCGCACACACACAATTGTATATATAAAATATCTTACATCACTAGAGTCATCCAGATAACATATTTATGCCCTCATCATTCTTCTCGTAATCCTGCTTATATCTTAACAATGTGTAATACTTTATGGTTGTCGCATGATCCACCCAACCTATGATTTGGAATGAGGGGTGCAAGGCCATTATTTAGCCATCGGTGCCGTAGGGAGAGCAGCTGGCGCACGAGCGTTTAAAAACTGGCAAGCTAACCGCCCCCCCTTAGATCTCTTCGTCTTCTCAGACGGGGCACTAATAGAAGACCGGGCCGGTGCCGGATACTCCATATACCGGGGCCTAACGCAGAAGGTTGGACAAGGATCTCTACCCCTTGGATCTTCCGCAGAAGTATACGACGCAGAAGTAGCCGGAGCCACTGCGGGCCTATCCGCAGCTCTCACAAATCCTATGGCTTGCTATGCCACCAACGTCACGGTCTGCCTAGATAACCAAGAAGCTGCTCTTCGCCTTCTCATAGATACTCCCACTGCAACAAGCTCCCCACGTATAGCTCTCTTTCGAAAGCTCGCATCCACCTGGACACAAAGATCCCGCAGCCAAAATACTCTCCCAGGATCAGTTAATGTTAGATGGTGCCCTGGTCATGCCGGTATTCCTGGAAACGAAATTGCAGACGCCCTTGCGAAATCGGCCTGCACGACTCAATCCCCAATACTCCCTACCTCTATCGCAAGGGCTAAGAGGGATTTAAAAGCACGATACCAGTCACACGTCAGCGCCTACTGGCAAGAAAACGCACCCACGAGATATAAGGACCTCGGGATCAACTTCAACGTCAAAATATCCCCAGAACTCGCCTCCCTCGACCGCCGCACCCTCGGCCTGCTTATTGCAGCTCGTACAGGACATGGCGACTTTGCCGACTACCACCGGCGGTTTCACCACGATGATGCCTTAATAGAATGTACCTGTGGAGAAGAAAAAACCCCGGATCACTTCTTCTTCTGCCAGCTCGGCCGCCTCCGGGCGAGACTTGACGGACCTCGACACCCGCCTACAGGTATCCGTTGGATCTTAGGCTCGAAAGATGGCGCACTCGCCTTCGGAAAGTGGGTGAAGAAAACTCTCTTTTTCGACAAAATCCAACTTGGCCATTAAAACGACAGATTTTTAACCGATCACAGAGCTACCCTTTGGGTAATCACCTCCCACCGTATTTATATCCTGTACTTTCACTGACAAGTACTTATCCCCGTATAAATCCTGTAGATGTAATCTCTACTAGATAAACTTAAAGCGGCTCAGAGGAAGAGTTCGTTTCTTTGTAAAATAATTGTATAGTAAGGCGCTAGATGGATGGATCTAGGCCCCTTTAGAAAATGCTGGGTCTCTAAAGACGCCAGCACGTCGGGTAGCTTTCTACGAGGCTGAGCTAACCTGCACGTGGCACCTTGTATCACATGCTGCGCGCAGGCACGACGCAAAGTAATAAAAAAAGGCCATTATTTGACGAAATTCAGCGACGTCATTAACCAAAATCTAACCCACCCACCCCACCCTCCCCTTAGCTGCTTCGTGCATTAAGCTGTAATTCCCCCCATTCTTTGTAGTAGGCTCTCCCACTGGAAGTTTTTTTTTCACAAAAGAGTCCTAGCGGAAAGGTGCTCTTAATTTCTGTAATTAATACTATTCGGATGCTAGGTAGGAAGGCCTAGGTCCCTCTAATTTTTTTGGGTCATCTAGACACTGATTCGTCGGGTAGCCTTTTAAGGCTGGGCTAACCGGCACGTGTTACATAGTTTCACGCTGCTGTGCGCGGGCACGACGCTTAAGTAATAAAAAAAAAAAGGCCATTATTTAGCCTCAGCAAATCCCCAGCATCCATTGCGCAAACGCTGGAATACTACACACATGAATTGGGTCCGCCAAAGATTGACACCTGAGCTCTCGACCGACACAACAGTCCCCCCCTAGATGCCAAGTAGAGAAGCAAACCTAAAATATATTGGCGCGGTAGGTAGAACAATCGGAAAACAGGAGTTTAAACGGTGGCAGGCTACCTGTTCTCCTCTTGATTTATTTGTCTTCTCCGACGGCGCGCTAATAGAAAACCGGTCTGGTGCCGGGTATGCAATCTACCGGGGTCTTACACAACAGATCCACCAAGGCTCTCTACCTCTTGGAACTTCCGCTAAAGTATATGATGCAGAAATATTTGGGGCCACTGAAGGACTTGCCGCTGCTCTCCGTAGCCCTATGGCATGATTTGCTACAAACGTCACAGTTTGCCTTGACAATCAAGAGGCTAGTTTCCGGCTCAAATCAAACGCTCCCACACCAAGCAGCTCGAAACGTACAAAGCTTTTCCAGGAGCTTTTAGATTCCTGGACAAAGAAGAATCGCTGCTCCTTCACACAACCTGGCACAATAAACATACGCTGGTGCCCAGCACATATCGGTATCCTCGGCAACGAAAGTGCCGACTCCCTCGCAAAGCTAGCATGCGAAGCCCCTGCTCCCATCCTCGCCCCGTCAACTGCGCGAGCAAAACGAGAAATCAAAGCACGCTATGAAGCCTCTATAGGCACCTACTGGTCCAGGAATGCCCCAGATAGATACAGAGAGCTCAGAATCAAAGCGAATGCAAAAATCTCCCCAGAACTAGCGAGCTTCGATCGACGCACGGTTGGTTTTCTTCTTGCGGCCCGCTCCGGTCATGAAGACTTCGCAGAATACCATCGCCGTTTCCAACATCAAAACGCGCTCCTGACCTGCACCTGCGGGCAGGAGAAATCACCTGATCACTTCTTTTTCTGCCGACTAGGCCGAAACCGCGCTCGCTTAAAGGGCGGACCTCGACACCCGAGCTCCGGAATCCGATGGGTACTAGGCACAGTGTAGGGAGGAAAATCTTTCAACAACTGGCTTCAGGCTACCTCCTTTTTTGATGAAATACAGCTCCGTCGCTAGTATGTCCCGTTGGCATATAGAAATCTTCTACCGGTCTACTATTTTCTTAATTTTGTTTTCTACTTTTATTTCATTTTTCTTTTGTTACAAGGTGTATCTTTCACCTCTTCTTTCAAGTTAAACCTGGTACAGGGTATCCCCTACAATCTTCTGGACAAGTATCAGTCTACAAGTAAAACATGCAGAGACCCAGTGGAAGGGTGCTCTCTTTATATGTATTTTAGGCAGAAAATTTCCAGGCTGAGAGGTCTGGATCTACGGGTAGAGGCTAGGTCTTTTGGGGCACTGGCGCGTCGGGTAGCTATTATAGGCCGAGCTAATCGGCACGTGTCATTTTAAGACTCGTAGCCGTGCGCCGGCACGACGCTAAACAAGGAAAAAAAAAATGCCGTTATTATACTGTAGTGAAAACAACATCTGTGTAAACACACATTTAGAATAAGGAAATAAATTCTTTTGAGACACCTGTTTAACATCAAACATTTCTCCCGCTGTTATTCAATCGTAATTAACTATCTACTACTTGTATGGCTAATCACGCGGTGCGAACGAATTGGGCAGTCTTAGACTTGAACCCAGCCGGCTCCATCGGTCTCAGATCCTCGGATACGTATGGCTCGGCCCAGGACTTAAATAGACAAAAAATAAGAATTTCATGCCTCATCTGTACAACATTAGAGACTCTGAACTACCTAATTACCTAACAATTACTAGGCAGTAGTTGCTTGAAAAAGCAAAAAATAAATGAAGGCGCCAAAAATTCGACGCCCTTTGTTCTACGCCCGCCAACGTCGACGCAACAAGGAGACTAGCCAACAGCGCATTGACTTGAATAGAGTTCCGTCGTCACGACCGAAGTCGCATTTCTCGCTTCCAAAAAGAAGCGTTGCCAGTTTCTAAGGTGGTGGCAGCACTTAAGTGAATTGAATAACCTTATCATCCACAACACTTCCAAAGTCAGAAATACTTCCTCCAGTAATCTTCTCTTTCCCTTCTCTTGCCAAGCTCCCTTTTCCTCCGTTTCGCGTAGAATCCAAGCGTAACCTGGCCTTTCATAACCATTACAACCCCTCCATATTTGTGCCCTCCAACTTTCTTCCTCCGTCGGATATTCGTAACATTGTGGGTCTGTAGGTGGAGGCGCGCCGAGGTAACGCAGAGGATCGTTGTCATGGTTACAGTTTTGAATTGTCAAATTAAAGAAGTGTCTAGAAGAGTGATCTTTTCTAAAGGCCAGATCGAAGATTATATACAGAGAATTATGAGGTGATAGTAACTCTATGTGGAAGGAGCTAATGACGACCTCCGGGCAAATATCCCAAATACACTTAATCATAACAATCGTGATAGTCAGGTCGACGAAGTTACTTGTATGGTTTTTAGTTCGACACCTCAGTAGGTGGAAGGCGGCGGATTGGCAAAAGTACTCTCTTCGGGTAGGAATGACTGACGCTTCGGCGAACATTGACTGAGGAAGATGTAGCGTGTAAGTTAGGTTTGGATCCGATTGCGACTCTTCTTGGCTATCCTAGATGTGTGAATACTGAACATTTACAGCCGGCACCTCGCGAGGATGAAGGGTTCATCTTTACCAGCCTGGGCCGCATAGATAATCATGATAGTGATGATGATGATGATGATGATAATGCTGATGAGCAAGGTCATTTGTGTGGTGTCGGAATTTCGATCCCCGCCCTCAGGGTTCATTCAGTCCTCGCTTAATCTATGCGCTAGTGGATGCTAGCGGCTGCACTAGTCCCGATTAGAAATCGCTAGTGTTAATTCGGAAGCATCTATGATTCCGAATTTCATGGTTAATTGCCTATGGTACCGCTGTCTGATAGACGCGTCCTGGGACGTAAGGTTTCGAGTTAGTCGCGATCTTTCTCGATCAATCATGGTATGATACCTACCTGTCTAAGTACATAGCTACTCACGATAAGTTTTTCAAGCTGTGATATCGGTTACTATCCGTTGCAGGGCTTCCATTACTTGTAACTACCTACACTTGTTAACCACGCAGAATTCATCATGGTATAAAGGGCACGCAAAGCACATATGAAGCGTATTCGTCAAGGACAAGACACGAACCGACACGTCAGAACGCAGACAACCACTTCTGAAAGCTCACCTCCTCGCCTTCTAGACCCAGAAAGTTCAATCATCAGCAGTACTAGAGAAGACTCTGGTGGAGAAACCCTAGGAGAAGAGAATAATGGAGTCTGGTTCTGGGACTCTGACGCCGAAGAATGCAATACGGACACTGAATTTGAGGACTTAGGTGGAGACTCGGACATGGACCATGAAGGTATGTCTAGTAAATCATGAGTCGCAAGCGGCAAGCCTTGAAAGAAGTCTAACAAGCCGGTGCAGATGTTGTTGAGATTGAAACCGAGACGAACACCCAAGAGAAGAGAACACTGTCGTGGGCTGCAGATGCTGACAAGCATTTGAGGGGAAGTTATGGCAACGGATCTCGTTCAGCTGGGAAGAGAGCGAGAAAACATGCAAAATAATTGCAGTCTGAGGCTGCAAAGTCTTTCAATATCAAAGCATTGTTCAATCGTCAACGTGACTTGAATTTATAATCTCCCACGATGCATGACGATGTGACTGTGAGGCCCTCCCTCCACGATGCTCCACCAGTAGTAAGTTATCCAAACTATAAACCTACATCAAGTTGATGTAAGCATTGTATCATGATATCTAATGACTTTGGGGTAGGTTGTTGCGCCAAGCGTCTCTTGTCTGTGCAGGGTGACTTCTCACAGCAAAAGAACGCAATTGAGGAAGCTGTGCTAAGTTCCTCAAATGGGCAGTATCATAGGGTTCTATACTATCCTAAGTACCACTGTGAATTGAACCACATAGAGCACTACTGGTGTGGGTGTAAGCAGAATGCGGGGATGATGTGCGAGTACAATATCGATTACCTTCGCATACAGCTGCCTCTCATCTTGGTGAGTGTCCAACAGCACGATCTCGGCAAACTACCACAGATGCTGGAGAAAGATAAAGTTGTATCGAGAAGGGATTGATTTTGGTTCGACAGAGTGGAAACTCAGAACCACGCATCGTAAGCCCTACACAGTTGGGGAGGATAGGTAGTAGGGCGAAGGGCATGTTAATCATGTTCATGGCACATTTTCCCGTTGTCAATCTGTGAGAATTTGGGGTTACATAACCATATTTGGTGCGATCTCATTGGCTGCTCTGTGTGGCGCTACTGTGGCGCTGGAGGTTCAATATTTTTTCCCTCACCAAAATAGGTCCCACTTGTAACAATAATAAGTCCGCGTCGCTCGCGTTGATTGCTTGATTCCCGCATGTATTTGTTCATCTAATGGTTATCTTTTGATTCACGCCAGCTCTTTATAATTGAAGGCTTGTAGAGGTTGTCGTTTTTTTTGAAAATGTGGTGTTTTGACATTTTCATGAGGGCGGGGAACAAAGTTCCGACACCATACATCAACGGACATGTTATTCCGGCTGGTCGGATAGTCCAGCGGTACACTATCCGGGCCGTTCTTCTAAGTAGAGTCTGGGTAGCTTGAACAAATGCCCCACTTGAGACAGGAGAAAGCTGGTTCGAATAAAGCAAGACTCTCACACCACTTCTCTAGCGGTGATATTAAAGTCTTTGGAATGCGAAAGCATGACCTGACAACCAAGAGTTTTTCTCGCTTTTTTAATGGGTAGGTATTCACGGGAGAAGTTACATATCGTAAGGCGTTATCCTCGTAATGATATTTGCCAATAAAATCTGAATATGAGTGTTCCAAACATCAAAGACTGAGTTATTTTATTCACGGTACTTATCTTTCGAAAATGCCTGCATGGACTATTAAGGCGACTAATCAGGGTAATGAAAAAAAATAAACAATAAAAACAAACCACGAGGTTCAATAAGCCGCTAGCGTGAACTTGGAACAACGTACTAGAAAGCACTTGAAGGGGTCGGTCCCTGACCTACATGGATAATCTTATACACCTATACAGTAGAACCTTTCATAGCTAATAGTGGGTCCCGGTATAATTACTGAAGAGATTCATAGTAATTTTACCGTTTATATTTGCAATACTAACCCTGTTGGAAATACCGGGTATAAGTATATAGTCACGTATCGATACGTATAAGTCAAAAGGTTATTCCGCTCTAATTCTACTTCTATCTAAGGCTCTTAGCTATTTGTATGGTTACCTCGGTCACGTGCCTTTATCTACATGTAATCGTGACCCATTATGACAACACTGGCAACTTTTCTTTTGACGCGGAGCTTGTTGAACACCTCGTCTCTTTAATCCTTTAAGGGCTCTGCCATACTTAACGCCTTCATATCTTCCCATGCTCTCGCCATCATTGCACTTTCACGCTGTACATATCCCTCCATTTTAATGATTAATTCGTTTGTGGCGAGAAGCTTTTGCAAAGCCTTGTTGCAGTTACTTTTTGTCATTGCGTCGGCAGGGTTACTGCATCCTGAAATCCACCTCACTTCTGCTAACTCTCGTCGTTCATACGATTGCCTGATCGCCATGATATCGATCATTAAGCGTTTCTCTTTGGTACTGCCGAGCTTTACTGTACACTCGTAGAGAGAGAATGAATCGGTGCATACAATTAATGGAATATTGTCTTTTCCGAGTTGTTTCATAACTAGGTTGACTGTGGTACCAATAGCTAATCCATTGTCGATTCCATGAACCATTCCATACAGCTCCGAAGCTAGAACACTACGAGTGACGCGTTGAGCCTTAGTAGAGCTCCAATGTATGATATTGCCACGTAAATTGAATTCATTCGGTGGAGTTGAAGTTGCTCCTTCGTTTGCAAGAACGATAACGAATCCAATCTGGGAACTAAAATCTTGGTTGTTAGCAAACGAACCATCAACAAATATGAAAAGTTTTGCGTTGTCAAGATCAAGAGGAATAAAATTAATTCCATGCTTAACATTTTCTTTCTGCCACGCGAGTCGCTTATTGAGTTTCTTGACATCCTCAGTTGAAGGTTCTTTATGCTGGGCTGCCACTGAAAGGTCGTATGCTGCCTCGGGTTGACATACAGACGCGATATAAGCGCCTCTTGCTCTCTGGGCGACATAGTCGCCTTTAAAGTTTGGAGAGTTGTAGTCTACTAGTTCAAGACGTTGTCCTTGGCCTTTTTGAATTACAGTCAGATTGTGGCCAGAATTACCAGCGATAATTATGCTTCCATTGAAGATGAGTTTAGTGTCAAGCTTCTCCCGCTCCTTAGAAATGAACTTGGCGTTAGCAATTTCTTTTACCTCTTTTTCCGCAAAAGCCTCGTTTCCTAAGATAAGGGTATCATCAGTCTGCATCGCTACTATTCCAATAAGTTTTGGTTCAATGCATATTAGCAAACATGGGTCATAAGTTGAAGGTACCATGTTGAGCTTATCGACGTGATGCGAATGGTACGTTCTGTGCCAATGAGCTCCGGCTTCAGGGACTCCGTACAAGGGTTTAACAATACGCATTACTGTATTCGGCGGGAGAGATTGGATAATTTCCTTTGGCGGGTGCGCGAGAATGATTCGATTGAGATTTGTTTTGGATTGCACGTAAGCTTGGGAAATATCTCGAAGATAAATTTTGCACTTGGGTGCCAGGGATGGTGCAGTGGCGAGCAATAAACGTTGACTACTTCTTTGAATTGTCGGAGACTGAGTCAATATATTTGCTTTATCTTCGTCGTTATAAGCCTGGATGACTAGTCTAGATTTTTTATATGGCATAGGTGTGCCTTTTCCTTTGATTTCGTTGACTAATCGTGATTTAAACAATCGGTGCTTTGCCATGGAGTTGTGATCATAGGGGATAAATTCAAAAACGCCCTGTGCAATCAACCCTTCAATCTCTTTCTTGATTGACAATTCGAACGGTTGACCAGTTGCATCAATGATACCATCTTGTCGCAATTTTTGAGAGAGTCTCAGACCAAGAATTTCCTTATTTGAAAGGTAGACATTAGCTACAGGGTCGGGAGATATTTCACAATTAAAGTGAAATTCAAGCTGTTCGATCATTAGGACCTCTGTAGCTGGATATCTTAGTGGTCGTCCCCGCGGACGTTTGACGACATGTGGAATTGGCTGATCCTGAAGTGGCGGCAGTACCGTTGTAACTGTTTGCACTTGTCTTTGTTCATCTGTGAGCGAATCATCCGTTACCTCTTTGGGGTCATCCTTTGGGCGATAATGTGGACGAACCACTGTGGATCGAAAACGAGTAGTCCCCTCTCTTCCATTATCCAGATCCACAATAACTGTCTCACCTTCTATTCCTTGTAGACGATGAGGTCCCGTCCATCCTTCTTCTTCTCTCCAAACATTAACTTCCGAGCCCAACGCCAAATCGTGCAACATTGCAACTCGAGGAACTCTCCTGGTATGTAGGCCATCTTTGATTTGTCGTTCGGCATGGAGTTTTCTTACCTCTTTCATAGCTCTTTTGATTGTAGTTGCTCTCTGTGATATCGTTGCAGTTGGGGGATCTAACGCCGACATCCTTGGGAATGTTCCGAAAACTAACAATGTAGGTACCAGCCCATCAGGTCCAACTGTATCATTTACAGCTTTAACTGCCATTTGCAAAATTGAATGTTTAGAAACACTCATTCCTTGCAAATCTTGTGAAATACATTGGTAGGCCCGTCGAAGTGGCGCGTGGTATCGCTCTATAATTCCAATTGAATTATGTGCCTCAACAGGCGCCTCGTTGACTCTGATGGCCATTGCGGCTGCATTTTGTCTGAATTCTGCCGAAACAAAATTTTTTCCTGCATCATGAGAGATAACTTCAGGCGGCCCGATGTATACATCGATCCAGCAGTTTCTAATAGCCTCCCATAAATCTTTGGTGGACATGCTTTTGAGAAATCGTGCTGCTTGGAACCTAGTAGCTTCATCGACTACCTGCAAGGTTGCAAGACCTTCGATCCAGAGTACATCCATGAACAAGGAGTAATTGAATTCGATATCATCCCGCAGAGTAAACTTAAAACGTCCTGGCGACTTTTGATTTCGTTGACATATGTCGCAGTACTTGGTGAGTTGTTCAAGATATTTTGAATTCCATTCCTGCCCTGCTCGCTTAAGAAGATTTTCAAACTTTTGTATTGATGGATGTCCATAAACTCGGTGAAGATGTCGGAGTTCTGTTTCTGTCAGGTGACATTCTGTGATACCTGATCCTATATTGTACGCAGTAATTAATGTATTTTCAATATCTTCTAACATCATAAAAGCGTGTCCGTATTTACGTACAATGGGAATTTTCTTATCACCCTGTACAATCACATTTTCCAAGTTGTTAAAGTAAAGCCCCATACGGTCAAAATCGGCGAGGCTAAGTAAAAACGGGGTGCATGCTTCGAGGATATGGAATAGAACAGTTCCTATATTTGTCTGTACAGCAGCCGTTCCAATTGAAGAAATTGCTCTGGCATCCCCGAAACAAACTTGTACTCGTCCCACAGTCTTGGGATTTAGCTTTACTTCCCTTATTTTCTGTAATGCCACTAGTTGTTGGTAGCCAGCAGTAGAGAACTGAGCAGCTCCTGAATCCAGCATAATCCCTTGAAAATATGAACTACCGTAGCGATGGCCGTTCGTAAAGACTTCTGTTGTCGGTAATTTGGAAATTGAGTGCAAGAATGCTTGGTCCTGCATAAATTTTATTGTTGTATGACCATCGAGTTGTTTTCCATAACTTGACAAGAAGTTGAGGCTGACATCACAGCTGTTGTCGAAACAATTTGATGTATAGCTGGATTGTGCAGTGACAGGTTCGCCGTCACTGCTGTCACAACTAAAGTCGAATTCCATTATCAGTTGGTCAATATCTATATCCCTATCATCAATTTTTTCTTCTGCTTCGCCTTCGTAATCAATGATAAATTGTCGAATGTGATGATTTTTGTGAGGTTTGTTTAAGCTATGCATCCGTGCTTTAACACGATCAAATGCCTCCTTTTGCTGACTAGCAGGATGATTCGTGGACCAACAGCCTTCCCTTGAACAGACTATACACTTCTTTTGACGATTACTTATTCTACCTTTTGAGAGACCTTGATATTCGAATCGTTTCCCTCTTTCTCTATCATGTTCGCGAAAGTTTCGTTTCTCGTAGTGGGGGCCTCGAAAATTTCGATCAGTAAAGTTGGCGTATGCCAAATCTCCTTTGTACGAGGCGTTCACGCGAACAAGTCGTCCTTCAGTAGAAATTGCATTACGGATCTCTGCTGTGAGTCCTTCAAACGTAGGATTAGGGTTAAAACATGCCTTACTGCATGCAGGAATCATTTGACAGGCAACTTGTAGCCGATCACGGGCTGATTCATCATCTCTCATTTTCTCTGATAGTCCACTTTGTAGCTTGTGTAGTTTGTCAAGAAGTATGTCAAAGCATTCCATGAGAGGTTTTCCGGGGTTGTCATGAACGATGACTTGTAATGAAAGATCGTACCATTGCGCTAGGTGATCTTGTCGTCTTGCTTCCGTCTCAAAGTGCTCTCTGAGTCGTTTAATCGAGCCTTCGTGCCCAAGTTTGAGTTTAGAAATTCGATGATAGTAATACTTTCGAGCAATTCCTTTAAGCATTGTAGGGGTTCCTAAAGAATATGCAATTGGGGGCAGTCCTGCATTTAAGCAAGTATCTTCAAAAATATCAAGACATATATCTAAGGAGTCCTCAGCTCCGCCATATTTCATATCATCATTGTAAAGTTTTGCAAGATTTCCAAGTTCGCGTGAAAATTGTGATGCCAGGGTCGAATGATCTTTTGATTGTTGTTGGCGATCTTCCTCTTTATTGTCCCATTCCCCTTGTAGTTCTTGTTGTATACTTGAGGCATATTGTGGGTGGCCAGTTTATGGGTATTGTGACGATTCTTGTATGCGTTGATCTATGCGGTCTTGTTTTATATTCGATAAGTTATCTGGAGGGTTTTGAGGATTGGAGGAATTTCTATTGCTTTCGAAGGTAATAGCTCTTTTTTGAGATCGTGTAAGAGGTTTGAGATGTGGTTCTTGATATACATCCGCTACATCTGTAGTAAGAGAAGCATAGCTGGGAAAACGAAGCCGAGAGTTGAATGATGCTTGTGGTGATTCATATTGCTCAATCATTTCCCTATCCGTCCACTTGTGATACTGTTCTTCATTAACTAGTCCTGCCAGAACCTTTGGTGGGTTGTATCCTCTCCCCTGCTTGAGAAATACTCCGTTGAATCTCATATGTTCCTTAAGTTGAAATGCAACATTCTCGTTCATTCTTTTGAAGTGATCTATTTCCCATCCCTCAAATACATCTTGAAATGCCCATTGAAGATTAGAACCGAAAACACTTTTCTCATCGTATGATTGCATGAACCAGTATGCCATACCATTGAGATTGGCTTCTGTAAGGTTTTCCACCACTGTAATATCAAGACTACCAGTAATCTCCTCGTTGACATTGTTTCTTTTCATAGTGGGTTCAATTGATTCTGTCATTGTTAATTAGATTAGCTGTTATTATGGAGTAGATAAAAGTAAGAATGTGTGAGTTTTCGTCGGTTGTAGTTGACGGTATTGTCGTGCGTGATTGACGCAGATTTCGAATGAAATGAGTCTCTGCTTGTGTCGGTGAGGTTCGCCACAGAGTCTACTGTTTCAACAAAGTCCTTGATAAGCTTGTCACACCAATCTGGGATTTGAGTGATGGAGATTGATGATCGTCTTATCCTTAGCACAATCAATTTGCTTGTGTCTGTGAGGTTGGCTACAAACTGTTGTCTCTTCCAAAGTTATTCCTTGCTATCTGTGTTCCCGATGGAACACTGATCAGTGTTGGAAATACCAGGTATAAGTATATAGTCACGTATCGATACGTATAAGTCAAAAGGTTATTCCGCTCTAATTCTACTTCTATCTAAGGCTCTTAGCTATTTGTATGGTTACCTCGGTCACGTGCCTTTATCTACATGTAATCGTGACCCATTATGACAACAAACCCCTACACTCAAAATGACCTGTAAGGG
Organism: Podosphaera xanthii; assembly: GCA_028751805.1. Lineage (NCBI taxonomy): Eukaryota > Fungi > Ascomycota > Leotiomycetes > Helotiales > Erysiphaceae > Podosphaera > Podosphaera xanthii. The sequence continues at coordinate 1,408,537 of JAPWIX010000008.1, forward strand.
TTAAATTAAATTAAATTTTTCTATTATCCTATTTCGGCGCCTGAAGGCCCACGTAGGTATTTTTCGGAAGATACGTATTCTTTGTTATAGAACGACTCATTTTGACGTTTGGAACACTCATACTCAGATTTCATTTGCAGATACCACTACGAGAATAACGCCTTACGACATGTACCCTCTTCCGTGAATACCCACCACAGGGAAAAGCGAGAAAAACCTGTGGCTATCTGAGCATGCTTTCGTCATTCTACGAATACAGTATCACCGCGAGAGAAGTGGTGTGAGGGTCTTGCTGGATTCGAACCAGCTTTCTCCTGTCTCAAGTGGGGCATGTGTCCAAGCTACCCAGACTCTACTTGGGAGAACGGCCTGGACGGTGTACCACTGCACCATCCGACCGACCTGTAAGGGTTAGTTTGCAAATATAAAAGTCCAAGTTACAATGAATCTTTTCAATATTTATACCGGAACCCACTATTAGCTATGAGAGGTTCTACTGTACTCTGATACTACGGTATTAATCGTGTATAGGCGCTAAAATTCGACTTTTACAGGGTATATAGGCTTTTACTAACTTGAATTAGCATGACGATAAGTAGATCTCCCCACCTAAACTTTAAATTTGTATGGCAAAAATTTCACAACGAAATATTCGTTGGTTTTGCTTTTTTGGTCCATTATAGCCCTCTATTCACTTTTTAATTCATTAATACATTTCATAAATAAATTATACTTCTATCTAGCTAATAATTTACATATCCGCCTTCAGCTTCGTAAACGGCTCTGATTCTTCGGGGCATCGAATCTATCAGTTTCTCCAAGTCATCCCCATTAAACCCCAGATCCCACGCCTCGTTCACTATTTGACGAAGATGCCCTTGACTCCGCTGCCCCCCTTGATCCAACGCTGGATAAAGACGCTCCATGTACGCTTTCATATAACTCCACAAAGTTTCTATCGGATTTAAATCAGGAGAATATGGCGGCCACTCCATTAGAGAAATATTCCTCCTTTCAAACTCACGCATAGTTTGCCTCGACTTGTGAGGAGGGGCGTTGTCCTGCATCACATCTAGTCCTGGTTCCCGAAAGACCGCACTCTCTATAAGAGGCACTATCCTCTCGCAGTAACTGGCCGCAGTGATATGGCCCCACTCCTTCTCCCAAATCAGGCAAGGCCCCTTCTGTCGTCCAAAGAAAGATCCCCAGAACATCCACCCAACTCTCCTCCGCGTCTTGGCTAGGACACAGGTATCTTCGTACTCTTCCCCAATCTTTGACTTAAACTTAGCTCAAGGGAACTCTAAATCTTAGGAGCCTTTAAGGGACTTCTGACCTTTCTTGTGACCCAACGATCACTTTGCCGACCATTCATAGCCCAAGTCTCGTCGGACCAGAGGACTCTCATCCAATGTTCCTTCCGCCAGTGGAGATGTATTCTGGCAAACTCATATCTCTTCAGTTTGTTGACTGAAGAGATAGGAGGTTTTAATCGTGCAATCCTGCGTGCATATCCCCTCTTTGCCAGTTCACGTCGGATCACATTCTCGCTCACACCAAAGTGCCGAAATATAAAATGTGCAAGTTGGAAAAATGACATCCGATGATTTTCCGATGATAAACAGACGAAAAATTCTATTTCATCGACCTGGGAACTACTTAGAATAGGTGGCCTACCACTGGAGTACTGAGGCTCGGTATTTTCAACGCTCATGGTGTATTGTACCTGTCGCCATGTAATCCCAAGGCGTTGAGAGATTTTGACGTAACTGTGTCCCTCACTGGCCAAGGTTCTAACCTGCACATGTTACTCTCTTAACCTTATCAATTTGTAGATTTCAGACTTACTTGAATACGTTGAGTTTGTGTTAGGCGTTTTGCATAAGTAGGAGATGCTGATGATGGAGAAGGTTGTTGAGGTGAATCCATCTTTGCGGCAATCTAGTACAGTAAATTAAAATCTTCTAAAGTAGTTGACTTAAGGTTCAGATGCACTCACATGAAGTAAAAATTAGATAGATGAATGAAATAAAAGTATGCCGTTGAGCAAAATAATAGTAAATAGCTGACAATGATTTAAACGAAACGACCTCAGGTGTGCGCGAGTGAAGAAAGGTGCAGGCATGAAGGTGGGCGTTGGACTTCATATACAGATGCATATCTCTTATGCCTTAGGCCATAAGATTTTAAAATTTGAAGCTAACAGGGATACTGTGGATCTATCGTGAGGTAACCTGGAATATCACCACTTTATCTCCACTTTATCCCCGCTTTAACCCCTGTACCCTATAAGAAGCGGATCAACGAACAATACCCTATCATGAGAGTACTATGCTGCTAGGGTAAGAAGGCCACAGTGGGGCCAGACTTCGCTTCAGGGGCTAACCCCTACTAGTGGATGTACTAGACAGGGGCTGATACTGCTGCCTCAAAATTCAGAGTGTCTATGATTTCCAAACGATAGCCTCCACTGAGCTCATCACAATATCGACTTTGCGACAACCATCATTATCACATTTTCATTAATTTTGATCTTGAAAGCTCCATACTTATTTCGCCTATCATATACAGATTTCTTGTCAGTAAAATTAGAGGTATGTCATCATGCAGGCTGACGATTCAGTTGGCTGAGTTGTCTTTAAAATAGATGGATCAACCTCAAATACCCCCTTCCACGCCCTCATCCAAACGTTTAAGCAGAGATCAGTGCATGAAGGTGTATATTTAGGCAGGAGAATGATACCGAAATATTAAATAGCATAGATTAAAGTGCTTCACGACGCTGGCATACATTAATCAAAAATTGCAGCCCAACTCAACATTTCGCGAAAGCAAGTTGGTTACTCTCTTCGCCGCGGATCAGTGACGCTCAAGAAAGCTCGTGGTCGAAGTCCATCGCCTTCATTCGAAGATGTCGATAAGATTGAGGAATTTATCAAAGAATCTCCTGAAAACCGACAAATGACCTACTTTGAACTTGCAAACGGACCGTTCAAGCACTTGGGCGTGAGTGAGAGAGTGGTAAAGAGTGAACTTGAGAAAAGAGGTTTTAAGCGCTATACAGCGTCGAATAAACCTACTACTCCTCCTGAGATTAGAAGGAAGCGAAGAGAATGGGCAGAAGCCCGCATCGATCGGACCCTTAAGCAGTGGATGTCCCTCCTTTGGTCAGATGAAACTTGGGCAACAGATGGCCATCATTCGAGATGCTGGGCTATCAGAAAGGTTAGTATCTTACTGTCCAGCTTGGATAACTCACCAAAACTAAAAACTTTATCAAGCCAGGGGAGGAACATGACATAAATTGTATTGTTGAGACAATCAAGAAGAAGATTGGTTGGATGTCTTGGGCGTCCTTTGCGGGGTCTGAAAAGGTCCCTCTCAGTTTTGGGAGATGGATTAGGGGAATATCACTTCCTCAAGCTATTCTGAGAGGATAGTACCTCTTTTAGACGGTATTACTAGATTTAGACCCGGGCTTTCTGTCATGCAGGACAACGCTCCTCTCCACGTTGCCGCGAGGACGATGGAAGAGTTCGAGGAGAGGTCAATCAATCCTATTGATTGGCCCCCTTACTCGCCCGACCTCAACCTCATAGAACACGTTTGGAAAATCATGAAAGATAAGATCGAATACAAGTATCCGGATTTGAATGGGGGCAAGCGACGGTCGTCAGATCAAATTCGTGCGATCGCGAAGGAGGCGTGGGACTCTGTGTGCACGCTAGAACTCACAGATCTCATCGAAAGCATGTATGACAGATGTCAGGCCGTAATCGATGCCGACGGAGGCCCAACTAAGTATTAGTCTCTAGATTCTTTTCGCCATATTTGTAGATTTTGTAGTTAGATAATCAAAATATTCAAAAAAGGCTTAGTTCTAGGAGCTCGCTTAAATGTGCAAAATCAACCGTATGGTAAAATCACCATACAAATTATCCTTGCCATTTCATTAAAGCGGGGCACGCCTTTCTTAACTAGGACCAACAGACCCACTAAATACCCCTGTTTTGGACCCACTGTGCCAAATCTACCCATGAAGCATAGTACTCTATTGCAGGGGTAAATAGTGAAGGAAACCCCTGAATGCCAAGATCTGACAGGGATTATACAATATGCCATTGGCTACAATATTTTGACCATACCAAATCCGACAATAGCTGAACCTTATTTGTATGGGAAATTTTGCGTGATAAAAGAAGTGTAGGAGATCCCTGTAACTCGTTGAAATGATGATATTCTATTCAAAAGTGCTAGCTTTTATCAAGTATTAAATACATTTTTACCAATAATTAAGCATCATTAATAAGGAATCGAACCTCCTCTTGCTCTGATGACTGCCTGGCACCTTTCTGGCATGCTCTCTACAAGCGTAGCCAGTTGCTCCTGAGAAATTGACTCCCATGCCTCTAGGACTGCATTACGGAGCACTTCCTCAGATGGATTACCAGAATCAAATTCTGGGTGGTGCTCTTCAATATGGGATTTCATCATATCCCACACTGACTCAATTGGATTCAGGTCTGGGGAATATGACGGCCAGACTATGAAATCTACCCCCCTTGATGACAGCTCTCTTTTCGTACGTTGAGCAGAATGGGCAGGAGCACCATCCTGCATAAAGAGAAGAGGGCCGTGAGAGTCAATTGGTTGTGTTGCCGCGTGGATTAAAGGAACAATCCTCTGGCAGTAACTCTCCGCTTTTAATGTCCCCCAATCCCTACTCCAGAAGAGGGCAGGGCCCTTCTGGTTCCCATAAAAGGAGCCCCAGAACATCCAACCACGCTTTCGAGGACCTTTTCGAACCAGGCAAGTGTGATAGTATGTCTCCTCGGGCTAAAAAATTAGATTAATGCAGTTGATACATGGCTGAGATCTGGACTCACCTTCCTCGAAACCCATACTCTTGTGTGACGTTCACCAGTGACCCAAGTCTCATCAGACCAAAGAATTTGGGACCACTGTTCAGGTGTCCAAGAAGAGTGTTCTTCCGCCCACTCTAATCTTTTCCTCATATGTGCAGGCGTTAGAGTAGGCTTCGCTTGAGCAATGCAACGCTTGAACCCTCTTCTCTCAAGAGCACTTTTGATTGCGATTTGGCCACAATTCCAGTGGGAAAACTTAGCAGCAAGCTCCAGGTGGCTCATCTGGCGGGCCTCACTTGAAGACGTGACAAACTCTTCAAGCTCAACTTCCTGCTGAGCGTTCAAGGCGTGGGGTCGGCCATTTCGCTTTTTGGGCGTCAGACATTGCCTTGCAAGGGCACATTGTACCCTTCTTTCGGTGATACCGAGTTGATTACCGATGGCGAGATGAGTAAAACCAAGGCCACGTAACGTGTATATCTGGACTCGCTGATCCCTAGAAAGCTGGCTTCGTGATCTTGGAGTAGTGGGAGATGGTGGGGTGCTCATTTTTCTTCGCAGTTTATCGTGAGGATATAGGTTATTCGATATGTCGTGTCAACCGATTTAGTGTGGTACGAGGATGCTGTGCAACTATCAAACATAAGAGAGAAGGTTCAAGGAAGGAATGCCTCGGTTGCCTTATTGCCTTAGTCTAGCCATATTTGTAGCGCTAAAGTCGGAATGTCAGGGATAGCCCATGTAAATTACACAGAATGTGGGGCTACACTTCTTACCCCTGCAATAGAGTACTAGTATGGATAGTATTCCCCAAAAGGACTTTCCCACAGAATGTTTGCTACCCTCATAGTACACCAGCACAAGCATTATTTTTATACCTCGCGCCCATACAAATTTGTGCTACACGAGGTATAATGTTAAAGCTTGTACCAGAGTATGTCAATGCAATGAACGATAACGAAATGGTTCAAAATACGCGAGACATGTTTCTTGTGGGTATAGCTAGAATCCCAATCTTTGAAGCCTTACTTTGCTAGATGTGATTGAATCCAAACAGCTGGAATAAAAGTCTTCAGGAGATGCAACCGGAAAAATTAAATCTCTTCCATTTCTACTGGAAATGTCTGGCCACACATTTATTGTACCAGATGGCGACTCAGCTAACCTGAAACGGTGTAATGATGCTCTACTCTATGCTTTGAGTTTGCTTCATGTGTCAAGACAACAACCTAGTCTGGTCTTATCCTCTTATTTCATATTTCTGATAATGATTCAGTCGAAAAAAATCTTATGTCGTCTCTATCAAGGCGTGTGATTTGTGGTCAAAAAGCTTTAGAATTGTTCGTGCCAATTTCATCAGAGAATGAAGTTCGCTGAAGAATTAGAAAATGAAATCGTCCAAGGTAAAGCAAACACGCAACTAGAAAATAATATTCTGATTAATTTCTAGAATGGCTTGCCAAATATGTGGATTACAGAACTGGAAAGCAACGAATTAAGGGAATCGTTCGTGCAGCTAGCCGTCTTCATCCGGGCTCTCAATATCGAGGTAATAGTATATCGAATAATACTTCCAACTACCAACCTAATACATTATCTCAAACTCTTGATGGGCTTAATCGAACCGCAACTGGGGGGACTTTACCCGAAGTTGATAACCTATCGCCAGAGGCTATATCTCCCCTAACGGTTCCCTCATACAAGTGGACTCAGAGCATATCTAATGTAAATAAAGATCAGCGCCAGTCATCACTGTCATTAGTGATTCTGAAATCACAAGATAAAGCAAGCCTAACTGGGTTCCCGACACTCTCGCCTCAACCTCAACCTCAAAATATCTCCAGTGGACCTATGTCGCGAGACTTTTCTGTTGTTCCAGAGCGGAAAGGCACATTTTCTAATAGCAAAAATCAAAGATTATCCCATGCCTATAATTTGGAAAATCCACAATCCAATCATGCGAGCAGTCTTACTCCAGGTCTAATACCGGAAAGTCCAAAGTCGTTCTTAAGCGAAATTTTTTCGGGAGCTCCTTTATCGCCATTTGTGTCTTTCCAAGAAGACGGAAATATTAGTGCAATCGATCTTGTTAGACAGAGGCAGATTGATTTCTTTAAATGGATCGACCAGGAGATGGAAAAAGTTGAAACTTTCTACAAACTAAAAGAAAAAGAATCTAGAGAATTACTAGTCGTCTTGAGGGATCAATTGCATGAAATGAGGGAGCGAAGGGCTAAAGAGTTGGATGATTTACAAAATCTACAAAATCTTCATCAGGAAAACAAGCCTTCGCAATTAGAAGTTAACTCGAATTCGACAGGTAGTTCGCAAGACGAGAAAATTCAACCAATGACCTCCTCCAACCCTCTAGTAGCCTGGTATAACTATGCAGAAAAATCGATAGTACAATTCCAGCAAAAGTTCACCAAACCTAATCATGGTGGTGGTGCCAATTCAGGGGCTATGCAGAACACCCCAATTACATTGAGAGTCAATAGTCATAGCATACAGCAGGCAGACTCCGCATCAAATCTCTATACATCAACGGTATATTATTCTGACAGCGTTTCATATCGTACTGCAAAGAAAAAGTTGAAAATTGCATTACTCGGGGCCTACCAAGATATGGAATTGCTAAAATCGTATTCTTTGATAAACAGAGCTGCATTTAGGAAGATCACTAGGAAGTACTGCAAAACTGTTGATGATTGTCATTTTACACGCCTATTCGATAAGGTCAACAAAGCCTGGTTCGTGCAGAGTGACGTGCTTGATGTGCAAATGCAGAACGCCATAGATCTTTACGCCAGATATTTCGAATGCGGCCATCAAAATATTGCGATCGGAAAGCTAAGAAGACCGTTCAAGACAAGAGCTCGCCGGACCGGCACTGCTTTCCGGAGCGGTTTGATGATTGGAATCGGTATAGCCTTATCTATTCAAGCAATAATTAATGCAGTAGATCTGTTACACTACTCGACTCCGGAAGTTCGCATGCAAACCGGCTATTTATTACAACTTTATGCTGGTTTTCTACTTGCACTATATTTGTTTGCTTTCTTCTGTCTTGACTCTTACTTCTGGGTTCGGAATAAGATAAATTACAGATTGATATTTGAGTTTGACTCGAGACATATCTTAGACTGGAAAGAACTAACCGAGATTCCTTCTCTCATGATTGCGCTCCTGGGCCTTTTCGCTTGGATCAATTTCTCCAAGTATGGTACAACAGAATTCTATATATACTGGCCTATAGTATTTGTTTCGACTATATTTATTCTCTTTTTTCTTCCTGTGTCAACATTTTTCCGAAGTCGAAGGTGGCTCTTATATACGCATGCAAGTTAAATTATGAAAATAGAGAATTCGCACTAATGAAAGATAGTGGCGCTTACTTCTAGCTGGATTCTATCCAGTAGAATTCAGAGATGTTTTTTTAGGCGATATATACTGCTCTTTGACTTATGTTATGGCTGTGAGTAGACCTAAAAAGGTCGATTTTTGTTAACAATCTTTAGAATATAGAGGTATTTTTCTGTCTATATGCGCATCATTGGAATAACCCTCCACAATGTGGCTCATCTCACTCAGTTATCCTTGGATTTCTTACCACGCTTCCAGGAACTTGGCGTAGTTTACAATGCCTTCGTCGCTATTACGATAGTCGCGATATTTTTCCACATCTTCCCAATTGTGGAAAATATCTCTCAACTATTCTCTTCTATGCTACACTTTCAATATATCGCAGGGACCGTATTTATCCAAAACTTATCATCTTCCTTGCTGCCGCTTCTGTCAACTCAGTGTATACATACATCTGGGACATTTTAATGGATTGGTCTCTTCTGCAACCGAAGGCTGACACAAAGCTCCTCCGGAATGTCCGTGGAGTCAAGAACCCTATCTGGTATTATGCGGCAATGATTTTGAATGCCGTACTAAGGCTTACTTGGATATTTTATGCTTTATTTCCAGAAGGTGTGGGTCATAGCACCCTGGTAACTTTTTTTGTCGCGTTTGTTGAAGTTACTCGCCGAGGAATATGGGTATTCTTCCGCGTCGAGAATGAGCACTGTTCCAACATCGAGAATTTTAAGGCTTCCCGCAAATTTTCACTTCCGTACACCACTAAGGTTGGACCCCAGAATGTAAGTGAAGAGCCTGAAGCAGAAAACCCATTACCAAGGATCACGCTTCAGACGACCCATGGTACAATTCGTAGCAGTGATCCTCGACAGTCTTTTTCGAGCTATGTCGCAAATGCTCACAGGCGAGATTTCGAAAAGAAACGCAAACCCAAGAGAAGTCTAAGTGTTAGAACCAGCCAAAACCACCGCCAAAGTGTTGCTGAAGATTCGGACGCCGAAAGCAGCGATGATGACTATGCATCTCACACTCACTAAGATCACGACACAAGAACTACTCCTTTCTTTGGAATCTGCTGTTTCGTCTAATGAAGTAAAAAGCCAGATCTTGGATCTTGTTAAGACAGAGTTTTAGTACAGGAAAACGTGGCTCTGAATATGTTGCTAATATAGATTTTGCCATTTAATGTAGATATTCTTTCTGATCTATGCTAGGGGATTAGAGAGGCACGGGAAACTCGTATTCGGTTTAGAATGGGCACTATGGGGCTTTCACTAATGTAAAGAAACGACTTAATGATTCTATTTGTTCAATTAAAATAATATAAAGCCCCGGTATTATGCCGAATAACCATTAAGGTACCATGCTGGTCCTATTGATCCATATTTCGGATCAAAAATATAGGATGGTTGCTCTCCAAAGATTGATCCAGTAATTTAATTTTTCATCCATTAACCTATCTCTTTCTTGCACGCTACTTGATAATACTAACAATACAACCCTGGAGCCCGGACATAACACTCCGAGACCGTAAATATAGTTGCTTAGAATAGAAAGGGCTATTTGTTACGGAATAACCCCGTGAGACTAGTTCTGGCTGCGGCAGAACATTAATGTATTTACTACTAGTACTCAAAGCTAATAATTGCGATGCTGAGGATAGTAATACCCGCGAGGCTGGATGCTCACCTGGTGGAGATTCATATCACATTCGTGAGGTTGGCATTCGGAGAAATGCAGAGTTACGAGCAGGCTTGGGGCAAGACAACGAACATGTATATACACAAGGACATAGATGCTTCTTAAAGTTCTTTCGGTAGATTAGAATAATTAACTGATTTTACCTTTGGACTTGCTCTGGTGTTTACTACCATCAATTGATCCCGCAACACTATTTTCATAATTTCCATGAAGATATTTAGGGTACTGCTGCATTCTACAGTCACAACGTGGCCGGAGTAAAAACCCGGGTAGATAATCTTCATAACGTTTTAATATGGCTATTCAATTTCGAATCTACATACGCCAGTCTGGAAGGATAACTTCAAAATTCGCCATCTTCGTCTCAGTTTTAAAACTGTATAATTTATGAATTAACCATGGTGCCACATCGTTTACAGTTTAATCAAAGATTCAGAAGTTTCATCTCAAATTTTGGTTTCCAGACTTTGCTCAAGATAAAAAAAATGAGCATGTCTTAAACCAGAGTTTTAAAATTCATGCCACGATTGCTCTACAGCAGTTCGAACGTTGTACAAATTAAGGCACAATGTAGATTGTTGTTCAGGTTGTACAGCATAAATTTGCTGAACAACACCCTTACAAGAAGTAAAGCTCGAATCCAGCAAGACCCTCACACCACTTCTCTCGCGGTGATACTGTATTCGTAGAATGACGAAAGCATGCTCAGATAGCCACAGGTTTTTCTCGCTTTTCCCTGAGGTGGGTATTCACGGAAGAGGGTACATGTCATAAGGCGTTATTCTCGTAGTGGTATCTGCAAATGAAATCTGAGTATGAGTGTTCCAAACGTCAAACAGAGTTATTCTGCGTCACATACATGACTTCCGTAATCATTCGCGTCATAGCCTCAGGCTGCATACGCAAAAATGATTTTAAAAAAAAAAAAAGAAGTAAAGTGTGTCTCACTTCGTCGTGACACAAACTTTGCTTTACTTTGCGAGGTTAACTGATCTACTATATGGGTCGGATGGCGGAGTGGTATACCGTACGGTACATTCTCCTAAGTAGAGTCTGAGTAGCCGAGGTACATGGCCCACTTGAGACAGGAGAAAGCTGGCTCGAATTCAGCAGGACCCTCACATCACAGTTCCCGCCTGGCCACGTATTTGACGTTGATAAAGGCATACGGGATGCCTGAGAGTGACGGGAATGCGTTCCTGCGGCAGACATATATGGTTGAGCGATGAAAGGCTGTAAGGTGCCTGACTTCGAGATATCTTCAAGGGGTGTTTGGGTGTGGGTGCCCCCCATACAGTAGAGCCCCTCTTAGCTAATAGTGGGTCCCGACATAAATGTTGAAAAGATTTATTGTAACTTTGACTTTTATACTTGCAACACTTACCCTTACAGGTCATTTTTGCGTGCAGGGGTAAGTATTGCAAATATAAATGGTAAAATTTCTATGAATCTCTTCAGTAATTATACCGGGACCCACTATAAGCTAAGAGGGGTTCTACTGTATCAAGTTGAGTCTTCGCTCCGTATACCTTGCTTTTAAAAAAATCATTTTTGTGCATGCAGCCTGAGGCTATGACGCGAATGATTACGAAAGATATGTACACCATGGTATGGGAAATCAAAAGCCCCTTTAGTCCTCCGTGATTATTTTTGTCCCTCATTCCATGAAAATTTTTATGATACTAGGGACGAAAATAATAATCGAAGAGGATTACAGGGACCTTCGATTTCCCATACAATGGTGTATGTTTTGCAGAATGAGTCAGTTTGACGTTTGGAACACTCATACTCAGATTTCATTTGCAGATGTTACGGGATAACCGCGTGAGACTACCCTTTATCAGGGGTTGGAAAGGTATAATTTTAAAGTGGGTCTCTTAGGGGTCTACCATGTAAATGCAGTCAAGCTAACACGTAATAAGTTAGGCTGCTAATTCTTATTACTCCACTCGCCATGAAGTGTCGTCCAATTGTCTTTGTCAAACGATCGGTTAAAGAAAAATATTTTCACCAACCCTCTTCCTGACTGCTCGTTAAACTAAATCCACAACTCTTAACACCACCTATCAATCCATCTTACAATGTTTTTCGAAATTTCTGTTCCAAAAAAACAATCTTGCAAGCAGATTACTCGCGATCAAAGTATTGAAATAAGAACATTAAGAAGATTTGACTTGACACTACAAGATATATCCAACGAACTTGGCTTCACAATGAGGCAAGTGCAGCGTGCGTGTTCTCGAAATGATGAGAATCCTATACCTCGCAAAGGACGCTCATCAATACTGAGTACTGAACAAGTTGATGAGCTTGAGGCTTTCGTCCGGGAATCTCCTGAAACCCGTCAGATGAGCTATTTAGAGCTAGCGATGGGACCCTTCAGCCACTGGGGATGCAGTGAGCAACTAATTTCTAATGCTCTCGAAAAAAGAGGTTACAGCAGATGTATCGCGCGGAAGAAGCCTCCGCTAAGTGCGATTAACAAGTAGAAAAGATTGGAGTTCGCCCAATCACATTTAGATTGGAGCGAGGAGCAATGGAGTTGAATCCTATGGGTTGACGATACATGGGTATCGGGTGATTCTCATATGAAACCTCGCGTCACAAGAAAAGTACGTCTTGATTCATTCTATCAAGATTTTCCTTGACTAATAGCATAGCTTAGCCTGAAGATGAGTTTGACGAGACCTGCATTTTGGCTCTTCATTCTCATGGGTCATCTAAAGGCCTATTTCTAGTTTGGCAGAAGGAGTGGGGCACAATGACGGCCTCATCCTTATGTGAAAGGGTTGTGCCTCTGTTGAATCAATTTCATTTGGAAAACCCAGAAATTTTATACTTGTAAGACAATGCACCCTGTGACAAAGCACGCTCAACGATGGAGGTGCTACGTGAGCTTGGAATAACGCCTATTAGTTGGCCACCTTAATCTCCTGACCTAAACTCGATCGAGTCGTTGTGAAACATATTAAAAAACTATATTCAGACTAATAGTCCTGAGATAAATGGGGTCAGGCTAGTGCGGTCTGATACGTTAAGAACATTGCTACAGGCCACATGGGACTCTATCTCGTTTGAGGAATTATCAAATCTGGTCAGCAGTATGCACGCAAGATGTGTAGCAGTGATAAAGGCAAATTGAGGATATATCTCTTATAGTATTGAGAGATTTGTGGATCCGATTTTTAAAAATGTTGCAAAGATGATTGGTCAGAGGCCGGCGGAGTGAGCGGTGGTTGGTCGGGCGGGCCAAGGGTGATGTCATTTCGTCTGACCGCCCAAAATCGGCAGAAATGATTGGCGCGCAGAGTGTCGGATGTCTGACTCAGCCCAGAGGGCTAAATGTGGATCCGAAGATAAAAGGGTGCCGCGCTGATTGGGCGGTGGGTGAGAGGTCCGCGCGCTAGAGAGAATGAAGCGGTTCCATTGGCCCACGGAGCGTCGTTCCGGCTGACTAAAGCCCGTCAGACTAAATGTGGATACCGTGTGAGAATTCGCAAATGCTCATTCGTCGCCGCTAGCGTCTGGACCACGCTAAGAAAATTTTTCATCACCTCCCACGGTCCGGTGCTTCTTCTTTTTCTTTTACAACCATCATCGTCGTCGTCGAATTTTCCGCCACCACCAACAGGTACGTCGTCCTATCATCATCGCTGACAATTTACAGGAAGCCTCAGATTAGTGACAGTCACTCCATTCTTGAACACTGACAATAATATAGGTCGCTGCGACAGAAATCACATCGTTTTTGAATCAGGTACATCTTCAAATCAAGCTGACAATTCTCCACAGGATCCGAAATCGAAATCACCGGCGAAAGCTTCAAATGCAAGAAACACCCTCACACAAATTGCTTCACTGACAATTTTAGGTCGTTATTGCCCCTCATACTTAGATAACTCTCAGGTACGTCTCAGAATAGATTTCAGGAGTCATATTAACCGTTTCAGTCGCGAATCCGTTAAATATTTACACCAGCATCTTCGCAATCCAATAAATTACGGCAACGGACAATAAACCACATTTGCTCAGGCATGAATCCAATAAACATATTACATTCTACTTACAAGCTTTAGAATCTAATTCACCGCAGCTTATCATATCAGACATCATCTCATTCGATCCAATGACATTCATCAGTCTTTAGTTTTTTGAAAAGACTATAATATCACCAGGTACGTTTCAAGTCGAGCTCTATAACAGCCATTAATGAGCTCTAGAAGAATTTTATGTGAAATGCCGACGAGTCTGAACAGAGTTTCACGACGAAACTTACCAAATTACCCATTAAAAGTATGTGAAACGACAATTGGCAACAGCCGATGCATCAACTAAAGAGCATCAGAAAACCGATAAGCTTGAGAAGTACAGAGAATAAAAAGGTCAAATTCAAACCATCCTGTTCTGAAAACGATTGCTAACAAATACCTAGGACATATTCGTCATTAGAAATCACATTCAACTTCGAAAGCTTCAGATGACGTTTTAAACCGTTACCAAAAGATCTCCTCAGAGACACCAGTCGCATCTTCCAGAGGAAATTATCTCAGGTATCTGACAAATACCATAGTCGAAACTATGGAAAAGACATTAAGAACATCCTTCATTTGAAAACCTCATCCGAGACATCGCTAACAGTTTATGAGTAGGAAATTGGCACACATTCCACAACGGACTTGACTGGATACCATTTGCGCCTCAACCATACCCAGTACCACTTCCAGGAGGACACACTTTCCAACTTCACCAAGTTTGGGACTCTGTAAGGACATTCGTAGTGATTTCTCGCAATGACTTATAAATTTGCCATAGTCACGTAAATGCGAAGCTTCCTAACGTAAAACCATTATCTAAAAATTCTTAAACTAACAAGTAAAAGTGTAGAAATTAATTGCATTGTGGCTAAAAATAAAATTGTAATCAGTAATTGAAGAAACGGCACAATTGTTAGCTAAGATTATAAAAGTTATGTAATTTTACAATGTATAAAACGGAAAAATCGCAAAATTTTGCTATTTATGATTTAATCAAAATTATTATGCAAGTATTAAATGAACAAATTAATACACATTTAGTATGTACAATTATTAAAACATAACACTTATGAAATGTTTTGTGTAGACATAATAATATGAAACACATAAATTTGTGCTGTTGTAACCATGGCAACTTTCGTCTTCGGTTAAATTGGTATCCATGGCAACAGAGTTTTTCGGTTAATATGTTAACAAGGGTACCCCAGTCATATTATAATATTTTATATAAATTCATTTTCGATTTATGCCGACATTATTTTAATCAACGCATAAATATAACCATGGATATCCCTGACTCTGTCATCTTTTATGACAATTAAGCCTCAGGGGTATCCATGATTAAAATTTAAGAATATCAGACTTTTCATGTAGGGATATGCCTGATAGAAAGTTGTATTCAAATAATTCATAAATTGGGATAATGTTCGTAAGCTCAGACTTTTTGCCTGGGTTTATCCATGAGCCACCCTGTAATATTAATATTTATGACCCTACACGTGTAGGGATACGCCTAGCATGGCAATTTTTTAACCCCGAATAAGAGTAGGGAAATCCCTATTTCGAAAAATTCTAATGCAGAAGAGCCATCATGGATATCCCTGACGTCGATTTTTTTCAAAAATTAATACCACGAGGGATATCCCAGTGTGAGTTATGTTTGATGCAAAATAGTAATAGGGATATCATTGGAAATTTGACTAAATGTGCAGAAAATCTGATATTATCATCCCTGACATTGTTACAAACCCGTCTCAATTGTTAACATGGATATACCTGATAAGTATTTTTACAAGGTATTATGCTCGAGGGTATCCCTGATCGGACTATGAATTATGTATCATGTTTTGTTGATGGATCCCTGACGAGCATTTGCTTGATGTACAAACGCCAGCATGGCTATTCCAGATAAGATATTAATCTTTTATAACAGATATGACAGCATTTCGTACCCTGAATCGAATTTTCTTCATGCATTGCTACAAGCATGGGTATGCCACTGGGAACTTTTATACTGTATAAAATTGTTTTACTTCATTCAAATATCATCTTTCAAGATAATCGACCACTGATACAGTTATCCCTCTGATTTATTATATGATTGAACGCAGTGAATTAGTTAATTTATCAGAGGCATGACTATACCCTTCTACACCCTAAAAAGTAATTCGCATTACTGCTGCAATTCAGAAAGCAATCGCCCATCGTACATTTGAAACTAAAAATAGTTTTAACATGGTTGCGTGAATGGTTTGTCGCGACGACCTGTCGTTATCATCAGTGCAGGTGCAGGAGACAACTATTGGGATAAATTAATGTGAATTCTTAAATGCGGAAGGTCGACCAGCAGAGTATAAGGCGAATAGATTGAAATAAGCGCAACAGGGATATTTGAGCGAGTTCCGCCCCTTGCGAATAGTAAGCAGGGATTTTATTAGCAGAATACTATCACAGGAATACATGGCTAAGGATCTACCAACGCGGCAGTTTGTCAATAACGATATCATACGATGCTGCAAAATTAAGCGCGATGCATCAAGTACAAGCTGAGTTCCGCCCCTTGCTGATAGTAATCAGGGCTTGCATGATCGTATTTCATCCACAGGGATACTATACTGTGGAGATATTCACGTAAATGAACTTCTTATTTAACATGCATTATCGCTGAAGAGGCCCTGGGAAATCAAGGGTGGTTTACTTCCATGCTAAAATGAGCTAAGGGTTATAAATGCGATATGATCATGGATCTTCTATTGTAAATTCGTCATCGCAACAGATTGACTTACAAGGATGCATTTTTCTGGATCCATCTACGCGTCCTATAGAATCACACCTGTAGATTTTGGCGTACCCATTGCGACGTCATTACGCCACACCTACTAAAATTGGCAGTTTGTGGATCGGATTTTTAAAAATTACCTTATTAATTCACACCTACAATATGGAGCAAGCTATATGCCATGATAATGATGTAAGGTATTGGATCATCAGGTATAAAGGTAAAAGATGCGATAAAAAAATTAAATTTTTCTATTATCCTATTTCGGCGCCTGAAGGCCCACGTAGGTATTTTTCGGAAGATACGTATTCTTTGTTATAGAACGACTCATTTTGACGTTTGGAACACTCATACTCAGATTTCATTTGCAGATACCACTACTAGAATAACGCCTTACGACATGTACCCTCTTCCGTGAATACCCACCACAGGGAAAAGCGAGAAAAACCTGTGGCTATCTGAGCATGCTTTCGTCATTCTACAAATACAGTATCACCGCGAGAGAAGTGGTGTGAGGGTCTTGCTGGATTCGAACCAGCTTTCTCCTGTCTCAAGTGGGGCATGTGTCCAAGCTACCAAGACTCTACTTGGGAGAAAGGCCTGGACGGTGTACCACTGCACCATCCGACCCTAAAAGATGCGATAATTAGTTGTCGTATTGCAATCATATTCAATTTTGCCCGCCGTTCGAAACACGTAGTTTGTGGTCATTGTACTTACGAGGGCCACACTTTGAATGCTCAATACAACGCGAGTCAATGACCCAATATATGGATATCTTTGAAAAACAAAACAAATATTTACTATACAATTAGATGGCAAGGTCAAAGTTGCGCGATGTTGCCAACGTGATCACAAAGGACAGTTTGTGGTTCATAGTCATTAAATTGCGATGTATTAAATTGTTGTCACTTAGTGAGGCATATTCCACACATGTTACTGCCGAACATGTAACATTTTTTATTTTTTTCAAAAAAAAAAGTTATTCAGCAAAACGTTCACGCGACTTTCTTAATATCTTTTTTTTGAACTTTTTGATAATTCTTATGTAATGATTACGTATCGCTTATTTTTGACGCTAGCAAGTCCCCACCAGCACAAACTATAAATAATTCTCATCATCCCATCCTACTCATCAGTTCACCTTCAACTTTTCACATACTCTTTTGAACTCAAATGGTTTAGCCATAAATCTTCAACCATCATCAGGTTGCTTTACTCCGATTAAAATACTTAACTAACAAGTTTATTGATTGTACACCACACACCCTTTATATTGGCCGAACCTGTATCGACGACCTCAAGTCGACAATTTTCTGACTACGCATATAGCATATGCTCCGCTGGCTACGTGTATGAGACAAAAATTAAGACATATTTTTGATATCTAAATACCAGAAAGTCATGGCTACAAAGACAGCCCACAGACGCTGCAAAAAAAAATTGCTCCTAAAGAAAAGAGACAATCTATCAAAAACTATAAAACATATCGAGTACTCTACCATCCTACACGCAGTAGCTGTGTACGCAACTGGAATCAATATCTCAGACATTTGATACAAGAGACGTTATCGGACGCTAACAATATTATATTTGAACAAAAAATGCTTTTCGAAAACAGCATAGTATCGTCAGGGTTATCTTCAAAAAGAAACATTCTTCATCCACGATCATCTACCATTCACCTAACATGTGCCACCAATTTCTTAAAGAAGGCTATGTCATTACACTTCTGCTGGAGGCATACGATGCTCAAACTCAGCTACTATTGCTACATTGTCGTGAACTTCACAGACTCTTCACCTTCTGAACCTGTCTGGTATCTCACTCCACCAGTGCTAGGTCCTTACACTACATATGCATGTTGTATACTCGACCCTACCTGTCATCATTCTCCATCAACATCGAGGATCATAATTTGTTCCCTTCTTACATCATCCAGTCCTACAGATTACCGCACTGTTTCATCTCGACAGACATTATTGGTCTACATTTTACACAGAAGACCTTGACACATCCTTCCAACACCCACTTATAATACATGTTTTGAAAGGATATAGGCCTTTAATATTATGCAACATGACCTGTTGCGCAATACACTTGACATCTCATGTTCAGGGAATAGACCATCCATTCCCTGATACACAAATTAACTTTGTTCAGGATGAACATGCGTAGCTTCCGTTATATTGAAAATCATCAAATTCTCACCTGAGTTTGGTCCAAACAATTAAACGCCTCCTCCCTAGTACAAAATATTAGGATGAGACAGACTAACATAAAACAAGCAGGATGCTTTCGTTTTATTTATCCATGAACCAGACTGAGGCCCTTGACGTATAATCTTGTACTAAAGTACAATAATATGTTTGAGATTGATGTGTATATTAGATGATTTTTTTTAAAAATTTTTGATAAGAAAACCCTTCTTACCTTTCTTTTTAAGTTGAAATCCGTCCCATTTAATTTTGACTTTCACGGAAGATCATTGGTGAATATCCTTGCTAGTAAAACTAGTGGGCGAGCTAGACATGGGCTTCCATGAAGACTGAACCAATCAAAACCTTAGTCGTTGGGGTTGTACCCCGGTCGCTTTAGTATATTTACCTTTTCTACCCATAAGACACGGTATATTTAAATCTTTCGAACCTACGGAGGTACAGCCCATAAGTATTATTCCATGTCGACCAGGGGGGCTTGGCCACCACAACGCTTTCCTTAATTAGGCAACATCGCGAGAATGCACCTCGCACCCATTCCTACTGTGTTTTGTATGAGTTCTAATGATCAAAGCATTGATTCAATGATTCCCATCTCATAATACAAAATCCAAGATAATTCCTATTCTTATAATAACTAATACTTAGTAAACAATCCATTGCGTTGATGTTGTTGTCATCGGAATACATACAAAACACAATAGGGATGGGTGCGAGGTGCATTCTCGCGATGTTGCCTAATTAAGGAAAGCGTTGTGGTGGCCAAGTCCCCCCCTGGTCGACATGGAATAATACTTATGGGCTGTACCTCCGTAGAGACCAAGATAAGCGACTGTAGAGGATCTCCTGGCTCCCCGAATTTCAATCTACTCCACAGTTCTTGAGGAACATTATTAACAATTCCCCGTCAGTCTCTAGCTGGATCTTTAATTCGTGGTCAAAACCTATTTGCTGATTAAAAGACTCGCCTAGTGACTCAAGCTCGAATTAAACAAGTCAAAATGAGGGACGGGGAATTACGATTAACGTTCCTCTACGATTGTTGTGTCATAAACAATTGAAAAGTATCATATGTGTATGGGAGAGGGGTCCCCAACATGGCCAAAGACCCGTTCTTTTAACCCCTTATTACTGTTGTAAATTGCGCTAATTACATCATCTTGGTTAGCCTCGGCACAACTATGTCTTTTAGTCCGGATCAGTACCACTGGTGTCTCGTGGCTTCCAACTGTTATGATAGCGCTAACCACATCGAATCTCGGTTAGCCTCGGCATAAATACAGGGTCCGAACAGGGCATTCTATAACATGGGAACTAGGCCCCTGCCGATCAGAGCATTCTGGAACTAATTAGAAGATTCTTACAGAGCAGAATTATATGGTGTAAAAGAATGTTCTGGAGAAATCTGGAAATCAGCCTTGGGCATAGAACTAGATAGAAGGTCGTAAATGGAAGCATCTAGAAGTGACAGACTGATGTACAGATAGCTCTAGAATATCTGTAGAGAACAATAACAATCATCATTCTACTTGTACAAGCCCACATCAATCAATTGTGTCTGATCTCCTGTCCTTTATTACTACATCCGAATCCCAATTTAATAATAGGTTATAGAACGGTCAGTTTATTCATCATTGCTATCATGTCTTCCCAAACATTGCCATCAGTTGAAAACCTCGCCCCATTTCCACTAAAGCTTGATAGACTCCCTATCTTACCCGGTAGCGACAACTATCGAAGATGGGTCGGCTGTTGGGAAATCTCGTTCGCTGCAATGGGTCTTCTCAAGTGTCTTACTGGAGCAATTCCTGAAAAATCTAAAGCAACTGACTATGAAAGATGGGAGCAATAATGTGATCACGCGTCGCGCGTCAAAGGTTATAACTTGTAATTTAGATCGTTGCAGTCTTTATTCCCTATAGTAAAATAATCAATTGAATTCATTATTTCCAGCTAGGAAACCTTCACACTTTATTTTACTATCGCATGCCCGTTATTGAGCATATTGTGATTTATTCACAGCTTAGGGTTAACCTTTTGTCACAAGAGATTGGAGAGAATTTTTATGCGCATTGAGCTACCATTCTACTCGGATAGCGACTCTGACAATCCTTCAAAGACTGGCCAGCTCTACCTCATACCTTACTGCAGAAGACCGAGAAGAAATAATGGTGGACTCCAACATGACTGGTGTTCACTCTGATAACAATATTTTAGGCTCAAGTTCGCCCAATTTACCAGGCTTGCCACTACACAAAGGGCAAGCAAACGTGGAGTTGATTAAACTGCTAGGGGAAACGAGAGAAAAAGACAGGATACAGATGTTAGAAATCGAAAGCCTGCGAACAGAGGTGAGACAAATGATGTCTTCTACGAAATGGAAATCTGGGAACGAGCTAAAAACACCGGATGATCCAAGAGTAAATGCCACATATCCTCTCCCAACAATTCATACTGTAGCACCGCAACCAACGCAAAAAGTAGAACCAATAAAGTCGCCCGCCGCTTATGACCACAAAGATCGCACAGAATGGCCAACCACCTACGGTATTCTCAGATATAAATACCAACATGATGTAGTAGAACGTAATATCTACCAGCCGTCGGACTTCTTTGTGGATTTGTATGGCCAGGCAGTCATTGGAAATGCTAAAGCCATGATTACCGGGGCATTTCAATTGATGCTGAACAATGAGAAAATTTCTGATGCATTGGGTCTACTCAAGGTAATGGACGACACATTCCGTGATTGGGACGCTGACCAAAACGCTTCCGCACTTTTACATGCGTGTAAGCAGTTCAGGGACGAGGCATTGTCATCATTTTTGCCCAGATACCAACAACTTCTTTCGCGTAGTGTGAAGTCAACAGCCGAAGATATCCACAAGGTAACCGATTTACAGAATGCTCTCAACCAGATATTCCGGAATCATCTGATTGGCCAGATTCTACCAAGCTCATTCCTTGAATTCATTGAGAAACTCTTAGTCATTGGCTCACAGATCGAAGGAGTCGGGTTAATAAAAACGAGGACCTATATGTTGGGTCAGATGGGAATTTTTGACTATGGCACTCGAGGAATTGCCGGGGGTAATTTATTAGGGGGTTCCACAAGAGGAAACTTTCTAGTTCCGGCTTCTACTCCCGCATCTCCCAACTACCCTACCTCCGATGCGATAACCGAATATCAGGATGCAGACGGGGATGTAAGGATGTCAGGAGTTAACAAAATACGAGCTAAGTGGGTATCCAGAAAAGAGTTAGAACGTCGTAGAACAGTCGGCCTTTGTATTCGGTGTGGTAATCCCGGACACAGAACACCTAGCTGTACTCAGCTCCCACCACTTCGTCCCGAAACAGCAGTTAAGTCTGCTCATGTTGCGGGGGATAATTTTAGGACATCTGATGAACTTCAAAATCTTCACATAGAAACTCAATTGCTAAAAGATTAGCTCCTGAGAAAAGGCGTTTTCAGGGGCTTAAAAGTGGGATTTGTAAAGCGGTGGTAGAGTCACAATCTTTTGAGGATAAAGAGGCAGAAAAAAGCATGAATGGAAAATTATTTTTAATAGACGTTTTAATTAACAACCTTTACATTGTGCCTACCTTGATTGATAGTGGATGTGACTGTCTTGCCGCCGTTAGCAACTCCCTCGTACGCAAAGCTAACCTCCCTGGGATTGAAATTGCTCCCGAAAGCTTGCTGAAGCGACGGATAGCATTCAACAGGGAGAAATTATTACAGAAATGACCAAAATGATATTAGACATTGACGGATACCAAAGAACTTTGTACGCCTATATTATACCTCAACTATCTCATGGATTGATACTGGGTAAGCCATGGATGGAAAGGGAGGATGTAATTTATCATGCAAGATGTTAGAGAACGGTACGACAGCTTCTCGCAATCGTAGGTTAAAAATGAATTTATTTTCTATCTAGGGAAGAAAGTTGTGTCTACGAAGGGTTTTGGGTTAATATAAACATGACGCGTTGCGTCACTTGCGAGACTTTACTAAGCAGGGTCGAGGCTTTCCCAAAATAGGTATAACGCCTATTCGGAGCCGGATAAACTCCGGTTCCAGATATACGAGGCCACGGCCTGTAACACAAGAGATCATTTTATGGAAATTCGAGAAGCAGTAGTAGACGGACAAGCCTTGCGAGTTTGGGAAAAGAAGTTGGGTGGAGAGATCATCGACAAGTCAATGTCTATGCCAAATATAATGTGCCTATCAGCAGGGGTATTTCTAGCAACTATCAGAAGAGCAAAAAAGTTAAACAACCAGGCGTCACGAATATTCTCTGTTACGTTAGCAGACATTCAGAAGGCGCTCGTGCCCGAAAAAAGGTCATCTGCAAGCCTTCACAAGCTCCCTCCTCAGTATAAAAAATTTAGCGATCTGTTTAAAAGGGAGTAAATCGATAAACTTCCTCCTCATCGACCTGCAAGTGACCACGAGATCAGATTGGAACCTAATAAGGAAATACCCTGGGGACCTCTATACGGGATGTCGAGAGACGAACTATTGGTCTTGAGAAAGACATTGACAGAATTGCTTGATAAAAACTACATTCGTGCAAGCAGTTCTCCCGTTGGTGCGCCTGTTCTGTTCGTGAAAAAGCCTGGAGGTGGTTTGGGGTTCTGTGTCGATTACGGAGCCTTAAATTCAATATCAAAAGCTGATCGTTATCCATTGCCTCTAATCAAAGAAACGCTCGGAAGACTAAGCAAAGCAAAATGGTTCACAAAACTTGACGTTAGGGCTGCCTTCCATAAGTTACTCATCAAAGAAGGCGATGAATGGAAAACCGCCTTTCGTACTCGCTTTGTACTTTTCGAATGGTTAGTTATGCCATTTGGATTAAATGGGGCACCGGCGTCGTTTCAAAGGTACATCAATAACACCCTGAGAGAATACTTAGACGATTTCTGCTCGGCCTACGTTGATGATGTACTTGTCTATACTGATGGCAGTTTGGAAGACCACGAAAGGCATGTCAAACTAGTCCTGGAAAAACTTCAGAGAGCTGGATTAGGACTAGACATCGATAAGTGCGAGTTTAGTGTCAAAAACACCAAATATTTAGGCTTTATTACATCAGCCGAAGGGCCAACATCCTCGGTTAGGATGGACCCTGCAAAAGTAAAAGCAATCTCTGAATGGGAGCCCCCTACTTCAATCAAGGGACTTCGAAGTTTTCTAGGATTCGCAAATTTTTACCAGAGATTTATCAGAGAATTTTCAAAAATTTGTGCACCTCTAACCGCCCTAACAGGCAAGGGCACACCATGAAAGTGGGGACCAGAGCAGAACGAATCATTTGAAACGCTGAAAAAGAAATTTATTTCAGAGCCCGCCCTAGCGCAATGGGACCCCAATAGAGAAACTATGCTGGAGGCTAACTGTTCTGGATTTGCTCTGGGTGGCTGCCTGTTACAAAAGAACGGAAATGAGCCATGGTTGCCTGTAGCATATCATTCTCGAAAGCTTTCAGGTGCCGAGATGAATTATGAAATCCATGATAAGGAGCTATTGGCAGTTTTTTCATGTATGAGAGAGTGGAACGCTGAATTAAGAGGCCTTGCAAAGACATTCACCATAGTAAGTGATCACTTAAATCTCAAATACTTAACTACTCGCAAGTTAACAGAAAGGCAAGTATGTTGGGCAGAGTTCATGTCTAGATTTAGATATAACCTCTTATATCGCCAAGGAGCACAAAATGAGCGCGCAGACGCACTGTCACTGTGAGAGGCCCGTCCTCGAATAACTCAAAGTAGAGGTTCAATATAATAAATTAAGAAGTGCGTGAAGTTTAACATACAATCAAGTAGCCCCATATACCTTTCTTCCAACTCCATATTCTTCTAGAATCTAACCAACCCAAGATCATCACGACCGATTGTACAAACTTCAGAATTAGATTGAAGCTATAAGAATTATCATCAACGCCCAAACGCCATTACAACATCTTTACACACGCCTATCATCATCTCGCTTGGTACATGTATTGTGATAATCCGTAGCAACGATTTAGCGAAGGTTCATTAGTTTATTGGCTGCATCCCTGTTTCCTAAGCGTCCGATTTAACTAGTACCTGTACATGTACACAAGCTAGCACTGCACGGACAGTGGCATAATTATACAAGGGCCAGGGCCCGAATTCCAACAAGGGTTCTAACCCTAACAGTCGCGTCGAGATCAGGATAAGCCGAAAGATGGAGATACTCGTCTTCTGAGTCGAGAAAGACAACTGTTAAACCCAATTAATATTGCAAAATTGCGACTTGCAAATCTCGAGATTGCAGAGGGTCACGAAGTTTTCGCAAGTGAAGACCTTCAGTCTCTATGGAATCAAGCCCTTAGAGAGGATAAAAAATATGTTCAAATCATTGAGGCTGTGGAGAGCAATCAGTGCGCATGGCCTAATGATCTAAGAGTTCAGACAGAAGGATCCAATGAGCCAAAACCGCTCAAGGCAACTATTGCATCATCAGCATTCGACAGAGACAATGGACTACTTCATTATCAAGGGCGGAAATGGGTACCCATGTATGAAACTTTGACAACCGCATTAATCCAGAATATACATTATGCGACTATCTCAGGGCACCCGGGTAGAGACGCAACGCTAGCCCAAGTAGCAAGGGATTATTTTTGGCCAGGAATTAGTAAAGCCGTAAAACGCTTTTGTAAAAATTGCCATATTTGCGGCCGATCATCAACTTGGACAAGTAAATTTTGGAAGCGTTTATGTGAGTTAGACGGAATGAAGCAAAGAATGAGCACTGCCTATCACCCTCAAACTGAAGGCGCAACAGAGAGGGCAAACCAAGAAGTCCAGACATACTTGAGGTCATATGTAGCATACACACAACATGACTGGTCAGATTGTCTGCCTGCAGCCCAGTTAGCAATTAATAATCGAGATGTTATGTCCTTGGGTGGTATTAGCCCGTTCTTTGCATCTCATGGTTATCATCTAAGTCCAACACAAAATGTCACCGCTAGTTCATCAGTGCCCGTTACAACAGGAAAGGAAAGAGCGGATAGCTTTGTAGAAAAATTAAATCAAAATACATCATTTATGCAAGCTGCAATGGCAGCAGCTCAGCAACGTTTCAAAGAACAAGCTGATATCAAACGACAACCGGCGCTTTGTTATGTTGTAGGACATAAAGTCTGGTTATTACTCCGCAACATCAAACTAGATGGTCAACCATCAAGAAAACTAGGGTAGCAACATGCCAAATACACTGTCACTAGGATTATATTGCCCGAAGTTGTTGAGCTGAATGTCACAGGCAAAATACATAATCGATTTCATGTCAGTTTGCTGCTACCGGCGGATAATAATCCGTTACCTTCTCAAATTATCGAAGATCAAAACCCTGGTCCCATAGCAAATATTAATGATTCTGGCGATGATGAGTATTTTGTTGATGAAATACTAAGATGTAGGAGGTGGAGAGGCGAACGTCAAGCACTTGTCAAGTGGAGTGGTTATCCCAAGCCAGAATGGACATTTTTTTTTTTCCATTTAGCGTTGTGCCGGCGCACGGCTACGAGTCTTAAAGTGACACGTGCCGGTTAGCTCAGCCTATAATAGCTACCCGACGCGCCAGTGCCCCGAAGGACCCGGCCTCTACTCATAGATCCAGGCCTCTCTGCCTAGGACCTTTCTACCTAAAACAGATATATAGAGAGCACCCTTCCACTGGGTCTCTGAATGGTTTACTTATAGACTGATACGTGTCTAGAATATTTTAGGGGATACCCTGTAACAGGATTAAGTTGAATGACGACGTGAAGGTTACACCTTATAACATAAGAAAAAGAAAATATAGCAAAAACAAAAGAAAATTATGAAAATAGTAGGCTGATAGAACACTGATAGAAGAGTTCTTTATGTCAGCGGGACATACTAGCGGTGGAGCTGTATTTCATCAAAAAAGGAGGTAGCCTGAAGCCAGTTGTTGAAAGATTTTCCTCCCTACACTGTGCCTAGTACCCATCGGATTCCGGAGCTCGGGTGTCGAGGTCCGCCCTTTAAGCGAGCGCGGTTTCGGCCTAGTCGGCAGAAAAAGAAGTGATCAGGTGATTTCTCCTGCCCGCAGGTGCAGGTCAGGAGCGCGTTTTGATGTTGGAAACGGCGATGGTATTCTGCGAAGTCTCCATGACCGGAGCGGGCCGCAAGAAGAAAACCAACCGTGCGTCGATCGAAGCTCGCTAGTTCTGGGGAGATTTTTGCATTCGCTTTGATTCTGAGCTCTCTGTATCTATCTGGGGCATTCCTGGATCAGTAGGTGGCTACAAAGGCTTCATATCGTGCTTTGATTTCTTGTTTTGCTCGTGCAATTGATGGGGCGAGGGGGGGAGCAGGGGCTTCGCAGGCTAGCTTAGCGAGGGAGTCGGCAGTTTCGTTGCCGAGGATACCGACATGTGCTGGGCACCAGCGTATGTCTACTGTGCCAGGTTGTGTGAAGGAGCAGCAATTTCTCGTTGTCCAGGAATCTGAAAGCTCCTGGAAAAGCTTTGTACGTTTCTAGCTGCTTGGTGTGGGAGCGTTAGATTTGAGCCGGAGAGCAGCCTCTTGATTGTCAAGGCAAACCGTGCCTTGGGGCTGTGGAGAGCAGCGGCAAGTCCATCAGTGGCCCCACGTATTTCTGCATCATACACTTCAGCGGAAGTTCCAAGAGGTAGAGAGCCTTGGTGGATCTGTTGTGTAAGACCCCGGTAGATTGCATACCCGGCACCAGACCGGTTTTCTATTAGCGCGCCGTCGGAGAAGACAAATAAATCAAGAGGAGAACAGGTAGCCTGCCACCGTTTAAACTCCTGTTTTCCGATTGTTCTACCTACTGCGCCAATATATTTTAGGGTTGCTTCTCTACTTGGCACCCAGGGGAGGATTATTGTATCGGTCGAGAGCTCAGGTGACACTCTTTGGCGAACCCAATTCATGTGGGTAGTGTAAGAGGCCCAACTCGAATAACTCAAAAGTGAGGTTCTAAAATTGTAAATTAAATAACTAAGAAGTGCATGGAGATTATCTACAAGAGAAAAGCGCAGGTTTAAATAGTCATCCCGATCTATCACCCCCGAAGCCTTCCGAACGCCATAGAATTAGAACTTGCAATAACCCATAGAAGATGCTAGAATAATCTCCACGCCTTAGGATGCCAACAGACTGTTTTAGAACTTTCTGGAAGCTTTCTTAATATTCCCCAATATACGCGGACATAGCTATCATCCAAATTGGGTAAGTAAGCGATGATCATTATTTAGACGAGGATCATTGTAATGATAGCTAGCGCTCAGAAATTGTTACCTAATGTAAGCGAGAACTCCTTGCGCCACAACATCCTGATCCACGTCATCCAACACCGCACAGATATTAAGGTAATTATACAAGGGCAAGAGCCCGAGTCATTAGCAAGGGTCCTGACCCTCACATCACCCCCCTCCTCATGACCTCATTTGCGGCCTGGTTTTCGCCTCTTGTTGGTCTTAGATATTTTCATCTTTTCTGATCTGGGTAGGTTTATCCATTTGTCAAGTGCAGCTATGTCTTTGAGAAAAGATTCAGGTTCCCATGTTGGTTTTGCATACCCGACCCATTTGACTAAATATTTTAGATGGTTTCCCTTTCCTGGAGCCTTTTTTTGATTAATAATATGGCCAATTTCGTATTCTTCCCCTTCGTTTACAATGCATGGTAGAGGCTGGCTGTCGTCTACTCTCTGACCAGGCAGTGGTAACGAGTTTGCAGGCCTCAACAGCTTTGAATGAAAGACGTTATGAATTCCTGGTGGAGTATCTAATCGGAAACTATGTGAGCCAATCACTTCCGTAACTTTAAATTTAGCGTTCCTAGCATCGAGTTTTCGGCTTGGTCTATCTGTCTTTATATTTTGCAAGTTTAACCAAACTTTATCTCCAATTTTGTAACCTGGGGCTTGATCTCTAATCTTGTTTGACCAATGTTCTTGAGCTTCTTGGGCTGCAGCCATTGATGCTTGTGCCCATTCTCTAACTTGCTTTAACTTTCTGACAATTTTATCAGCTCTAGCGATTGGAGAGTTTCTTCTATCATTATCTGAGAGATCTGTTTCTAGATCTTCATACAGGCTCTGGTTCCATCCATGAGATAAGAAAAAGGAGCTTATGCCTGTAGATGCTGAGTCTCTCCCACAAATACTCGAAACAACCATTGGAAGCTATTGTAACCAATCGCTTTGGTCCCACTTCACGTATTGTCTTAATACTGTCTCGATAACCTCGTTCATTCGTTCGGTTGACCCATCAGTTTCGGGTGAGAAAGCAGTAGAAAGCCTACGCTGAATTCTCAACATTTCACATAGTCTTTTCCAGAAAGCGCTTGTAAATTGTGAGCCACGGTCTTAAACTATTGCACTTGGAAGGAAGTGATGAGGCAAATAATTCTTAACAAACCATCTAGCAACCGTTTCCGAATCAATATTCTTTAAGCCATCTGCAAGTACACCTTTACTTAGCCGGTCTGTGATTACAATCATATTTGTACAGCCTTCAGACATTGGGAGGTCAGTAATGAAGTCCATCGAAATCTCAGACCATATCCGTTCCGGAATCGGTAAAGGCTTTAGGAATCCTTGCCGTCGACTTCTCCACGCTTTATTACTCCCGCAGCTATCACAATTTTCCACAAATGTCCTAATTTCCTTAGCCATGCCAGGCCAGAAAAACCGCCGAGCAATTAGAGCATACGTGACCTCTCTACCTGGATGTCCATTCAAGAGTGTGTCATGTGTATTTTGAATTATTTTCGTTCTCAAATCTAGCCCTTTCGGAACCCATTCTCGGTCTTGGAATAGTAGGCGGCCTTGACTCGAGAGAGAACATTCTGAAATTGATACTTTGAGGTCAAGGTGAGTAGTGAACTTCCTCAACTGTATTTTAACTGATTCAAGGGCTTCGATGTACTGTTTATCTGCGAGGGCAGCTGATTCCCACTCTTCCAACTCTCTCGGACACTCTCCGACATGTTGATCCTCGAGCCCTTGTCCTTCCTAATGGAGCCTTTTCTGGCTGTTGTTTGAATATACGGGCCTTACAATCTGATTCGCCACTAAGACCTCTGGCTTCAGGAGTTGGATACTACGATTTGTAAGGCGCTGGTCCGCTTCGTTATTAGGCATGTCTTGGTCTCTTCTAGAAAGGGCGTCAGCTCGTTCATTTTGTTTACCAGCTACGTGTACTATCCGGAAGTTGTATCAATAAAGGATCAAAGACCACCTCATTTGCCTTTCTGTAAGTCTGCGGACCGTCATAAAGTACTCCAAATTCTTGTGATTGGTACAAATGTCAAATTGTTCCACCCCCCTGAGTTCGGCATCCCATTCTTCTAAGCAGCGAATGATTGCAAGCATCTCCTTGTCGTATATTTCATAATTGCACTCCGCAGGATTATTTTTCTTTGAAAAGAATGCGCATGGAATCCACAACCCTTTATCATTCAGTTGCTGAAGTGTCCCGCCGACGCACCATCCTGAAGAGTCTGTTTCGATTCGCGTGGGCTTGTCATAGTCGAACTGGCCGAGAGCAGGGGCACTTATAAATATCTCTTTGAGTTTCCGAAATGCGAAATCTGCCTCTGATTTCCACCGGAATTTGCAATCTTTACGAGTGAGGTCTGTGAGGGGCTTTGCTAGTTCTGCAAACTTATGGATGAACCTCCGATAAAAATTAGCAAACCCGAGAAAGCCTCGAACACCCTTTACTGATGTTGGAGCTTCCCAGTTCTTAATTGCTTCAATTTTGTCTGGATCCATCTGCAATCCCTTGCTAATTCTATAATGAACCCTAAGTACTTCATTCTTTTCGTTTCGAACTCACATTTATCGATGTCGATTTGAAGTCCAGCTTCTCTGAGTCGCCGTAACACTTTCCGTACATGTTCTTGATGCTCCAATCTGCTCCCGGATGAATAGATCAGAATGTCATCGACATACGCTGAACAGAAATTATCCAAATACTCGCGCAAAGTCGAATTAATGTACTTTTGGAATGTGCTTGGAGCGTTGGCCAGCCCAAACGGAGTAACAAGCCATTCGTATAGGCCGTATCGAGTCCGGAAAGCGGTTTTCCATTCGTCTCCTTCAGCAATCCGAATCTTATGAAAAGCGGCAATCACGTCGAGTTTAGTGAACCACTTCGCCTTGCTAATATTTCGTAAGGTTTCATAAATCAATGGCAAGGGATACCAATCTTTTCTAGTAATTCTATTCAACCCTCTGTAGTCGACACAAAATCGTAGTCCCCCTCCGGGCTTCTTAACAAACAAGACTGGTGCAGCTGCTGGTGAATTGCTCACGCGTATAAAGCCTTTGTCAAGCAGCTCAGTTAATGTTTTCCGGAGGAACAGTAACTCATCACGGGACATACTGTACAATGGGCCCCAGGGTATCTTAGCTTCCTGGCCGTCTGAAGCTTCGACGTCAATTTTGTGATCAATGCCTTTACCTCTGAGCGGTGGTATAATTCCGCCTTAGTATGATCAAAGACGTCTAGAAATTCGTGGTAGTGCTTTGGTAAACTTATCACTGGATCTGATCGCTGCTTTCCTGCTAGTGCTTTATTAATATCTTTCATGCTTGCTGCAAATACCTGAACTTTGTTATTCTTGTGCAGACTCCTAGATAAATGTTCAAAAGTCACAGCTGATATCTGCACTGGACCTTTGGTCCGATCATAGGCAGCCAAAAATGATTCCTTACTATGAGTTATTATACCAGTAGATTTTATCAGCATCTCGGATCGGGGACTGTTAATTCTGACGTCTTCAGATATGATCCACGGCATTCCCAAGATTACATCATAATATCCAATGGGAGCAACATAAAGAAATACTTTCGACTGTCTGTGTCCTTCCAAATCCATATTTATAACAGCAACTTCACTCACAAATGAAGCTACTTTTCCGTCAAAGCCAACGACTTCACGTGGTCTTATTTTTAAGCGCTTAAGGTTGTTTCTCTGAGCGAAGTAGGAATCACAAAGACCATATGATAGGCAACCGGTATCAATGAGTGTATTAGCAAATATAGTATCATTAATTAAAGCAGATACAACAAAAGGTTCACCATCCATGACTTCCTCAAACCGATTCCAGTCTTCTCTCAGATTACACTCCCTCTCAAGCCCCTGATTGCGACTTTTATCAGAGGCTATTCTTTTCCCGAACCATCTTCACCATTAAGATCCACTGAGACTGCAGATGCCGAGACCCTTGACTGCTGCAGCTGACTCCTATTACGACGATTCGGATTCAACGCGGGAAGCAACGAGCAGCCTTTTATTATATGGCCCCGCCCCCCACATCTAATGCACAGGCCTTCAGAAATTCTTCGCCCAATCTCTTCCTGCGACACCCAAGTTGCTCGAATGCGTGAATGTTTACTCACCTGACCTGAGGGAGTTCGCTGAGCTGCAGCAACGCTAATCGCTGTGGTCGGTTCCCAGTCCATTTGGTCCCCACCTTCTTGGGTATCAAATGTTGAAGTAGACTGAGCATTGAGTATCCGACTATGCCCCTTTCTGCTATCCCAAGCTTTCATTCTCTCCATCTTATCCGACGTCATGCGTAGTTGGGAAACAAAATCATCATACCCTGGAGATTCAGTCTGCGAAACCATCCGATCCGTAAGATCACGATTGATCCCAGCCCGGAGATAGCCTTTCTTTGCCTCGTCGCTCCAATCCCATGCCTGTGCCTCTAATAGGGTCTGTTCGAAGTCTTGGAGAAATTCTCGGAGATTGCGGTTACCTTGGCGTATTGTATTCAACTTATTGATGGCTTTTGTTGTCTTCTCCGGGTCGCCAAAGGCCTTATCTAGTCGTTCAAAAAATCCCGCAACGGTGAAATCGTTCTTTCCTTTAGCGAATTCGATCCAGGGATGAATTCTTTGTAAAGCAACGTCTGTAAGGCGCCCAAATCCGTACCAAACTCTCTCCTCTTCACTACCGATTGCATTGGCATCAATCTTTAGCTTAGCTTCCAACAGGCTTCGGAATTGGGGGTACTGAGAAGAGTTATTAGATATAATTATCATCGGCGAAATGCATAACTGCGACATGTAGTATGTCACGTGTAATTGAGGAAAGTTATGTCATGGGCTGTGTTTGGTACGTTTGATATACTTGACCCAAGCCTTAAGCGAGCGAACTAGGGTATAAATAGAGGGCTGTCTGCCGCACACTGTAGATCATTACCATATCTTACCATTCTCTCTTATGAGATCAATTAATCAACCATCTACATCAGACTGATATCAACTTCAAACAATCTTTAATACCGTCTTCATAATCTTATTCTTCATCCTCAAATCTTAAACACCAAAAAGTTCTGATAAGAGTCGAGTCCTGAGAACTTTTCCGGGTGTGGTTGGGAGTGTCTTGGTCTGCTTTCTGGAGTTCCAATCTGCTGCACTGATTGTTGATTTCTTAAAAAATTGGTCAAGATGCTTATCAAGGTTGATACCCATGAGGGCGCCTGTTCGCTGCCAGAATGACTTGATTCTGGTGCCATATAAAAATTGGTTCCCTGAGTCTTGCGTCCCACTGACTCTAATTCCGTCATCCATTTCTACGTCCTTGAATCCCGACATTACGATGAAACAAATAACTAAGAGAGTGATTTGGACGACTGATAGACTGTGTCATAAGCGGTATGTAGACAGCGTGGGGAGAGGGAGGGATCAAGAGGTGGGTGTCAGGCTAAAAGTTGCCGTCCTATATGATACACGAGATAGATGCTGTAGAAATTTGGAAGGGATTAGCAACAGTTTGTTAAGATTGATTAGGCACTTATCACGATCTTGCAGATTTTGGAATGTAAGAGGCTGTTAATTGTAAGCTGTGGAGATCATTATTACTCTAGCTTAGAAAACAGATCGCTATATAATATCTATCTAAAGAAACAGAAATCTAGTGATTTGTGTTAATACGGTTTAGCGTATTTACCAGCCTCACAACTTTATGGGAAGATTAGTACGTGCAGATCTACGTGAGTGCAAACGACTATCACATCCAAAGTTGGACGTTACTTGTTTCATGATAGCAATCATTTCAACAAAAGGGTGATTTCTCGCTTGTCTCTAGCCGATAGTTTTTGTGGCCGTCCATTCTTTAATTTCGGTGCTTCCTTCACTCTCATCTTTTGGTATTTTACAACAGTGGCATGACTGAGTCCTAATATTGCTGAAATTTCATTCATTGATTTCCCTTCATGGACTAATTTTGTAATGGATGTTATTTGGTCAGGAGATACCTTTTTCATATTTTTTGAAAAGATTACTTTGATAAAAATCCCAAATAATCTCGTTCAGGCTAGAAGTATTTGTCACGGAACGGCCCGCTGAAGCTATTCGTTTCGGCTTGAATTCATTTAGTTCTTTTGCTTAAATTTTATTCACATATTGTCTTTAATTAATTGGTGTGAGTTTTCATGCATTTTGTCAATCTTCATCAATGGCTTCAATGACATTGATAAAATATTTTGCCGATTATCACTAATTACTTAATATTGTCATTATTGTTGGTTTTTTCCCTGTTGATCGTTATTAACAACGATTGAATTCCAGGCATTGCATAGTTCTATGGAATTCTATTTCAATCGACTGTATTTTTGGTGTTCTACAGTATTCGCTGGCGTTCGATGGGATGGGGTTCTAGTAACTAGTACTAGGGAATGTACTAGGTGGACTCATGTATAAATAGTGGTTAGGTCTTCTAGCTGAAAGCTCTCCAGCTTTTAGTCTTGTATTTATTCTACGCATCAAGTCTAGTCAGGATTCAAGAAGTCAGGTTATCCACATCTACACTTGTTATTTGTTACAAAAGCTTATGTGACATTATCTGCTATCGTCAGTGTCTCAGAGCTCCAGGTATTCAGTATTTCAAGAGATTGTTCACCAAGATCAAGCACAAGCTAAACCATCAAGATCCAAGTACAAGGAGTCACGAATGTATTTTCAAAATATAAGTATGGATCAATTGATTAAATAATTTTGATACTGGAGGCTGAATGATTCCTATAAATTCAATTAATCTGACTTTTATGTTTCCTTTTTACATGATGGTTGGAGTTCTTTTACGCCTTAGTTCAAACTCTATCTGTTCCAATCAATTGAATTCCATTGAGATTCAAATTACGCTAAAAATGCACTTATCACCTCACCAATCGATTCGATTGTATTTCAAATAAAGCTACAGAAGTAGCTTTTACCTAATTGACAGGTCGTATCTTCACCATTCATCTATATATTAGTTCAGAAATTGGTTGATTCATTTTCCATGGTTTTTTAAAGGTACAGATGATAAGAAATTACAGAATGCAAGAGAATTTATCTTGTGGATAGGGTGGCTAGTTGGGAATAGATCTTTGAGTTCTTGTATCAAAATGATGCTTCCAAAACTGGTCGAGTAATTGAGAACGCCAAGACCGCAATAGAATAAACAATTCTCTTTCTTTTTTTGCTTCAAAATTGTCTCAGCGATAGTAAAGTAATTAAATTTTCAGATAATGCTGTAATATTTTCATATCAAGATCATGTTGTAAAGTTATGGTCAAATGTATTAGATTTGGTGATTTAAT
This sequence comes from Podosphaera xanthii, assembly GCA_028751805.1. NCBI lineage: Eukaryota > Fungi > Ascomycota > Leotiomycetes > Helotiales > Erysiphaceae > Podosphaera > Podosphaera xanthii. The sequence goes on from JAPWIX010000008.1 coordinate 1,444,145, forward strand.
TGACCACTTTTGTTAGCTACAGTATCTCGTATATACATGGGAAATTGGGAGGACTCTACAATATACTACTAGATTCTAGATTTTTCTCTATGTCTGTGCATAGTTCTTCAGCTATCTAGCTTAATGCTGGAACATACTAGAATATGATTAGTAATACTCATATGTGATAATGCTTGATACATTATGCATTATGAGTGGATATTCCATTATCAGGAATAATAGTAAAGCAAGGATGATGGTACCAGATGCAGTCTTGTTTCTGCCTTAGTTACAACACTTCCCCTCAGGACTGCATCGTACAATTGCCGAGATTCGTTGATGTATCGGTTTAGTTAGATGTTTCGTCAATATATTGGCTAAATTGTTTTCAGAAGCAACGTACTCCAGACTGAAGGAACTATTAATATTTTCACGAAAAAAGTGATATCTTATATCAATATTTTTCGACCGTTGGGATACTCTCTGATTTTTGGCCAAATTGATTGCTCTATTTGAGTCCGCATGCATCATCGACCCGTAACACAGCCTAAGTTCTTTCAACCCGCTTTGCATACAAATCATGTGACGAGCTGCATCTGAAATTGCCATATACTCGGCTTCTGTAGTTGAGAGTGCAGTAGTCTTCTGATTCTTGGAGCTCCAACTGATGCTTGCTTCCCCTAGCCGAAAGAGATATTGTTAAGTATTAATGCAAACGGTCACTGCACGAAAGCAATACCACATAATAAGTTAATATTAAATCTGGAGAAGGAATCTATCTGCTCTAGAATACTGATATTTATAGTTTTCCCCTTACCACTAGAAGATTCTTTCCTTAACTCCTCATCATTAATTACTCTTAGGATAGAATCATCCGGAGTACTCTCGACTCTTCTGGAGACTTCTCGAAAGCTCTAGTAGTCATAGCAGGGAGTACCCCTGACCCTCGCTTACGCGTAAACGCGTCGCGCCACGACCAGGTAAACAGATGGGCCAAGTTGATTTGCCCAGCCACAACCTACCGGGCACAGCCCGTCATATTACCCCCCTCCTAAGACTTCCTGAGTCGAAGTTTTCGACGGGATCCCTGTCTGGCTCCTTCGTTGACTCCCACGCCATCACCCAAGCCAAACTCATTTTCAAACCTGTCTAATGCCTCTACGTTCTCTAGCTCGGAACGATCCTCCCAGTTGGGTTCTACAAATCCCTTCCATTTTACTAAGACTCGTCTTATCCAGCCCCGTCCTCTTCTGAAACGTTCGGCCCTCAGAATACATTCCACCTTATGCTCTGGCTTTGCGTCATGCCCATCCATAACGACTGGATCGGGCTGAGAATCATCCTGAACTTGCGATGGTAAAGGGTCACAACTTGCCTTACGTAGCAAGTCTACATGAAACCTGGGGAAAATTTTAGATGGTACATCTAATTCCACTACATGAGGCGAAATCACTCTGGTGACCGAGTATTTGGCATTTACCCACGCAAGCTTTTTCTTCGGCTGAGGGGTATGAATATTTTTAAGGTTTAACCAAACTTTGTCACCCACTCGTAGCATGGGAGCTGAACTTCGCTTCTTATTAGCATTTTCTTCCATTAATTGTTGAGCCGTCGCCATAGCCGCTGCGGCGTATTCTTGTGCTTCCCGTATTCTATCCACAAAGTTTTGGGCTCTCTTAGTTGGAGGTGTCGACGACCTCTTGTCAATCGGAGATACCTGTTGGACTGGCTCTGCATGATAACCATGTTCTAGGAAGAAAGGACTTAGTCCCACACTGGTGCAGTCTCTATTGTTAATTGCCAACTGGGCTGAAGGCAACATTTTTGGCCATTCTAGCTGCGCGTACGAAATAAAAGCTCTCAGGTATGCTAATACCTCCTGATTCATTCTCTCGGTTAAACCATCGGTTTCAGGATGAAAGGCGGTAGACAGCCTTTGTTCAATGTTAACTTGTTTGCACAGGTGTCTCCAAAAGTCTCCTACCCAGTTCGAGCCCCTATCTGATGTAAGAGCTTGAGGAAATCCATGAAAGCGATAATGGCACTGTGAAAAACGTTCTGCACACTCTTCGGCATTCATGGAGTTCATAGGCTCCAGTGTAACGCTTTTCAGCAAGCGATCGGTAATAACCATCAGGTAACACGGATCAGACTTTTCCTTCGCTGGTAAATCCGTCATGAAGTCAATAGAAAGCTCACTATGGAATCTGTCAGGAATTGGTAAAGGTAGTAATAGACCCTGTTTTTTCGAACGCCAAACATGCGACTTGCCGCATACGTCACAATTTCTACAAAATTGCCGAACCATGTTACTCATGCCCGGCAGATAAAAATTTCGGGATAGGATAGCCAACGTGTTATTCCGCCCAGGATGCCCGGTTATGTGAGAATCGTGTACTTTATGAATTAATGTTGTTCTTAATGGCTCTGAATTCGGGATCCATAACCTTTTGCGAAAACAGAGCGCTCCCCGGAGGTCGAGTTCACATTCGGCTCGACTTACTCTCAGTTGTAATGTCGTTGGAAACTGGTCTTTATCGCTCCACATGGTGTTGTAGAGCTCCTGGAATTGTGTCCCATCTTCTGATACCCCCCGGTCCCAGAGCTGCTGTAAATCCTCGTCCTCGAAAAGCTGATTCCCCCGAGGAATTGAATTTTCTACCGAAGAGAGCATGAGTGCCTGGCCGTCCTCTCCATTTTGGGCCGCTTAAGAGAGCCAATCCTCCTTTAGTAGCTTAAATTCCCTTTCTTTCAGACGGGGATCCTTCACAGATATAGGCACATCCTGAGCTCTGCGAGATAAGGCATCCGGGCGTCCCCCATGCTTACCGGCTCTAAATTTCAGTTTAAAATTAAATTCTGACAGTAGTTAAGCCCATCTAACTTGGCGCTCCGTCAATCTTTTAGATGTCATAAAGTACTTCAAGTTCTTATGATCCGTCAGAATTTGAAACGGCTTTTTAAGACCAATTAGCTCACTACGCCATTCCTTCAGGCATCTAACTATGGCTAGAAGTTCCTTGTCGTGGATATCGTAGTTGCACTCTGCTGGCGAAAGTTTCTTTGAATATTAAGCCATCGGCTGAAGTTTTCCTCCAGATTTAATTTGGGAAAGACAGCCGCCAGTTGCCCATCCTGATGCGTCTGTTTCTAACACGGTTTCCAGCTCCCTATCCCACAAAGCCAGGACTGGTGCTGTTATGAACAAAGATTTCAATCTATCGAACGCTTTTTGATGCTGGTCGCTCCAATGAAACATCGTCCCTTTCTTTGTTAAGTCTTGTAACGGTGCGCTGATTCTGGCAAAGTCTTCAATAAATTCGCGGTAAAAATTTGCAAACCCAAGGAAACTTCGAACTCCCTTGACATTCTTTGGGGTTTCCCACGATGCTATCGCCCTTATTTTCCCTGGGTCTACCTTGATACCTTCATCGACGTTGACGATGAAACCTAAATACTTTATTTCTTTCTTTGCATATTCACATTTTTGTGGGTCGAGTTTAAGGCCCGCTTCATTTAGCCTTTCCAACACCTGGTCAACTTTATTCCAATGGTCAACAAGATCTCCGTTGGAGAATATAATTACATCATCCACATATGCTGAGCACGTGCTCCCCAAGAGATCACCTAACTCTTGATTAATCCATCTCTGAAATGCTGATGGAGCTCCCGCTAGTCCGAATGGAGTGACTAACCATTCATAGGACCCAAACCGTGTTCTGAACGCCGTTTTCCATTCGTCTCCCTCGGATATGCGAAGCCTATGGAATGCTGAACGAACATCAACCTTAGATAACCACTTAGAGTTCGACAGCATCTGCATTGTTTCCCTAATTAAGGGTAGTGGATAGCGATCGCGTTTAGTGATTGCATTAAGGGCCCGATAGTCAACACATAACCGGAGCCCACCTCCAGGTTTTTTGATAAATAGGACCGGAGCTCCTCCCGGCGAACTGCTTGCCCTAATCCAATTCTTGTCTAGTAGGTCTGTCAAAGTTTTTCTTAGTACTAAAAGTTCTTCTCGCAACATTCCATACAACGGACCCCAGGGCACCTCCAATTCTCTACCCGAGTCATCTTTAATTAGCCTTACTTTGGTGTCCACCCCTGGCCGATGAGGAGGGAGCGCGCTGTCATCCCCCAACTTATCGTCTAAGAATAAGTTGGTATATTTTTTGACCTGTTTCGGCAGTATTTTCAGTATTTCTTCCTGTGATAATATTCTCTTTGGCTCTAATGCTTGAGTAATATCCTGCATTGAAACAGCCCCAATGATCCAGTTATTCCGTTTAGGTTGTCTCGCCACTGTTTTCAAAAGATCAACTCGCGATATTTGACTCAAGCGGTTGCTACTCACTGGCGCGATACGAGTTTTGACTTTTTCTGGCGCATCTTTCTCGTACCATCCGCTGGCGCGCACTATCATTCCGTGCTTTCGACTCCCTATCCGGAGGATTCTACGCTTGGCAGAATAGACGACGTTGTTATACTCCATCCAGGGCTTACCCAGTATTATTGGGAAAGATAAATTCGGCATTACGTAGCCCCAAATTTTTTCTATTCTTCCATCCACGTCCAATTTCATGTGTGCTATTTTCATAATTCCTATTGCTTTGCTCCCATCGGCCAGCCGTAAATGACGTGGAGGGATTTTTTCTGAGTATAAACTATGTTTGCGCACAAGACTTTCATCAATTACGGAAAAACATAGGCAGCCTGTATCCACCATAGCTTGTGTATAAAAAGATGCATTAATTAAACAATCTATAAGTAGTGGCTGACTATTGAGCTTATCTAGATTTTGAGCATTTGTTAATCCCCTGAAGTCCTTGTCTTTACCCCCGAGCGCGACTTTTCTCAGGGTTCCTCGTTTCCCGAATCCGAGCTTTCTTCTTCCTCGACCCCCTGGCGTATGTCTGCAGCGTTCACTTCGGATACAGGACGCTTTGCCCGACTAAACTTTCTACAGTCTCTTCCTATGTTTCCTGATCGGGTACAGCGCACACATGATTTTTTTTCTACTAACTGTTCAAACTCCTTTTTCGGTCTCCAAGGTGCTGGCGGCTTTGGAGAAGGATTAGATTCAAGTTGCTGACTTCCTTTGTTGGGACGGGGATTACTTCGGCGGTTGAAATTGGCTAACCCTGCCAGAATCGAGTCAACATCTTTCATAATAACATCTCCATCCAAGTCCTTCGCCGGCTCTTCGCCCTTCGAAAGGGCACTGCCTGACTTAGGTGGTCCGAGTCTGGTAGAAATCTTGATTGATCCCTTTGGTTGATAATCTGGCAATGCTTCCAGTTTGTCAGCAACTTCCCTGACTTCTGATATCCACAGGGAGTAGTTTTCCTCTGAAGGTAGTTTGACTGGAACCAGAGCTTTCCGTAGAGCATTATTGATCGCCGCATTCAGTATATTGACTTTAGAAGCAGGAGTCCACGTTCGACTACCCCCACTTATAGCCACCTGGTACTCAAAATCTTTGATAAAATCGCTAAAGAATTGATGTTCATTTTGTTCCATCCTGAGGAGTTTTTCAGACGCAGCCAACTTGGCTTGCTTATCTTCGAACTCGTTTCAAAAGTGTTGGACCAATTCTCGCCAATTAAAATTGTTTTTCTCTGACCTCTCGTTGAACCAACCCGCCACACGTGGTCGTTTGTCAACCGGGAGTGAATTCACCATGTCCAAACAGATCGACTTGTCCGAAAATCTTCCATCCATTTCCTCCTCAATTCTGGCCTCGAGTAACTGAATATAAAACGGAAATTCTCTCTGATCGCCATCCTATTTAGCCAGTGACACGTCCCTTCGGGTGAGACCTGAAGAAGCTTGTTGAGACTGCTGTTGCGTGTTCATTCTGACCAGAAGCCTAATCAATCCTTGGAGATCCGCTGTTGATAAATTTGCTAGTCTATTCTGTGGGGTTTCCGACGTCATATCCACATCATCTGGTTGTTGACTTGTCCTAGGATCCGCCATTTCTGCGAGGTTGTTAGGCAGATTTAAGTTGTCCTGAGTGATGTATTCCTCGGCGCTGTGAAAAGAATTTGAAGATATCGAACTCTGGTCGGACTCCGGAACTGAAATCCTCATGCAGTTCGACTAAAAACGAATTATTTAAGGGCAACGTCCTCCGGGCTACACCCCACGGAGAGTCACCTAAATGTGGAAAAAAAGAGATTTAATATATGTTAAGGATTAATGCAAACGGTCACTGCACGAAAGCAATACCACAAAATAAGTTAATATTAAATCTGGAGAAGGAATCTATCTGCTCTAGAATACTGATATTTATAGTTTTCCCCTTATCACTAGAAGGTTCTTTCCTTAACTCCTCATCATTAATTACTCTTGGGATAGAATCATCCGGAGTACTCTCGACTCTTCTGGAGACTTCTCGAAAGTTCTAGTAGTCATAGCAGGGAGTACCCCTGACCCTCGCTTACGCGTAAACGCATCGCGCCACGACCAGGTAAACGGATGAGCCAAGTTGATTTGCCCAGCCACAACCTACCGGGCACAGCCCGTCACAGATATCCTGAGCAAGGTTTTCGGTCATCAATGAAGTTGCCATATGAAGAGTCGGAATACCCGTGGAGGATAGAGTCGTTCGCTTGTGGGAAGTTAAGCGACCAGTTAGAGGTGCCTGAAAGATAGCCGAGCACTCTTTTGGCCGCTGCGAGATGATCTTGACTTGGACAGGAGAAACACTGAGAGAGGAGCGACACTGTATGTGCAAGGTCAGGTCGTGTACTAATACTAGCATAAATTAATGAACCTATTATAGATTGATATATGGTAGGATTGTCTAATATTTCCTCTGGCTGTCCTTTTCTGAGTTGAATACCAGGTTCAAGAGGTGTACCAACAGGGTGACAATCTAGCATTCCAAATCTTTCTAGTATTTTGTTGATGTACGCATTTTGATTTAACGATATGCCTTGATTTGTGATATCAACCTGAATTCCAAGGATGTAGTGAGCAAAGCCTAAATTCCTACATTCAAACGTTGAATGCAGAGTTTGTTCCAACTCATTTAACATCCTGTTATTCAGGCCAAAGATCAAGATGTCGTCAACGTAAATTGCAAGAAAGATTTGTTTATCGAAATTTGTGAAGACGCATGGGTCGAATTTCGCTGAGGCAAATCCACCTTTGTTTAGGACGATTGATAAAGTCTCGTACCAGACAAGAGGGGATTGCTTTAGCCCGTAGATTGACTTACGTAAGAGATAACATTTTCCAGGTTCCTTAAACCCATCAGGAATCTCCATGTATATCTCACAGTCCAATTTTCCGTACAAAAAGGCTGACTTGACGTCAAGCTGCCTTGGTTTCCATCCTCTATGAGCTGCTAAGGCAAGTAAAAGGCGTAATTAATCGTATCGAGCAACAGGAGCATATGTATCATCGTAATCTGTGCCGGGCTGCTAAGAAAACCCTTTGGCGACGAGACGAGCTTTGTAACGCTCGATTGAACCATCGGCTTTATACTTGATTTTAAAAACCCATTTGCTTTCCACAACATTACGATCCTGGGGACGAGTGACAATTTTCCAGGTTTTGTCTCTATTGAGAGCATCCATTTCTTCTTCGATGGCTTTCCCCCACAATTCATGATCGTCTGATTTCATTGCCTGTTTAAATGTTGTCGGTTCCAGTTGTGCCTCATTGGCTTGATATCGCTGTGTATTGGATACCATGCCATCACCAGGGTTAGCTTGTCTCTTTTCCCGAGTACTTTTCCTAGGTAAACTATTATAAGGCTGATCGACGCTGGGGGCTTCTTTTGAATCCAAATTAATGGGTGAAACTGATGAAATACCCAGAAGGATAAAACTCTCATGTGGCTTTTTAGGAGCGTCAGGGGGGTAGAGCTTCTTTACCGGACTGAATGGGCGTTGATGGTAATCCTTTTCTAGATAGACTAGGAGTATCAACAAAATTTCCAGGCATGTCTTCAGGAGCAGACAATGTAGATTGAGGAGTTTCTGTGAATTTTCCAGGCATGTCCGTTGACACAGGCAATGACGGTCGTGGAGTTCCTGCAAAATTTTCAGGCACGTTTGTGGTGACAGGTGATGAAGAACGAGTATGAATTGGACTTGAAGCAGGGACTGCTTTATCATTAGAAGAAGGAATGTTTGATGGAAGTGCTGGTTGTGAAAATCCAACAGTAACTTCCCCTATCTTAGTAGCCGGAAAAGCAACTTGTCGAGTGATTTGAACAACTCTTTTACTTGGTACGTAAATTCGGAAAGTATTAGACGAGTTGGTGTAGCCTACAAATATTCCTTCAATTGCTCTTGGTTGTAGCTTGGATCCGCTGGGCCTGGTCTCAACTGGTATGTGAATGTAGACCTTAGTACCGAAGGCATGAAGGTGTGTTATTGATGGAGATGAGGCTCCATGTAATAACTCGAAAGGTGATTTAAAATCAATTGTCCGATGGGGAATTCGGTTATATAAGTATACCGACTGTGACAGATCAACTATATGAAGCAATGGGCATTTATATAAGTGATGGTAAGTTTATAAATTAGCTATAACGAGAGAGTATCTGTGAAGCAGAAGGGCTAACTATATGTAATGAGCGTCTCTCTAAGACTATACTCTATCAAGTAACCATAGCTTGAGTTAGCTAACAATAGCTTTTTTGCCTTCACTAGATGTTTCATGTCCTAACCAATGCTCTTGCATGATTCATCCCTCAGGTTTCAGCGATGCCTCTTGTATGATTCGATATCACGGCAATCCTCCTGAATGTTAGAGCATTAGTAGCGAGCTGTCTACGATGGCCATCATAGGCTACAGGACTCCTCGGCTCACAAGCCGTCACACCGACGTAGCAATGGCTTTTGCCCAAAAAAATATTGGAAGGTCAAGAGGCATCGCTCTGGCTTTGGTTAAAATAGTTCGATTGAATCTTTCGGCCATATCATTGGATTCATGTTCATATGGAGGCGAATTTTCATGATCGATGCCGTTGTCTGTAAAGTATTTTTGAACTCTTGCATCAATATATTCTCCCCCATTGTCCGAAAAGAATGTTTTGATTGTAAGGTTATGTTGTGTTTGTATTCTTGTTACAAAGTCGCGGATTGCTTGATATTCACCATTTTTATTTCGGAGAAATGAAATCCACGCATATCTAGAGAAATCGTCGATGAATGTAATGTAGTATCGTTTTCGTCCGAGTGAATCGACAGAGAATTTGCCCGAGAGATCAGAGTGGATTATCTGGAATGGCTTTGTCGACTTTCGCTGTTTGCTGCATTCGGATTTGTGCGTTGACCTTGAAAGGATGCATGCTGGGCAGTGAAATCCTTCTGGTTTATTTGGAATTAGTTCGGGATACTGTTTTCTAAAGTTAGACATAACGTTTTCACCGGGTTGCCCAAAGCATTCATGTGCTTCATGATAAGAGGTAAAATGTGCTTTGTTATTATTCTCCTGAACTACAAACTGTTTAGAAGAATCAAGAAGAGCAAACATCCATTCCTAAACCGCAAATAACGCCCGACGCCGGCCATTTTTTGATACAACAACATTTCCATCCAATTCCAACTGTAATGATTCAAGTGCTGGGTGACTAGAGTACACTGATTGAAAAATCTGTTAGCGCCATTGTTTCCTTTTTTACAAGTTTTATGTAAATAATACAGCTTCCCGTCACTCATTAAGGGACACGTTTATTTCTTTGTCTTTTTTCTAGTAGCCTTTATTTACCAATTAATGCCTCGCCAACCTTCAACCACTCATCTTTAACTTACAATTCGCACCTCTATTTCACACCTTTAGTTCACACCTTTACTCTCCTGCGAATAGCTAAACACCGCTATTTACACACCTCTAGCCCACTTCTAACAACACACCTTTATCCACCCACTACTAGTAACAAGTTCTTACGGAGGTACAGCCCATAAGTATTATTCCATGTCGACCAGGGGGGGCTTGGCCACTACAACGCTTTCCTTAATTAGGCAACATCGCGTGAATGCACCTCGCACTCATTCCTACTGTGTTTTGTATGAGTTCTAATGATCAAAGCATTGATTCAATGATTCCCATCTCATAATACAAAATCCAAAATAATTCCTATTCTTATAATAACTAATACTTAGTAAACAATCCATTGCGTTGATGTTGTTGTCATCGGAATACATACAAAACACAATAGGGATGGGTGCGAGGTGCATTCTCGCGATGTTGCCTAATTAAGGAAAGCGTTGTGGTGGCCAAGCCACCCCTGGTCGACATGGAATAATACTTATAGGCTGTACCTCCGTAGACCACATTTAGTCATCCACCTTCAATCATCCACACTTAGTCATAAGCTCTCAGTCACGTGCAGACAGCGAACCTGACACCAACTGACTTTCAGAGATGAGATTCCCGCCCTTTAACTCTGGAACATATAATACATTTCGAATGGTTGCTGGGATACATTGTCCAGAACTTATTCGAAGATTTAAACTGAGGCTACCTTTTCCTTTCACCGTAATATGGCGCCCATTAGCAATAGTAACAACTCCTCTGTGGGGTTCCAGAGATGTGAGAAGTTCTTTTCTTGATGTCATATGAGCCGAAGATCCTGAGTCAAGAATCCAGAGCGAAGATACGTCGGCAATCGAAGATAAGAAGGCCTTATCATTTGTTGTACTTGATGAGATGAGATCGGATAGATCCTCATCCGGGAAAACAGCGGCGTTAGCCTTGATTCGATTTAGTACCCATTTACCTCTGTCCTTGGACTTTGGTTCTAAATGATCTTGTAATTTTCGGCATTTGTTGAAGACATGACCTTTGTAGTATCCCCCATGCTTTCTGTAGTAAGAGTACTCTAATGTTTTACTGTCATTGATTGGCCTTTCATTTCCAAGGTAAGCTTTCGCAGAAGAGGGAACATCATGTTGCTTGACTGAATTTAAATCAAGTAACCTTCTATTGACGTCGGCAAATCTTAGATTTTCCTTGATAGTAAGATTGTCAATGATGTTGTTAAAGGATGGAGGAAGCAAGAGAAACAAGTACATGACTTTAACTTGTTCGACAGAAAGAAAACTTCTCAAAGCCACAGCTTCGGGTCGTGAGGAGTTGGCGCAGCGTGAGTAAATGTGTGCGTATGCAGTTTCGAATCGAGATATGTGATTTGAGATTGACTCTCCTTCCTCCATTTTTAAGTCGCAGAATTCTTTGAATAGCTGAGTGGTTGAAGTAGTCGATTCGTATTCGTATTTCTCTTTAAAAAGTCGCATGGCAACCCTAGCAGACTCAGGCTCCTCATCACAAGGGCAGACCATCTCTTGAAGTTCCTCCTAGACACCTACTAGAAGGGCGGAATACGCGGCGTCGTTACGGTCGTTGTAGCTTTCTAGTCGTGCTAAAAACGATTCATCATCTTTTTCCCCTTTAAGTGGTAGAAAATCTTTTTTGTCTCTACCAGTAATAACTGACTAAAGCTCCGCACCCCTGAGAGCAATGCGCCATGACTTGTACCATCTGCGGAAGTTTGACTGACCGACTTTAATAGGCAGAGTAGCCTTCAAGTTTCCGATAGTGACGATAGCGTTGGCTGACGTGTTGATGTGGAAGTTTGTCAGGTAACGATAGTGAGGAGCGCAAACCCGGGCTCATGACCAATTAAAATGATTAATGACAACTAAAGAGTGACATACCATTTCAGAGAGAGAAAGAGGTTATGATGATTGTGGATAATAGCTGATTAATTCTGTATTATTCTTGTTATCATTATTCTCTATCTAGTGTAGGATCTACCTAGTACATATATGAGAAATTGGAAGGACTCTACAATGTACTAATAGATTCTAGATCTTTCTCTATGTCTGTGCATAGTTCTTCAGATATCTAGCTTAATGCTGGAACATACTAGAATATGATTAGTCATACTCATATGTGATAATGCTTGATACATCATGCATTGTGAGTGGATATGCCATTATCAGGGATAATAGTATAGCAAGGATGATGGTACCAGGTGCAGTCATGTTTCTGCCTTAGTTACAACAGCGGTGATATTGTATTCGTAGGATGACGAAAGCATGCTCAGATACCCATGGGCTTTTCTCACTTTCCCCTATGGTGGGTATTCACGGAAGAGGGTACATGTCGTAAGGAGTTATTCTCGTAGTGATATCTGCAAATGAAGTCTGAGTATGAGTGTTCCAATCGTCAAACTGAGTCATTCTGCGAAATATACATACACTATGCAAAATGAAGTTCGCTTGTTCAGCCAACTTTTTACTCAAAAGCTCGTAGCTTCAGAACCACTCGTTAGAAAAAGTTAAAAACCTACATAGATGTAATTAAGTGTCTAATGAAGCATATTCTAAATTTTTGAACCACGACCTAATCTATACAGAAAATGGTGGCTGGGAGAAACTAACCAAGCGAGGCGAACTTCATTTTGCAGGCTATTTTAGTATCCAGTAATACCGCTCTTTGCAGCCAGGAAGGCTTCAGTTCGTCTCGGCATAGATTCAATTAGATTCTGACAGCTGCTTATAGGTATTTTTGACCTTTCATTGATACGCTCCCATGATTCCCCTACTCCCTTAGGATATTCGTCGTAGCTACCCAATCTTCTCTTCAACTCACCCCAGAGATGCTCTATTGGATTCAGATCCGGTGATTGGGCGGGCCAATCCAAGCAGGTGATCTTGTTCGATCCTAAGAGGGTCTTTGTAGCTCGCGCAGTGTGTTTGGGATCGTTATCTTGTTGAAAGATTAGTTGGTCGACAGGAGGCATATCTCCCAAGAGGCACTTTGCCTCCATACGACAGATCAAATTTTGGTCTAAAATTTTGATGTACTATTGTGTGTCCATCCTTCTCATTACCTGAACCATGGCACCTGGCCCTGACCAAGTCTTACAAGCCCAAATCATCACGTTCTCCCCCTCCAAATTTGACTATCTGGATTGTATTACTATCGTTGGGCAGTTGTTTATCTTTCTGCCACGTATAATTAATTCCGTCGCTGTAAATTCGATTGATCTTTGTTTCGTCAGACCAAACCCCTTTCTTCCAGTCTTTTATCGTCCACTCCTTATGTCTTAGGGCGAAATGCAGACGAGCTTTTCTGTGCCGAGCTGCCAGGGCTGATTTTTTGGGCTTCTTTTTGGCCTTCAAGCCCGACTCTCGAAGGACATTTCTGACGGTTTGCGGGCTTACACTAATACCTATAGACGCCTGTAGACTTGCTGTCGCTTCTTTTGGTGTCTTAACAATCCCGTTGACTATATTGTTGACAATTCTTCGCTTGTCCTGAGGGGTCAGCTTGCTTACACCCCCCCCCCCTTTTTCTGGCACTACTTTCTTAAGGAATGGTTTTCAAAAGCTTAGAAACCGTAGATTTGGAGCACTTAAGCTCACTCGTGATAGATCTGAATGACTTTCCCTCTTTGAGGTGCTGGATGATTTGGTCTCGAGTTGTAATGTTAAATCCAGGCATATCGCTTTGTTGTACACTCAATTACAACCAAAAGTTAGCCCAATACGTCTCGATTGACCATGTAGAGCACTTACGAATAATTATCTGAGTTTAGTTCGATGAATTGAGATCGTCGTGGATTCAAAGTGCGGTATTACTGGATACTAAAATAGCCTGCAAAATGAAGTTCGCCTCGCTTGGTTAGTTTCTCCCAGCCACAATTTTCTGTATAGATTAGGTCGTGGTTCAAAAATTTAGAATATGCTTCATTAGACACTTAATTATATCTATGTAGGTTTTTGACTTTTTCTAACGAGTGGTTCTGAAGCTACGAGCTTTTGAGTAAAAAATTGGCTGAACAAGCGAACTTCATTTTGCATGGTGTACCTTCCGTAATCATACGCGTCATAGCCGCAGGCTGCATGCGCAAATTTGATTTAAGAATAAAGATAGAGTAAAAATGGTTACATTATACAGTAGAGCCTGTCCAAACCCGTAGTGGGTCCCGGTCTAATTATTGAAAAGATTCATTGAAATGTAACTATTTATATTTTCATTACTTATCCCTGCAATCACAATAATGTGTAAGGGTAAATGTTACAAAAGTAAGTACAGTCGTCCCTCTCTAACTCGATAGTGGGTCCCGGTATAAGTGTGAAAATATTCATAGAAATTCAACCATTTACATTTGCAATACTTGCCCCTGCACGAAAAATGACCTGTAAGGGTAAGTGTTACAAATATAAAAGTCCAAGTTACAATGAATATTTTCAACACTTTTACCGGGACCCACTATCGAGTTAGAGAGGGACGACTGTATCAATAATTCACTAGATCTTAACAATAATTAAATCCGAGACCTACTACTCTGATACTACGGTATTAATCGTGTATAGGCGCTAAAATTCGACTTTTACAGGGTATATAGGCTTTTACTAACTTGAATTAGCATGACGATAAGTAGATCTCCCCACCTAAACTTTAAATTTGTATGGCAAAAATTTCACAACGAAATATTCGTTGGTTTTGCTTTTTTGGTCCATTATAGCCCTCTATTCACTTTTTAATTCATTAATACATTTCATAAATAAATTATACTTCTATCTAGCTAATAATTTACATATCCGCCTTCAGCTTCGTAAACGGCTCTGATTCTTCGGGGCATCGAATCTATCAGTTTCTCCAAGTCATCCCCATTAAACCCCAGATCCCACGCCTCGTTCATTATTTGACGAAGATGCCCTTGACTCCGCTGCCCCCCTTGATCCAACGCTGGATAAAGACGCTCCATGTACGCTTTCATATAACTCCACAAAGTTTCTATCGGATTTAAATCAGGAGAATATGGCGGCCACTCCATTAGAGAAATATTCCTCCTTTCAAACTCACGCATAGTTTGCCTCGACTTGTGAGGAGGGGCGTTGTCCTGCATCACATCTAGTCCTGGTTCCCGAAAGACCGCACTCTCTATGAGAGGCACTATCCTCTCGCAGTAACTGGCCGCAGTTATATGGCCCCACTCCTTCTCCCAAATCAGGCAAGGCCCCTTCTGTCGTCCAAAGAAAGATCCCCAGAACATCCACCCAACTCTCCTCCGCGTCTTGGCTAGGACACAGGTATCTTCGTACTCTTCCCCAATCTTTGACTTAAACTTAGCTCAAGGGAACTCTAAATCTTAGGAGCCTTTAAGGGACTACTGACCTTTCTTGTGACCCAACGATCACTTTGCCGACCATTCATAGCCCAAGTCTCGTCGGACCAGAGGACTCTCATCCAATGTTCCTTCCGCCAGTGGAGATGTATTCTGGCAAACTCATATCTCTTCAGTTTGTTGACTGAAGAGATAGGAGGTTTTAATCGTGCAATCCTGCGTGCATATCCCCTCTTTGCCAGTTCACGTCGGATCACATTCTCGCTCACACCAAAGTGCCGAAATATAAAATGTGCAAGTTGGAAAAATGACATCCGATGATTTTCCGATGATAAACAGACGAAAAATTCTATTTCATCGACCTGGGAACTACTTAGAATAGGTGGCCTACCACTGGAGTACTGAGGCTCGGTATTTTCAACGCTCATGGTGTATTGTACCTGTCGCCATGTAATCCCAAGGCGTTGAGAGATTTTGACGTAACTGTGTCCCTCACTGGCCAAGGTTCTAACCTGCACATGTTACTCTCTTAACCTTATCAATTTGTAGATTTCAGACTTACTTGAATACGTTGAGTTTGTGTTAGGCGTTTTGCATAAGTAGGAGATGCTGATGATGGAGAAGGTTGTTGAGGTGAATCCATCTTTGCGGCAATCTAGTACAGTAAATTAAAATCTTCTAAAGTAGTTGACTTAAGGTTCAGATGCACTCACATGAAGTAAAAATTAGATAGATGAATGAAATAAAAGTATGCCGTTGAGCAAAATAATAGTAAATAGCTGACAATGATTTAAACGAAACGACCTCAGGTGTGCGCGAGTGAAGAAAGGTGCAGGCATGTAGGTGGGCGTTGGACTTCATATACAGATGCATATCTCTTATGCCTTAGGCCATAAGATTTTAAAATTTGAAGCTAACAGGGATACTGTGGATCTATCGTGAGGTAACCTGGAATATCACCACTTTATCTCCACTTTATCCCCGCTTTAACCCCTGTACCCTATAAGAAGCGGATCAACGAACAATACCCTATCATGAGAGTATGGGTTTGGACATGTTCTACTGTATCATCGTACAAGCACTCACAGGAGACTAACCTACTATGGATTATTCCTATCGGAAGTTATCAACACACATCCTGAATGGGACTACCGGCCGATCACTACCCACCTATGTACCTGGAGTTATTATTGCGGAAGGATTTATTGTCAAGAACTCAAAGGGTACTCATGCACCGGGTACAAGCGTTAGTAGGGATAGGAGCGCTTCCTGAAAATTTGATTTCAATTACAAGCGGTCGTATGAGTATTTTTTTTTAAATTACTTAAGCGTCGTGCCCGCGCACAGCAGCGTGAAACTAAGTAACATGTGCCGTTTAGCCCAGCCTCAAAAAGCTACCCGACGATTCAGTGTCTAGATGACTCAAAAGGAAACATGGAGACCTAGGCCTTCTTGCCTAGCATCTCGAGTAATAAATACAAAGTTAAGAGCACCTTTCCGCAAGGTCTCTTTTAGGATACTACTCCTAGTGGGGGTGCCTACTACGAAGAATGGGGAATTGGAGGGTAGTAGGTGTTGCGTATGTATATCAACAGCCGTACCGTCACTTGAGGGGAGCTATAGTGGACTTAGCTATTGATCATCCTGAGTCGGCCAATCTTGGAATTTTTAGCTTTCCAGAGCTATCATCTACGGAGGTACAGCCCATAAGTATTATTCTAAGTCGACCAGGGGTGGCTTGGCCACCACAACGCTTTCCTTAATTAGGCAACATCGCGAGAATGCACCTCGCACCCATCCCTATTGTGTTTTGTATGTATTCCGATGACAACAACATCAACGCAATGGATTGTTTACTAAGTATTAGTTATTATAAGAATAGGAATTATTTTGGATTTTGTATTATGAGATGGAAATCATTGAATCAATGCTTTGATCATTAGAACTCATACAAAACACAGTAGGAATGAGTGCGAGGTGCATTCTCGCGATGTTGCCTAATTAAGGAAAGCGTTGTGGTGGCCAAGCCCCCCCTGGTCGACATGGAATAATACTTATGGGATGTACCTCCGTACAGGGGATTCTATGGGGTAGATTTATAGCTTGAGTTCACTACTCACAAGTACTCCGATGATTAGTATACCGGTTTGTAGAGATTGAGATCCAAGAAAGGACATCAGGGCGATAAGTTTGAAACCATCATCAACCATGGTAAAGGTTGTCATGTTACCACTGTCCTAGGAATTTGTTCTTGGCTGATAATCGTTGCACCATAAGTTTACGGATGTGTAGGCTACATATAGTCTCAATTACAAGCGCTAGTTTCACAAGGACCAGTTTTGTTAGTATTTTTTTTTCCAGCATGTTTGCAACGTCTTTGGCAAATATCCTCGGGACAAGATTCAAAACACTCGCGCTAGCAGGAACAGTCTTTATAATTTACCTGACTGAGCTGTCAATATGTCCCTAAATGCTTGACATGCTTGGACTTTGTAAATGTCCCGGACGAGTGAAAACTACGATATGGGAAATCGAAGGTCCTTGTAGCCTCCCTCTGTGATTAATTTTGTCCCTATTTTCGCCAAAATTTGTATGATACTAGAGACAAAATAATAAACGAAGGGGATTACAGGGACCTTCGATTCCCCACACCATAGTGTACAGTACAAAATCATCTCTACCGGAAGTGAAGATATGCTAACAAATTTCAACAAATTGACTCCCTATAATCCACAAGGCACCGATTCTTCTCGGCAAGTACCGGTAAACAAGTCAGCAGAAATTTGTGTTAAAGCTCTGCAGTATCGATTTCTTAGGGGCCGTTTGTACAAGATTAATGTTTACTTGGAACTTTCGGCCGGGTCAATGTTGATTAACTGATTGATTGATTTTCACTTAACACCATGTAGACTCACGGGATTAGCCCAGCCACTGTGCCCGTCAAAGAGCGCTTGGCCCGCCTTAACAGCCTGAGGCCAACAGGCGTTGATGTTGATTAACGTTACCGTTTGTGCCAGCACCAGTTGAACAGTCACCTATGCTGCTAGCGATACCAATAATTTAGTTAAACTAAACTAAACTGGGTCTAGTACTAACCTGCACCTACTTTTTTTTTTCAAGTTTCTGGAGTTGACGCGTGTTGGCTTGCGTAGATATTTTCGGAAGAAACGTATTCTTTGGTTGGAATAAATCAGTTTCTGATGTTTGGATCACTCACACCCAGATTTAATTTGCAAATACCGTTACGATGTTAATCCTTCGGGTAGGTAACTTCTTCCATAAAGACCCAGCACACGGAATAGCGAGAAAAACACATGGCTGTCTGAGTATAATTTCATCATTCTGAGACTTCTAGGTCACTGCGGGGGATTGTAATTTGATGGTCATGCTAGATTTGAACTAGCTTTCTCTGGTTTCAAGTAAGACATTTGTTCAAGCTGCCCAGACTCTAATCGGGAGATCGGCCTGGACGATGTACAGGGGCCCAGGGGTACAGGGTCGCGAGGGTAATACTTTGCCTGCATAAAGTGAGCTCTGCCACTTTATGCGGGCAAAGTATTACCCCCGCGACCCTTTAACTGAAGGCAGTACAGTAGAGCCCCTCTAAGCTAATAGTGGGTCCCGGTATAAATGTTGAAAAGATTCATTGTAACTTGGACTTTTATATTTGCAATACTTACCCTTACAGGTCATTTTGCGTGTAGGGGTAAGTATTGCAAATGCAAACGGTAAAATTTCTATGAATCTCTTCAGTAATTATACCGGGAATCACTATTAGCTAAGAGGGGTTCTACTGTGTGTCTTTGCAGGGTTTTTAGTTGCCGATTATTATACCAATATGGCGGTTTCCTTTGTTGATCTTTTCTAAGCGAGGCCATATTAGGATAAGCTCAAAACCTAAATATTAATTTAAGGTGGGAGATTTCTTGGCGACGAAAGTAAAGGCAATATGTCACTCTTGGCTAAACGTTGAATGGTGTCTTAAGAAATCCACATCAAGGATAATGTCAAGGATTTCCATAGATCTATCTCAAGATTCTAATATAAAAAATGTTCCTAATATGAAGTTGGACCCCTTGAACTCTAACTACCTCTTCACATCTCTTTGACATGCTTAGAATGAGTGATCAAAGCTCATCCTCTGTTGTACAGTTGTACCAGGCCTCTAGTATAATTCGGCGATTCTCTGCTTTACTCCGCTGCCTCCCCCGCTCAAACTCTGGATATAAATTTTGAATGTATAGTTTCATCATACCCCACAAATTCTCAATTGGATTTAGATCTGGGGAGTTTGCTGGCCATGAAATAGGTTGAATTCCATGTGCCATGAGATAATCTCTTGCGGGAGGTGCTTTGTGTACTGGCGCATTGTCGTGTAAAATAAATATGCACGACCTGTCTCTTGCCGTCTGTTTCTGTGCCAGTTCACATCAAGGGGAAGAATGTGTTGGCGATAGCCTTCTGAGGTCATCTTGCCCCAGTCGGTTTCCCAGAAAACACAAGGGCCTCTCTCGATTCCGGCGAAACTACCCCAAAACATTCAAGAATTATTCTTACGGTATCGATCAACGACACACGTATTATCATAAGCCTCTCCTTTCTTCTTGGACTGTGAGTAATCAAAAAACTTATGGATTTATATAGGAATTGCTTACCTTTCTAGTCACATAGCTCGGCATAATAGGTCCGTCATTAATCCAAGTTTCGTCGCTCCAAAGTACTTGCGACCACTCTTGTTCTTGCCATTGAAGGCGTTGTTCTGCCCATACTTTTCTTGCCATCATGTGATTCTCTGATAACGGCGGAGACCTTCTCGGAAGGCATGGAGAGTACCCTCTTCCCTTGAGTGCACTACGGATTGCACTTTCTCCAGCAGCTCATGAGAAATGAAGTGACAGTTCTAGATAAGAACATTATCGTGCCTCGCGAGAACTGCAGATGAATTCTTCCAACTGATCGATTTGGATAAGAGAAAGTTTAGGAGGGCGTCCAGTCCTAAATTTAGGAGATGCACGACTAGATTAAACAGTGTTCTTGACTTTTGAATATGTTACTCTTAACTGAGTCGCAATTTGTTTGTACGTGAATCCCGTCCGATACAGTGCAAGTATCTGGGGAAATCAGTTCGTATAAGTGCCTAGTTCAGTACCAGAATTCTACACATACCTCAAGTCTTTGAACTCAACTGAGATATGAAGCACGAGTTTGACCTTGTAAAGTAGCTTGAGTATTCACGATTAGAGGATAGTAATTCTAATAAAGTAGATTCTCGGGAGGCTTGTGCTAAATTTCGAATGACGTTCAATAACTTTATCTTTTTCTAATATCTGTAAGATGGATTAATTGACAATGATGCAGCCGTAGATTTTTACAAACAAATATCAAAAATGGCTTTTCTGATGAAATGAAATGGGTATGAAAGATTAGATAATATGATCTCGTCTAACCTAGGAAATTGTATAGCATGGCTAGGTTATATCCATATTATAGCCCCTGTATATAAAATTTCCAGCTGCCTTCACTCACCCCTGAGCCCCTGTACTACTGCACCATCCGACTGTATACTAATTTGTGGCATATGGCAAATCCAGCATTGTCATCCGCTAAACCTGGAAGTAAAGTTGCCCTGTATTTTTATCAGAGTGCATCAACAGTAATGAATAGCCTACACATGTGGATGGAGATGCGGATTACCCAATTGTCCTCAAATAATGAACTGTAAAGTAATAGGAAATAAAACATGTCATGTAAGATAGGGAGACATTATCTTTACAAGTGTAACTTATCTGAACAAAGAATCATTGAATAATTATTACCAATTGCCTGCTTCAGGGTATCGAAGAGAATGCCAAATCTTATTGTGATTTGCCATCGTTGTTGGCAACCGAATATGTACAGCGTCGGGATAGCTAAGGAAGCTTAGCTTAGGAATTTCAAGCACGCAAATCTTGTGATCCTGCGGAAAATACGAAGTCGATCGTCAGGTTTATATGATAAACAATCAGCATATTGACGGGGATTAGGATTTATGTTAGGGGTAGGATCTAACTTTCACTAGGGTGAGAAGACGATTATGTCACATACAGTCGTCCCTCTCTAACTTGATTATGAGTCACGTTATAAGTGTTGAAAATATTCATTGTTACTTGGACTTTTATATTTGCAACACTTACCCTTACAGGTCATATTGGGTGCAGGGGTAAGTATTGCCAATGTTAATGGTTTAATTTTAATGAATATTTTCAACACTTATACCGGGATCCACTATCGAGTTAGAGAGGGACGACTGTAATATACATGAGTTTGATTTATGTATGACGTAGTGAATATTTTGGTAGGACGAAAGAGCTACTCGCAGTGTGGCTAATACCTGTATAGCTAAAATCAAGGCCATAACAAGTTAGCCTCGATAATAACTCAGCTAGCTTGCTACTTTATATTCTTCACTTCATCTGCTTTTTCCCTTACACACAAACCCTCAACTCTCCAACTCTAACATTCCATCTCATTCACCGTATACCAGCATCGACGTAGTCACTCCAGATATAGGCAGCATATTTCTGCTTCCTTAGACATTTACACAGAATTTATCCGAAAGGAGAAGCACTTTCCTGATGGAATCCATTGTTTTACAGAAGGCGGCAAAGGGAGGTTCGACTTCGCCTGTCTATCACAATGTTGGTGATGCAGGGTCCAAAACTCTCTGGGTAAGTGACCTTGACCAACTTCCTGAGTGAATACCTGAATCGAATTTTTTATTTGGAGCCAAATTTAGGACGGCACTAATCTTTTCCCAGGTTGTTTTCGTGATTATGCTGCTATCGACAATTACTTTCGCCATTCTTTCATTGCGAGTACCAGTTGTAAGTTCCACCCCAAGATGCACCTAACACACCTAACTTTATTAGCAAAAACGCCTATTCCATATTCTGACAATGTTCATCACTCTATTTGCTTCAATATCTTATTTCGCCATGGCTACTGGTGACGGTAACTCCTTTGTGAAACACTCGGACGATTCATACCGACAGGTATTCTGGGCTAGATACGTTGACTGGGTTGTCACTACACCCCTACTACTCTTGGATCTCGCATTCCTTGCTGGCCTAGATGGAGCTAGTATTCTTGTTGCTGTTGTCTTCGACATTCTCATGGTCTTACTAGGCCTATTTGCCGGATTTGCCCGAAACAATACGCTTAAATGGGGTTACTACGCATTCTCATGCATTGCATACTTTACTATAGTTTTCTTGTTTGCTTTCCCCGGTCGACGTGCAGCATCAACCCAAAAGAGTAGCAACTCAAACTTATTTGCCGGACTCGGCGGCTTCACTCTTATTCTATGGACTCTTTACCCAATTGTCTGGGGCATTGGTGATGGAGCTCGTCTTTGGAGTGTCGACTCAGAGATAATTTCATATGCTATCCTTGACGTTCTTGCAAAACCCGTTTTTGGATTTTGGCTTCTTCTAACCCACTCTAAAAACGCTGAGAGTATCGAGGGATTTTGGACACATGGTTTAGTATCCGAGGGTGCCATCCGAGTTGGTGAGGAGGAGTAAGCTTTCAAAAGATATCGTAGCTTGACTCAAGGAACTAGTGATGGTTTCTCTGCACAAGCTTACCTAACTTAGTGGTACACCAAAGTTTGATCGATACGGGGAATAAGAAAAACTTGCCCACAATTCATTATTTCCAACTAGTTCTAATTAACATGAATTTAATAGTTTACTGTGCCTTAAAAGCCTTGGTAGACGCTGCTGTAACGAGTAAATTAATTTATTAGCTGTAGAAAAATTAAAGAAAATGCTTATAGTCACTACTTGATATAATAACCTTGATGTCTCAGTTAACGGTAGGATATCGTCTTACGACAATGAACTTGCAGACTTTCGTGTCATCTATTCTAGTCAGGTCTTAATACTAACAAATTTCATATTTTTGAATCATCCAACAGATTGGAGCAGCTTGAAAGTTTAGCATGCCAACATTATTTTCTACTATGTCAAATCCACTAACATAAATTCAATAAGTCTTGCACGAGATAGAGTTGCACATGGATTTGATGACGTTTTTATCTTGAAATGGATGGAAGCGGATGTGTAATAGGAAATTTTGATCGTGACACCAGTACACGTTAAAGCAAAGTTGAGAGTTAGATGTAGGTGTAACGTCATCAGGAATTCGTATTTTCAACGACCGAAGACACAATCTTAGCCATCATCGTAGGCGAACATTTACTTTGTCTCAGCTCTGAATGTTGTGAACAGCCGAAGTTAGTATCACATATCAATGAACAGAAATCGTTTACACTGATACAAAAGTCCCATCTGTCAACAATCATTTTAGGGATCAGACATTACGCATGTGTATGCGTATCAAATTTCTGCCGGGTTAGTCATGCGAACACCGCCACGAACTATGACAAGGATGGTACAGTGTAGTCTAGCTACAACGATAGAGATTTCTGTGTGATAATTTTTAAGAATAATTTGAGATTTATCGATACATTTGCAATGCATATCATTAGGTGCAAATGTAGTTGAGGAGTTAGTCTTGCAAAGATAACTGATTAATCTTGAATAAATCTTCGCAATTGTTATACCTGATATATTACCGTTGTAGTCTGACTGCACTGTTGTTGGACGTCAATGGCTACGTGCTTTAAATTTTGAATATTCCCGGGCCACCGGTTCCTCTACCAGCCTTGACTAATTTTCCAGATAAAGTATTGGAGAGATGGTAGATGTCTGATACTCGAGCAAGTTTTGCTGACATCTCCACCTGATTATGCCAGGGCTGCGGGTAAGAATTGTATATCTTACTTTGGTGCGTTAACTCTCTCTGTGGCAGTGATTGTCTTTATCTTTAGACTTCCGATGAGCTTGCTAGAGGATAATTTATGAATCGTTGGGGACCGGCTTGACTGAACTCAGGTCTCACTAAGAAAAGATGCCCGTGTGACTCGGACATAGTAGCGCTTCTTGTCCGCGCATGCATGGCTCGGATGACGAATGAACATGGGAATCTCTTGATAGGCGCTACCATTGCCGGGGTCAACAGGGCATGTGGACGATTAGAGTAGGTCAGCCGCTGAAAAAGAGATACTGGCAATTACCTGCTGTCGGGCAGTAGTGGTTGAGGGTTAGTTTTACAGGGGTTATCACGATAATATTCCGATTACCTCATTTGGTGTGCATTTTTACATGTATGTCGGTGTGTATGATCATCGCTCTCAAGCTTGATACACGTAGATATGGGTGAAGGAAATAATTTTTGAGGTTTATTTATCATTGATACTTTACTCATCATTGTGGTGCTGAGGCTTGGCTAACATAATTATTTTGAGTCTTGTGCTAGTCACAATTTAGGTGGGGAAACTGTACTTGTCTAAGTTTATGGACTAGTGCCAAGGGACAATAAAGGAGGAAATGGGTTGAAGAGATTTACGAATTATTTGTCATAACTTACAGGCTGAATACAGTATGAATTAAAAAAAAGAAGCTGAACTAGTGAGGATCATGAACATTAATTTAGATAGGCTCATGGTTTGTGGGAATTCTGATGGCTCGCGGTCGATTAGTTGATCAGATTTAGGGACAACACGATATACGATGATTATGTTGGGAGGATTAGATGTTCTTGGTGTTGGAGTCGGGTGGCGCTGGTTGAATGAAATATAATCATACTTCTTATGTATCTCTAAGGCAAGAAGGGGGTAGTTAGAAAGAGCTTTATAATATCAAGAATATGATGTAAAATTGTTGACTTCTCTGATAGAGTACTATTCAATTTGTTAAGTGAACTTACCCATTCTTTGTAAACCCCATCAAAATATTTTTTCTACACAAAGAAACTCACTAGTATTGGTATCCTTCACATACCCCTACATAGAGACGGACTTTGTCCCTAGTTCCATACAAATCTGTCTGTGATTAGGATAAAGTACAACCTTGTACCGAACGACGTGCAGATTGACATGAGATGATTGGACAATAGGGAGTCAAAGTTCCCGATTCTAGGTTTCTTTATCGGCACTTGTCATTCCTTAGTCCTATGCACCTGAATCAGGGCCAGCTACATGTTCTGCACAGAAACTTGAAGCTTGAAAATTCCAAAATCGAGAATTTGGGCGCTTTCATGCAGTCTGAAGAAAATGCAACAAGAAAAATTCGTAGGCCTGAAAGATCTTTCTTGCAGACTCGAATTAAAATTACATCCAATGTGAAAAGAAGATGAGTTTCACTCTAGGTCTGAAATCATCGAAAGAGGAAAAGCGGCTAATGTAGAATCCGCTCTAAAGGACAATTCCTTTAGTCGAGCTTTTCGTGCTGTTGATGGAATAGGGCTAACTCTTCGACTACTTATCTTTCTATGCCACCTCAATCGACCAGATGAGAAGGCAATTTCTAGTATTTTTTCGGAATTAGAAGACATCGTTCGCGAATAGAATCGAAGTGAAATTGGGGCTTAAAATAGGTTGACAGAATGGATGAAGAAAAGAGTCGGCCAAAGAAGTTTTCGGCGCCTCACTTCGAGGCAGCCACTCTACCGCACTTACAGACCACAAAAGCTGGACATCATGAAAGCGTACCAAATTGTAACTGGAAGTTCGCTGACTTCAAGATGGCCCCGGCAATACGCCTAGTTAATAGATATCTTTGTAGAAGCATCTCAGTGTTAAAGGCACTTTATTCTGCATGAAGCCAGCTGCATATAGTAATAGTTGCTCTCATATCGATCCACTTTACTCTATTGGGTAGCACATGTTATGGGTTCATAAATAAAGCTAAGAGGACTCCAAAATTAAACTGAAACAGACTTCGGTTTGAAAAAGTTAGCATCGATACTTTTCTTTCAGGGCGATCCTATCGTCTCTCAGCTTCAAAGATGTAATTCCGACTGATTATTACGAATTAAAATATTTTGCCAAGAATAGAATCATTTGCCTTGTCGCTCATATTTAACAAGGTTGCCCTTATAACACAGTTTAATGAAAATTTTTAGGTAACATTTTCAATCTTTACCTTTCCAGCAATTATATGTAACTGGGGTGTACGTAACTTTACCCCCTATTTATGTTCAGATATAGCTCTTATGGTCCTATGGTGTGCCATCGATAGTCAAAAAAACCCCCATCGATGCGCAAGTATTTTCAAAAATACTTGTATCTTGTCTTTAAAAACGGTTATATCCCAGGGCTGGCTTAACTAGTTCCTTGTCCAAATACCTTCTAACGATTGTGCGTCATTGAGCTTTTCAAAAATGCCAACAAATCTAAGATATTTCATATGTTGATGAGGTAGCTAATGATTGCAACATTTTATTAGCGTGAACTTCAACATCTGCTTCTAGAATGTCAAGTCCACCATGACGCTCGACCCGAACATAAGAGAAAAGGGGACAGGAAGCTGGGGCAGCCTGGGCTTGTAACCCTAGCAGAAAAAGTTCTCTCTTCAGACAATTCAAACAACTATATCATCAAATACGCCGGGTTTCAATCAGGTGATACCTGCCTCACCTCGAG
This sequence comes from Podosphaera xanthii, assembly GCA_028751805.1. Classification (NCBI taxonomy): domain Eukaryota; kingdom Fungi; phylum Ascomycota; class Leotiomycetes; order Helotiales; family Erysiphaceae; genus Podosphaera; species Podosphaera xanthii. The sequence goes on from JAPWIX010000008.1 coordinate 1,470,757, forward strand.
GAGGTAAAGATGCAAAGCCGAGTGACGAATACAATTTGGAGTGACCGGATTACCTCAAGTTCCTAATATTAATTGACTGGCGAGCAATCAATGTCCGCATTTTAATTGCGGATAAAGAGATTCCTAGGGGCGGAAAAAAAGAGGGCTATTATCAGGTTGGTAGGTAGCTGAGCTGGCACTAGAGGAGATTTGAATGAGAATATAAGGGGCTACAGGCTTTTCAAATCAAGGTGGAAAGTGCTTTGAGGCACGAAAGGGTGCACAAAGGATTATCTGAAGATTTTACTTGTGACAAAGAACTAAGCATGAAGAAATCTTTCTGCCGAGATTTTTCCAGCTATCCACGCCTTCGGTGCGTATTACCAAACGCTGCTTGGTGTTGGCTTATGCCAAACTCCGGGTACGAACACGCCTGTATGAGAAGGACACACATTTGGACAAGATGGATCTAGCCACAGGGGGAGAAGATACCACGTCTAGGGCTCGAGATTTCCATGAAGTTAAGATAGATGATAAGATAGTTAATGCTCTAATAATCAAAGGACTCGCCGGTTCTTGTTAGGCTCCAATATAACAATAGCAAAATTCTGCATATTCTACAGCAGCAACTTCAATTACGGAAAGTGCATTAGCGATTTTGCAGGTGGAGGCAGCTCCAAGAGCGACTTAGGAGCCAAGGTGTTATAAGGTTAAATGGGGATGTGGAGTGGTTGCGACTTGTCTAGTGATGGTGCTGTCCTTCGATGGAATAGTCAATGGTGTGAATGAATGGTAAGTATGACATAAATGGTTATACTGAATGCGTATAGTGGATGGAATATCGCCTTGATGGTCACGATAGAGACTATTACTCTTGCTACTCTGACTATGGCAGTATCTATATACATCTTTCCTCCAATATCAAATATCCGATGCCTACTATGAAACTACATTACGAGTTCTAATATTGTATAAAAGAAGATGTTATACATGACTCATTAGTTTCAGCAACTTTGTCACTTGGCACGTTATCCTTAAGCTTCAAACTCCAGATATCTTTGAGTCATAACCGAGTCAGCACAACACAAGGCCGATTTCAAGTCCGGCGACACTCGCGCCCACTTTCAACACAGGCAGATCCTCCAAGGAAAAAGTAAACAATCATCATTCTCGCGGTCTGAAAAAGAGCGCCTGCGTATCTAAATGAGTACAGGTGATTAATATTTGAATCTACAAAGAAGCAAGCTACCTTATAATTCCGCAGGGATGTATGTACACCTGACCTTCCTTCCCTTCCTACAAAGAATACATGTGGTCCTAATATCGCTGAAGGTTCCTGAGTGCCTAATGTTTCAATAGTTTTTTGCAACAGAAAGTTGTCCTAGTATCAGATAACCTCCATATTTCAGCCAGTTCCTACGTTACACAAAGTTCCGGCACAAATAAACAGGAGCCCCTACCAGTACCAGACCATACACAATCTACTAACTCCGCATAGTCTGTGCACGCCCATGCACAAGATAGGCTAGAGGAGCAACTCAGCTAATCAGCTGTTACACTTATCCACAGCTGTAAAAACAGCGCGAACTCATCTGAAACCGGTAGCTCAGCGAAAGGAGTGGAAATCATCGTGGTTTTGATGGGGCTATGTGACAATTCACTACTAAAAGCCAGAGCTGTAAAGTAGTAAAAGATAAATTTACAATTTACTGTACAGAAGAAAATAATTATCGATGGACCATGGTATTATCACACATCCAGCTAATTCTTCAATACTTGCTGACTACCCTATAACGCCTCGTGGAATTGCCACCATGGAAGCTTCATGTATTAAGTTTAGTTTACGCCTCCACCTCAGCGCCTGCGCTTACCAACGTAGACTACAGGGTTTACCAGCTTGCCAGCTGTCACAGTCTTCCCCCTTCTCCTTGAGTGTTGAGTTGGGAAATCCGTTTACTTCAACGCTCACGCCATACTAATTTGGTATGTGGCTCAGTCGGCCCAACAAATGTTCCACTGCTAGACTCATTTGGTCCATCATTGTTTGTCATAAGCGGTATGTAGACAGCGTAGGGAGAGAGAGGGACAAGAGGTGGGTGTCAGGCTAAAGGTTGCCATCCTACATGATACACGAGATAGATGCATCACCACTCGGCTAAAAGGCCAGACCAGAATCATAGAACACTATGATCTGGCAATCTCCATATACATATTATACCGCAGAGGTATTCCTGAGATTGTTTAAAATTGAGCCGTAAGTCTTTTCAAACGTATCAAGAGCCTTAGTCTCTTGGACATATTCAACAGGTTCCCATATTGGGTCTATCCAGCCAACCCACCTTACTGACGCCCGCCGATAAGTTCCCCGTCCTCAGCAAATCGTTCTTGCCCGCAAGGTTGCTTCTATTTCGTAGTCTGATTCTTCTAGGTTGTCAAAAACTGGAGGATTTTGTGTGTAATCTCGTATCTGGCTTGGAAATGAGTTCGTGCCAGCACGCTTTACAAGTTCAACGTGGAACCAATTATAAATATTACATGGGACGTTAAATTCAACAGTGAGTGCGTCAGGAACTGCGGTGGCCTCATACTTAGCATGTTGCCAAGCTAATTTCATTGATAACTGTGGCATACTCATGTGTTTAAGATTAAGCCAAACTTTGTCACCTACGTTAAACCTCTTTGGTTGTCGACGAGATTGATTAGCATTGTTCTCGTAACGTTGCTGCGCAGAAGCCATGGCTGCTTGAACGAATTCTTGTGCGTCTCTCAATTGGTTTACGTAATTATTAGTTGAAAAAGTTCCTGGGTGCCTCGAACTGTCTATAACTGGCGTGAGCTTCGAAATGGGGCCCAAATTATTACCGTGCAGAAGAAAGAAAGGGCCAATTCTATCGATTGCTGAATGCTGCCGCGAATTGAGAGCTAGCTATGCCAAGGGCAGGAGGTTGATCCAGTCAGTTTGAGCATAGCATACGAAGGACCGCAAATATTTGTACATTTCTTGATTCACTCTTTCACTTGCATTTGACTGGGGCCGACAGGCCGTCGTTAGGCGCTGGGTAATTCCGGTCAACTGGCAAAAGGTTTTCCAGAAATGGCTTAACCAGTCGCTACTCTTATTGCTTGTAAGATATCTAAGGAATCCGTGATAACAATAATATTGAACCATAAAAATTTCAGCACACTTCTTCGATTCCATTAACCGAGTGCCAAACATGAACGCTTCCTCAGATAATCGGTCTGTCATTACCATGACATTGTTACAGCCTTACGATATGGACAGGTCTGCCACAAAGCCTATTGTTAGCTCACTTCCCACACGGCCTGGGATTGGCAAAGATCTAAGGAACCCCGCTTTCGCTTCTCGCCAAACGGCATTTCTTCTGGAAACATCGCAATTTCGAATAAAACGTCTTACTGAATCCCTCATTTTTGGCTAAAACCACCGACGTAGTAATATGCCAACCATTGTGTCTTTTCTAGGATGACCAGTGAGATTACTGTCGTGCGTTTTCTGTGTCGTGACTCCTTGTACTTGGATCTTGATGGCTTAGCTTGTGCTTGATCTTGGTGAACAATCTCTTGAAATACTGAATACCTGGAGCTCTGAGACACTGACGATAGCAGATAATGTCACGTAAGCTTTTGTAACAAATAACAAGTGTAGATGTGGATAACCTGACTTCTTGAATCCTGACTAGACTTGATGCGTAGAATAAATACAAGACTAAAAGCTGGAGAGCTTTCAGCTAGAAGACCTAACCACTATTTATACATGAGTCTACCTAGTACATTCCCTAGTACTAGTTACTAGAACCCCATCCCATCGAACGCCAGCGAATACTGTAGAACACCAAAAATACAGTCGATTGAAATAGAATTCCATAGAACTATGCAATGCCTGGAATTCAATCGTTGTTAATAACAATCAACAGGGAAAAAACCAACAATAATGAAAATATTAATTAATTAGTGACGATCGGCAAAATAATTTATCAACGTCATTGAAGCCATTGATGAAGATTGACAAAATGCATGAAAACTCACACCAATTAATTAAAGACAATATGTGAATAAAATTTATGCAAAAGAACTAAATGAATTCAAGCCAAAACGACTAGCTTCAGCGGGCCATTCCGTCACATTCTGCATGATCGCTGTGAGCAAGGGCTCGTAGTCAGGAATCCATACTCGACTTTCTCTACCTCAACAAAAGCTGTCCACAGCAACTATACACTCCACTATTTGGGCCTTTAATTTTAGTGCCAAATTAGGAGGAAAACCTCTTGTGTGTAACATTCTTGTTAAGAGCGCTTATGCAACTAAATGAGAAGAGGTAAAATTATACTCCAATCCGTGGAGAAGCTTTAATGTGCGACATGCTACCAACTAATATACATTTTGGGTTTTATCTAGAAGATTCTTCTTAGCCCTATTGCCTTCTAAGATTCCCGAGGTTTCTATCTTTCAGAAGGCTCCGGCTCGCAGATAATTCGAGAGTAAACACGGACCCCTTGTCGACCCCTCAATAATCTGCATTGAATAATTCTGTGTGCAAGCATATGCATAAAATAGGCTACTGGCATAACTCAGCTCACCAGCTGTTACAATGCGCCAGATTTTACCACGTCTTGTGCACGTCGCCAATCTATGTCTTCCAGAACCCCTGTCAGAAATAGGCCATGATTCATTGCGGCACTGATATCAGGTGATATCAGATGACATCACATGTCAGGATTAGCGCATACTTAGTGCTGTCACGCAAATAATAATTGATTCATGTGTTGTCGCTTAACGAGGTCCAGTCTTATAGAATCTCCTGTACTTCCATCATCATTTGCGCAGTTTTTTTTACCTCACGATCTATTTGAATTATTGGTGATGTCAAAAATCCCAGCTATATCTTCTACTTTACCTCCACCTCCCCCTCCCCTTCCTTATCCCCACATACACGTTCCAGTCCAGCAGAATGGAGAAGTTTCGTTGACTGATTTACTTTTGTCAACTACCTTAGCAGCTACCACCAGGAATGAAGAGGCCATATTACTCTTCCAGAATATTGCATGTGTCCTAGACGACGCCATGAATGGGTTGAATCTCCCTCAACACCTTCAACAACCCTTCCGCGAATTTGTGGCAGATATAAATACTGTGGCTCGAAGGCATTTTGAGCGCCACGTTAGAGGCTCCCGCAGACCTCCACCACCATACATCGTCGCCAGAGGCTTGCAAGAGGCCCACAAATCATATGACACATTACAGGAGTCTACGGGTAGCACGCAAACAAGATTGGATCCAAATTTACCCGTTCAACAGTCCATGCAATCGCCTCCTACAGCTAATCCTTTTCAAAAGGTACCACAGTGACACACGTTTGCTGCTGCGGTGAAAGCAGTGGCTCAAAGACAGCCCACGCCACCTGCACGGCCAATCTCTCTTAACCGCAAGAATAATGCCAAAAAAAGGGAAATCAGCGATGACAATCGGCTTCTAGTTCGAGTCACTGCTGGTCATCCTACACTCAGCATGTCACCGTACGCAATTATGTTGGAACTTAATTTGTTCCTCGGAGAAAAACTAGTCCGCGAGGTACAGACTACCAGGACTGGATTTGCGATTTGTCCTATCTCGACAGCTGCCCAAGAAGCTCTTATCGCTCGTATGAGTGAAATAGAGAATCATCTTTGCTCTAGAGGTTCGTGCAAGGTTGAGAAAGCAGAGCAGCATATAGCTTACAGACTCTCTGGCGTACCTCGGACTTACGCAGGTTACAATGGTACATCAATTGAATTAATTGAAATCACTGCTGCAGTTGTAGCCGAAGCCTTGAGAGATTTGACTCATATTGCTCCAATCAACGTACTTGAATCACTCGGGGCTTTCGAATCTGAATTCGCCGACAAGAAGAGCTGGATAGTCCTTTACCCTAAAGGAAGCAAACTTTCCTGGAGCCTACCACTTTTTGGAGTGCGAGTCAGGGCAAAATATCTTCCCCGTAGAATGAAAACGCCTCAGTGCAGTAAATGTTTTGGCTGACACAATGAAAGATCTTGCATCAGACTTCCTCGCTGCAGGCTATGCGGCTCAACTCAGCACTTGGAAATTAACCATGTTTCTTGCAACCCTGAAATCAAGCACCAGTGCCCGGCAAAATGTACTAACTGCCACGGACCACACCCTGCTGACTCTCTCGAATGCCTAATCAGACCCAGGAAAGATCAGTCAATGCCTTCGAAGTCTGAAATTTCCCACATAAGACAGGCAGCAGCGGCAGCCAGGTTACGCTTAAAGGCGGCCCACTGCGATGCGATTAAGGTGCAAGCGATTACAAAGCAACCTGAACAAGAGCGTTCAGCTTCGAAAGCCCCACACGTTACACAATCAGACGCAGCTCGAAGTACTCAACCCACTGCGGAAATAGATATGATCCCGGGAGCTCTAGCTGCTGCAAATGTGGATCCAGTTTCAGTTACTCAAACTGATGATCGAATGGATATATTTCCTAAAACTCCACCCTCAGTGAGAAGGCTATTCTCTGAATCACCGATCTCTAATGGTAACAAATTTTCAGCCTTATCTAGCCTTGCTCAAAATAGCCTACAGGATGACTCAGAGGAGTACTAATGAGTAATAAATTTACGTCAATTAAAATAATTTCAACTAATGTTGGACAAAGCTCGGCCGCACACGAGATTGCTCTTGAACTAGCCTTCAAATCTCAAATTGACGTCCTGCTGGTACAGGAGCCATATATTTACAGAGATCTTGCTCGAAGAATTACACGCAAGCATCCTTCTTTTGACTGCTTCACTCCGGTGGATGATTGGACGAGACGGCTTCGGGTGTTAACTTATACAAGGAAAAACAGCAACTTTTCAGTCACTCAAGACCGCCCTCTAGGAAATTTAGAGCAAGGGGAAGAAGATGTTTTACTCCTTACCATTAAGTGTAGAGGAATTTCCCCTATCCAGGTCATAAATATTTACAACGCCCCTCCTGGAGGTACTAATCCAGGTGCAGGACTATCATTTCTTTTTTCATTACCAGATTCACATTTTCCCTCAAAAACTCTTTTGGCTGGAGACTTTAATCTTCACCATCACAACTGACACCCGTCTTATCAGGGCTCTTCATCAAGACAGGCAGAAGACCTGGTTCGCTGGCTCGAATCAAGGAACCTCACATTCATCTCAGATATTCATATTCCAACTCACTGTCGAGGGAACGTCCTCGACCTAGCTTTCGCTTCTAACCCACTACTAGCCTTAGGCACTTCCGCTTCAGTTCAAAAAGATTTGGACGTTACTTCTGACCATTTTCCTGTATCCATCAATATACCATGTCGTAGACAAGATCTTGTCCCTTCCAACAGACTTCGCTTTGCAACTATAGATCAACATTCTTTCTTTTCCTTACTCACTACCCAATTAAATACGCTAACCCAATTATCACGCACATTGCCTGCTAGTCTAGATAAGAGAGCAGAAGAACTAACTCAAATCTTACATGGTGCATACTCTGGATTGGCAAAGAGGACCCTACCTCATAATAGGGAACAGCCATGGTGGAACAACAGCTGCAAAGAGGCTAGAAAAGCGTATCGAGAAAAAATTCGCAGCGGTCACCTGTGCCTTGAAGATAAGAAGGCTTTCCGAAAGATAATAAAACAGGCAAAGTCTTCTTTCTTCCAGAAGCCCGTGGAAAATGCTTCTAATCCGAAGGAAGTCTTTGATATAGCAAAATGGCATAAAACACAGGGATCCTTCCGCAGTCCTCCACTAAGAGATCCCCTCTCACCAGACTCGCCCCCAGCACAGTCTACCGCGGAAAAAATAGAAGTGATTCTGAGAAATCTCCTTACAAAACAAACTGAGGTGGAAGATATATCTCTATCTTCTCCATCAGTGGCAAGAAACTCTCTCCCTTTTCCGAAGCTTACCCCAGAAGAAGTATCAAGCTCAATCCTGGGCGCTGGTAATACTTCTCCGGGGAAAGATGAGATACCCACTGCGGTTCTACGCCTTGCCTGGCTTCACATTTCAAACCTAGTATTAGAACTTTTCCAAGCATGTATTGATTTAGGCCACCTCCCAAAATGCTTTCATATTGCGATTCTAGCAATAATAGGAAAACCTAATAAAGTAGATATGTCATCTCCTCCCTCGTACAGGCCAATAGCACTCCTCTCAGTTTTAGGCAAAGGACTAGAAAGATTGATAGCAAGACGGATGTCATGGCTAGCCATCCAGCATGGTATACTCGCTCAACAGCAATTCGGAGCTTTACCACAACGCTCAAGCGTGGACCTGACTACGTGTCTCACACATGATGTCGAAGCCGCCTTAGCCAGAAATAAAACAGCCTCAGTAGCCACGCTCGATATCAAAGGCGCTTTTGATACCGTCCTACCCGGCCGACTTGTAAGACGTCTCAGGGAGCAGGGATGGCCAGCACGCCTTTGTAATAGGGTTGCCTCATTTGCCAATGAGCGCAGAGTTTGTGTCCGGCTAGATGGGGAAATCGGGGAGCCAATGCAGATTGATTGTGGACTACCACAAGGCTCTCCTGTTTCACCAATTCTATTCATGCTATACATTGCTCCTCTTTTTAAGCTAGATGGTCTTGAAAATGCTTTCGGGTACGCGGATGACGTTACGATTCTCAATACTTCGCCGTCACTTGAAGAAAATGCTGTAACCATTGGCTTGTCTATAAATATAGCCTTAGCTTGGGGCACTGCTGAAGGGGTATCTTTTGACCCAGCAAAATGAGAGCTCCTGCATTTCTCTCGAAGAAACAGGGACAGGGGAGTTAGCCCTCAGATTGTTACAAGTCATTTTACCATCTCTGAAAACCTTCAAAGACCGTATCTCAAATGGTTAGGAGTACATTTCGACAAGAGGCTCACCTTTAAAAAGCACGTGGAAATTCAAACAGCTAAAGCTCTCAAAGTTGCACACGCCCTGCGCTGCCTAGGAAATACGTGGCGAGGGGCTCCACCACATCCGTCAAGACAGACAGTAGTTACGTGTGTCCTACCCATTGCCTTCTTTGGGGATGAGACCTGGTGGCCAGGAAAAACTAGAAACAAAGGGAGAAAAATTGTTAGCAACAATGTCATATCACACCTCAAGATGCTTGATAAGGTACACACAACTGCTGCCAGGGCCATCCTGCCCGTATTTCGCACCACCCCCACTGCAGCTCGGCTCAGATAAGCCGGGATTTCACCAGCTGAGATTGCTCTCGATACAATAAGCAGAAGAGCAGTTATACGCACACGAAGGTTAGATCCGCGACACCCCTTGTTTCTGCGCACTCAATCTTCCTCACTATCTGTCAGGAATAGGCTATGATTCATTGCAGCACTGATATTAGGTAATATCAGGTGATATCATGTGTCAGGATTAGCGCATACTTAATGCTGTCACGTGAATAATAATCAATTCACGTGTTGTCGCTAATCGAGGTCTAGCCCTCTAGAATCTTCTGTACTTCCGTCTGAACACTAGGGATTTTGGGTTAGGGTTCTATAGGTTTCCATACTATTCTCTCTCTTGTAATGGTTGATGGTATTAGGAATAGTACACCACCAGGGCAGAGTATATTCAGAGGGATGATTGCAGGCAGAATACTGATCTATTGTTAAGCTCACGGGTATCAAATATGTATATTATTTACAACGTGAAGGGAAGACTCCTATTGATATGGAAACATAAAGCAACGTGTCATCACTTCTCGACCCCTGCTATGTAACTAGCCTGATGTAGCTAGATGACGCTCTAGCAATTAACTAGCCGGATATGGACTGTACGCAAGGCTTCATGTATTCCTCAACAGATGGGCTTCTACAGCATTCTTTAATATTCTATGTATTTCTAAGATGGCCTGGTTGTCGGCCAGATTGTAATGATCCACGGGATATTGATGCCTCAGGCACTGCCATCGCCGTTACATAACCCTCGATTAATTCTACCAGCTCCATCAGTTCTAAGACAGACGTACTGGCCACACGCCGGGCTATACCATTCACTTTTGTTAGTTTTCTGTTATCCTCTGTTAGCGTATAATTTAGCGGCACAGCTGCATTTCTTTTTTCTTTAATAGCAGCAAAACCCACACTGTAATTTAGATTCTTCATTTTAGAAATACAATCAAAAGCCGCTTTTTGATGCTCCACGCTCTTTAACCGTGAAGCCTTACATTATTTCTAAAATCCGCACCGTTACCACCGCCACCGACAACATTGCCACCGTTACCATTGCCACCGACACCATCGCCACCGTTACCATCGCCACTGTTTACCGGGTCACCATTACCAACCATCATCTTAGTTTTGTATGTCCTACTCTCTGCCTGAGTTCAGCTCAAACTCCGGACCACTTAGCGACACTGCCTCATTCACCGACGCCCCTGACACCGCACCTGCCTTTGCACCCGCTTTATCTATTATCATCATGTCTTCCTCCAATGAAGCCCTGCAGCAATCAATGGCAGAGATGATGGAGATGATTCGCTCCACACAAGAGGGCCTTGTGTCCATGCAGCAACAGCTCTACACTATTACACAAGAGAGAGACCAGGTCCGCGCCCATCTTGCTGCTGCTGCTGCTAACACAGACACAGTTATGGCTGGCGCCAACACGCCTGCTGGCCATCAGCCTGCTCCGATCCCTTACACAGCTAGTGTTGATACTAGCTCCTATGTTAAGCGTCCCAAGCACAAGCTCCCCGAGCTCAGCAAGTTTTCTGGCAAACGTTCCGAGTACAGAATATGGGCCCTTGCAGCCAAGCAAAAGATCAAGAAGGATGGCGACGCAATTGGCACACCCGGCGACCAATATGACTACATCTTTGCCCGAATGGAGCCTGATGCTCAAAATCTAGTGGCCGTCTACTATGAACGCGGCCTTACTGCTGAGTATACCGCCGTTCAATTTTTGACCCATCTCGATTCTCTCTTCATTGACCCCAATGCTACAAAGCGCGCTCTTTCCAAGCTGACCAACACCCCGCAACGCGACAACGGATCTTTCGCCTTGTACCTCCCCAAGTTTGAACGTCTTCTACACGAAGCTGGTGTTGAGGGAGACATCAACTGCATTTCCTACCTTGAAAATAACATCAACTTGGAACTTACGCGCGCCTTGGTTGGCAACAACATCCCGGACGTGTATCCTGAGTACGTCGCGTACCTGTACAAGACCTTGTCTCAGCTTGAGGCGGTGAACCTTCACGCCCGCCGCCGCAGCAAACCACAGTTCCCTGCTCAGGCCTCCGCCTGTGGATCCCAGCCGGCTAGGAACCCAGACGCCATGGACTGGACTCCCACACCTGTGAATATAGTTGCACTCAAGCCTCTGACCGAGCAAGAGCGCAGTTATCTCCGCACCAACAATGATTGCTTTCGCTGCCAGCAGATTAATGCTGGGCATATCTCTCGCGGTTGCCCACGCAGCCAGATCTCCACTTATGCTGCAGCCATCACTAAACCCGCCGTACAGGCTGCCACTCGGACCAACGACAGCATGTCAGAAAATGGAGAGCTCTAGGCGAACGTCGCCGTCTAGAGCCTGCTGGAGAGAGAATCGCTCGGAAGGAAATGGGGGCTAAAGGAATGTATATAGACACCACTATAAATAAATTATTCTTTGCCTCTGCCTTTGTCGACTCTGGTTGCCTATGTCTGGCGACTATCTCCATGCGCACTGCAACACGCTGTAAAGCGTCTATACTGCCTATCATCCCACGCCCTATCGCCCAAGTTGTAGACAACCCTGACCCGCCAGTCATTAGTCACATAGCTGTCATCAATGTTGGGTTTGGAGGATACGACGAAACTATCTACAGCTATATTGTCCCCGGTCAGACTGAAGATTTAATCCTAGGCCAACGCTGGCTTATCAACCATGACGCTTCCCTTTGTCCTGCTAGGAAAAAAGTTGTTATTCGCCGTCCTGTTCAGCTCTGTCTGAAAGTCAGCGTGATAGACACCCTTACTACCTCTGTCTCCCACCGCGCTATTAAAGCCTACTATAGCCGTGCGCGCCACACAGGCAATGTCCGCATCTTCTCCGCCAGTCTTCACGACATTGAAAAAGCTCTGAAAATGAAGGTCTATGCAGACCCCCGCGACAGTTGCCCTGAGTGGCTCCTTCCCGTGATTGATGCTTTTGACAGGAAGAAAGCGTCGGAACTCCCGCCTCATCGCCCCGGACTAGACACTGAGATTCGCCTGCAGCCCGAGGCATCCATGCCTTCCTGCCCCCTTTACTCTATGAGCAGAGAAGAGCTTCTTGTCCTCCGCAAAACGTTGTACGAACTCTTGGATTCCGGCTTTATTTGCGCAAGCAGTGCTGAGGGTGGAGCCCCTGTAATTTTTGTCAAGAAACCCGGTGGAGGTCTCCGTTTCTGCGTGGACTACCGAGCTCTCAACAGCATTACTGAGAAGGATGGCCACCCACTACCATTGATCAATGAAACCCTCCGCGACATTGCCAGTGCCAAGCATGTCTCAAAAGTTGACGTCATATCAGCTTTCCACCGCCTACGGTTGAAAGAAGGCAGTGAAGCTTACTCTGTCTTCCGAACCCGCCTAGGATCCTTTGAATGGCTTGTTACTCCCTTTGGCCTCTGTGGAGCACCCGCTGCCTTCCAACGTTTCATTAACCACATACTTGCCAAATGGCTTGGAATCTCTTGTTCCGCATATCTTGACAATGTTGTCATTTATTCCTCTGGCTCACAGAAAGAACACCGCGAACTTGTCAAGCAGATTATTCGTGCCCTTGGCGACGCCGGCCTTCAGCTGGACTGGGATAAGAGCGATTTTGAATCGTCCTCAATCAAGTACCTTGGATTCATTGTGAAACCCGGAATTGGTATTCAGGCAGACCCTGACAAGATCTCAGCCATCCGAGACTGGGAGCCTCCTACATCTGTCCGGGGAGTTTGCGGATTCCTTGGCTTTGCGAATTTCCATAGATGCTTTGTGAAAGGTTACTCGACCCTGGCCATGCCTCTCACGCTTCTTACCAGGAAGGACCATCCCTTTAAGTGGGACAACGACCAGCAGCAGGCGTTTGATCGACTACGTGAAGCTCTCATCTCTGCACCTGTCTTGGCTACTTATGACCCTGTTCTCCCCATGGTTGTAGAAGCTGACGCTTCAGGTTGGGCTCTCGGAGGCACTGTACGACAACAAGGCAAAGATAACCTCTGGCGCCCAGTTGCGTACTATTCAAGGAAGTTCACCCCGGCGGAAGCCAATTACCCAGTTTATGATAAGGAAATGCTTTCCATTTACTCCTGCCTTCGTAATTGGCGCCACCTACTTGCCGGTATCCCCTTCGAAGTTCACACTGACCACCGCAACCTTGTCTATTTTCAACAGCGATAAACTCTCTCTGAACGACAGCGCAGGTGGGCTCACGAGCTTTCAGAGTTCAACTTTCGCCTCATCCACAAACCTGGTGTGACTCAAGTTACCTCTGATGCACTCTCTCGACGCGATCAAGATGTTCCCAAAGACATTTCTGACGAACGCCTGCAATCTCGTGTTCACCAAGTCCTTCGACCTAGCGGCAAAGGGTTTGTCTTTGCGGCAGCTATCTGGGCCAAGGAACCTGACAAGGACCCAGGAGATACGCTACCTGGTGCTCATATACTTCTCGATTCCCCTTTCAACGACCCTGAACTGGAGAAACTGTGGCATATTGCTCTGAGCAACAACGAGCGTTACTGGGAGGCACATAGGATCATCCAGACGGACGGACGCCTGTTCCCTAACGAGTGGGGCTTACAATGGCAAGTCAGCGAATGCTCCCTGGACCACGCTGGACGACTTCTATGGCGTGATCGACTATGGATTCCCTACTACGAGCCCCTTCGCACTCGGCTCATTCAGTTGACACATGACTCAAGCATGACCGGCCATCCTGGACATTCCGCCACCCGTGACCTTGTTAGCCGTTTCTATGCATGGCCCGGCCTGTCTGAAGATGTCCGCCGATTTGTTGGAAATTGCCGCACGTGTGGAAAAGGAAAGTTCTGGAAGGAACAAAAGCGCGGCCTACTCAAGCCTCTGCCCATACCCGAACGTACTTGGCAGGAATTAGCCATTGACTTTGTTGTGAAGCTGCCTAAGACAAGACGCGGCAACACCCTCATCATGGGAATAACGGACCGGCTATCTAAGCAGCCTATCCTGATACCTCTGAGTTCCGAGAGGGCTGCCACCATGGCGGAACAATTTATAATCCATGTCTATGCCCACCATGGTCTTCCCCGCGCAATCACATCTGACCGAGGATCCCAGTTCATCAGTCTGTTTTGGAAGGAAGTATGCCGTCAACTTGGCATTACCCGCCGCTTATCCACCGCTTACCACCCGGAGACTGACGGAACCCAGGAACGCTCAAACCAGGAAGTTGAGACCTACCTCCGCGCATTCTGCGCTTATACGCAGGACGATTGGGACGAGTTGCTTCCGCAAGCCCAGGTTGCAATCATGAATCGAACGTCTACGAGTACTGGCATGTCCCCATTCTTCTTCAATCATGGCTACCACATCAACCCGATTGATGATGCAACCGCAGACGACACGGAGGGATCAGCTATATCACCTGCAGCGAAAGGTCGAAACTGGCTGGACAAACACCGAGAGGCTACTGCTTTTGCACAAGCTTCGCTAGCCATTGCCCAGGAAGTCCAAGAACGTCATGCCAACCGCCGTCGCCAGCCTGCTGAAGCGTTCAGAGTCAATGATCGCGTTTATCCCCGACTCAAGAACGTACGAACCAAGCGACCTTGCAAGAAACTTGACTGGATCTCATTGCCATACCGTGTGGTACAACTTGTCGGCTCCCATGCAGTCAAACTGAACACGCCACGTGGCATTCACCCAGTATTCCACATCAATCTTGTCCGCCGCGCCCGAGAAGACCCGCTTCCCTCCCAGGTTCTTCAAGAGACAGAGCCACCAGCAATTGAGGCTGATGACGCTGAAGAAGATCACGTTGAAGGAGAGTACATTGTGGAGAGACTCCTTGACCACCGCCTGTCTAACAACAAATGGGAAGTTGCCGTGAAATGGGATGGTTACTTTGAACCAACATGGGAACCATTAGAACATTTAGAGGACACTACTGCCATGGAGGAATATGAAGCAACTCACGACTGCCCATGGAAATCCTCACCCACCACTGCATTGTCTTCCAGCGCTTGAAGGGAGAGGGGAGGGATCGATTGTAATGATTAACGGGATATTGATGTCTCAGGCACTGCCATCGCCGTTACATAACCCTCGATTAATTCTACCAGCTCCATCAGTTCTAAGACAGCCGTACTGGCCACACGCCGGGCTATACCATTCACTTTTGTTAGTTTTCTGTTATCCTCTGTTAGCGTATAATTTAGCGGCACAGCTGCATTTCTTTTTTCTTTAATAGCAGCAAAACCCACATTGTAATTTAGATTCATCATTTTAGAAATACAATCGAAAGCCGCTTTTTGATGCTCCACGCTCTTGAACCATGAAGCCTTACACAGATAGCCCTTATAGAGATGGAGTTAGGCTTGTGTATAAATAGTGGCTTTCCCTCTGTCTCTAGAAGTTGTTCAGACCTGAGTCTTGTTATCTACCGTTGTTCAATATAATCTTGTCTTGATTCACAGTCATTGTCATTATCTAGATTCATAGTTATTGTTATTGTCTTGTCCACCGAGTTCATAGTCCTCGCCCGTAGTCCACAGCCACAGTCTACGCCAACAGTCCATAGCTTACAGTTTACGTCCAAGGGTTCTTTGATCACACCTAGCCACGCCTCTTACACTATCTACCCCAAAGACTAGATTTGCTCGCTCTTGCAGTGGTGTCCCGCTTTCAGAGCAGCTTGATCCTTTACTGAATGCGCCATGGGAGCATAAGGAAACAGTCCAAGAATCCCTCCTACGTATAAGGGCAATCACCGGATCGTCTAGGGCAAGTGCAAATAATATTCGTAACTTCATCGATAATCTCCCAAAAAATAATATTTTGGTTTATACAGATGGGTCAAAACTTCCAGATGGTAAATCAGGCGGAGGTTTTGTCATTTACCAACTTGACCGTTATATCAGTTCAGGGGCGTTCCCTCTGGGAACTCACCAAGAAGCTTATGATATAGAGGTCCATGCGGCCCTTAGAGGCATACAAGCTGCCATTGTCCTTCCTACAGCAAGTTTTGCAAATAATCTTTGGATATTTGTTGATAATATTGAGGTTGCAAAAAAGTTACTAACAAAGCCATTGTTCACGTCATTCCAGTCCTCATTTCTTAGTTTCCTAGATATAGCAGAAAAATAGAAGAACCGTCCTAGGCTTCCACACACACACACAGGTCAGGTCAATGTTAGATGGATCCCTAGCCACTCAGGAATTTCGGGGAATGAACTAGCAGACCTTGAGGCAAAGAGAGGAGCAAGGATGCCCTTCTTAGAGGAGTCAAAGTTCTCGCTCGCAGCTCTAAAAAAATGGCACGCCGAGAAGGCGACTCAACTCAGGGATAGTTGGTGGAAAGATCATATTCCGAAGTCATACAAAAACCTTGAAATTAAAGAGGCTCCAAGCTTTCCCAAGGAGCTTTACTTAGAAAGAAAAGCACTGGGCAAAATTATTGCCGCCAGGACAGGAAATGGAGATTTTACTACCTACCATACGTGTTTCAAACACGAGGTAGCCAAAACAACCTGCGGCTGCGGGTCCAAAAAAACACCCACTCACTTTTTATTTTGTCGCATTCTCCGACGTCGTGGGGGTCGACCTTCTGGGCCTATCCAACAACTTATCCCTTATCTTCTCGGTACTTCCAAAGGGGCATTCATTTTAAGTAAATGGCTGGAAAGCATACGGTTTTTTGAGGACATTTGTCCTCGATGAGAGGTACACGATTTTTATTTAAAAGTCATCTGAATTTCTCAGCATTTTTTACTATTATTATCATTCTCAATTTTTTTTTTCTATACCTGCAGTTTCAAATAACGCAGCGCAGCTTTGTAAATATAACTTGTAAAAGTCTTGTAAACTAGGACTCCGGCCCTAGCGTCCTTTGTCCTGAAAAACGGATTCAAGGTCGTGTGCTTTTTGAGTCACATGACTTTAGCATAGAAGTTAAATAATGTCACGGTTTTGGTTACTTCATGTCATCTGATGAGTTCAGACGTGTTTCTCGTAGATAGGAAGGGTCGTATACGGTGTTTGAATGTTTGGATGTTTTATGGGTTATGATTTTTGACGCATTGTTTCAGGTAAAACCCAAAACAGGTAGAAACACTCTGCTACAAGATAGACGTGAGTTTCCTTCAGATCTAATTCGACAGGGGTCAGCGGTCAGAGATTCTCGAGGAGGAATCTGTAAAGTTAAAGTGAAAGACTCTCTCAGGAGATAGAAGGTTGTTTTACTTAGTATGTGTGGGAATAGTGGATGGTGGAGCAGAAGAATGGAAGACAGCTACTTAGGAATATGTGTGTGTAATAAAGTGTGTATTAGAGTTAATCGTAAGATAGAATCAGATAATTAGATACAGGTGGAAGGTGACCTAGCTATATACATGCCAGGCTGATCTGTGCTTCTACAATTCGTGTTAGGTAGACTCAACAACTTGTTGGGTGGCTCGAACAATGGCGTGCATACATCGACGTTAGTGATCAACTAATTGGGGATGTCCGACTCACGGGTAATGATGTGGCAATCTCCGATCGTAAGTGAAGATCACAACACTCCCTCTGTCGATGTGCTGACTTGGAGCATTTGGATTTGTGTTGAGTGGCTGTTAGCTTAGCGGATTGTAACCTGCGATTTAAGTTTGGTCAGAGCATCTGACAATTGTCTATCTGATGGGATGTAGACTATTGCTATCTGTCCGTTTTGATATTGTTCTCTGCAGTAGTGGTTCCTAAGGGCTATGTGCTTTGATTGTTTGTGGTTGTCGTGGTTCTTGATCAGAGATATTGCCGATTGGTTATCTACGTGGAGATTGGTGCATCTTGCTCCCTCTATAAGACTCACTAGTTCGAGTTCTTGGAACAGAGACTTAATCCACTGCAGCTGTCTGCAGGTTTCGGTTGCGGCTAGGTATTCCGCCTCGGTTGTGGAGAGGACTACCTCCTTTTGAAGGCGTGATTTCCAAAATATTTGTCCTGACGCAAGCCTTATTAGTGAGCCTGATGTTGATCTGCTGGTCGTCATATCTGCAGCGAAGTCTGCATCTGAGTATGCTTCCAGGGTTGGTTTATTAATGCCTTTGGTGAAGGTTATACCTTTATCTGGTTGTTTTGCTATATATTGAAGAATATGGCGTGCGGCCTGGACTTGTTCAGTGGATGGGTTTGCTAGGAAGCGAGCTAGATGATTCACTGCAAACGTGATGTCAGGGCGAGTGTTGTTGGAGAGATATTGCTGTCCTCCGATGATCGAGTTGTACTCATGATTATCTTCCTTGGAGCATTTTGAGGTGTTGGCATCTGTAAGTTTATTCAGTGGTGTGCTTGCTGGCTTGCAGTTTTCTAGGCCATGCCTCTGCAGCAGTGTGCGAGCATATTGACCTTGGGAAAGAGTGAGCGTATTATCGCGTTGTGAAATATTGATTCCGAGGAATAAGTCCGTGTTGACAGGTTTTAACTTGTACTTTTTCTGTAGAGCAAACATTAGTTTGTCTATTTTGTCGCGATTTGGTCCCATGACCTGAAAGTCGTCAACGAGCAGGAGTACAAATAGATCATGTGGCTTGTTGGTGTATAGGCACACGTCTGATGTTGTTGGGTGGAACCCCAGCGCTGCCAGAGTTGCTTTGGCGTCATCATACCAGAGTGCGGCAGCTTGCTTGAGGCCGTAAAGTCCCTTCCTGAGTCGAATAATGTATCCATCCTTTTTGAACCCTGTAGGCATTTCCATGTATAACTCAATGTTCAAGTCTGGATATAGAAAGGCTGTGGGGACGTCGCCTTGGCATCTGTGCCAATTAAGATAGTGGGACAATACAAGCATAATGCGTCCTGTTTCCGGTCTGGGTGTCGGTGCAAATATTTCATGATAGTCAATTCCAGGTCTCTGTGTGTAGCCCTTTGCGGTGCATCGAGCTTTATATTTGTCGACACTACCGTCTGCCAGAAATTTTTTTTTAAAGACCCATTTACATTTCATTGGTCTTCGACCTTTGGGTAACGCATTGAAGTTTATAATTTCAAAGGTTTTTGTATTTATAAGTGATTGAAATTCTTCTAATGCAGCAGTTTTCCATCGGTGGGCATCTGGGCTTGACATAGCCTCTTCCCAAGTTTTTGGGTTGTTTGATGTAAGTGCAGCTTTACCGTGGTGTAATCGATGATAGTCAATACGTTTTACTGCTCGACCTCTTTTAGTGCGAATAAATTCTCCCTCTGGCGAGTGGGCTCGTTTTTGGCCAGCAAGAGATCTTATGGGATCCCATCCGGTCATTATTAGATCATCGTCTGGTGAATTTTCAGAGTGTGGTGTGGTTTGTATCTGTTCGATTTCTGTGTCATTGTCCGAGTCTTCGTAGTTGTTCCTGATTGCTGTGTCCTGCCCATTGTTTTTATTGGCTGAATTCGAATCTGGTGAGTGAGCTCTCTTCTGACCGGCTATCTGTGGAATAGGATCCCAGCCGGTCATCACTTGATTGTAGCAAACTTCATTTTCATTTTCAGTGGGTGAGATAATGTTTTCACATGTTTGATGCGGAGTGTGGATTTCATCATGCTCCGGTGTCTCAATTAGATCTGTCTCAGTGTTTGCCGAGGAAAGGGGGCTTGGATTGGATTCGATCCATGTTGAAGATGGAATAGGTGGCGTTTGCGGATGTTGCGTGTTTAAGTTTTGTTGATGATTGCTGCTTGGAGAAAACTGGCTATGTGAGATGTTATCCAATATGACTGGCTCGGTTATATTTGGAGTGTCATTTGGATGCAGTAAAGATTGCGTGTTGTCATTGAGAGTTGATGGATTGTGATTACTTAAGTCTGCAGTGAGAATTGGTTCGTTGGGCTGGGCAGTTGGGAACGATGTTGCTAACGTATCATTTGTCCAGTAGCTGGTGGTTCGTTGCTTGTCGATCGGGTCCATTTCGTCTCCAAACATGATGTCTTCATTAAAAGACGCGTGAGGGGTGAAGCTCACCGCCCATTTGAGCCCTTGAACTGGTGTTATGTGGGGATGCAATATGAGGAAGTTCTTGGATGTATTTTGTTGAAATCCTAGGAACCATCCTTTGTCCGCTCTCGCTTCAAACTTGCCTGGCTTAGAGCCTATTAGTTTATATGCACGGCATCCGAATCGTGGTAGCATTCTGAGATCAACTTTCTCCAAATGCGGTTGTTGTAGTCCTGATAGGAAGTCAATGATAGGTAGGTTCTTAGTTCGGATGCAGTATAATCAATTAACGACAAAGCATGCGTGTCGAACAGCCCAACTCCAATAGCATGATGGCATATTGGCGTCAATTAACATTGACCTTGCAACTCTGAGAATAACCTTATTTGCAGCTTCGGAGGGTCCATTCTGCTCGGGTGTATATGGGGCTGACGTGTCGGTTCGAATGCCTTGTTGCTTACAAAATTGTTTGATCTTAATGAACTCGGAGCCTCCACCTCGGAAAATTGTCCGGACGCGTTTGTCGTATTGGTTGTGCATGCTTTGTACCCATTTAACTAGTGTTGGTGCTATCTGATCCTTGGTAGTAGTGGTGAGTACCCATCTCATCCGAGTTTTGGCATCGGTAATAATCGTGGCGTATTGCATATTGTCCGTGGATGGGACTAGTTTTCCAACAGTGTCAATGAATACTTCATCGAGAGGATGTTTAGGTGTTGGCTGTGGTTCTCTAGAGACGAATTGTTGTGCTTTGCTCAGGTGACATGTTTCACAGGTTTTCAGCTCGCTGGTGTCGATTCCTTCGAGACCTAATGTGAGATCTTTGGTCCGTTTTAGAATCTGTTGACCGATGTGTCCGAGTCGTTGGTGCCAGCGTTGAGTGCTGTCTGTTGGTATTTGGGCGACACCCGGTGCTGCAGTAATAGTGGTGTTTAATTTGCCTGTGTGAAGAGGTCGTATGTAAATACGTCATTGTGAAGTGTCAGTCGGGCTATGGGTTCATCTGATTTACCATTTATGTGTTTAATTAGCATTTTGTTCTTGTAGTCAGGAAAAATGTTTGCTAGTCTTTGTAGTCTCCCTGCAGAGATAATTCCTAATGATGATTTAGGAGAAAATAATGCATCGTGAAGTATGAGAGTGTGATTTCCATATTTTACACGTGCTGTACCTTGCTGATTTAAAGATGAGATTCCTACAGCTTGGTCAAAGTGAAAGGGTTGGTGGCGCTTGGAAAGATTGTCAAACATAGATTTCACAGGAATAAAGTGGTGCGATGCACCAGTATCATAGATTGCAGAAAATTTATTAAAACAAGAAAACGATCCTGTCGCTGCTATTCCGTCAGATTCTTTCCGACGTCCTGTTTTCTTATCATATAATGTGTCCAAAAACTCCTGAAACTCCTCAAACTGTTCTTCATTATCATTAAAAGTTTTGTCATCATCACCATTGGCAGCTGCTTTTCCTTTACCCTTCTCATCAGTTTTGCTCTTGCCATATCTCCATTTATTGCCAAATCTAGCGTGGGCAAGGTCAGGATTCTGTTTGTAGCACTGCTTATTTTTATGATGGTGTTGACATAAGCGGCATTGTGCTTCCGGGTCAGGTGCGGGAGTCGATGTGGCCGCGGAGGCGGGAGTGTTGTGTGGGCGACTGATGTGGTGATTAGACGCTGCAGTGCGGAGTGAAGATACCATCGCTTGGAGTGAGATGGGCTTGTCCGTACTGTCCAGTGCCTTGTGGGATCTCCATGAGCTGAGCCATGGAACGTGCAGAGTGCCCACAAGGAAGAGTGCGGCGGCAGTGGCCTCCAGGATGGAGCGATCCGTGGGAGTTTTGTCTATGGCGCTCAGATTTTCGGCTGCGGTGGTGATATTTTGGTATGCTGTTAAGAAGGCGTCGCAGTACGCTTCTACAGTTGTAGTGAGCCTTAGAGATTGGAACTGTTGTAGGGCGTCAAGGTATGGTGCAGACGCTGTTTCTCTCCTTGACTTGGAGACGCTATTGTAGAGGGCTTTGGCAGACAGTCTGACATAGTCGCGTGGCCAGACTTTGCTACTGAGCCTTTCTAGTATAATGTTGCGCGCCTCAGTTTCGTTGTTCTTCCATGTGAGAACTTCTCTTCTGTGTAGCTTCTAAGTGACTTCCCATGAAGCGTCAGTGGTGTCTTTCCCTCGAGCAGGGGTGCTTGGACGTTCGACCGGGTCGACATCGGGATCGTCTTGGATGACGTGGCCAGTTAGGTCCCGTTTCGCCAGACGTGCTCGAAGAGCAGCATCCCATCGACTGAACAAATCGGTCTCTCCAAGGATGACGAGGGTGGTGTTTTTCAACATGTTACTAAAGTTTGTTTAAAGAGCTGACCGGGGTCACAACCTGTTTTACTTAGTATGCGTGGGAATAGTGGATGGTGGAGCAGAAGAATGGAAGACAGCTACTTAGGAAAATGTGTGTGTAATAAAGTGTGTATTAGAGTTAATCGTAAGATAGAATCAGATAATTAGATACAGGTGGAAGGTGGAAGGTGACCTAGCTATATACATGCCAGGCTGATCTGTGCTTCTACAATCCGTGTTAGGTAGACTCAACAACTTGTTGGGTGGCTCGAACAATGGCGTGCATACATTGATGATAGTGATCAACTAATTGAGGATGTCCGATTCACGGGTAATGATGTGGCGATCTCCGATCGTAAGTGAAGGTCACAACAAAGGTAGACTAATTCTATACGAACAAACTTCCCAATAAACTTTTCATGTCAATTCAGATTTTACAATAACTGAAATAGTTATGAGCCCGGCAGCTCTATAGAATTTCCTCACAACATTTTTTTTTTTTTCAACTCTTGCTCTATCTTTGTGAGCAGCAGCTTGAACAAGACTTGCGAATCGACGCAGCAAATCACTATCATCTTTTCATAATCGAAGTTGATACCCAACACATTCTAAACCTTCTCTATTCTCATTTAACCATCTTTCCATCTCATCAACATGAATACAGATTACGATCCTGCTGTGACTCGTGTCACAGATATCTTGAATAATCCAGGAGACTAGTCCAGCTGGTTGTTCATCAGAAAAGATTCATGTCGTCGCCACGACATTTGGCAATATGTCAACCCTGACATTCCGAAGAACGAACTACCGCAACTAAAAGAGCCAATAGAACCGCAAGTATCAAGTTATTTGGCCACTGCTACTTCACTCGCGAATCTACCACCTGAAGACCGCCAGAGCTCTAGATGGGATTACGAACAATATGAAAGAAAACTGGCTGAATATAGAAAGATAGTACAGGCCCTAGTGGAGTTTAATCTCGAAATCAGTAAGACCCTTTCTCACAAACGTATCTACATAATCCAAGATTGTGAGACACCTCATGATCGCTTGATAGCGTTGAAGAAGCATCTTGCGCCAGATGTCTCAACACGCCAACACGAACTAACCGATATGTACAACTCACTAAAGATTGCACCCAGCTCATCGATGAGGATTGAATCTTGGCTTTCAGATTGGACAAGAATTACAGCAATGGGCAAAACTTTAAGATTGCCCGAAACAGATGGTACCAGACCACAAGAAGACTTCCTTGTTGCCTGTAAAGCACTCAATCAAGAGTATGCTACATCCTGTCTACGTGATGTTTACAAGGTAGAAAACAACAGTACCACGGATACACTCCCTACATTAGACGACTATGTAGCAGAGTTCACCGCATATTTACGGCGTAACAGACCTCGTTCATCCGGTTTAGTTACTGCCTCAGCAGATCTCAAAGTGGCAACCCCTTTCGTTGAGGGACAGGGCTACAATAATGACAACAAAAACATTAAATCAAAAAGGTTCCCAAAATGCCTGTGTGGCGTGAAACATTGGTATTCGGACTGTTTCATCATCAACAAGGAACATCCAAAACGACCAGCAAATTTCGAACCTTCCCAAGTGGCCCGAAAGTTAGTAGAAGACGCAAGAAGAGATCCGAAAATCGAAGAAAGAATACAAATTTCCCTTGAAAAATGGAGGAAACAAAATCATATCAGTAATACCATTCAGATCAATGATGGACTTCCACCATCAAATTGTGGTACCTACACTATCAATCTGAGCAATAAGATCGACGACAATGAACAAATAGTATTAGACGATGAAACCCATCTCGGCTGGGACTCAGATTTAACGCGTATAGATGATGCAAGCGATTCTAGCAAACTCACGACAATGGCTTTAGAACATGATCATACTAACCAGCTGTTGACTCGATGGATCGTTGATCCCGGATCAAACACTCATGTTATAAATAGTGAATCATGGAAAGGGTGGAAACGCGAGCGCGAAAATACTGAAAAACGCACTATTAATGCTGGAAACAGTCGTTCCCTTATTTCGGCATGGGGTCAAGTCGAATTAGTCGCACTTACCCCTCAGGGGCTCAAAACTCTACTTTTGACACATGTTGCTCTTGTCGAGGGGTTTCTAACAAGCGTAATCAGCCTAGCTCGTTGTCGCAGCGAGTCCATTCATTTCGACTCTGGTCGTGATGTACTGTACAAAGGCACACCGGGAAATATTGTCGCCAAATTAGAATATAATGGCGGTCACTGGCTTATTGATGCGGATCCATCTCAACGACCAAGTCCAAAGGATCTCTCCAACTATCTTAGCAGCTTTGGAATATCGCATCGTCCATCTTATATTCCTAAGCCGACCAACGAAATTGACCGACAAGTTGCTCATCAGATTTGGGGTCACCCAAGCAAAAAAGTCATCGAAGATTTAGAAAAACATGTTAATGGTATCTCATTAGTGGGAGAAGTAAAAGATTGCATATGCCAAATCTGCGTAGAGACACGTCTCTCAAAAATTATCTCAAGACGTCCAGGAGAAGATAAGGCTATCATACCGTTTTATTGAATAGGAATCTACATAGTCTACATCTTGCCCATGTCTGACGAATGTTGGAATGGAGACAGGTATATGTTGCATGCGATTGATGAATTCACGAAATGGCATGAAGTATCCACAGTAAGGACTAAATCGAAATCAGTACTTATGCAATGGATCAAATCAGTCATCAGGAAAATACAGCGTATCTTCAATGCCGATGCTCATGTGATACGTTCCAATAATGAACGTGGATTTGGTAACAAACTTATCGAACTTTGTGCTGAATTAGGCATTATCTTTGAGCCAGTAGCCGTAGCGACCCCTGAGCAAAACGGTCTTGCTGAGCGAGCTGGTGCAATACTTACAGCCAGAGCACGAGCAATGCGGCTTCAGGCGAACTTACCAACATCTCCAATAAATGAGCTTTATAAAGCTGCAGCTTACATTCTAAATCGAACGCCAATAGAAACTCTTGGATGGAGAACACCATATGAACTAGTCTGGGGCCGAAAACCTCTTGTCGCACACATGCGTCCAATAGGATGTCGAGCATATGCTCTCAATCCAGATCTTAAGAAAGCTGATAAAACAGCATCACGTTCTCTAATAGGACATCTAGTCGGTTATCAAGGAACAATTATTTTTCGGATATGGCTGCCAACACAAGACGAAGTCATCGTTACGCAAGATGTTTTATTTGATCCTTCGCTATTCTTTGAAAAGGGACAGGATTATGCGCATAATTTGGTTATACGACAATCAGTTGAGCTTCTCGAATATCCAGAAAGCCATTGGGAGTATGACATTAGTATTGAAGATCTTTTGACACATTGTCAGCGACACTGTGAGAATGAAATATCACCTGCAACCACCGATACTGGATTACAGGTGGGGGGTGAGTCGACTGATAACCGCAAAGAGAAGGAGCTTGAAGACAAGCAATTTGAAGATAGGCCTCAAGATGAAAATGCCATTGATAAAAATACAGCGCTTGAGCCTCAAAGGATACCAGATAGTTATCGTGCATACGGAGAACCGGCTCCTCAAAATATCAATCTGAATCCGCACGACACAAGTCTAATAGTAACAGGAAAACGTAATCGAAAGCAAGCGCCAAATCCTAATGTTTTTGCCATCCAAACGCATGTCATTACACTCGGAAGATCATCAGTATCGACATATTTGCAAACTTTTGCAGCTGAGACTTCAAAGCAAGAATTAAATTCAGAAGTTCCTAAAATTCATCAAAGTCAGCTCCCACCACCACCGAAGCAGTTTAAAGCTCTCGAAAAACACATTTTCGGTGAACAGTTTAGAAAAGCACTAATGAAAGAGTGGACCTCACTTCAAGAGAAAGGTTGTTTCAGGAGAACAAAATTTACAAAAACCACAGCAGACGCAGAAGTGCTCCCTCTAATGTGGGTTTTTACTTACAAGATAAGTGAAGAAGGATATCTAGCATCTTTTAAAGCACGACTGGTTATCAGAGGTGACCTTCAAGAACCTCTCGAAAATACCTACGCTGCCACTCTTGCGATTCGAAATTTTCGTACTCTTGTATCAGTTGCAAACTACTTCGACTTGGAATTGAAGCAGTACGACGTCCCCACTGCTTTCCTCAACGCAAAGCTAAATCGAAAACTTTATGCAGAAACACCAGATGGACTAAGAAACAACGAAGGAGAGATATTAGAGGTACTTCTCACTTTATATGGTCTCAAAGAGTCGCCACTTCTTTGGTATGTGGAGTTAAAGAAATGTCTTATCCACTTAGGGCTAAGCAGTGTTCCGGGGCTTCCATGCCTGTATACTAACTCTTGGCTAATTCTTTTTGTCTATGTCAATGATATTGCCATGGCATATCACAGTTCAAATGTGCACCTGCATCAAAAGGTAGAGCAGAAGCTGATTGATATTTACGACATAAAGGTATTGGGCAATCTCGAATAGTTTCTCGGGATACGAGTCGTTCGCGATCGCACGATGAGAAAATTATGGCTGGTCCAAGACGCGTATATTGACAAAGTCTGCGCGCGATTCGAAATACAGAATGTCGGTAAAATTCCAGAAATTCCGTTGGCAGAAAATTGGCTCCCTCGGTCAACAGAGGAGCCTGACAAGAACCGTATAAAACTCTATCAGCAACTTGTTGGCTCACTAGCCTATATTGCAGTTTGGGGTAGGCCTGACGTAGCTCGTACACACGTAGTTTTTGCATGTCACCTTACTAACCCTGGTCAAAATCACGTCTATAAGGTGATTCAAACCTGGCGCTATCTGCTGGGTACAAAAACATACGCACTTCAAGCTGCCGCGTCAGAAAGTAGCCTAATTGAATGCATAACAGATGATCCTTCCTACAAAGATCCTCTATTTTTCGGCTCTTCTGATGCATCATATGCTGATGAACCGGACACTCGTCGCAGCTCCCAAGGCTATTTATTCAAATTTGGAGGAATGACCATTGATTAGAAAGCTACAGTACAGCGCACCATCACAAAATCTACCACAGAATCAGAACTTCTTTCCCTTTCTCTTGCCGGCTCGCAAATGCAAGAATGGATTCGTTTCTTCAATAGAATATCTCTGAAGCTTGATTGTAAACCAACCATCTGGTGCGACAATCAACAGACAGTGGGTATCGCCACCAAAACTCAGGAAAAACTTAATACCAAGGTTAAGCATATAGATATCCATCAACTTTGGGTTCGTCAGGAGGTGCAAGCATCTGGTCTTAACGTCAAATGGGTGCCAACAGATAAAATGCCAGCAGACGGTCTTACGAAAATTCTAATGAAGCAGAAATTTAAGGAATTCGTCAAGCAACTAGGACTGGTAGACATCAGCACTCGGCTTAAAAGCATCAGGAACATCTCTAGCACTAACGACGTAAAGGTTCTCTTTCCAAATGACTTTTAGTCAGCTATCATCGACTCATCGCAAATATTCTTGATGGAAATACCTAATCATCGATGCTACCTGGGGGGTGTGTCACGGTTTTGGTTACTTCATGTCATCTGATGAGTTCAGACGTGTTTCTCGTAGATAGGAAGGGTCTTATACGGTGTTTGAATGTTTGGATGTTTTATGGGTTATGATTTTTGACGCATTGTTTCAGGTAAAACTGTTACAGTTATGAGATTTGGGAGGTATCATCATGTGCTGACCTTTGCAAAGATGTCACTATGGTATTGTAGGATATTGTATGAGAAGATAATGTGTAATAATTGATGTGTAATGAGTGATAAAAATTTCTAAATACATTGTGCGGAGAGCCCACTATTTATATACGAATATTCTCGCTTAGTGTTTGACCCACCGTGTCAAACACATCAAACATATTATGATCCACTTAGCACCTGACCTCACACGTGCGGTATGGTGCACCTGATGCGATCCACATCACGGTTATGTAGATCGCCGATGTCGATAGCACAACAAAAACCCAAAACAGGTAGAAACACTCTGCTACAAGATAGACGTGAGTTTCCTTCAGATCTAATTCGACAGGGGTCAGCGGTCGGAGATCCTCGAGGAGGAATCTGTATAGTTAAAGTAGAAGACTCTTTCAGGAGATAGAAGGTAGACTAATTCTATACGAACAAACTTCCCAATAAGCTTTTCATGTCAATTCAGATTTTACAATAACTGAAATAAATAAAATCATCATCATCTAACTCGAAGGCTAGAAGCTTCCCTGAAAGTGCGGCGCAGGCTCGAAAGGGTTTCAAACATGCAGTCAAAACGGTAAAGAGAGAATACTGGAGTAAGCAGGTTGAGAATGCTACTACGGATACACATGTCTTTAAAGTGATGCAGTGGGCCAAACCAAAAACCAGCCGAGACTCTCCTCCCTTGAAAACCGCGGAGGATACAAAGATATCGGATCACCTCGAGCGAGCAGAAGCCCTACGAGACAGATTACTAATTCGATTCGATGCAGCTCGCGACCTGCCCGCGTGGGAATACAAACAACTGGAATTTATCCCGTGGAGCGCGACACTTTCTCTAGAAGACGTGACAACAAACACTCTTGACACAGGTGACAAGTCGCTAGGCTCAAATAGAATAACCGTTCGACTGCTTAGAGCTTGTTGGCCAGCCATAGGTACCCAGGTGAAGGATATCTTTCAAGCTTGTTTGCAGCATGGACACTTTCCGATTGCATTTCGAGTAGCTGAAGTCATCCTAATTCCAAAGCCAGGACGAGATCTAGCAACAGCTAAAGGATGGCGACCGATATCCCTTCTCTCTTGTCTGGGCAAAGGTTTAGAATGACTTGTAGCTAAGAGAATGGCTTGGCTAGAAATTGAACATCGAGTTGTCCCCCAACAGCTTTTTGGTGCACTTCCAGGACGTTCAGCGGTCGACCTGGTTTCATCCGTCATACATGATGCAGAGCCTGCAATGCAGAACAACAAGGTAACAGCAATGATCACTCTAAACGTGCAGGGCGCATTTGATGCCGTCCTCCATAAGCGACTATTACACCGGATGCGGAACCAAGGATGGCCCAGATTACTTTGTCAATGGGTTGAGTCCTTTTTGACCCGACAGAAGATTCGTGTTCGCCACCAGGATGGAATGACTCGAGATAAAGTCATGGAGTGTAGAGTCCCACAAGGCTCACCGTTATCACCGTTATCACCGCTCCTATTCCTCCTTTACATCGCTATCTTAGTTCAAGAGGGGAACACGGACAATAAGTTTGGCTATGCCGACGATATTGCAGTTCTAAGCATAGGAAGCACAGCAGCCGAAGCGGTGGAAAATGCTCAGGCAGAGGTAGAAAAACTTTTGCTGCTAGCAAAGGAGCATGAGATAAGTTTCGACCCGGCCAAGTCTGACCTACTGATAATCGGAGGAGGGCCCAAGAAAAAGATGGACATAGTAGGCTTAGCCGTCCAAATCCAAGGCCATAGGATCACCCCATCTCCGCATGTGAAATGGCTTGGGGTATGGATAGACTCCCAACTTAACTTCAAGCAGCACGTGCAAGAGTGGTGTGGCAAAGCGCAACGCATAACACAGTTTATACGCCGAATAAACACCGTACAGCGGGGTGCAGACCCAGGACCAATGATCAAGGCAGTGCAGGCATGTGTTCTGAGCACGGCTCTCTACGGAGCTGAAGCATGGTGGCCAGGACTAACTCGGATCACCACCCAGCGAAGCAAGAAGGTGGGCACAGGAGTTGGCTGGCATACGGATCTCTTGGATAACACAATCATCACAGCGGTTCGGGCAGCACTACCAGTTTTGCGAACCACTCCTAATAAAGTTCTACATAGAGAATCAGGAATTTCTCCGGCAGCAATTATCCTACAGCAAAGGCAATTGAGAGCCGCGGCGCGAATTCAGCAAAAGGATATATGGCACCCCCTAGTTATCAGGTCTCAAGAGGGACCAAAGGATACTATAAGCCGCCTAGGACTCCGTGCAGGACAGAAAAGCCGTGCGTTCACGAATCAAGAGCAATACCTAACACGACTACAGATGGGCCTTCAAAACGTACCGGTTGCTGTAGAGTCTGGCAAGCTGTTCTGCCCGCAAACGAAACGTAAGGGCCAGGGAACGACTGTCGACAAGCAGTCTGAGGCTGCCCTGGCCAAATTGTGGATTGAGAATCTGTCAACGGATACTGTATGTGCGTATCCAGATGGCTCGTCTTGTGGCTTGGCAAGATCTGCATGGGGCTACACTCTGTTCAGAGGAGGACAAATAATTGGAAGGGGGTCAGGACCTTTACTTGGGGCAGAGGCGTACGACGCAGAGCTGTTAGGGGCCCAGAAAGCTCTTGAAGCAGCAATACTAGTAGCCGGAATTAACCCTATCAAGGTACTCCTAGAAAGCCCAGAAGCCTCCCAGGCTCTACAAAGTGGTAGGTCGAGGTCCTTCCAAGGAATAGTTGATAGGTTTGTTTTAGACTGCCAAAGGCACCAATCAGTCGAAATCCGGTGGATACCTGGTCACTCAGGGATCGAGGGAAATGAGAAAGCAGATGAGCTCGCCAAAGCTGCCTTAAAAGACTTTCCCGACGACGGAACCGATGTGATACTTTCTGCAGAAGTAAATCGGAGAACAAAGTTTACGTTTGCATCACTAAGCAGGTTTGTGAGGGAGCGTGCGGATGAGCTGGCTGCATCGTGGTGGCAGAAACATGGGCACAAGCACTACGCAGATTTGAATCTCAAGATGACACGCAAGCGACCGCCAGAGCTTGCCTTACCGAGATGGGCGTACCACAGGTTGATTGCAGCTAGGACAGGACACGGCGATTTCGCCAATTATCATAAAAGATTCAAGCATGAGGATATTGATAGCAGGTGCGAATGTGGACGAGAAAGACGCCCATGGCACTTTGCAGAATGTCGACCATTACAACGTTGGAGTAGTGAGAAACGGGAACGCCCTCCAAAGGCAAGGGAGATGCAGGCAGAAAACGGATGGGAGAAATTTCGTGAATTCGTTACTACAACCAAATGTTATAGTGCACCAACTACTGACTAGGAGGCCTAGGCTCTTCCAGAGATATCATTCATTTTTCCTTTGTTTAATTGTTGGGAAAATTAGGACAGGGCGCAGGGCGCACTCGTTCAGACAGAATCTTTTGTTTATTTATTTTCTTTCTATATCTTATAGATTATCTGGCAAGTTAAGCCATTCATGTAGGTAGTAGTGAGTCCGTATGGATCACACACCCGTATCACGCCTCTTGGGTGTAGGGCGTAAGCCTGATACGACTAGAATTCAAATCAAATCAAATCATCATCATCATTTGCGCTCGCCATGTCAAATCCTCCCCTGCCTCCACCATCCCTTCCCCCGCCACCCCTAAATTCCTTTGCCTGCAAGGCTAGAGAGGTCTCGCTGTCAGAGATGCTACTGTCAACAACCTCAGCCGCAACCACCCGAAACCAAGAGGCGACAATCATGTTCCAACACATTGCTAGCGTCTTAGATGATGCTATCGACGATAATAATTCAATTCCCCATCACCTCCAAAAGCCATTTTGCGACTTTGTCGCTGATCTTAATTGCGTAGCCTGACGACACTTTAAATGTCATGTTAGAGGCTCACCGCGCCCACTGGCGCTTTACTCTATAGCCTCTAATTCTCATCTGAAAAATTTGGCACAGGCTATAACCGCCACTACACTAGCCACCACTAGTTCTCGGAAACCTAAATCATTTGCTGCTGTCACTGCGGCTCCAGTTCCTCCTCAAGGACCGCACAAACAGTCACCGACAACTAAGTCAGTCACGGCACCAGGAAATTCCAAGAACAACGGCCGATCTGGTATAAAGTAAGCTCTTGAAGATAATCATCTTCTAGTACGACTCGGCACCAGTAACCCTGGTCTTAGCATGTAACCCTACGCTTTGCAACTACAGCTGAGCTTGTTTCTCAAAGAGAAGCTTGTTTACAAAGTACAGATGACCAAAACAGGCTTAGCTATCTGCCCCGTTAGCACAGGAGCCCAAGAGACTCTGTGTGCCCGAATGAGCGAAATTGAATCCTCTTTGTCATCTCAGGGTCAATGCAAAGTTGAGAAGCCGGCACAACATAGTGCATATAGATTATCTGGCGTTCACCGCACTTATGCAAGTTACAATGGTACCACAATAGAATTGGTAGAAATCACTGCAGCTACTGCAGCAGAGGCGTTAACAGACTTAAATAACGTTTCCCCTATCAATGTTCTAAAGTCTAGAGGCTCAAACAACTCTGAATTCTTCCATCAACAAAGTTATATTGTTCTTTACCCAAAAGGACTAGTTTTTTCCAAGCTGCTACCTCTCTTTGGAGTGCGGGTTCCTACCAAATTACTAACACAAAAATTTAAAACTCCCCAATGTGGAAGGTGTTTTGGCTGGCACAATGAACAATCATGTGCCCGTTTTCCTCGCTTTCGTTTATGTGAGTCAACTCAAGACTTAGAGAGCGGCCATATCTCTTGTGACCCCTCAAAAGACCACTTCTATCCACCAAAGTGCGCAAATTGTCACGGTCCCCATCCGGCTGACTCATTAGAACGCCTTCTTCGGCCCCGAAAGGATAATCCACTGGCATCTAAATAGCAAATGGCTCAAATTAGACAGGCTGCTGCGGCCGCTAGATTTCGTCTAAAGGCGGCCCATTGTGGTGCCTATTGGAATGGAAGATTTAAAGTTCAGTTGTCAGACTGGATAGGATCACTTATCAATAGTAGGGTAAACTTGGAACAAGTAAGAGTCTGTTAACGTATTGTCTGGAGATGTTTATTTCTCCCACTTCGAACAGAGTGCTATCTACTAATAAAACTAATAGTGATTGAGTGATCTTACTAATAAGGATTAGCGTATTGATGCTCATAATATACTTTAGGCTTAAGGTCAATGCGTGTGAGATTAGGGGATTCAACCTTGCACGATCTTCCTCAGCCATCTCAATTAGAAGCACTAATTTCATCAGTGCCATCGGGAGTCAAGCAAAGGTTGGCTCATCTGCAGTTAACGTTGAGAAGCTAGCACCTCCCAGGACCACAACTACATCTCAAACTCTCTTCATGGAAACACCTATAATACCCGGTGGAAAATTCGCACCTCTTACTTTAGACAGCCAACAGAGTAGCTCAATGGAAACAAACTAATTGTTGAAATTGGTACATCCAACTTTGGATAAGATAGCTGTGTGCACTCAACGAGATCTACACATACTAATCTTCCTATAAGTTGCGAGGTTGGTAAAATACGCTAAACCGTATTAATACAAATCACTAGATTTCCTTTTACTTTAGATAGATATTATAAGTAGCTGTGTCTAAGTGGGAGTAATAAAATAACTCCTCACTTACGATTAACAGACTCCTTCTTGTGCCAATCTGTCTTCTCTGTGAAATTATCTCTCTCAAGTCTTACCACTTGCTGCTACCACTACTTCTAATCAACAGGTTATGACCCGGTGTTCTTAGCATTCGAGATAACCCCCCCCCTTTCAATTATTTATCCTCATTGTTCTCAAGCTTACTATTCCAATCAACAGACAACAAATTCTCCCGAAACTATCATAATGTATACCAACCAAAGCCTATCAACCTTCTTCAGCAAACTGAACAAATCAAAGCATACCCGATCTATGCAGTTGACCAATGTCGTTCAGCTCAACGGTGACTATAACTATGACTTATGGTTTAATACTATGATAGTAGTGTGGGATACACACAAGCTCTACGAGCTTGTGGTTGAAGGAATGGCTGCTGAGGAAAATAACCCTACCGAGGCTTATGCATACAAGGAACTATGCACCCTTGCCAAAAACATCTACATACAGGTGGTGTGTCCGGATATCCTAGCTTCACTGCTAGAACTCCAAAACTCCCATCTGATGTGGAAATACTTCGAAACTGTATACAAGAGAAACAGTACGTTCAATCTTGTTTATCAGTTCAGGAACCTGGCACTCCTTGCGATCGCCTATGTTCCTAGCCAGCCAATAAGTGCCTTCATTAAAACTTTTGAGACCGAGTACTCGAGGTTGACTAAACTCGCCAGAGATTCCTCTAACGATGATAGAAAACTTCTAGCTCAATTTCTCCAGAGTTATACAATAAAACGTACTTTCATCTTGGCCTTCTTAGCTCAAGGTCAGAAAAACGTTGTGGATAACCTGGCAACCAAAGACAATCTGTCTTATGCCGCAGTCAAGCAACGACTTCTTGATCTTGACCAAGAAACGCTAGTGGAAATGGCAATGGCAACTTGTTCCAAAAGAGGTAAACCCTTTACCTCGAACCTGACAAAACCTTCTAAGGTTGCAAAACTCCAGGAGTGTACATACTGTTTGAAGCATTTTCCTTCAAACAGTTCTGGACACAGTTGGAAAAATTGCCCCAAGGTTCGAGAAAGGGGTCGCAAGAAAAAACATGCAAGTTCCTCTGGTATACAAGAGCAGGCCAATATAATTACATCCCAATCTGAAAATGTTAGTAAACAACCCTTCTATTTTGACACAGGTGCAACTTCTCACATGTGTCCTGATCCAGATTGATTTATCCACATCTCGCGAAGCTCCGGTTCTGTGACCTCAAGCTCAGGTGAAAAGATGAACGTCGAAGGAAAAGGAACAGTCATGTTGAACTGCAAACTGTCTGATGGAACTGTTTCTCAGTTTACGATAGAAAATGTATTACATGTACCTAAATTAAGCCTAACTCTATTTTCATGGAGGATTGCCAGATCCAAACAATTTTCTCTTTGTGATGATGGTAATTTTATAACAGTTTCTAAAGATAATAGAATACTATTTGAAGCTCATTTTTACGGTCCATTACCGTCGATCCCGGAAGCGGTGATAAATGACCATGCTCTTACAACCTATGAATTTTGGCACAAAGCTCTCTGTCATTCTGCTCCCTCCACGATCACAAGTACAGAAAAGCTTCTTCCAAATTCAAGTATTATTCCCAAAAAACCCTCAGATTTCTCATGCTAAGCTTGCATCGTTTACAAATCTACTCATAAAAAGCCCAAACCATCTCAGATAAGAGCTGAAGAGAAAGGCGAATACATTCATTCCGATCTCTGTGGGCCGTTTCCCACTCCATCATATGGAAATGCACTATACTACATCTGTTTTGTTGATGACGCGACTTGTTATGCCAGTGTACAAATTCTCAAATGTAAATCTGAGGCAGCACAAGCCACAATCGAATTTATTACGGAATTGAAAACACAGCACGACGTTAAACTCAAGTCATTTCGGACAGATAATGGTGGTGAATATGTCAATGCTACACTCTCCAAGTTTTTTAAAGAGAACGGGATAAGTCTTCATCTGACTCCCCCTTACTCTCCTGAATCAAATGGTGTCGCTGAAAGATTAAATCGCTCTATAGGCAAAGGAATACGAGCCATGCTCTTACCGTTTAAAGACAAAAGACTTTGGGCTGAAGCTGTAAGAACATTTATTTATACAAAAAACCGAATAGCACTTGGATCTGTAAATGGACAGACTCCTTATGAAGCTTTTCATGGCACTAAACCATCCATTTCTCACCTTCAACCCTTTGGCAGAGAATGCTACGTGCATATCCCCATGGCTAAACAACCATCAGGAAGCAAGCTTCTCCCAAAAGCAGAAAAAGGTATTTTTGTAGGCTACACCAAAGTCGATCACCATTATCGAATCTTTGTTCCAGAAAAAAGAAAACTTATTATCTCAGCTGATGTTACTTTCCCTGCAGTGAAAACCAACTCTGAGATAAATAACTTCCCAGCTGATATGAATAATCCTAAACAGTCAACTACGACTCATGTCACTAGGACAATATCAATTGGTAATGGGCTTGAACATCAGATTCAAAATTCACTTCCTCAAGATCCTAGTCATGGTTTTCAATCCACATCTCAGCAATCAACATCAACATCATCCGAAATCTCGACCAATACCAACACTACAACTTCTCCTCTACCTCAAATAGCTCCGCTCTCTTCTCTGAATGTTATGTCCATACAATCCAGACCAAAACGCCCCATCCGTCCTCGGACTTTCGATGAAATGATAACGGGGGAATGGTGGAATGCTTCTCGTGTTCCTCTTCAACCGGCTTCGTCGAATTCTACCAATGTAGATGGTCAAGATTTTGCCATGGTCAACAATTTTGATGAATTAGAGCCCAAAACATATAACAGTGCAAAACTGTCTCCCAATTGGGACCAATGGAATCCAGCATTTGAGGCAGAAATGTCATCTCTTCAGGAGAACAAAGTTTGGGACATTGTCCCACGCCCAATAGGAAGAAAAGTTGTTGGTGGAAAATGGGTTTGCAAAATCAAAAGAGATTCCCACGGAGAGATTGAAAGATTCAAAGCACGGTACGTAGCTAAAGGCTTCTCTCAAATTCAAGGCTTAGACTACGACGAAACCTTTGCTCCCGTTGTTAGATTTGACTCACTACGACTATTGCTGGCGATATCTGCAGCGAAAAAGTGGAAACCGAGACAACTTGACATAAAAACCGCATTTTTGTACGGAATCTTGAATGAAGAAATTTACATGGAACTCCCTGAACGGTACAGAGTAGGAAATCATGTCGCTAAACTTAATAGGTGTATCTACGGATTGAAACAATCACCACGGGAGTGGTACTTCAGGTTGGCTGAATACATTATTCCCCTTGGTTTTGTTTCCTCCCTCCTTGACCTATGTGTTTTCATCCACAACAATGGAGTTTTAATCATCGCGGTATACGTGGATGACATAGTATTATTTGGAGAACAAGGAGCCCTTATGGACCAGTTAGTAACCCACTTCAAATCTGAGTTTCAGGTAAATGATATGGGCACTCTCCATTGGCTTCTTGGGATTCAGATTGAATACTCTAATGCAGGAATCAGCCTATCTCAGACCGCTTACATAAATAGAATCTTGGATCGATTCTCTATGCAAGATTGCAACACAGTTTCCACGCCCATCGAGTGTAACCAACAACTGATGATGGCGATAGATGGAGAACCTAGAGCAAATGCAACTCTGTATCAGCAAATCATCGGATCTATAATGTATATCGTATCTAGCACCAGGCCTGATCTTGCATATATAATATCTCATCTCTCTCAGTACAACTCAGATCCATCAATCTCTCATTACAGTATGGCAAAACAAATCCTAAGATATCTCAAGGGAACAAAGGATCTTAAATTAATTTACAAGTTCGAATCCCCACTCGTACTAAATGGATATTGTAATGCATCATACGGAAATTGTCTTGACACTCGTCGGAGCTTCGGCGGCTATCTATTCCAACTTGGTGAATGCACCTTCAGCTGGAAATCCAGGAAACAGCGTACCGTTGCTCACTCCACTTGTGAAGCTGAGTATATGGCGTTGTCCCTTGCAACAAGACAATTTATTTGGATTCTTCGTGGTCTCCATCAGCTTCTTGGACAAGATATACCAATGTCCCTGTCGACAGATAACAACTCTGCTATTGATATTGCACACAACCCAAAACTCAATGATGCCACCAAACATATTGATATTGCCTACCACTTAACTAGAGAACGTATTGAAGACGGATCCCTTCTATTACTACATATCCCATCAGCAGAGAACCTGGCGGACATATGTACAAAAGCTTTGCCCAACCCAAGATTGAAACACTTATGCACCTTCATCTTTGGTACAAAGTGAGGAGGGGTGTTGAAATTGGTACATCCAACTTTGAATAAGATAGCTGTGTGCACTCAACGAGATCTACACATACTAATCTTCCTATAAGTTGCGAGGTTTGTAAAATACGCTAAACCGTATTAATACAAATCACTAGATTTCCTTTTACTTTAGATAGATATTATAAGTAGCTGTGTCTAAGTGGGAGTAAAAACAACTCCTCACTTACGATTAACAGACTCCTTCTTGTGCCAATCTGTCTTCTCTGTGAAATTATCTCTCTCAAGTCTTACCACTTGCTGCTACCACTACTTCCAATCAACACTAATGACTGCTGAGACTACATCTCTTAGAATACTTTAAACGTAGGGCGCAGCTCATCTGCGCAACAAATTGCTCTTTCAACTACTTTTCAAACAAACGTAGACATTTTGCTAATACAAGAACCATACGTCTTCAAAGATATCTCAAGGAGAATCACATGCAAACACCCATCTTTTGAATGTTTCACACCTATCGATGATTGGTCTACTAGACCTAGTGTTGGTAGTGGAATATAATTTAGCTAAAGAATATGTAACGGTGAATCAATAAATTAAATAATCTATCTCTCTCTCTCCCTTCTACACTTTATGAAATAAATATAAATACGGGACTTATAGTCACATGCATTGGTAGTTTCTCACCACCGATACCGAATCTCCGATCTTCAAGAGTGCCGTCCCAACACTGGCAATTTTTTCTTTTTTTTAAGTGTCTACCTCACTCTTGTCTGGCCTCTGTACTCAACCTTCAACTCTAATATTTAAAATATTATTATCAATGAGCTGTTGAAGAGCTCTTGATGGGATGGCCTTTGTCATCTAGTCTGCAGGGTTGTCACTGCCGTTGATCTATCTAATCTCTGACAGTTCCCGTCGTTCCTAAGATTGCTTGATTGCCATGAGGTCAATCATGAGGCGCTTTTCTTTGGTGGTACCAAGTTTGATCATGCATTCATATAGAGATAACAAGTCAGTACATATTATAGTTAGAATATCTCCAATCTTGAGTCTAGTCGTAATCATTTTTAGTGCTGTACTGAATACTATCGCAATATCAGAGCCATGCACCATTGCGTATAACTCAGAAGCGAGCACGCTTCGCGTGACACGCTTGCATTTGATTGACAACCAATGTATGATATTTCCATATATCTTGAATTTGCCTTTTTCTACTGACTCGTTTGCAAGGATAAGGAAAAATCCGCTCTGAGAACTAAGGTCTTTATTGTTAGCAAAAGACCCGTCGACAAATGTAAATAATTTAGAATTTTTCAGATTAAGAGGTATAAAACGTATGCCACAATCTAAATTTTGTTTTTGCCACTTAAGGCGTTTATTTAGTTGCTCAATTTCTTCAGTGGAAGGATTCTGGCACTGAGCTGCAATTGACAAGTCGAGTGCTGCTTGCGGTTGGCAAATAGTAGATATGTACGCTCCCCGGGCTCTTTGCACTAGGAAGTCTTGTTTGTATGTGGGTGAACTTGGATCAACCAATTCTTTTTGGTTTCCCTGTTCTTTTTGGACAAAGTTGATATTTTTAACATCCTTTACCAGTTTATCGCCATTAAAAATAAGTGGCGTTTCATGTGACAGGGTTTTGACTGGCTTAGCTTTTAAATGAGCTTTCAATAATTCTTCATTTTCTGACTTTGCAAAGTCTTTATCTCCTAGAAACAAGGTGTCATTGGTTTGGATCCCAACGATACCAAATGATGTTGTTAGAGAATTAGTGATTAATAAGCACGGATCAAATGTCGATGTTTCCAACAATAGTTTCTTGGTATGATGCTTATGATATGTCCTAAACCAATGAGTCCCAGCTTTGGGAATACCATACAATGGCTTAACTAATCGCCTTATTGTATTTTTTGGGATTGATCTTGCGATTTCTTTTGGTGGTCTAGCTAATATTAGGTGGTTTAGTTTTGTTGTTAATTGAATATAGGCCTGTGAGATATCACGAAGGTACAAATTGCAGCTATCTGATAAAGAAGGCGCGAGTGCCATTATCAGACGCTGACTAGCTCTTTGTATAGTAGGCGCCTGCGTAAGTATTTCTACTTTTGCATCGTTGTGATAGGCTTGGATAACCAACCGCGATTTCTCATATAGCATTGCTGTTACTTTTCCTTTTATCTCATTGACAAATCTAGATCTGAATATTTTTGCACCATCAATTTGTCCTCGGTCCCACGGGATCAATTCAAATACACCTCGTGCAATTAATCCTTCGATTTCACGCTTCCTTGAAATCTCAAATGATGGACCCGGAGTTTTGATCACTCCTTTAGATCGGAGTTAGTGAGATAGTTCAATGTCAATCTTTTATTTGGAGTTAATAAAAATTGAGTTCAAGTCTTCATTTATAAAGCAGGATTCTCGAGCACTGTAACGGTCTGTAGACCAGGGTATTGCCTATAGGCTAGGTTGGCCAACCGAGCCAGGTTTCAGTCACGCGACACTGTTTGCTCTGTTTGCTTGCTTTGTCGCGTCACATACTCTATGCGTCCTTAGGAGTCCACACCCATGTTTGCCTCTTCACGCACTTGTATAAATAGGCGCCCACGACCTCACTTGTATTCTCATCTTCATCTGTTATTGATTCTTTATTCTTTAATCTACTTTT
Organism: Podosphaera xanthii; assembly: GCA_028751805.1. NCBI lineage: Eukaryota > Fungi > Ascomycota > Leotiomycetes > Helotiales > Erysiphaceae > Podosphaera > Podosphaera xanthii. Next base: position 1,511,592 of record JAPWIX010000008.1, read on the forward strand.
GTAATTAGTTAAACTATTAAATATACTTGCTTCAAATCATTTTGCGTCATCCCAGATCTCGGACTGTGACAAGCACGTTCTGTTTGAATCCTTACTCTGGTTGGATAACGTCGAGATTGACCTTCTGGCATATTGGTATTATCAGTATTTTTATCTTGCAAACGTTCTGGGTTTTCTAAAAAATACGGTTAAACCACTGCAGACCTAAATGTTGCTAGGCTATATGTTGTGATTAAGAGCAATGAGGGTTATGGTAATTGGATGGCTCTGCTATTCTTATGATGAATTACACAGGCTCGGGTGAAGTGATGTTGATCTATGAGGGAGATACTGAGTGTGCACTCCAACGATTGATGATATCTTCTAATGGATGATAGGAAGAATGATATTTGTCAGGATTTCATAATTCATTGTCTCGGGCTTATATTTTCTTTTGTTTCTGAATTTTCTTCTAGCCTTATGTTTTATTTTGGAGTATAAATTTGGGTATAAGTAGTTCACTCCGGTCAGCATAGAGTTGCTACGCTTTGTTTTCTGTCTCCACCAATTAGGTTAATAACTTAAAGACCTCTCCATATTTGTCCCGTCATCCTAGTGACCCCCCATCACCTCTTTGCTCCCCAATTTGTTGAACGCTATCCGTGTTAACCTTGCTTAAACTACCCTTGAGTACCGTCCGTGCTCTCTCCTGCCTCTCCAGCGTCCTGTGTGTAGTGCCTCTTACCTCGCCTTACACACAGGCGCATCACATTACAAAGCGTCAATAATTAAGCAACATTCTAGTTTTATATTCATATTTATACCTATAGATCTGTATATAGTTGTGTTGATAGTCATCAAAACTTTCCTCCACCATGTCCCGATCTATTCCTGGTTCCAGTGACCCTATGGACACCGACTTTGAAATAACAATGCTCCCCCCAAATCTTTGGAGCGTCGCCTATCTAAATGCTCCCAGTATATTAAACTTAGCCACCCAGATGAATGAAAGGCGCGTTGCCGAAGTCTACGCATCTGCCTCCAATCAATCATTCTCTCCACCTCGTTCTCAAAATACCTACAATACCACAACTCCAGCTCCTCTCCGTCCATCCGCTCCGCCCTTATCAGCATATGATGGAAAGCCTTCGAACCTGCGCGCATTTTTGTCACAATTAATGAATCAGCTTCAGGGCCAGGATGAATTTTTCACTAACAAAGCTTCCAAGATACGCTACGCATACCAGTGCCTTGGTACTGGCGCCCTGGTCAAAATGCGTTCACATTTTCGCTGCCTCAAAAATCCTGATGTCAAGCCCGAAATCACTACTATGGCAGAATTTGTCAATGCCTTGAAGCAGCGCTTTCAAGACCCGGCGCTAATTGATTGCGCCAGCCGTACGGTTGAGACCCTACACCAGGGTAATATGAGGTTTCACAACTTCATCACGCTTTTTGAGGATAGTGCCGCTGACTCAACATACTCCAATCTTGACAATTCTTATTGGATGCCTACTCTCGAGCGCCGGCTATCAAAAAGCTTGCGCACCCAGTGCAATGCTGCGAGTGATGTACCAACGGAGTACCACTCGTACATCAGCTACTTGCGAAGGAAAGATGCAGGGATTGAAGCAATTGACTCTTCCCCCTCGTTCGCCACCCCTACCGCAGGAAAGCCGCAGATTAACCCCTCGATGCCGCCAATTTACAACGCCCCAGCATCAGCCACAACTGCGGTTCCCTCCCCTGTCCACTTCGAACTTCCAGTATCTCAAGGAGGATTTGCCATGGATCTAGATTCGATCTCTCACCAACGACAACCTAACGGTCGATTAACTCAACGCGCGAAAGATGCACAACAAACTCTTGGTTGGTGCGTTCGATGCAACAAGTCTGGTCATATGACTCAAGATTGTAATCTCGCCTCGCGCGTCATAGCAAATATAGCTATGGAGCCCCAAAGTGAGGAGCAGTTAAAAGAGTAACTCCAACAGAAAATCGCTTGTTGGAGTCTTTTGCCATAGTTAACGTTAAGTTTTCTGAAGTTTCTTCCGGACACATGTATATACGTGCAAAAGTAGGAAATGAAAACTTAGTTGCTCTCGTGGATACTGGTGCGTCTGGTTTTGCTTTTGTCTCAACTAATCTCTGTGATCGCCTTCACCTAAAGTCCCTAGCCCTCGAATCACCCATCGCTATCTTAGGATTTGAAGGAAAATTGAGCTCTCGAGTTACTAACTCCGTAAATTTCCCCTTAATCTTAGGCAATCACAGTGAAGTGGCTTCGGCCTTTGTCATCCCAAACAGCAAGCATGATCTCATACTAGGTCTTCCATGGTTGGAAAAACACTGTCCGTATATCAATTGGAAGGAACACACGATTACCTTTGGTGAGCCTTGTTTAAATTCGGCCTGTTGTCGTTTTGAAACGACGATCTCCTACTATAATAAAGCTGACAAAGCCCTTGTATCAATCAAAGAGCCCATAGCCCAACTACCTTCTCTTCAGCCAACTCCGACTACTGTATCCCAGCCAGCTCAACTCTCGGCGGGAGCATTTATCATAGCCACTCAACAGCCAGACTGCCAAACCTTCACGCTCAGCTTACGGGACCTCGATGTGATATTAGAAGATCTACCCTCGCAGCTCTCTAGTATGCATGTAGGCAACACAACCATGATTGTTCCCAAGGATGCAAACCCTGTAGATTTCCTGCCTCCCCAGTATCACGAATTTCTAGATGTTTTTGACAGGCAAAAAGCTAACTCCCTTCCACCCCATCGCTCCTGGGACCATGGTATAGACCTCCACCCAGGGAAGTAGCCTCCGGTATCACGCCCTTACTCGATGAACCAACACAAGCTCAAGGCCCTCCGTGAATATCTCCAAAAAGAGCTGTCAAAGGGTTTCATTCGCGTCTCTCGCTCCCCTGCTGCAGCTCCTGTTCTTTTTGTGAAGAAATCCAATGGCGATCTTCGGTTCTGTATCGATTACCGTGGATTGAATGCAATAACTATTCGAAATCGACACTCTTTTCCCCTAATATCAGAAACTCTAAGCCAACTGTCCCGGGCAAGATATTACACTAAACTTGATGTTATCTCAGCATTCAATAAACTCAGGATCAAGGAAGGAGACGAATGGAAAGCGGCTTTCACGTGTTGCTACGGTCTCTTCGAGCCTCTCGTCATGCCCTTTGGACTCTGCAACGGTCCCGCATCTTTTCAGGCCTATATCAACCACGCGCTCCGAGGACTTCTGGACAAATTTTGTACAGCCTACATGGATGATATCCTGATATACTCTGATAACCTAACTGACCACCGACGACACATAAAAACGGTTCTCCAACGCCTTCGTGAAAATGGGTCGCAAGTAGATATATCAAAATGTAGTTTTGAAGCCACTGAAGTCACCTATCTGGGTCTCATAGTATCTACCCAAGGTATACAAATAGATCCAAAGAAAGTTGCATGCGTTCAAGAATGGCCGACCCCTTGGACTCCACGCGATATTCAATGCTTTCTGGGGTTTGCCAACTTCTATCGACGGTTCATCCCAGAATTTTCTCGCATAGCAGCACCCCTTACTAATCTCACCAAAAAAGATGTTCCGTTTTCCTGGAATGACCAATGTGAATCTTTATTTTGTCAAATAAAACAGGCATTTAACGACGACACAATGCTAGCTCACTTTGACCCTCGTCGCCAGACTGTCATGGAAACTGATGCTTCTGATTTCGTAACCGCAGCGATCCTTTCCCAGTATGATGATTCAGGAACGCTCCGCCCCGTGGCCTTTATGTCAAAAAAAATGCTTCCGGCAGAATGTAACTGTCAGGAAATCGGCTTTAGTTGGGAATAGAATAGCTATTCAAAAGACTCAAAATACAAAACGCACGTAAGACAAAGTAGTTTATTCAATTAATTCTTCTCTATCTATGTTTCCCTCCAACGCGTTGCTAATATACAGAGTTGCAATGGACGTGCGCAATGTCACGTGGCAAACGTCCAGACACTGGCACTCTTTTCTTTTCCTCTTTCTCTCTGCGTTAAGATACGTCCAAAACTAATTAATCACCTTTCGACCCATCCCTCAACTCGTACCTTCAATTTGTTATTGTCAATTAGTTCCCTAAGAGCCTTGGTTGGTTTTGCTTTGGTCATAGCGTCTGCAGGGTTGTCGAGTCCGTTGATCCAGCGGATTTCAGAAAGTTCTCTTCTCTCGTATGACTCGCGAATAGCCATGATGTCTATCATAAGGCGTTTTTCTTTCGTGGTTCCAAGTTTGACAAGACACTCGTACAATGAAAAAAAATTGGTGCAAATGATAGAAGGAATCTCTTGAATTTCGAGTTGGTTTGTAATTATATCCAAAGTAGTTCTCAGTGCAATTGCCAAGTCTACCCCGTGTATCATCGCGTATAATTCAGAAGCTAGAACTGCTCGTGTGACTCGTCTACATTTTATCGATGTCCAATGGATAAGGTTTCCTGAAATTAAAAATTGATTGGGCTCAGGATCAGATTCATTTGCTAGCAGAATTATGATTCCAATTTGGGAGCTCAAGTCTTTGTTGTTTGCGATAATCATCTTTTGCCGTAGGAGAATTGTTATTGACGAGCTCGATAGCTTTGATTTGTCCTTTTTGTTGGATGCGAATATCAGTATCGTTAAAGGAGATCTTTGTTCTGTTGAAGACTATGGGCTTGTTTACAGATAGTGTTTCTATGGGCTTCGAGATAAATTTGGCATCAATTAGTTCCTTTTCTTCTCTACGGGCAAACTCTGGATCCACTAAACCAAGTGTGTCGTCTACTTGCATTCCAATCATTCCAAAAGCTTCTTTTGTCGTAGATATTAACAGAAAAGGGTCAAAAGTGGAAGGGCGCATGTGCAGTTTGTCTGTGTGATGCTTATAATAGGTGCTCCACCAGTGATTTCCAGATTCTGTGATTCCGTAAAGTGGCTTTAGCATTAAAAGAACCGAAGATGGTGGAAATAAATGAGAAATCTCTCGGGGTGGTTTTACGAGGATCCGTCGGTTAAGTGATGTTGAAGCCTGGACGTATGCTTGAGTTATATCCCTAAGAATAAGCGAGAATTTACGAGATTTAATGAGTCCAGGTGCAAGTGCCGTAATTAGTCTTTGACTACTACGCTGGATAGTAGGTGACTGTGTGAGAATGGAAGTTTTTCCTGTGTCATTATACGCTTGGACGACTAGCCTTGATTTTTCGTATGGGGAGGTGTCACTAAATTTAACTGCGTCAACCATTCTCGCGTTAAAAACTCTTTCGTCAGGCGCCACTGAGTCCTGGGAGATTACTTCAAATATGCATTGTGAAATTAGGTCTTTGATCTCCTTTTTACGGGAAACTTCAAAGGGTTTACCAGGTGTTGTAATTTTTCTTTCTGAACGTAATCGGATAGAGAGTTCACGGTCGGAGATTTCTTTAGATGAAAGAAAATTTGAAGTTTGAAAGCTGGAAATGGCGACTTGATTGTCGATTGACATGATGAAATTTCCAAAATCTTTTGGTTTTCGGATCCTGGTGCCACGACGTGGTTCTGAGGTGTCTGCAACTTCGTTGTTTAATACTTCGTCATGTTTTGGAATAGGTGTCTCTAGAGCGGTTATAGGATCAGGCTCCTTTTCCATATCCTAATATGGTTTGACGGAGGTTGTCCTGAAAGTCGACGTATGGTCGCCGATTTGGACTATACAATTTTCACCATCAATTTGAAGTAATTTATGAGGGCCTGTCCACTTCTTTGATTCTCTCCAGACGAGGACTTGGCTGTTCAGAGGTAGGTCTTTAAGTGCTGAAATTTCTGGTCCGTTGCGCATCCTCAATGCACTCTGTACCTGGGCCTTAGCATGTATTTTGCGGATTTCCTTCATGGCTGACTTAATGGCTGCGGCACGTTGGAAAATAGAAGGTGCTGGCGGGTCTGACTCAGTCATTCGGGGGTATGCGCCAAAGACGAGTAGTGTAGGAACGATACCATCTGGTCCCGCGGTGTCGTTTACAGCTTTGACTGCCATTTGCAAGATGTGATATTTATTAGTATTATTTTTACCTAAATCATTAGAAATAACTTCATATGCCCGTCGGAGTGGGGTATGATATCTCTCCACAAGGCCAATACTGTGATGCGCCTCAGTAGGAACTGCTTTTGTTGATATTGACATAGCAATGGCGCTTTGTTTGAAATCCTTTCCAGTGAAGTTGGTCCCAGCGTCATGTACAATAACGTCGGGAGGTCCAAGGTAAACATCGATCCAACAATTGCGAAGGGCATTCCAAGCTTCTTGGGCATCCATAGATTTGAGCCATCGTGCTGCTTGGAAGCTTGTTGCTTCGTCAACAACTTGGAGAACAGGCTTTTCGTCAATCCAAAGCACGTCGATGTAAACGCTGTGGTTGAATTCACGATCGTCAGAAAGGTTAAATTTAAAGCGCCCTGGTGATTTGGAATACTTTTGGCAAGAATCGCAGAACTTTGTCAAGTGGTTGATCGCATTTCGATCAAAATCGTGGCCAGATTGGTTAAGGAGTTTTGCTAGTTTTTCGGAAGAGGGGTGTCCAAACCTACGGTGCAGTTGTCGAAGTTCCAACATTGTCAGATGGCAATGTATGATGCCATCGTCTCTCTCATAAGATTGCACAAGACTCTCTTCAATTCCCTCGAGTAGTAAAAATGGATGACCATACTTACGGATTACTAGGTATGTTTTCTTTCCGTTTGGTGTGTATTGAATTAAGATATCTTTTAATTTATTGTAATAAATGTTCATTTTATCCATATCCGCAAGACAGAAGAGAAATGGTGTAACTGATTTTGTGACGTGAAAAGTAATAATACCAATGGGAGTGGTGATGTCAATTGTGCCAAGGGAAGAGGTTGATCCAATACCAAACGTAATTTTAGCTTCTTCAGTCCTCAATTTATTGATTTGAATGGAAGGCTGGAGGCGTTTGAGGGCAAGAAATTGTTCATAGCCAGCCGTTGAAATCTTGGCAGCGCCAGTATCAATAAGGATACCTTCGAATTTTAGAGAAGAGTAGCGAGAGTTGAGCGATGATTTTGATTTCAAGAGGAGGTGCATTGTTGATTTGTCTTTGAGAGATCTGATAGCAGTATGTCCGTTAATATCCCCTTGCATTGTTGTGAAGATTTCTGAAGATGAATCTGTTGATGCCCAATTTTGAGATTCAGAGAAGAAGTTGATTGCTCTGAAGAAGTCTTCGGAATCTTCACTGTCATCATCTTGGGTTACATGAAAATTTTCCAATTCGTCTGAAATAGAAGCGGTAGGATCCTCCCCTTCAAAGTCAACTAAAAATTGACGAATCTCAGGTGCTGTATATTTTCTGCCAGTTAGACGATGATTCCTATTTCTGAATTCAGTCATTGATTTTCTTCGTTCTTCCGGCGTATGTCGAGTAGACCAACAATCAGGTTTACTGCACACGAAACATGTCTTTCTCCCCTGAATTGGTTGGTTTGACATATTTTGTGTTGATACAGGGGACATATTTGTCCGTTGACGACCATGGTATTGGCGATCGGTATATAATCTTTCATTTCCGTAACTATTCACTGTATATTGAGTTGGATGCTGAGATTTCTGAGCTTTTAATGATAAGCATATAGAGGTCCTAAGTTGTGCAATGAAAGCCTGAAAAGTTGCTGCTGGATTCATACAGGCCATTGAGCAATCAGGGTCTTCTTCACAGGCAACAAGTAGTTTATCGCGTAATTCGAGATCGTTTCTTTCATCACTTATTCGATATGCAGGGAGGCCACGATAGAGTCGTTGAATCTCGCGGACAAGTTCTTTAAGACATTCTGATTTACTTTTGAGTTCTCTATGTTCCGCGGAGATTTTAGACAGGGTGATTGAGTTATACATTGATTGCATCTCTCGTTGCAGTTCGGGTGTCTCAAAATTTCTTCTTATTGCATTGACCATCTCGTCAAAATCTGAGATTTTACCACGAATATTCTCTGAGTAGAAGAGCTTGGCGGAGTCTTTTAGCATGATTGAAATTGCTTGACCTTTAAAGTCGTCTGGCACACCAGCAGCGGAGCACATTTCATGAAAATCATCGAGAGCGCTATTCAGATTGTCATTTTGGCCGCCGTATTTTATACCATCTCTATAAATTTTGTAAAGGTTCATTATGCTTGTTGTTCTTTGTCGTTTATCTTGTTGGTTTTTATATTGTACATAATGGGGATTCTGTGTATTATTTTGCTGGAGATTTTGTTGTAATGGAAAATTGTTATAACGTGAAGGAGCGTGAAAATTACTTGTATCCGGAGAGAAAGTAGAGTGAAATGGTGGATTGGAGGGAAAATTTGAGGATTGTGTAGAATGGTAACTGGTTTGCTGTGGAGAATTGTCTGATGAGATTGATGGAGGCGGAGGTGGGGGAAAGGTATTTAAATTTACAGGATTGTTGGTGGTTGCACCCGGAGCGGTGAGCTGTGCGTGTGGAGCAGTATTGTAAATGGTGTTTCTGTTGGTGTTGTTCACTTCAGGCTGGTTATTACCAATTGGAGTTGATGGTAGTGGGGGATTTGTTGGAAAGTTGTTAAATCCCAAGGGATATGTAGATGGTGGATCACCTTGAGGAGTGGTTGATGTTTGAGGGTCAGCTGGAGGTGAATTTGCGGTAGCTTGCGGAATTTGTCTTGAGTAAAACGATCCTTTCTTCATTTGATTAAAGAGTTCGTCTTCAGGCCACTCTGCAGGATGCTTTTCATTCAGAACGTTGAAAAGTGCTCATGCAACGCTAAATCCTTTCTTCCTGACAACGTACACACCACGTTGGCGGAGAAATATTCGGAGACTGTTTAGATCTGTCATGCCTGCTAGCTTGAAGTTGGACGTATCCCAATGTTCGAAGTAATCTTGAAATCCGTCCCATAATATATCATTGACGGCTCTGGCATCGGTTGCGAATTTCTTGAACGACGAAAGATGATTGAGAACAAATCCTGAAGTCCATCTTTTCTTCTCTGCTTCTTGAAGGTTCTCTTCGGGAATAATGCTGGTATCCTTCATTTGGACACCTTGATCTTCTTTACTGTCGGTCATTCTTAGTGTATGAAGCTACGTCGGAGAGGGTAGCTTGTGTGTTGGAAGTGTGCTGGCAATGGGCACGATGGTCTGGTCTGTCGTTCAGATAAAATTTAAGGGTTTTTTTTTTTTTTTTTTTGTCCCTAGTATCTCGTCCTCGCTCCAAATCAGATGCTTAGCACGCACTATGTTTCTTTCGTTCCAAGAGGCTGCTCAAGTACCAGAGGCCCTAAGTTATCCTGTCCGTTTCAGTACCGAGCGCGTCTCTTCAATGTACCTTGCTGTTCTGTGTCTTCGATGTTTGAGAACACTGATCAGTGTCGGGAAATCGGCTTTAGTTGGGAATAGAATAGCTATTCAAAAGACTCAAAATACAAAACGCGCGTAAGACAAAGTAGTTCATTCAATTAATTCTTCTCTATCTATGTTTCCCTCCAACGCGTTGCTAATATACAGAGTTGCAATGGACGTGCGCAATGTCACGTGGCAAACGTCCAGACAGTAACTACGAAATTTTTGACAAAGAACTCCTAGCAATTGTCAACGCTTTTGAGACCTGGACCTCAGAGCTCGGCTCCGTAGAAGCATCCACGCTTGTTTTGACAGATCATAAAAACTTGGAGTATTTCACCACCACCAAAAAACTCAATCGTAGACAAGTTCGTTGGAATGAGCTACTTGCGGATTTCGATTTTAAAATTGTCTTCCGGCCCGGAAAATTTGGGGGTAAACCCGATGCAATGACTAGAATCAATGCCGATAAGCCCTCTAGTGACAACAACGCTCGCAATTCTCAACAGTTCCAAACACTTCTCAAGCCATCGCAAATCCTTCGCCGTCTCGAAATCAATCCGTTAAACCATCCTGACTCCATGTAAGTTGAGCAGCTCACACCTAGTATAGCACCTCTAATCGAGGAATGGGAGCAGCAATGCAACCAAGATAAGTATTGTCAAGAAATTCGCTCTGCACTAAAGGACCCCCAGGCGAAACGTACAGATATTCAATTAGCAAGCTGTGCCCTAACCCAGCACTCATTTTCTCTCAACAATAAATAATATGTCCCCAAAGCACTTCGCGAAGATATATTGAAACAGCTTCACAACTCTCCCCTATATGGTCATCGTGGAGCAGCTGCTCTCTACGGTATGTTGAGCCGCCGTTACTGGTGGCCCAAGTGCCATAAAGACTCATCTAAGTATGCTCGGGTGTGTCAGGCATGTCAAAGGAACAATCCGGCGACTCAAAAACCCCATGGATTCCTACAACCTTTACCCGCTCCTCAAGCTTCTTTCCGCCATCTAACTCTTGACTTCGTTGGCCGTCTACCCATATGCCAAGTGAGGGGATTTTCTTATCGATTCATATTGCAAATCGTAGACCGCCTCATAAAGCGAGTCTGGATTATACCATTAGAAAGACCGTCAGCCTATGATACAGCCGAAGCCTTTCTTAATCATTTCATCCGCTTCGCTGGTTTACCTGACTCCCTCATCTCCGATCAAGGCCGCGCCTTCATTGACAAGACTGGGAAAGAAATCTGTTGCCGACTGAAAATTGAACACAAATTGTCAACCTCATATCACCCGGAGACAGATGGTCAGACCGAGCGAGCAAATAAAACCTTGGAATTGTACCTACGCCATTATGTAAACTACCACCAGGATGACTGGGTAAAACATTTGCCGCTAGCCGAATTTTGTTGCAACAATCATGTAAATTCATCAACAGGCGTAACTCCTTTCTTCGCCTCTTTTGGGCATCACCCTTGTCTTGATTTTAGACCAGAGTCAGAATGCTCCGAGTCTCGCGGAACCCCAGAATTCATAGCCCGCATGGAGTCCATAGTCCAACACTGTGCAGAACACATTACACTTGCCCAGGCTTACCAGTCAATCTATGCCAACGATAGACGTCTTCCTGCCCCAAGATACAAGGTAGATGATTTAGTGTACCTCTCTCTCAAGAATTTAGCCCTCGCAAGACCATCGAAAAAACTTGACCATGTCCGGGCTGGTCCATGGCAAATAATCTCTATGAAAACTCCGCTTGTCGCGAAACTCGACCTACCGTTTCAATTCAAAATTGATAATAACTTCCACGTTAGCCTCCTGCGTCCCGCCCATGTTGGATTTCCGTCCCAGCAAACCTCAGTACCACCACCACTGGAGATCTCTCCCTCGGGACACGAAGTCCAAGAAGTAGAAGCTATCCTAGATTCGCGAATCTGACGAAATAAAGTACAGTATCTAGTTCGCTGGACAGGGGACAATGATACGACATGGAAACCTCATGAACATCTTGACGGCTGTCCGGATCTTCTAGCAGAATTTCACGACTCATATCCAAATGCTCCACGCTCGCAGGAGCTCGTGACCTGAACAAAGGGGGGGGTAATGTCAGGATTTCATAATTCATTGTCTCGGGCTTATATTTTCTTTTGTTTCTGAATTTTCTTCTAGCCTTATGTTTTCTTTTGGAGTATAAATTTGGGTACAAGTAGTTCACTCCAGTCAGCATAGAGTTGCTACGCTTTGTTTTCTGTCTCCACCAATTAGGTTAATAACTTAAAGACCTCTCCATATTTGTCCCGTCATCCTAGTGACCTCCCGTCACCTCTTTGCTCCCCAATTTGTTGAACGCTATCCGCGTTAACCTCGCTTAAACTACCCTCGAGTACCGTCCGTGCTCTCTCCTGCCTCTCCAGCAACCTGTGTGTAGTGCCTCTTACCTCGCCTTACACACCGGCGCATCACAATATTCATTTAATGGATATATGATCTTCAACATGGAAAGTCAAGAGATTCTATCATGTATTGACCAAGCCTGTTTACCAGCCTATTCCAAACGCCCTTTCCTATTACGCCAGGTACTTCCCTCTCCTTGCTCCCGTAGAGCTCTACCAGTCTAGCACAACACTATAAGGCATTTCTATTGTACAGTTGTCGGGACACAGACTCATGTATATGTAGTTATTACTTGGCCCGCGCTTATGGTATATAATTCATAGATAGTCTATAATATAGGAGGTCAAAAAATGAATGAATTATACTCGTAATTGGTACACTACCATCACTGATCAGTGATCACAGATCAGGTACAGTACAATCTTGCTATAACAATGTGGGGCAAAACTTAACTAAGGCTCCCGATTGGAGGATTCAATTGAATCCTCTAATCGGGAGCCTTGGTTAAGTTTTGCCCAACATTGTTATAGCAAGATTGTATTGTACATCCAATTTATCAGTCTTTTCTCTCAAGACGCCTACTGAAAACAGTAGTCTAGACGTTCTATTAATTGTCTTCTAAACCACTGCGTCAGTCAGTTGGCATTGGACCATTAACATAGACATTTTCCAATAAGCCAATTACCAGATTCAGAATCCATCATGCCTACTTTTCTTTTCTATAATATATCAGACGTTTTGCGGATACATGATAAAACCTAGAAACTTTGATTGGTCAGTCGGCGGTCGGTCTGTTGTATGAGTGGTCAGATGGTAGTTGGGCGACGTCATTTTGTTTGACCGCCTAAAATCGGCAGAACACGGATGGGAATGGAGCGTGGTGATCGGTTGGTGTCAGAGAAAAGTGGCACGTGTGTCTGACTAAGACCATCAGACTAACTGTGGATCCAATATTAAAACCTCGACACGCTGATTGGCCGGTGGTGCAAGCCGCTACAACAGGTAATTTCTGGGGTTGTGGGAAAAATATATGGCAGTCTGATTGGCGGACGAGGTCTACGACTACATCATTTTGTGTCTGAGTAAGCCGTTTGGCCTAAATGTGGATACGTTTTTAAAACTTTGACATCCTGATTGATCGCCGTTAGCAGAGCACGGCTGAACGCTATATGTGGAAATAAATTTTTGAATTCCTTTTAACACTTCAAACTTCAACCCAAATTTACATACAACATGATCCCTAAACATAATACTCCTAAAAAACACAAAGTTAGACCGTCGTTACAGACAAAAAACCGTCAACAGGTACGTCTGTATATTACGTCTTCAAAACTGCCACTGACGTGTATATTCAAAAGATAAACCAGAGGCACACCCTTTGAATAAATATTTACCCTCTTGAATATTGCTTCAAAAGTAATAAATAGTTCATTGTGGTAAAGGTATAACCGAAATCAGGTATGTCTGTCAATTGCGGCATGAGACCTGTTACTGACATGTTTGTAGGAGATCCAACAGACGTGCATTATCCAAATGGATTCTCTAGAGTCATACTGTTCCTCATGCAAGAAGAGGAGACCCGTCACGGATTTTTCTTTGAACCATTTTGGGCGCTATTATAGACAATGTAATCGGCATTAGGTACGTCTGTAAACCGTGTTTTGGGGTCCGTTGCTGACGTGTTTTGCGGAGAAGACCCGAGCCTTACCCCGCACAATGGGAGATAACAATGCACCAGCACCCCGGCAGACACGCGATAGTGCAGCTGCAAGCCTAACGCATGATACACGACCTGCCAGGCGACCTCGGCGAACAAGGGCTCAAATGGACGCTGCCCGGGCTGCGACTGCGGCTGTAACGTTAAATCCTCCACCTATCATCAATCCTACACCACCACCAGCTGGAGACCAACCTCTCGCACCTCCAAATTTGCCTCCTATGCCTCCGTCTCCGTCTCCTGGGCCAGCACGTCCTGAACTGGTGGTTCCAGTTCCGAAAGCTTTCCGGTCCGTCTTTCAAGCTACGGATTCTCAAGATGTTGGTCGAATGGAAATCGTGTGCCGACATTGCCAGGCTCTCTACTTCGCCCAGGAAAAAGTAGCAAGTGGCGAGTTTGAGCTTTGTTGTAAGAAAGGGGATGTTTCGCTCCCGCTCCTACAGAATCCGCCACAGCTGTTGTTGGAACTTTTCACCGACCAGAATCCACGTGCGGCTAGCTTCCGGAAGAAGATTCGCAGCTATAACTCTGCACTGGCCTTTACGTCCGTCAACACCGGGAAAGAGGATCGAGTCGACTTGCGGCGTGGGTTGACCACATTCACGGCTCACGGGGAGATGTACCACTTGCAGGGGCCATTGGTTCCCGGCTCGCAAGAAACTCCGGCATTCGCCCAGATGTTCTTCTACGACCCAGAATACGCGGCTGACTTGCGACGAGAGCGTGATCCCCAGCTCGACTCAACCATTCTTCGTGATTTACACGCCATGATGATGGAGGTTAATCCGCTCATTCGGATCTATAAGACAGCGCGCGAGCGCCTGCAGGTGCAAGAAGGCAACTTCCGAATGGTCATCAGCCCACAAATGAGCTTAGTCGTTCTAACCGGAGCAGATCGTCGTCGGGAGACTCTTCCACTCACGGGTGAGGTGGCTGCTATCATTCCGGACGAATACAATAAGGCCAGCTTTCATGATGTAATTCTAGCAGTGCGCGAGCCAGGTTGGGACGGTCGACAATTACATCGAGTTCCCGTAACTAACCCTGCATATATGCCGTTGCACTATGTTCTTTTGTTTCCGTACGGTGAGCCGGGGTGGCACTGGAGCCTTTCGCTTCTAAATTTCCATCGCAACCGGCAGCAGTTACGACTCTCTCAACAGCCTTTCTATCGGTTTCGGCTACACCAACAGGTCGGTGAAGTTTCTCTCCTGTTTCTTGCGGGTCGGCTATTCCAGCAATACGTCGTCGACAGCTATGTTGCCTGTGAAACTACTCGGCTCGGCTGGCTCCGGAATAACCAGACAAATATTCGTGCGTCAGTTTACAACGGGCTTGCTGACGCTTTGATCCGGGAAGATCAGGCTGATGTGAATGGACGTGATATTGGTCGCCGCTGTGTTCTCCCTTCTTCCTTTGTTGGTGGCGATCGGTTCATGCAGCAGTTGTTCCAGGACTCCATGGCGATTGTGCGCTTTTTCGGACGACCAACTCTCTTTATCACTTTTACGACCAATCCGAATTGGTCGGAAATCAAGGCAGAGTTGAAAGAAGGTCAACAATCCACTGATCGTCCGGATATCATTGCTCGCGTCTTTCATCTTAAGGTTAAGCAATTGCTGCAGGAAGTTCGGAAAGGGGTTTTTGGTGCGCATCAAGGGCACGTGAACACGATTGAGTACCAGAAGCGCGGCTTGCCTCATCTGCATCTCCTGCTGTTTTTGAAAGATGCGAGGAGTTATCTCACCGCTGCTAAGGTCAACGAGATCGTCTGTGCCGAAGTTCCGGATGAGGCTACGGATCCATCAGGCAAGCTTCGGGAGTTAGTATTTGCTCACATGCTGCATGGGCCCTGTGGCAATGACTTTCCAAATTGTCCGTGCATGACCCGGAAAACCCCAAGTAGTCCAGTCGAATGTCAAAAGCGCTTTCCGAAGGAGTTCACCAACGAGACGATCATTGCTGAAGATGGATACCCCATATACATGCGTCGTGATACAGGTATGTTTTTTTAATGCATATTGAATTCAGGCTAATAGTTTATCAAGGTACATATACAGTGCAGAAAAATGGCCAGCCCGTGACCATTGATAGCCGCTGGGTGGTGCCGTACAATCCGTATTTGCTCAATAAGTACCAATCGCACATCAATGTAGAGGTTTGTGGATCAGTGCACGCCGTAAAGTACATTCACAAGCACGTTTACAAAGGCGCTGATCGGACGACCTTAGCAATATCAAATACGGATGACAAAATCACCTGGTGCCTCCAAGCGCGGTACGTGAGTCCTCCGGAGGCAATCTGGCGACTGTTTGAGTTCACAACCCACAAAGCATTCCCGCCCGTTCAACATCTCCAGGTTCATCTCCAGGGACAGCAAACGGCATATTTCCCGGGCAATCTGACAGATGAACAACCGGCTGCGAAGATGGAATTTACCCGCACCACGCTCATGGGTTACTTCAAGTTTAACATGGACCATCCAACAGTTGGGAACTGGCTCTACACAGAGATGCCGGCACACTGCGTTTGGAACCAGAAGTTGAAGTAATGGACCATTCGGAAGCGCAGAGAAAACCGAATCGGGAGAATGTATCACTGCAGTCCAGTTGCAGGTGAGAGGTTTTACCTGCGGCTGTTACTAACAGTCGTCCGCAACGTCAAGTCCTTTGCGGAGCTCTACAACTTCGAGGGCGTAACCTACGAGTCTTACCATGCGGTATGCATTGCACGCGGTCTGGCTCAAAACGACCAAGAGTGGTTCCAGTGTTTTGATGAAGCATTGGTTTTCGCGACCGGTAATGGTCTTCGGACGCTTTTCTTGACTGGACTTTGTCAAAGGGAAATTGCTGATCCGTTAGCTATTTGGGAGAGGTACAAGCACCATCTTTGCGACGACCTTGCCCGCAAGCTCAGTGAAGTTTCGGGGTATCCGCTGGACCTGATTGATCCTCATTACGATTACGGACTTTTTTTGCTTGCAGCTGGACTTGCAGATCAACAGCTGTCTCTCGCGGAATACGTATTACTGGAAAACGTTTGGGATTGGAGCCGAAGTCATGTCGAGTGGTCAGCAAGAGTGCAGAGGGAAGATCTTTGTGCTCGAGCGGAAGATATGCGGTCTCAATTCAACAATGACCAGCAAGCTGCCTTCACGGAGATCACCACTGCGATTTTAACGGATCCACAGACGGCACATTTCTATCTGCAAGGTCAGGGGGGCTCCAGGAAAACGTTTCTCTACAAAACAATCTGCTACTATTACCGTGGACAAGGAAAGACCGTTCTCTGTGTGGCATCGACGGGAATTGCGGTGCTGCTTCTCCCTGATGGACGGACATCACATTCGCAGCTCAAGATACCGATGGAATTGAGCGAGGGTTCTGTAAGCGGCATCGAGAAGCAAAGTATGCTGGCTGCGTTACTCTGGAAAGTCAATTTGATCATCTGGGATGAGGTGCCCATGCAGCACAAGTACTGCTTTGAGGTGGTCCACCGGCTATTGGTTGATCTGCGGGGTTCCTCGGAAGATGTTCTGTTTGGGGGGGTCCCTGTCATTCTCGGCGGTGACTTCGCACAGATACTTCCTGTGGTGACAAACGGGTCTCGGACTGCAATCGTATCGGCGTGCTTGCAGAAGTCGTTTGTTTGGGAGCGGTTGAAGCGGCTCTAATTACGGGTTAATATGAGAGTCCGGGAGGGAGTCCATGGCGCGGAATTTGTGGATTGGGTTGGGAACATCCTGTACTCCGAATCACAACGTCACGAAGTTGAGATTCCGAGATACGTACATCAGCCAACCGATGTTTCCAGCCTGATTAATTATATTTATCCGCAAGACTTGATGATGCGAGCTGGGACGGATCCGACTGTGTTTTGTGGCCAGTGTTTACTCTCAACTTTGAACACGACGGTTACAGAATTAAACGGAATGATTTTGGGGCGACTTCCAGGACAAGCACGGGTGTACCAATTGACGGACACGCATGTAACGGACGCCGACGTCGCTGAAACAGGCCTGGACCAGTTTCCCGTGGAAGTTCTGCGGAACATTGACCTCCCTTAGCTGCCGCCGTCTTAGTTGTCTCTCAAGATTGGCGCACCTATCATGGTCTTACGGAACCTTGCACCAGCTGAAGGGCTGTGTAATGGAACCCGCATGGTCGTGACCAATCTCAGGAGGCACTGTATCGAGGCACGAATTCTTGGTGGTGACAGGGACAGTCAAAAATGCATTCTCCCATGTATCGAGTTAATTTCTGACGACCATAGTTTGGGAATAAAGCTAAAGCGGAAGCAATTTCCGGTCCGGTTGTGCTTTGCGATGACCATCAACAAATCACAGGTTCAGTCGTTCCACACTGTAGGGCTGGATTTGCGGACGCCAGTTTTCACCCATGGTCAACTCTACGTTGGCGTTTCGCGAACTTCCCGCGTCGAAGGCCTGAGTGTTCTGTTACCTACCGAGAACAGAGGCCGTACCCAAAACGTCGTTTACGAGCAAGTCTTGACGGATATCCGATAGTATAAGAGCCGTCAATTCCGTATCCAGTGAGTTAACCAACAATCAGCGCGTAACATTTTAAGATCTTTTCCTAACGTGATTTGTGAAGGCCTCCCCGATCTGACTCTCCCACCGAACTCCTTCTCGAAGCTCCATGCCCAGTCTGATTTAGGTTGTCGTGATGAAATACAACCGACATCAGGTACGTCTGTAAATTGTGTTCTGAGGATTCTATCTAACAAAAATAAGACGGAGGTCCATACCCACCACCCTGAAGAAAACCGCCCCAAAGATAATACTCGAAATGTATGATTCATATTTTCTATTGACAAACATATAATCTACATAAGATACGTTGATAAATCATGGACCGATAACTGATTCTAACGAGTTTTAGAGGCTATATCTCGGATCTGCAGCATAGCATTCACCCAGTAGTGCAGTTGGTAGTCCCGCCGCGACAGTGCATAGAGTTTCGTTATCTTTCCGTATCCATGGTTTGTGTGGTTGAATTCCCGCAGAATTCAGAGGTTGTAGGCCGCTTTTAAAGTTAGATCTATAATATATCAGATACGCTAACTACCTTATTCTCAAAAGACAAACAATTTCCTTGCGTTGTTCATTGGATAGTACTCATGCTCACAATGATTAATTGCTAAACCTCTCCAGGTGTTTTAACCCAAGTTGAATTCCAAACGTGTGTCCCGTAGGAAACTAACACCTGTAAACCTATTCTTGCAACCTGAAATTATCTTCATAGACTTTAAATTCACAGCCTACATCCCATCTGAAATTTATTACCAGCCATAGTCCAAGTCCCACTTCCGAAGCAACGCGAGGAACCCTGCCCCGGAGCGAAGCGCAGGGCCGCAGGGTCAGGACCTAGTATAGTCACAACTACTTTGATAATAGATTTTCGAAATTTAGGAAAACAAGATGTCTCTTTCAAAGCAGGATCAGGATACTAAAGATCAAGGATCAAGAGTTCAATATTCAAATAATTTTGAAACACAAGTGTGGAGCTCCAATCAGGCCAACACTGCGAGCGTCCATGAAATTGAAACTTATATAATTAAGGCATTTGACTATTACAAGGAGGAAAATTTTTTCGGCAGCGACCTTTATGAAATGTGGAAAATTCATTTCGAGCATTGGGGTGCGCATGCAACTCGGAAAGTAAAAACTGGATATTTCAAGATTTTGCGAGAATTCTTGAGGTCAAGGAATGTCTTCATTCCCAAATTCGGTCTTCATATCGGCCAGCAGCTAAATATTTCTCTTTCAGATGGGTGGAAGCAGAAGCCAGAAGACCAAATGTCAGATGTTGAGATGATTTATTGACTGATTTAATTCCAAAAGGGCAATGAAAGATATGAAAGGCCACAAATTGTATTTTGTGACAGAGATAGGGATGAAAATAAACAACCGAATACTTCATATGCCTGGAAAACGTTAATTAAACTCTATTGTGATGAAGATAAGTACTCAGGGGACATAAATGAGAGCCTCAATCTCAAGATGCACATTTTTAAGAGCAATTGTGAACTTTCAGGAATTTCACTAGAAGATTGCAATAAAGTTATACGTGTTATGCTAAAGGGCGCTGCTCTTTCCTATTATTATACAATATGCAAAGAAGCTGAACCACATCCAACCGTCAATGAAATACGCACAAGCTTGAAAACTCATTTTGAGGGAGCCGAGCACAAAAGTGCAACTTTGGCCAAATGGAATGGGACTTCACTTCAAAAAATAATTGATCCGCAACAAGATAAGGAAGATGTTGAAAAAGCAGTCAGAACTCTTGTCGCAGAATTGTTAAAACTACAGCCTATGTTGTATAGTGAACTTCAGAATGATATTTACCTCCAAGACAAAATACTTACTTCATATCGTGTTCATCCAGCCTACATAATTACTTGCTCCCAACCTGCTGCAAATTCCTCGGATCTATTTAGTAAACTCTACGCATCTATCGCTACCTGGAAAGCCCAGCAAGAGTATACTGCTCAACAACAAAATAAAAATAATTTTACAGAGCGTGTATTCAAAGGAGGTTGTTCTCGAAATCCCGATGACTCCACTTATAACAACAAAAATAAAATCAACAAAAAGATTATTCCAAACCATTCAAACTACACAACCAACAATCTTCCACGTAAAAAGAGGTGTTTCATATGCGAAAAGGAGGGATGTTGATCAATAAACCATAGTAAGTTTGAATGAGATGAGGCTAAATATTGCCATAGAGAGCGATTCAATAGAAGTCACTCGTTGAATCGTCAGTTCGTCGCTAAATCTGACTTTGATAAAGAATACGAACAATATCTACAATTCTTTGAAGGTGAAAACCCGGAAGTTCAAGATAAACCTATAGCTTTTTCCTTGGACTATGACAGTGACTACTGTCACAGGCAAAAGGCCTGATTTCTAATAGGCTAGAGCCTAAATTAATTAAACTTATTTCATTCTCGACAACATGAGTAATTGTCAAAATGGATTGCTTACTCGACTAATGATAATTAATTATCTCTTACAATTACTCGCTCAATCGGAACCAGTCGCTGCAACAAAATAACTTAATCATTTCATTCAATTCGCAATCCGTACCAACTAGGCCTTCTCATAACTATTCGACTTCAAGAACGTGCTTCGATGACGCAAGATGCATTATGCAATCTCACTGACATTAATAGCTAATCTCAATCTCGTCACAAAAGGACATGAAATGTCATTACGCGAAATTACACGTCAATGTATCACGACTCAACCACAATAATTAATTATTGCTCGACTCAGATCTTGGGAGAATAAGGTAGACGGAAATTGATATGGAGAAATGATAAATGTTCAAACAGACTCAATTATGATATGATGTTAAGCGATATATTTGTAGATAAATAGCGGAGATACTTCATCCATCCATTTTTTTTTCTTCACTTTAAGATATTCTAGTATATAGCTCTGAGTAGTTTGTGAATAACAATTACTTTTAGACCGTTACAACTACCAAGCATTTATTAGCTCCAGTAACAACGATGAAAATACACAATCCATTTACCATACTGAATGCGGTGATATTACGGAGAATGAAGCATCTTATATGATGCAGCGACTATCTAATGAATCAACTATTCATGCAATCGTAAATTATAAAAGTTCAGATATTGTCAATAATTACGAAGCTATAGACACAACCAAAAACCCAGATTCAACCGCATATTTACTCCAAAACCATTATGATTCGAATACATTCCAAGGGATTATTATTAATAGGGCAGCAAGTCCATATTCAACGGCCGGATACCCTCAATATCAAGCTTTTGTAAAAACATTTGGCCATGTTGATATCAGTAAAGGCAAAAATATATCTGTTAGATATGGAATCGATCTGACTACATCTATTGGAGTTATTAGCATATCAACGCCAGTGGGCAACTTAACTTTTTATGTCGTCCCAGTTGACGTTCCATTCCTTTTTTCCCTCAATGATCTGGATAAAAGCGTATATATTTTAATAATGTTACAAATTGTATTATCAACCATGATAATGGTAAACAGGTTCCTGTTGTCGGGCGTTTCGGACATGCTTTTTTGAGATGGGGACCAATTGTTATAACAAACATTTATCTGACAGAAAATGACCTTCGGACTTTACACCAACAATTTGGTCACCCGTTTGCTAGACGTTTAGATGATCTTTTATGTAGAGCTGGCCACGATGGGAAAGAACATTGTCAGTTATTAGATTCAATAACCAAATATTGTAATAATTGTCAAAAATATGGAGGGGCACCTTCAAGGTTCAAGTTTACGCTCAGGGACCATGATATTGACTTTAATCATTCTATATATGCTGATATAATTTATATTGATGTAGGCCACATCCTACATGTTGTTGACGAAGCTACCCGTTTTCAGGCAGCCCGCTGGCTTATAAATATGCAATCATATACTGTATGGTAAGCACTGCGTACTTGTTGGATAGATACATATCTGGGCCCTCCAGATATCATTACGCACAATGCTGGAACAAATTTCACTTCTTCGGAATTTCAATAATATACCAAATCTTTAGGAATTGAAACTAAAGAAATACCCGTGGAAGCAGCCCATTCTATGGGTATTGTTGAACGTTATCACATACCAATTAGACGGGCTTATGAAATAATTTGTGATGATACTGGTATCACCAATAAAAATGTTCTACTACAAATGGCTGTTAAAGCAGTAAACAATACAGCGGGCCCAAATGGCATTGTGCCAACATTACTCGTCTTTGGTGCTTTTCCTAGAATGGTCAATAACAATATTCCATCACGGATATTGCTGCTAGGGCTAGAGCAATTAACAAAGCTATGAATGAAGTAAGTAAGATGCGGGCTTATCGCCAAGTTCAAAGTGCTCTCCGTACGAGAAATGGCCCTGCAACATATGATATTCCTATTAGAGACCAAGTCTTAGTTTGGAGAGTTCATGATAGAGCTTGGCAAGGTCCATTTACAATGATAGCAAAACACGGCGAAAAATGCGTCATTAAATTGAGAAACAGTACAGTATCTAACTTCCGCTCAACATCTGTCAAACCATGTACCTCAGCGCCGCTACAAAATGATAAAATTGGCTTAAGTGATAATCAAAGAATGCAAAATGAATCCAGTGACCATGAAATCAATGACGAGACTATCAAGCGCGAAAATAAAGCCCAAGAATAGCCTACAAATTCCCGTCCACAAAGAAATCCTCGTCTACCAGCAAGGTATAGAGAGGATAACAGGGATGCCGCACAATACACTGTCTACATTTTGGATGAAATCCAACCAAACTTTGCAACTGTCATGTGATAGATACCTCGGAACGGTGTTGGTCATGATTGTCTGGGGTTTAGTGTAGTGTTCGCTTAATTTGTATATTTAAATACTTTCTTGTAGCTAGATCTAGCTTGCTAGCTGTCAGGAAAGCCTCTACTGTATAATATATATATATATATATATGGAGATTGCCAAATCATAGTGTTCTATGATTCTGGTCTGGCCTTTTAGCTGAGTGGTAATCCATCTATCTCGTGTATCATGTAGGATGGTAACCTTTAGTGTGACACCCACCTCTTGTCCCCTCTCTCTCCCCACGCTGTTCTCAGAGAGAGGGTAATCGGCTTTCCGTGGGGCACTGGTGAAGGAGGTAAATGTAAAGGTTAGAACCTCAGGAGCTAGCTCGGGCTCTGCCCTTGTCAGTGTGAGGGTTAGAACCCTTATTGGAACTCGGGCCCTGGCCCTTGTTTACTTATCCTATCTTATATTATCAGCTAGCGCCAAAACTTTTAATCTCGCTTAGTGCTGCACATAGTTATGAGACTGCGTAGCGAGATTATGATGGACTTATAGATAGACGTCGGATGGTGTTTAGGCGTTATGGACTTTTCCAGTAGCTTTGTGCTGATTCTAAAGATTGCACAGATCGGTGTGAAGGCCTTGGGTTGGATAAGTTCTGGAAACTTATGGAATCGAATGAAGGACTTATATAGAGCTGCTTCCTGTACATGAAATCCTCACACACTTCTTAATTAATAGATTTCCTTAAACCTATACTTTGAGCTATTCGAGTGAGGCCTTTCACAGTAAATGTGATAACGAGATCTGAGGTGAGATAATGTATGTGGTCTTCCCAAGGGAAAGACAAAACGAGGAAGAAGCGCAAGGAGAAAAGTAAGGATTTGGAATTGAAGTAAATTGGTCTTCCCAAGGAAGAGATGTGAAAGGTATGTGGTGAATGTATATTCAGAAGGCGTTGCGTGCCGAGGAAATATCTCACGCTAAACCTATATATATATATATATATATATATATATATATATATATATATATATATATATAGATACATGACCTCCTCTACTACACTGCATAACCATACCAGATAATTCAAGGACTTGCCTAATAGAACTAGATTGACCTTATTATCCTCTGCTTCCTGACTAGTGATCTCATTTCTAACCTCCATGCATAGTTGACTCGTATTGATCCAATTACTCGAGAAACTAATCATCCGACAACAGAAATAATATCAGCATCAAGTGCAATAATCTATGAAAGCTGTTTACATACCGCTTATGACACTGGCTTTATTAAACCTTACAAACACGAGTTCTTGCCTGCCCACAATGGGATTCCTAACAAATTCTTGTCAAAAAGGGTTGGACGGATTAATTAAGCGTGGAGTATTTCCATTAATTGATAATTCAACAATTCCGTCAAATGCAAGGATGTTTAAAAGTCGATTTGTGGATCAGGTAAAGCTAAAAGGAACAGCTCAGGCCTTTGAAAAGTCTTGTTTAGTTGTTCAAGATTACAACAATAAGAATAAAAAGGCTATACTTACTCAGGCTCCGACTATCCAGCGTGCTAGCCAGCAATTATTGTTAGCATGTGACTTACTAAGCTTGCTTAGCAAGCACACACTGTATATTAAATTCAGCTGAATACTTTTCAATAAATAGATAAGATTCCCAAGTAATACATTTCTGACCCATTCTGCTTTTTAACAGATTATGAGACCAAACAGCTCATAGAAATTGTTATTATTTGATTGCGCAATCACAGATTACTTGCAACTTGCGGATTAATCAACCCATTTGTCAGAAGATCATTCTTTGCTTCAAATGACAAAAAGCAACACAACAAGTGATCAGAATCAGAAATTAAATTCAGATATAGCTGAGTCAAGTAAATCTAAATTATATCCTCGCATTGCTAAAGGTGAAGCAATGTCTAAAGATACTGGAAGTAGCGCGGCGTTACCCATTGCTTATCAGTTGAAAGGAGAAGAAAACTATGCCCAATGGAAGTATGACATAGAGAATATTGCTCGTGTTCATGGTTTAAGAAAATACTACCATCCTAAATTGCCTGCTCCACCAAAAGTGGTTGACGAGTTTGACGACGATGCATCTGCGGAAGATATTAAGGCATACGATGAATGAGCAAGAGGAGATGCAAAGTTGAAATTAATCATTGGAACTAATGTTTCTACATCTATTGCAAGCCAACTTAACCGTCTTAGTACTGCGAAAGAGATGTGGGACGCAATTGCCAATCTGCACAAAAGCTCTGGCATAGTATTAAATTAAAATGCCATCAAAAATTACATCCAAATCAATTCTGCAGATTACGACAATGTAGATGATTTCATTATATCATTCCAAAATGCCGCCGGCAGGTTAAACACGCTTGGTATTGCTCCGCCAGAATCGTGGCACCCGCTAGTTTTCCACTGACAGTGAAGAATTCATATCCTACATGGGCAGAGAGACAGAGAGCCGTTTGCAGGCCAAGAAGTGATGTGACACTTTCCGAGATTGTTCATGACCTAAAGGATGAGGCTAAGGCAAATCGGAAGACAGATGGCAATCAAATGGCCTTGTATGGAAAGAATTGAAGTGATGAAGGAAAGTCCAAATCGCAAAGCAAGGGAAAGTCCCAGAATCGACCAAAGTCAGCACTTTGTAGTATATGTGGAAATCCAAAAGCAAGACATGCTAAGGGAAAATGTTTTGAAGATCCTAAGAGCAAAGATTTGCGAAAGCAATGGGGGGCCAGAAATAAGAAAAAATAGAAAAACTATAGAGATCTCAAGAAGAGTAACAACAGTAAGTTTGAAGCTGATGATAGTGACGGAGATGTTCCTCGCTTTGGAGGTTTAACCTGTAGCACTCTCTCAGGGCTATTTTTCCAAAAATCCGATCGATGGATTATTGATACAGGTGCATCAACACACATCACTAACTCTATTGACAAATTCGACTCCTATGAAGAAATTAATAATTTTCCCAGCATAATCACAGCAAATGGCCCTGTCAAACCCAGAGGCTCAGGTATCATCACCTTGCAGTGTAGATTATCAAATGGAAAAAACCATTCTTTTAAGCTTAGGGATGTGATGTTCCTACCAGAATGTCCTGTTAATCTATTCAGTGAGGGCAAGCTATTGAAAACAAAGGGGTACATAAGAGACGGAAAGCTTTTTGGACCCAATAAAATTGAATTTGCAACGTTTGATGACTTGCTTCATATTATTGAATCAGTAATCACAGTTGCGATGCCGGCACTAATAAACCAGCCAAAGCCTACCCTTGATCTATGGCATCGATGACTTGGCCACTTGGGCTTAAGAAATGTCATAGAAACTGGAAGAATAACAACTGGAATTGTGATCGAGCCTTCTAATAAATCAACCCCGACACAAAGTCTTTGCGAGCCTTGTGAGCTGTCGAAACCTCTCCGTCATGTGATAAAGCATATTTCTACTCGATCTCGTAATCCACTGAACTCGGTTTCTTTAGATGTGGTCATGATCAACCCAACCGGTAAAATCTTAGTCGATGATTCATGGATTCCTATACAGTACTGCACCATGTTTACAGATGCAGCGACATCAGCTCGATGGGGCTATTATCACAAAGATAAAAGTGGGGCAGCTGATTCCATCAAATATTTTAATGCTCTCATGAAGACTCAATACAACTCCATTGTAAAATCTTGGAGGCTTGATGGAGGAAAAGAGTACTCACCAAAGATGATGAGACAGCTAGCTGCTGAACTAGGTCAGATCATCAAAGTAACTAAGCCCTACTCTCCCGAGCAAGATGGTCGAGCTGAACGCTCAATCGGAATTATAATCTCAAGAGTTCGGACAGTATCCATCAGAAATAATATCCCTCAATTTCTTTGGCCTAAACTCGTGAGATCTCAACTACGGATAGCAAATCGCACTGCTACTTCTGTGCTAAATGGAGAAACGCCCATTCAAGCCTTTAAGCGCTTCATTCTCGGGGTTGATAAGAGGCCTGATTTGAGTCATAATAGGGTCCTAGGCTGTAAAGCATTTGTCCAAATTCCCTTGCAGAAAAGAGTCTTATCTCGAAAGCTCGATAAGAGAGCTGAAAAAGGTATCCTTGTTGGCTACGAAGGTCAGCATATCTACCGAATTTATATTCCTTCTCGATGTGTAGTTGTTCAAATGTCAAATGTGCGATTTGATGAAAATTCTTGTGCAACAAATTCTCCAAAGACACATCTGAATTCCTCTGACTGTAGTCCGCCTATTCAGGTTCATGAAAGTAGTGGGGAGGAAACAAAAACTTCCGACCAACCTGAACCATTCTTTGATCCTCTCACACCTTTTGAGCAACTTAGTTTTGAATAACATCAACGAGATGTAGAAGTTGACAATTTGCAGGTTGAAAGTAATGCAGCCAGAGATAAGGAAAGCACGGACTATAAGGATAATCAAGAGAGTTAATCGGAAAGAAGTAAAATTCCCGAAACTATTCAAGAAGAGAACATACCTACTTAGAGCTCAGGAGCGGAGGACATTGAACAGCCCTAAACAACAGTTACTTGACGAGGTAGACCACCTGGAAGCAAGAAAGTCTATCAAAAGGTGGATCGTGTGGCCAGTGTAAGGGTCTTAAAGTAATTGTTATTCACAAACTACTCAGAGCTATATACCAGAATATCTTAAAGTGAAGAAAAAAAAATGGATGGATGAAGTATCTCAGCTATTTATCTACAAATATATCGCTTAACATCATATCATAATTGAGTCTGTTTGAACATTTATCATTTCTCCATATCAATTTCCGTCTACCTTATTCTCCCAAGATCTGAGTCGAGCAATAATTAATTATTGTGGTTGAGTTGTGATACATTGACGTGTAATTTCGCGTAATGACATTTCATGTCCTTTTGTGACGAGATTGAGATTAGCTATTAATGTCAGTGAGATTGCATGATGCATCTTGCGTCAGCGAAGCACGTTCTTGAAGTCGAACAGTTATGAGAAGGCCTAGTTGGTATGGATTGCGAGTTGAATGAAATGATTAAGTTATTTTGTTGCAGCGACTGGTTCAGATTGAGCGAGTAATTGTAAGAGATAATTAATTATCATTAGTTGAGTAAGCGATCCATTTTGACAATTACTCATGTTGTCGAGAATGAAATAAGTTTAATTAATTTAGGCTCTAGCCTATTAGAAATCAGGCCTTTTGCCTTTGACAACCAGAAGCACAGCAGCTAGCTCTGGCTCTGATGAGCATTTGGCTTTTCGTTGTTTTCTTACTGCATCACTGTCTCTGTTGACTGTTGATAATAAAGCGGATCAAAATACTCTTGCAGAAGCGATGAGTTGTGAGGATTCTAAGACTTGGAAAGAAGCGATTGATCGCGAGTATAGATCACTCTCAAAGAAGAAGACTTCGTCCCTTGTTCGACAATCTGAACTACCAGATGGTACGAAAGTACTGACTGGGAAACTAGTTCTTAAAACAAAGCGAGGCAAAGAGGGGAACATACTTAAGTACAAGGCTCGTTGGGTAGTAAAAGGCTTTGAGCAAGAGTACGGACGCGATTATTCGCAGACATATGCAAATTTTTGCCGAAACACGACCTGGAAAATTGCGATTGCCATGGCGGCCAAGTTCGACCTTGAGATCGAGCAGATGGATGCCGTAACAGCATTCTTGAACAATGACGCAGATACCGACATCTATGTGCAGGTACCACCAGGCTGGAAGGAGCCAGGCATTGCTTCTATATATCCATTCGTGTGCAAACTTCAGAAGGCTTTGTACGGCTTGTTGCAAGCTCCTAGGCTTTGGTAAAGGCACCTTCGAGGCTGTCTGGCAGAAGTAGATTTTGAACCCCTCGCCTCTGACAACTGCCTGTATCTGAATAAGCAAACGGGTATCCTTATCGTCACATATGTTGATGATTTCCTTATTCCTGGAAAAAATATCAAACATATCAATTAGTTGAAAAACATGCTAGCAGACAAATTTCAACTTGAGGATCTCGGGCCAGCTAGTTACTTCCTTGGTGTTCGGATAACGAGAGATTGTCCTCGTAATAGGATTTATCTAACTCAAGACGCCTATGCTCGCCAGATTCTCGAAAGATTTGGACTTGAAAACTGCCGACCAGTTGACACTCGCATAGCAGCTGGATATGAGAAATTCTTGGTGCCAAATGATGGTGTTGCAACAAGTGCCGAGATTAAGGAATACCAATCCAAAATAGGCTCCATACTTTACTTGGCAGTGCACACACGACCAGATATAGCATTCGCGTGCTCGGTATTTTCTCAATACCTGTCAAATCCATCCGCACAGCATCTCAAAGGAGTAGATCGGATTCTCTGCTATATTAAAGGCACAATTAACCTAGGAATAATGTACGACGGTTATAGCCCTAACTCTTACCTTCACTGTTATTGCGACTCAGATTGGGGAGGTAACAAAGATACGCGACAATCTACAAGCGGGAGTGTATTCTTTCTGGCTGGAGGGGTGAAATCAGCGTCCTCAAAAAGTCAGCCAAATGTATCTCTATCATCTACTGAAGCAGAGTACTATGCCTACACATCATGCGTTCAGGAACTCCTATGGATACAGCAGGTCATGTCTCAAATGATGTACATTGGAAAGGACATCATATCAACTCGCATCTACTCTGACAGTCAAAGCAGTCTCGCCCTTGGAGAAAATCCTGAGCTACATCAACAAACGAAGCACATTGACATTAAGCACCACTTTATACGGAAACATATTGATTCTGGACAGGTTAATGCTAGTCACATGTCTACGCATGAAATGGTGGCTGATGGGATGACCAAATCACTTTCGCAGAAGAAACATTCTAGATTTGTTGAAATGTTGAACTTGAGAGTTGCAGAATTTGATTAGGAGGAATTATGAGTGATCAGTTTCGGTTTCAGACTGAAGGGGTGTGTCGAAGCATCAGTCTACAACCCTGGTTAGCATGTGACTTACTAAGCTCGCTTAGCAAGCACACACTGTATATTAAATTCAGCTGAATACTTTTCAATAAATAGATAAGATTCCCAAGTAATACATTTCTGACCCATTCTGCTTTTCAACACTAACTCACACTTAGTGCGGGATATTTTTGTGAAACCACCCCAAGAACTAAATTTACCAGATAATATTGTTCTTAAAGTCTTGAGGCCATTATATGGCATACCAGAGGCAGGAACGCATTGGTTCCAAACATACCATAAACACAACACTCATAAACTTGAACTTGTAGAATCAGCAAGTGATGCGTGTTTTTGTCAATATTGAGACAACAATGGAACAGAATAATCTGAAAATTATTCTGGAAATCAAACAAAAATTAACTATTATTTCAATATGACCATTGCTAACCAAGTTACATCAGCTGACAAGATGTTTCAGAAAGGAGCAATGTTTTTCTTTGTATTATGTAAAGTTCTAAACACTAAGTGTATTGAGATATTCTAGCTATACGAAACTATGTAAACGGAAGTCCTACTGTTTGAGAGAAAAGAGTATATAGGATAGAGGTAGCATAGAGAGAGAAATATATACATCATCTTTTTACTCCATGTCATTAAATAACTGCACAGGACAGTATTATCTTATCCTGATAGTTTTCTATTCAACAATGACGCAATTGTAGCACTTCAGAAAGATGATACTCTTTTTGCGTGTAAAAAAAAATACAAATTAAAAGAACACAAAGAGCTGGAATCTGCTGGACTACAGGCAAAACCTGTACAAAAATTAACCAGTTAATCACCTCTTAATTTTAATGGAGCATTGCTATCAATCTCGTCTCAAAACAAAAATGCCTATATTACTATGACACAATCTTCTCACTGCCAGAAATTATCCCTCATCACCAATCCCACGGACTACGTTATCTAACGAGCCCGTGGAGCTTATATTTTGTCTGTCTGTCAGCCTTAGGCGGCATTTGATTTATCACAGGCTGCACAAATAATAAAACCTACAAATGAAGATATAATTGCCTTAAATAAGCGTAATATGTGGCAAATAAATAACAAAGACCAGGGTTTAAAGTTTGTATAACTGCAGCAAGATTCACTCCGCCTTTTTGTATTTACAGACAGTAGCTTTGCTAATAATCCCAATCACTCTTCCAAAATCGGTTTAGTCATTGTGCTAGCTGATGCAAATGACAACTGCAACGTTATCCAGAAGAGCAGCGTAAAATGCAAGCGTATCACGCGAAGCGTTTTAGCATTGGAGCTTTACGCAATGGTTCGCGGGTTTGATGCGGCTTGCGTTTTAAAGCACACAATTGATATGATAACTAGCAGGCCTACACCACTTGCCGTATGTGTCAATAGTTTTTCTCTCTACAAGTGCCTGGTCAAGGTAGGCACTACTTGTGAAAAGAGATTAATGATTGATATCAGTGCCATTTGTCAAGCTTATGAACGTCAAGAAGTGACAGAAATAATCTGGATCAAAGGCCAATTAAATGTGGCAGATAGCATGACAAAAATTGTAGGAAACAAGGCATTGAATCGGATAATATCTTCAAATAAGCTTGAAATTGAAAGAGAGGCATGGGTAGAACGTAGTTGAATAATATTTACTGTAAGTAACAAGTTTTAAAGAACAAATCAATTTGTTAAAGAGAAGATTCCCCAGTGTCAGGACACGGACTCATGTATATGTAGTTATTACTTGGCCCGTGCTTATGGTATATAATTCATAGATAGTCTATAATGTAGCAGGTCAACAAATGAATGAATTATACTCTTAATTGGTACACTACCAACAACAGTTTTCCCCATCCATACCAAGGAATTTATGTGGCTCAGACCACTTCTCCTTTTCGCGCCATACTATGACTTCAGATCCTAGGGGTAGATTGTGTACACTAGACACATCTGGACCATTTCTCATACAAAGTGCATCTGCTACTCGACGCTTTTCATAGCACCAGCGAGCCTCTTTCATGGCTGCCTTAATGGTCATCGCTTGTTGTGATATTGTAGGGTGTGGCGGATCGTCAGCGGCCATTCTTGGATACGCACCAAAAGCCAGCAAGGTTGGAACCAGGCCGTTAGGACCAACAGTGTCATTCACTGCTTTTACCGCCATCTGAAGCAGTACGTCTTTTGGAACATGTTTGAGCTCTTCCTTAATAATATCATATGCGCGACGGAGGGGCGCATGATAGCGTTCAACTATACCAACCGAGTTATGTAACTTGACGAGTACCTCTTTTGTTTTGATAGCCATTGAAATTGCGTGTTGGCAAAATTCCTTGGATGCGAAATTTTTACCAGCATCATGGGCAATTAAATCCGGGAGTCCAATGTACGCATCTATCCATCACGCTCGAAGTGCATCCCATGTATCTTGGGTCGACAGGCTTTTGGCCCATTTAGCCGCGCCAAAACGTGTAGTTTTGTCGACAACATTTAATATTTGCTGATTATCAATAAATATTACGTCAACTTAAATACAGTGTAAGGGTCGTTAATATGGACAATAATTGAACCCTTGGACGTAGACTTTGGCTGATGACTCTGACTGTAGACTGTGGATATGGACCGAGAGCGTGGACTGTGAAATTGAAGGACAAGAAAATGACAATGACAATAGCTATGAATCAAGATAAGATTATGTTGAAAGTCATGTGATATCTCTGTATTTGTATCACGTGCCTTGATTAGTATTTCTCATTTTATCTAATTATAAAGTATGTGCAAGTTTCTCAGTAGAGATAACTACTACAATAATACATAAATTCATAATTCTATTGTTAAGAAACTGATTTTGAGAGCAAGTATCCATACACAGCTGATTTAGTAATTGGTATGAAGTATACTCTTAATTCCACTGTCGCATATATTTTTCAACAGATTATATTTAAGCAATGATTAGATAACAAGACTCGGGTCTGAAGAACCTCTAGGGGTACAGAGGGAAAGCCACTATTTATACACAAGCTTAACTCCATCTCTACAAGGGCAATCTAGCCAACAACCAGGCCATCTTAGAAATACATAGAACAATAAAGAATGCTGTAGAAGCCCATCAACTATTACAAGAGAGAGAATAGTATGGAAACCTATAGAACCTTAACCCAAAATCCCTAGTGTTCAGACCAAAGTACAGAAGATTCTAGAAGACTGGACCTCGATTAGCAACAACACGTGAATTGATTACTACTCACGTGACAGCATTAAATATGCACTAATCCTGAAACATGATGTCACCTGATATTACCTAATATCAGTGAAGCAATGAATCATGGCCTATTCCTGACATACAGTGATTGAATTCAAAATCATTGTTGCGGGATCAATTGGTGAAGGTAAACCTCAGAGCAAGTCCAGCATAAAATCAGTTGATTATTGAAAACTATGGTAAAAATAAAGATGGGCATACTCTGTATATAAATACATAGGCCCGCTCCTTCCGCTAATTACTAGCATAAATAAAAACAACTGTGTTGCTACGCAACCACCACACAACCACACACGTGACAGTAGCGCTGGCGCAGTCAGTGCACAACAAGGGATCAATCCCTTAACATCACCCCCCTGTTTAAGGGCGTTTCCGTACTCCTGTATACATTCCTATATTTTCTTCGCCCACATTATTGTTAGTTCCGTATAATTGCTCAAATAAATCTAGGGCGGTTGTGTATTGATGTCACGGTTCAGCAATTAGTGCATGAGCGACAATATGCTTTAATGTAGTTTATATTTATCTATGAAGAGAGTAATTACATCTGCCCAGGTAGCATCTACTTATAACACTTCTGATAAATTGCTACCAGGCTCTCAATGCTATAATAAGACCATGGCATGTAATACCCCTTGCAACATGAAACATAGGCAAGTTCCGCCAAGCTTAGTCCAAGCGTCCTACCCTGCCGATCGCTTGACGGGAAGCTAGCATACACGGATAGGGCTGCATTAGTCTGTGCATGTAATGACCATGATATGCTACAGGAAAATATTGGCTTATCAGCCGTCACATTTGAAACTCGGAACGCGGTTCCCAGGTTGGTTCTGTCTGGCCTTTCCATTTAACGAGCACTACCCGCTGTACTCCTCGACCCTGGAGCCTATTCTTCGCTCTAAGGATGCGTTAAATTTCGAATTCCTGGTCTTCCCGTGGAGCTGTGGTATCAACGGGCGCTGGCTGGTAGTCGTCTTGTTTTTGTGAAGGTAAAGGATCGTCCGCAGCTCTTCTAAGAATATCAACGTGGAAGCGAGGGTGAATACCTATGGGAACGTCAAGCTCGATAACGTGAGGCGAAATAAGTTTAACAACTTTATATCTGTTGTGTAGCCAAGCTAGTTTCTTTGAAGGTTGTGGCGTTGCGACATTTTTCAAATTAAGCCACACACAGTCTCCTACTTTAAAAACTTCGGATTGTTGCCGACTTTTGTTAGCGATGTCTTCCATGATTTGCTGGCGCCAAGTCATTGAAGCTTGGGCTAAGGCTTGGCCTTCCTCAAGTTTCTGAACAAAAGCGTCCGCTTTTCGGGATTTTGAAGAGCTTCCACCGGCGAGGTTTCTATCGCAGACTAGAGGAAAAGCTGGAATATGGTATCCATGATTCAGGAAAAAGGGGCTATAACCAAGTGATGAATCTCTGTTGTTTAGTGCTAGTTGAGCTGCGGGAAGTAATTCCGATCAATCCGTTTGGGCGTAAGTTACGTACGCACGGAGATAGGCTTGCACTTCTTGATTAGCTCTTTCCGTTGCACCGTCAGTTTGTGGGTGGAAGGCTGGTGAGAGCCGTTGTTGTATGCCTGTTCGCTCGCAGTGTCGTCGCCAGAAGTCTCCAACCCAATTACTGCCTCGATCCGAGGTTATGGCACGTGGAAAGCCGTGAAATTGATAAAAACATTGTAAAAATCGGTTAGCACATGATTCAGCAGCCATTGTATCCATTGCCTCCAGAATAATTTCTTTACTTAATCTATCTGTTATTACCATTAATTAACGTGGCTGGTTTTTAGTGGCGGGTAAATCCGTCATAAAATCGATGGATAGTTCTTGATGGAAACGTTCTGGGACAGGTGACGGTTTCAGGAATCCACGTCTTTCATCTCTCCAGATGTGCGTTTGGCCACAGGTGTCACAGTTGCGCACAAGTTGACGTACCATATTGCTCATTCGCGGCCAGTAAAAATCGCGATTTAAGACACTCAATCTGGTATCGCGTCCGGAATGTCCTGTTGTTGGGGGATCATGTGCTCTATGGATTAGAGCTGTTTGCAATGGTTCATATCTAGGGATTATCAGACGATCTCTCTACCTAGCGAAGCCATCACTGTCAATTGAACACTCGGAAATAGAAATTTTAGATGTGATTGAAGGTGGAAAGCATCTCTCTTCCTGCACTAAGGCCTTTTTAATGTCACGGAATTCCCCATCTGCTTGAACACCCTCATCCCAAAGGTGCGCTAGGTCTGGATCTTCGAATGGTGCATTAGAATTGATAGTTGTAACACATAAATTATTGACTGCGGTTTGATCAGTGGCTACCCAATCGTCTTCTATGAGTTTCATTTGGCGATGAAGCAGTCGAGAGTCATTAGGATCTCTTGGAGTATCTTGTTCTAGTCTCAATAGTGCGTCAGGTCTTGCGGCGTCTTTTCCTGGTCAATAGCTCAATTTTATTCCAGAGAGATCATCGAGCAGAGACTTCCACCTTACCTGTCTTTCTGATAACCTCCTCTTACTCGTAAAATACTGCAGGTTTTTGTGATCAGTGATTATTTCAATTTGGTATCTCAACGACATTAATTCTGATCTCCATAACCCTACGGCTCGCACAGTGGCCAGTAATTCTTTGTCACAAATTTCATAGTTGCATTCAGCTGGCGAAAGATTTTTAGAAAAGTACCCGGCTGGCCGCAACTTGCCTTCAGAATCCCATTGAGAAAGGCAGGCACCCATTGCCCATCCAGAACAATGCGTTTTCAGCACTGTTTTACGCTCGGGGTCAAATAGTGCAAGTATGGGTGCTGATATAAAATAACTTTTTAGTTTTTCAAATGCCTGGCGGGCCTGTTGATCCAACTGGAGTTTTCTTTTCCTAAGAATTCTTTTTGCATGTATCGTTGAAGAGGGGCACTCAAGCTAGCAAATTCGCCGATGAAATCTCGGTAGAAATTGGCGAAGCCTAGGAAGCTACGCACTCCTGTTTGGGTTTGAGGAAACTCCCATTTTTTTATGGCTTCGATTTTTTTAGGATCGACAGAAATTCCTTTTCCTGCTGTGACAATAAATCCGAGATACTTCACCTCCTTGACTGCAAAGTCACACTTCTTTAAATCTAGCTTTAGCTCTGCGTTTGCTAGTTGCTTCAATATCTTCTCAACTTTTTTCAGATGATCTTCCCGAGATCCATCACTCCAGATAAGCACTTCGTCTAAGTAGGCTGTGTAAAATTCATCTAGGTAACCTTGTAGGAGGCTATTGATCCATTGTTGCCACGTAGCAGGAGCTCCGGTCAAACCAAAAGGCATCACTAACCACTTGAATTTACCCAAGCGCGTCTGGAATGCTGTTTTCCATTCATCTCCCTTCTTGATTCGAAGTCGGTGGAATGCTGCGCTGACATCAATCTTTGTGAACCAATTAGCCTTAGAGATTGCCCTAAATGTTTCTTTCACCAAAGGAAGAGGATACCTATCTTTTTTTATGATAGCGTTTAGAGATCAGTAGTCAACGCAAAAGCGCAGACCTCACCCTGGTTTTTTAACAAAGAGGACTGGAGCCCCACCTGGCAAACTGCTGGCTCTGATCCAATTACGGTCGAGTAGCTGCATTATTTCTTTTCTTAGGCAAAGCAATTCGTCACGCGACATTCCGTACAAGTGCCCTCGTGGGAGATCTTTAACTCGGCCCTGCTCGTCTTTTAAAATTTCCATAGCTAGGTCCACTCCTGGTCGATGGGGGGGCAGGTCACTTTGATTGTTTTTGTCAGCTTCAAATGCCTGGTAGTAAGGGCGCAATTGTTCCGGAAGCTTTTCTATAATTTCTTGTCGAGTAAATCGCTTTTTGGGGGCTAACATCTTGTTTATATCATGGATTGATGCTGCATACACTCAAATCTGATTTCTGCCTGGTTCAAGCGCTTGATGTTGCTCCCGTTCTGATCTTTTGAGATAAGCTGACATAGCCGTGTGGCGAATCATAGCAACTTCGATCATAGGGGGAGCTGAACTGTGCGTGCGGATAACATGACACTCATTTTCCAACTACAGTACCCGATCTCGAGCTTTATAGACAACGTCATTGTGCCTCATCCATGGCTCTCCAAGAATAAGATCATGGGCTAGTCCAGCGATCACGTATCCACAAATTCTGGAACAACTGCCATCTAAGTTAAAATCTGTGAGAATTACATCTCAGACTCTATCATGCCTCATTACATCGCCAAGTCTGAGGGAGGAGTGTGAGAAATAAGTTTCACCTCTAAACATACGCTAGAGTGGAATTAGGGCGTTAATATTAGTTTCATCAGTTGTTATGTGGTCCGTGTTATCTCAGTCGCGATTTCTCAACGTCGCGCTCATCATCCCATCACGTCTCAGGTACGCGACATCTTGTGTTAAGAACTTTTGTTTCAGCTCTGGTTCATCAACAGAGGTTTCAGTCAGCGACTCATATGCCAATTTCGAGTCGGACATATTACAGTTTGTTCTAATGCTGAAATGCTCATGAAACTAGAAGAATATAGATATATGTACCTTAGAAGGCTTTATGGGGAGGCAGAGAAGAAGGAATACCAGATTTGATATCACCAAATTCATCATCGTTGAACTCGTTTTTATTGTTATAATTTATCTCTTTACAACTTCTTGAAAAGGCAGGAACTTTTCTAATCTTTATTTAACTTTTATCCTTATCCTATTCTCACTTTCCACCTCACAATTTCTGATAGGTTACGATGTTGCCCACGGCGCAGTTGGCTATTAATAACCGTGATAACGCAACATCAACCTTGAGTCCCTTCTTCTTAGAGCATGGAAGCCATGCAGACCCAATACAAATGAAACCATTGTCCAACGAGAAATTATCAACTCAGTCTAAGAAGGCAGAAAAATTCGTCGAAAGGATCTATGAAGCTCAAGAGTTTGCAGCGGCAGCGATGGTGTTACAGGCCTGAAGCCTGAGGTGTCATAAGGTTAGGGAGGGGGCATATTAGCCAGGTGCTGGGCTCATAGTTAAGTAATGCCTGAGGCATTATAAAGTTTAGAAGACTTTGAGGCTAGGCGCCGATTCTCATTTACCCTACCCTTAGGGTAGTAATTTTGCAGTGGGTCCAAGACAGGGATTTTGTGAGGGTCTGCTAAGCCTAATTTGGTATGGTCTTTATAAAAATATAGTTTAGCCCCTGTATTTATGAAGGTTTATGAAATTTCCTCAAACTTTTTGTATGACAATTTTCTCTGACAGAAGAATTTAGCAGTGGGTCTTCCTTGCCGCTAAGCTCAATTTGTATAATGATTGACTGCATAAAATTGTGCATTGATGCTAAATTTATCTACCTAACTGCCAAATCCACGAATAAGAAAATTTGACTCCAAATTTACATGAAGACAACAAGCAAAAGCAGACAACTATCAAGAACTACTTTAGAAATTACTGAGAATCAATATTTAGTTGGTCCTCCATCAGCTTCCAACACAGCTCGACACCTTTTCGGCATACTTTCTATCAGATCATCAAGATATTCATCAGGAACAGAATTCCATGCTTCTTGTACGATAGCCCGCAACTCGTCGTGGGTACGCTGCTTCCCCCGACCCAGGCTCGGATATCTCTCTTGGACATAATCTTTCATTTTATCCCAAACTGCTTCAATCGGATTCAAATCTGGCGAATAGGGTGGCCAGTCAATAGGATCTATATGTCTCTCCTGGAGCTCTTTTATCATTCTTTCAGAAGCGTGAGCAGGAGCATTATTCTGCATTTCAAAGAGCCAAGGTCTCATCGAGACCATACCGTCAATTAAAAGTACTATCTTAGAGCAGTACTTTTCGGAGTCGATAGTCTTCCACTCTTTTTCCCAAAACAAGCTAGGACCTTTCTCTGACCCTGCAAAGGATCCCCAGAACATCCAACCGTTTTTCTTTCTTATCTTATCACTAACACACGTGATATGAAATTCCTGGTTGGTCTATGTCAACTTATTAGAGAGAGAAAGTCTTTCAAACCAAAAAGCATTGTACTAACCGTCCTTGTGATCCAGTCTCAAGTGTGTTGACCGTCTTTAACCGAGGTTTCGTCCGTCCAAAGAAACGATCTCCAGTCTTCTACGGTCCAGTCAATATGAGCTGAAGCCCATTCTCCGCGCCTCCCTTCTAGTTATTTCGGAGACTGGAGGCTTGTTGTGAGCAGGATGACGCCTGTAACCTCTCTTCTGTAATTCGCTTTTGATGACGCGCTCGCTGACATACAGGTGACTAAATGGCCCCAAAGCAAGTTCTATGTAACTCATCTTTCGATTTTCATAAGATTCATTAATGAACTTCTCAATTCCGTCGACAGCCTCAGTTGAGAGTTTCGGTTGACGACCTTTCCTCTTTCTAGGTGTGACAGAGCCGGAGCATAGCAAATAATAAACCTGTCCCCTAGAAATCCCAAGTTGTGCCGCGATTTGGAATTTGTTTTTACCGCGGTCATACAGAGCCATTGTCTAAAGTATTAGCTAAATATTAGTCAAATCCTTCCCTAATTTTACACTTACTTGCAGGCATTGGTCCCGTTACAAGTGTTTGCGTCTAGGTGTCGAAGGTGGAGATTGATGCGGCCGTCATGATTCCATGTATGGTGTAAATTTAGTAGCTATTTAAGTCACTGTCTTCCGAATTAAATACCTTGGCTGAGGTGAGGAGAAAATTTATTTAAAAAAGCTGAGGATACCTAATACCCAATAGCTAATTATGATAATATGATGTAATATGAAGTAGATTAAAGCATCAAGTCTATCACTTGATGATGACAGTATCAATAATAACGATAATAGTTAAACAAGCCGTTGAGTGTGTGAAGAAAAGAGATGTGTGAGAGGAGAGAATTATGATTTTGAGGAGAAATCGACTTATGCAGATAATGGCCCGATAACTAAGGCCAAAATAATAGACATTTGCAGATCATGAGACTAGTAGGGGTATAAACCCTGAAGAGACATGCAGACCCATATTTCCCCACTGCAAAATTACTACACTAAGGAGAGGGTACGCTAGTGTTGCAAGGATAGAACTTCTGGAGGAGTAACTCTTGAACAGCATGAGAATTGTCATTTTTATTATATTAAGGTTGAGTAGGCGTTCGGATGCAAGGGGATTTAATATTAGATGGAAACATGTACATAAAGGATAGGGTAGATATCCTTTGGACTCTAGATTGATTATATTCTTTGATTTGATGCTCATTTTTATCTACTCCTAAGATATTTCAGCCTCAACTATTAACGATGGCCGCAGCGCAACAGGCCATGGAGGTGCAGTCAAACAAAAAGCGGAATCCAGCCCCACTATTTGGCGTCGGAGACAAGGTGTGGCTTAGTTTAAAAAACATTCAAACTCCTCAACCAAAGAAAAAGTTCGCTTGGGTGAACGCGAAATACATAATGACAAAGGTTATTTCGCCACATGTAATGGAGCTTGATGTGCCGTTGAAAACTTGGCCAAGATTTCATATGACTTGTTGCGAAAAACAAGCAAAGATCCACTGCCATCTCAAATACAAGACGATAGTCAGCCAGCACCATTGACGGATGAGGCGGACCCAAATGCCGACCCGGAACAAACGGTCAAACGAATTCTTTGAGCGGAAAAAATACGAAGAGGTCGGAGTGGGTGAGACGTGTACTAGTAAAGTGGAATGGGTTTGCCGAACCGACCTGGGAAGATAGATCAGAGTTGGACGACGTAAAGGAAATGGATTGGTTCGAGGAACGTTACGGATGTGGAGATAGAGTAGGGGGGAATGAGGGGGCAAGGCAAGGCCTTCACAGACCTAAAGGAGGAAGGATAAGAAAGGGGGGTAATGTGATGGGCTGTGCCCGGATAGGGGTTTGTCTCGAGGACCATCCCAGTCTGGATTCTCGGGGGGTAGCTTGGGAACCGATAGGGCCCAGGGAGGCGCTCGAGCCATCGGAGGAGAGCCGAGTAGGACTCGGATAACCGAACCGAGCTCAACGACCAACTGTGACCCAGTCTATACAATTCTACGATACAACGGCAACGCTTTCATGTACTACTCGACAAGTGGCCGAAAGCTACCCTACCAACGGGAGTCAAAGAATTCTAGGCAACGTAGAGGGAAGGTCTGAGGCAGGAGAGGTCAATGGCTCAGAGGCTACTGCGGAGGGTCAAGAGTGCAAGCTTGGAAGCAAAGATCACGGCATGCATAAATAGAGAGAGTGTCGACATAGTTTAGATCTTCAAGTTAAAAATGTTAATTATTTTTGAGACACGACCTTTCATGTTCATATGAACCTTGCAATTCCTTAACAGTAAAGGAGGGGATCGGTGATTTCCTAAAAATGGCGAGGCGCCTACTATTTATACTTCATTATTCTCGCTACACTAACAATTCTATTCAATATTCACGTAACCGGTACAAACTCATGTAATCACGTGGTATGGCATATTTTCATCCTGCACACATGATTACACAACAAGGATCGGGACGCTGAACTGAGGGGACTAGCCAAACCCTTCACGATACTGAGTGATCATATGAATCTAAAATACTTCTTAACGAGAAAATTGACCGAATGACAAGTTCTTTGGGCAGAGTTTATGTCAAGATTTAGGTGTAGTCTTCAGTATAGAAAAGGGGAAGAAAATGATTGTCCAGATGCGCTCTCTCGCAGTGTTGTTATCACTGCAATTTATGGGCAGACAAAGTGTTGGTTACGTGGAATAAGGTAACATGCCACCTTCTGGCTCGTGCGCGTAGATTTCCTTTCTAGTTATAGATTTGACGACTGGAGGTTAGATTCAACCTCAGAAGTGCTAGTCACAATCACATCTTTAGTTTACCATCATATTCACATTTGAATACTTCACCCAACACGCAGAGACCAGGATAAGCTGAAGGAGGGTGACGAGCGTCTTCTGTTTCGAGAACGGAGACTATTAAATCCAATTAACTTGAGTAAAATATTTATTAATGATCTAGCATTAGCTGAGGGTCGAGAAGTTTTTGTCAACGAAGACTTACAGGGGCTCTGGAACCAAGCTCTCGCAAATGACCAGAATTTTGAAAAAATAGTGAGGGTAGTGCGAGACAACAAACGAGGGTGGCCAAAAGATCTCAGAATACAGATTGAAGGATCAGAAGAGCCTAAGCCACTAAAAGCAATGATTGCAGCTTCTTCGTTTGATAGTGAAACTGGGATTCTTTATTACCCAGGACGTATTTGGGTAACGCAATTCGAGTCACTTACCACATAGATCATACGAAACATTCACGACGCTGTTGTATCAGGACACCCGGGTAGGGACGCAACATTAGCAAAGGTGGCACGAGTTTATTTCTGGCCGGACATTAGCAAGGCAGTTAAAAGGTATTGTCAAAATTGCTATATCCGT
Organism: Podosphaera xanthii; assembly: GCA_028751805.1. Classification (NCBI taxonomy): domain Eukaryota; kingdom Fungi; phylum Ascomycota; class Leotiomycetes; order Helotiales; family Erysiphaceae; genus Podosphaera; species Podosphaera xanthii. The sequence goes on from JAPWIX010000008.1 coordinate 1,554,008, forward strand.
GGAAGATCAAACATTTGGCGACACCAGAGACAAGGATTGTCAAGGCCTCTACTTACACCTAATCGATTCCACCCGGAATTATCGATTGACTTCATGATAGATCTTCCTATGTCAAATGGAGCAACAAATATTATGGTGATAACGGATAGGCTTCTTAAGTGAATTACTCCGGAAGCAATGGAGAAAATGGATGCCGAATCTTGTGCAAAAAGATTCCTGGATTGCCATTGGAGATTTCACGGATTCCTGAATGCTTTGACCAGTGATCGAGGTACTGATTGGACTAGCAAATTTTGGATGCATCTATGCAAGTTAGTGAGAATGGAACAAAGGTTAAGCACAGCATATCACCCACAAACAGGTGGTGCCACGGAAAGAGCCAACGAAGAAGTCCAAACTTATTTAAGATCCTACGTCGCTTACACCCAATACAACTGGGCAGACTGCCTCCCTGCCGCTCAACTGGCAATTAATAATCGTGGGTAGGTATCTCTAGGAGGTATAAGTCCATTTTTTGCAACTTATGGATATCATATGTGTCCGATCCAATCAAATGTTTCTGAGCCTATGAATACTGCATCAACTGGGGTAGAAAGAGCAGAATAGTTTGTCTAACATTTAGCCAAAGTCACTACATTCATGCAAGCCGCCATGGCAGCTGTACAAGAAAGGTCTAAAGAGCAAGCCGACAAGAAAAGGAGCCCATCTCCAAGATACGTCGTAGGAGATAAAGTATGGCTCTTATTGCGTAGTATTAAACTAGATGGACAACTGTCAAAAAAGTTGGGTTGGCAACACGCAAAATACAGAGTCACAAAGGTAATATCACCTGAAGTGGTAGAATTAAACGTCAAAGGAAAAATTCATAATCGTTTCCACGTAGATTTACTTTTACCTGCTGATGAGAACCCATTGACATCTCAAGCAATAGGTGTAGAGCCGGCTCCTGTTGCAAACAGTGATGGAGAAGAAGAGTTTTTTATCGACGAAGTTGTCCGATGTAGGACCTGGCATAGCGAAAGGCAAACATTAGTCAAGTGGACCGGCAACCCAACTCCAGAGTGGACTTCACTTACAAATTTACAAGACAATGTTGCATTAGATGATTGGGAAGCGAAGTGGGGACCGGCAGAATCTAATACAGTACAGTAATACTTCTCTAACACAATAGTGGGTTCCGGCATAAGTGTTGAAAATATTTATTGTAACTTGCACTTTTATATTTGCAACACTTACCCTTACAGGTCATTTCGTGTGCAGGGGTAAGTATTGCAAATATAAATGGATGAATTTCAATGAATATTTTCAGCACTTATGCCGGGACCCACTATCGTGTTAGAGAGGTTTTACTGTAGAACCTCTCATAGCTAATAATGGGTACCGGTATAAATTGTCACGGAACGGCCCGCTGAAGCTAGTCGTTTCGGCTTGAATTCATTTACAGTAAAACTTCTCTAACACGATAGTGGGTCCCGGCATAAGTGTTGAAAATATTCATTGAAATTTATCCATTTATATTTGCAATACTTGCCCCTGCACCCAAAATGACCTGTAAGGGTAAGTGTTGCAAATATAAAAGTGCAAGTTAGAATGAATATTTTCAACACTTATGCCGGGACCCACTATCGTGTTAGAGAAGTTTTACTGTAGTTCTTTTGCATAAATTTTGTTCACATATTGTCTTTAATTAATTGGCGTGAGTTTTCATGCATTTTGTCGATCTTCATCAATGGCTTCAATGACGTTGATAAATTATTTTGCCAATCGTCACTAATTACTTAATATTGTTATTATTGTTGGTTTTTTCCTGCCGATCGTTATTAACAACAATTGAATTCCAGGCATTGCGTAGTTCTATGGAATTCTATTTCAATCGACGGTATTTTGGGTGTTCTACAGTATTCGCTGGCGTTCGATGGGATGGGGTTCTAGTAACCAGTACTAGGGAATGTACTAGGTGGACTCATGTATAAATAGTGGTTAGGCCTTCTAGTTGTAAGGTCTTTAGCCTTTAGTCTTGTATTTATTCTACGCATCTAGTCTAGTCAGGATTCAAGAAGTCAGGTTATCCACATCTACACTTGTCATTTGTTACAAAAGCTTACATGACATTATCTGCTATCGTCAGTGTGCCAGAGTTCCGGGTATTCAGTATTTCAAGGGATTGTTCACCAAGATCAAGTCCAAGCTGAGCAAACAAGATCCAAGTACTAGTAGTCACGACATATATATTGAAAAGATTTATTGTAACTTGGACTTTTCATTTGCAATTCTTGCCCTTACAGGTCGCTTTGCGTGTAGTGGTAAGTATTGCAGATATAAACGGTAAAATATCTATGAATCTCTTCAGAAGTTATACCGGGACACACTATTAGCTATGAGAGGTTCTACTGCAATGGTCCGGAGCCGCGGACAAGAAAGGGTAGAGTGGGGGTGATGTCACGGGTTAACCGTATTGTGGCTCAGGCGGGCACCTAAGCGAGATTAGAGGCAGTTACATCATTTCTATTTTATGCGAAGAACCAGAGGGGAGACATTTTAGATTACGTCTGAATGAGAATAAGATGACGCTTGGTTAAAGGATTACCTGATAGTGAGGGAAAGGGTAATTAGGAATGAGTATAAGTAATCATCATTGGTAGCTGTGTTATCCTCTCTTCCTTAACTAGTTTACTAAATCGAATTCTATCATAACCTGCTTGGTCCCATCACACGAAAGATACGTATCCCCATCTGTATCTCCCTATTGTCCCATCGTCCAAATATCGTCCCTATACCGACACCACCAGCGCTCAAGTAGCGGTGCTCTTTCCTCGGGAGACAGAATAATGCTAGATTATCTGGAAACTGAGAATTCATCTTACTGAAAAGGGCCAATTTTGTCTAATTCAAATCCACCTTAACAGAAGCTAGATACGCTCCGGAATGTCATCTGGGTGACTTTTCCTCCGTGATCAAGTAATGCGTATTTCTGTTGGCTCCGAAGATAAACTCAAGGTTCGTAGGGGACACCACGAGCAGTTAGAAACGCCGTCTTCGTCTCCCTGATCAGGTGTCTTGTGTTGGCCACAGCCGCAGAACACATTTGTGTCCGCATGGTTGAACCGAGAGTGGTACATAGCGAAGTCTCCATGTCCCGAGCGGGCTGCGTAAAGTTTTGATAGGAGATGTCTTATCAGAGAGAGCTCTTTATGGTTATATGCGAAGGTGAGGATGCCGATGCATCTGTAAGATTGGGGAGCATGCTTATCCCAATCACTCTTTGTGGAGTGGGCTAATTCGTTTCTGATTAGACTCTTAGCTGCCTGGAAGGAAAAAAATTGGTTAGGAGGGGAGGGGGCCGCGAAGTCCCTTCTTGGCTAGGGCATCAGCCAACTCATTTCCAGGAATCCAGGATACATGGAATTGTCCTGAGGGCACATTTTGAGGGCGGGGGCGCTACAGCCACTCGCAGGTGAGGGTCTCTACTCTCAGAAAGGTTTTCTGAGGCAAACACGTGGGGGAATAGAACAGGCGGCGAGGTACACCTTGATTGTCTATTAGGATCCATAGATTGGAGCTCCTTGAAATGATAGTTGTAGCATGTGTGTCAAGTTTCTAGCCTGCACGTGATAATTACAATAAGAATCGCCGGGATAAAGAGCGATTGTGGGGCTTAGAGGGAAGTGATGACTAAGGAGTGGTTGGTGACTAGGTGGTGGTTGATGACTAAGAGGTGAGTGGTGACTAAGCGGTGGTTGATGGCTAAGAGGTGAGTGGTGGCTTAGGAGTGGGTGGTAGAAGTGGTGGGTAGGGTAAAGGTAATAATTGAGACAAAGAACTAAACGTGCCCCGCCAATCCCGATGGGAGACCTGTACTATTTACATAAAGCTTCGCGAAAAAGGAACAAACGCGCTAACAAAGATTTCGATTAACAATACCTCAGGCATCTATAACCTTGAATCCTTACATTACCCTCCCCCTTTTTCATGGAACGAGCTCCTGCGAGCGTGGTGCGTTAGGATATGACTTGTGAAAATCTAACAGTAGCTCTTGACATCCGGTTAAGTTTTGGTAAGGTTCCCAGGTAGTGTCTTCGCAGCCAGTCCAACGAATCAAATATTGTACCTTTTTTCTACAAACTCGAGAGTCTAGGACAGCTTCAACTTCATATATATCGGGTTCATTGGTCATAGTTTCTATCGGCGGTGGCCGTAATTGCTGTTGAGATGGGAAGCCCATATAGGCTGGGCGTAGGAGACTAACATGAAAATTATTGTCGATTTTGAGTTGAAATGGTAGGTCTAATTTAGCGACGAGTGGGCTTTTCATCAATGTTATACGCCATGGACCAGCACGTATATGATCGAGTTTTTTAGTGGGTCTTGAAAGCCTAAGGTTTTTCAGCAATAGATATACGCGGTCCCCGACTTGATATCGCGGAGCAGGGAGTCGATTCTCGTTAGCAAATGATGACTGGTAAGCCTGAGCGAGGGTTATTTTTTCTGAACAAGATTTGACTAGGCCTGCCATACGCTTAGTGAATTCTGGGATTGTGCGAGTCGTGGAGGTATCTGATTCGGGCCTAAAATCTAAGCGAGGGTGATGACCAAATGACGCGAAGAAGGGGGTAACTCCTGTGGATGCGTTAATATGATTATTACAACAAAACTCAGCCAGAGGTAAATGTTTCGCCCAGTCGTCCTGATAGTGGTTCACATAATGTCGTAGATAAACCTCTAAAGTTTTGTTGGCTCTTTCAGTTTGGCTGTCAGTTTGGGGATGGTAAGAAGTTGATAGTTTATGGCTTATTTTCAAGTTGGCACAGATGTCTTTCCACGTTGAGTCTATAAAGGCCCTTCCTTGATCTGACACTAAGGAATCTGGCAAACCCGCAAAACGAACCACGTGAGACAGAAAGATTTCGGCTGTTTCCCGAGCGGAAGTACCTTCCATTGGCGCTATCCAGACTCGTTTTGTGAGGCGATCTACAACCTGAAGAATGAATCGGTATGAGAAGTCACGAATTCGACAGATGGGTAGGGGACCGATGAAGTCGAGGGTCAAGTGCCGGAAAGAAGCTTCCGGAGCCTGAAGTGGTTGAAGGAACCCGTATGGCTTTTGGGCTGAAGGGTTATTCCTTTGGCATGCCTCACATCCCCGAGCGTACTTTACTGAATCTTTGTGACAGTCCGGCCACCAATATTGCCGTGATATCATGCCATAAAGAGCAGCTGATCCCCGGTGCCCATACAAGGGATTGCTGTGAAGTTGGTTCAACAATATCTCGCGTAATGTCTTAGGGACGTATTCTTTCCCACTAAGCTTAAATGAGTGTTCGGTAGTTGCGCAGCTTGAAAGCTGTATTTCTTTTCGTTCAGTTTTAGAATTTGCGAGTGCGGATCTGATTTCTTGGCAGTATTTATCTTGGTCGCAATGCAATTTCCATTGATCCGTAGACAGCTCTGGGGTTTGGGGAGAATCCAAATTACCAGGATCATTAGATACTGCTGTGCTCAGACTTCGTAGAATTTGGTGAGGCTTCAGCAAAGTTTGGTGTTGGTGAAGGTTACGGTTATCGTCTGCGTTTTGAGGCCTATCAGAACTAATCCGGGTTAATGCGTCAGGCTTTCCACCTTGCTTACCGGGCCGGAAAACGATTTTGAAGTCATACTCTGATAGTAACTCGTTCCAGCGGACTTGTCTCCGATTTAATTTTTTGGTGGTTGTGAATTGCTCTAGATTCTTGTGGTCTGTGAGAATAAGTGTAGAAGCTTCCACTGATCCTAATTCCGATGTCCAAGTTTCAAAGGCATGAACGATGGCCAATAATTCCTTGTCAAATATCTCGTAATTACACTCAGCCGGGATCATTTTTTTTGACATAAAGGCCACCGGTCTGAGTATTCCGGACTTATCATATTGGGAAAGAATAGCGGCGGTCACGAAATCTAACGCATCAGTTTCTAGGACGGTTTGAAGCTTGGGGTTAAAATGTGCTAAAATTGTGCCTTCTTTGAAAGCATTTTTGATCCGTAAAAATGCTGATTCGCATGCTGTATCCCAACGAAAGGGGACATCCTTCTTGGTGAGGTGCGTGAGTGGAGAGGCTAGGCGAGAGAATTCAGGTATAAAACGACGATAAAAATTTGCGAAACCAAGGAAACCTTGAATATCACGAACTTATCGAGGAGTGGGCCATTCTTGTACACAAGCAACCTTTTTCGGATCCATGTGAATTCCCTCTGTCGATACAATGAGACCTAGATAAGTGACTCTGGTTGTTTCAAAAGCACATTTACTGATATCCACTTGTAGGCCATGTTCTCTCAGACGCTGGAATACCGTTTTAACATGTTTACGGTGATCTTCAAGATTCTCAGAGTAGATAAGTATATCATCCATGTAAGCAGTGCAAAAACGGTCTAGTAATTCCCGAAGAGCATGGTTGATATAAGATTGGAAAGAAGCAGGGCCGTTACAAAGGCCAAAAGGAAGCACGAGGGGCTCAAATAATCCGTACCTGCATGTAAATGCTGCCTTCCACTCGTCGCCTTCCTTGATTCTTAGCTTGTTGAAGGCTGATATAACATCCAGCTTAGTGTAATACTTGGCCCGTGACAATTGACTGAGTGTTTCCGTGATGAGGGGGAGAGCATGTCGATTTCTCACTAATGTTGCATTAAGTCCTCGATAGTCGATACAAAAGCGGAGGTCTCTGTTAGCTTTTTTAACAAATAAAACTGGCGCGGCGGCGGGAGATCTCGACACCCGGATGAAGCCCTTAGAGAGCTCTTGATCGAGATATTCACGTAGCGCTTTTAATTCATATTGATTCATCGAATATGGCTTAGCTACGGGAGGCTGTTTTCCGGGCTGAAGGTCAATAGCATGGTCCCAGGTTCGATGAGGTGGAAGAATATTAGCTTGCTTTCGGTCAAAAATGTCAAGGAAGTCATGGTATTGAGGTGGCAAGTACTCCCTAGGATTGGCGTTTTTGGGAATAACCATAGAAGCATTTCCAATACATAAACTATGCAGTCTTTCTGAAGAGTCATCAAGCATTATATCCATGTCTCGGAGGCTTAGGGCAAAGTATTTACTTCCAGGTTGCTGCATGTCGATCACAAATGCTGTAGCAAGTACCTGAACTGGATTTTTTGGCGTTGTGGGGCTTATAGTGATCTTTTCCCTATGATCATTATTATTTTTTCTTTCGTTGCGGGCTTTGACAGGGCTGTCGTGATACGGTATGGTGGTTTCAAAATTGTAGCAAGATGAATTTAGGCATAGCTCACCAAAAGTAATTGTGTTACTTTTCCAGTCAACGAAAGGTGCATGCTTTTCTAGCCATGGAAGTCCGAGAACTAGATCAAACTTACTAGGCTGAATTAAAAAGGCTGAAATAGTTTCTCTATGATTTCCAAGGGCTAGTGGGAAAGATGCTTCATGCGTGACTTTCGAGCCGAGTTTGCCCTCAAAGCTTAGGATTGCGATAGGAGATCTGAGCGGTTTGGGGATAATCTGGAGAATTTCACAGAGAGATTTAGAGACGAATGCGAATCCGGAGGCGCCGGTATCAACAAGAGCAGAGAGAGATGTTGTTCCTATTTTTGCATTTACATACATATGACGGGAATAAGAAAGGTCTCGACTACTCGTTTGCTTAACCGTTACAGACTCCAATGGGCGACTTACCATTGAAGTTAATCTTTTAACTGCTCATTCTGAGCGATATATGACAATGAGCTATCGACTGACGCAGCAGTGCGAGACCCTAGAGGACAGTTTGGGGTAGCGTGCCCTTGTCGGTTGCACCAAACACACCGATTCAATGTCCGGCGAGCTTCTTTGGCCTGTTGTGTTAGGCGACCGTCAAGTCCTTTCTGTCGAGAAATAGCATCCAAATCCATTGCCGTGCCCCCTTGCGATACAGTCGGCTCCTTAAAAATAAGTGGGGTTGGGGCAGAATGTTGGGCTATGGGTGGCGCTTGCGGATAAAACCTGGGAGGAGCCATAGGTACGCTAGATGCGCGAGCTTCTTGAAACCCAGAATCTTTTTGCCGCAAGTAGGTTACAAATGAATGATAATCATCAGGAATATCAGGAGCCATGACCAGAGCATTCTTAAGCTTTGGCGAAAGGCGTCTCCGGAGCATGATTTTCCACTGCGACTTATCCTGATGGGAGTAGGTGGAGTCGGCCATATTATCTTCAAAGATAGTTATAAATTTATGAAAAGGAGTATTACCCTGGGATAACCCATCAATTACACAACTTGCTCGCTCTTCTAGACCAGGATCCTGACAACGCTGGCGGAGAGCTGCCAGAAATTCGTCAAGAGTATTTATCTCTTGAGGGATAGAGGGGTCCTCTAGGTGACGAAAAGAAGACCTCATCTTGGATAGAGCTCCTGGGCCAAGACATTGGTACGCAAATCGAACTTTTGCCTCTTCAGACACAAATATTTCGCCGTTAATTTGATTAACAAGCTGGGAACAGAAGGCACGAAGATTGCTTGATTTTCCATCGTAGAGTGCCATTGGGGGGGCCCGTAGCTGAGGTATTGGAGGGGATATAGAGTTGGATGCTACTGGTGCTACGGTAGATGAAGACGAGGCGAAAAGCTGGCCCACACGCTCTTCATCTATGGTACTCGCTGCCTCAAGCATTGCAGGTGAGTGAGTGATGTAGGCCAAGCTCCAAAGATGTGGGGATATTAATTGAGGAGCTCTCGAGGGGGGTTGTGTGTTACTTGGGTTACTATCTGTATCCATGAGATCCTCGGTACCAGGTGTATGAAACGAGTTACCCATTTCAAAGATAGTATTTATTTTCGACGTTTAGTAATGTCAAGTTTCTAGCCTGCACGTGATAATTACAATAAGAATCGCCGGGATAAAGAGCGATTGTGGGGCTAAGAGGGAAGTGATGACTAAGGAGTGGTTGGTGACTAGGTGGTGGTTGATGACTAAGAGGTGAGTGGTGACTAAGCGGTGGTTGATGACTAAGTGGTGGGTGGTGGCTTAGGAGTGGGTGGTAGAAGTGGTGGGTAGGGTAAAGGTAATAATTGGGACAAAGAACTAAACGTGCCCCGCCAATCCCGATGGGAGACCTGTACTATATACATAAAGCTTCGCGAAAAAGGAACAAACGCGCTAACAAAGATTTCGATTAACAATACCTCAGGCATCTATAACCTTGAATCCTTACAATGTGGGAGATTAGCTGTTGACTGGTCGCGAGCAGGCAAGGGCCTCAAAACACTCTGCTTTCAACTTAACTCTGTAAATACGAGGTTTTCGACAACGTTGGATAACTATATTAACTAGATCCATTTCAAATTAAGACTCTGGATCTAGTGTCCTCTGGCCACAGTGGGACATGAGTCACATTCACTAGACACGTGACTTATATAGACGTCAAATAGAACATATACATAGACGGGCTATCATGGGCTGGAAAAGTCGATCTCTTCACCTTCACGCAGTGCCGGCTGTAATTGCTCAGTGTGATTGCTGGATATTCGAGATAGCCAAGGAAAGTCGCATCCGAAATGAAATCGTCGCAATCACTTTCTCTGTCAATCACTTCTATAACTTCGATCGGTGCCACCATAAGAGGTCCTTTTCCGACTACTCCACTGCCTTTTACAGGGTCGGATGGTGCAGTGGTACACTATCCGGGCCGTTCTTCCAAGTAGAGTCTGGGTAGCTTGGACACATGCCCCACTTGAGACAGGAGAAAGCTGGTTCGAATCCAGCAAGACCCTCACACCACTTCTCTCGCGGTGATACTGTATTCGTAGAATGACGAAAGCATGCTCAGATAGCCACAGGTTTTTCTCGCTTTTCCCTGTGGTGGGTATTCACGGAAGAGGGTACATGTCGTAAGGCGTTATTCTCGTAGTGGTATCTGCAAATGAAATCTGAGTATGAGTGTTCCAAACGTCAAACAGAGTTATTCTGCGTCACATACATATCTTCCGTAATCATTCGCGTAATAGCCTCAGGCTGCATACGCAAAAATGATTTAAAAAAAAAAAAAAACTGCCTTTTACACACCAACCAATCAAACGAAGTTTCTGTTTTAAATAATCCATCGACATCCGTTATACGCCCTCCTGTCTTGATTTGCTTGGTCTTCAACTTCAAGCTCACGCTGCTATTGATACCCGATGGAGGACAGAAGTCGTTGGGTACAAAGGTGAGGAGGTCGTCACAATTTTTGGAGTGCGGGAAAAAAAGAGATCTACGAAAGACGAAAGGCACGATTATCTGGCACAGGAGAAGAAAATCAAGGTCTTACATGGGGACAGTAGAGTTCATGAGAATTTTCGACTTCGAGGATGGTTTGTGAGCCGAGGTTTTATTTCGGATAGGGGTCGGAGAGAGGGGTTAGGACTGCGAGACCATAGACTCCGAGAGTCACAGGAACAGCTATGTGAATGCGTTCTGAATACTGTGTAAATCTCCTCCCTAATAGCAGTGTTTTTATTAACCGTCTTTTGTCCCAGCAGGTAATATTGAGTTCGTGCGTCGCACAAGTCTCGCCAGACGTAAAGTAAAAATAACGATGGACGCGCTATCATGGCTCGGCCTCTATTAACAGGGAGCAGCAGGGGCGGGATTACCACGGTAGTAAGCACTGGCGTCTATGCCTAGTGACTCAGCAGGTAGTAGTGGCTCTTGCCTCGGCTTGGTGTCCCATTGGACGATAAACAATAAACAAACAATTAACAGACGCGTTATCCTAAATATAACAAAGTAACAATAAGCCCGCGAAGGCCTTGTTATTGTCGTTACATGGGGATTGTTATGCTATTAATTAGTTGCATGCCATCTGAACTGGCACATACATGTGCATATCTATCCTAAAGAACGCTCAAAATGCAGCACTTCTCTGCTTGAAAATGCTCAAAAAGGAGGATCGAACTCATGTATACATAATCTGTTTCTCGTGCATAAACTGTCAGTATTTTACCACATGTAGTGTGTACACTCTACACAATCTTAATTTTTAAAACATTTTTATTGTGTTCAAAGCAAAAGAGCTCAAAAAACAGAGACGGTTTTACGTATGTATGCATCTGAGCTTTTCGAGGAGTGAAATCTGTCCAGCAGAATGATGCACTTCATAATAACAAGATTTAGCATAGACCTTGTGACGCCATTTTTCCGAAGAGAGCGCCAAGTCAGATAAAATTTGAAGCAAAGCAAGTCTATCCAGAAAATTAGGCGAGCGATCTACCGAAGGATGGGACATTGAATAAATATATACATTAGAGGCAGGTTTCTTTTAATTTGAAGATTTCGAGTTATGCATAGTCAACTGAATCCTGTTCGCAACCTCAAATATCAGGAGGTCTCTAAGCCATGACTCCAGAAACCTTCATGCTCGACATTTCTGTCGTGTCCAAAAAGGAGCCAAAAACCGAACACCGGCATAGACAAAACATCAAGGACAGCATAAGCTACGACCTCGTGGTCAACATTCCAGAGCAAAGCATCGCTGATAACCCACACTACTGGATAGAGGGTCCAGAGTACCAAAGCGAAAATGCCGATGGTACTGAAAAGCTTCCCGGTTTTGTGACTCTTAGCATTGGCGGATTGACGGCCTGGGAAAGCCAACAAGTAGACAATAACAAAAAATGTCAAACAAGAAAGAGCGTAGTATCCCCATTTTTGGATCGCTGTATGACTTAAAACTGCAAAGACGCCCAAGTCAACCATAATATAGTCGGACACGACCACAGTTATTATACTGGCACCATCCAGGCCGGCCAGAAGAGCGAGTTCAAGAACAAGGAGAGGCGTTGTAAAATTCCAGGAGATATACTGAGCCCAGAAGACTTGGCGGAAGACGTGACTACCGTGCTTAATGAACGAGCAACCATCATCTGTAGCCATGGCAAAGTACAAGATAGTCCCAAAAAAGTTAATAAAGATCGTCAATACGAAAAAGAGACGCTTTTTCTGTTGATCCGCTTAGCAAAGGCGCTTGAAGATATAGCGGGAAGACCTACAAGTGGCACACGGATAGCGAGGAATCCAAAGATGAATGTGGAGAGCAGCATGATCACAAAGACGACCTGTAAGCAGTCAGCAAGGGTATCTGAGGGATTGTAGACGTCAAGGGCACATCTAGGCTTGTCTTTATTGTGCACTGATGGGTGACTTACCCAGAGAGCCGCCTCACCAACATCGCCAACACGTTGGTAGGTTGGCAGGAAGGAAATCACCTCTGACTGAGCCTTGGGAGAGTCGACTGGCTCTAACTGTGAGTTTGCCTTGCAACTAAATTTGAGACCCATAACGACTGTAGAAAAAATGAAATCCAATTCTGGTCTGGTCTGGTCTACGGCGACGATGAGAATGTACCACTTTGTATGTCGCCGAGGGCCTTAGACAAAGGTGACAGGTGATGTTCCCATGCGGTTGGTACATGATTTCCGTTCGGACGTTCTTCCATTGATAAAGCAGACTGTGGAGACTCTAACAGCAAGATCCTAGAGATCATCTAGATAGCTAAAGCTTTATTATTGGCTTTACTACCGATACTACCTAACCGGCCAAACAGCTGTCCTTCAGCAGAAAATCAACTTCGGAAACTCGAATATACATCCTTGTATCGGAGTAGCCACCCCGCTGAAGTGATCTTCCTCTTTTTACAGTAGAACCCCTCTTAGCTATTAGTGAGTCCCGGTATAATTTCTGAAGAGATTCATAGATATTTTACCGTTTATATTTGCAATACTTACCCCTGCATGCAAAATGACCTGTAAGGGTAAGTGTTGCAATACTTACCCCTGTACGTAAAATGACCTGTAAGGGTAAGTGTTGCAATACTTACCCCTGCACGGAAAATGACCTATAAGGGTAAGTGTTGCAAATATAAAAGTCCAAGTCACAACGAATCTTTTCAACATTTATACCGGGACCCATTATTAGCTAAAAGGGGTTCTACTGTACAAACCTTTCCTTTTATAGAAGCGATCGGCTAAATCTAAAAGGAGCTTGAAATGTGAAAGTTTTGGTGAAAAATAAAAAACGGCGGTAATTTAACTCATTCAATAACGAATTTGGTGTAAAGCAAAGATCTTCCATGCAATTTTCACCTGTTACACATGTTAATCAAACGACGTTATGTAAATTTCAATCAAGTCATTCTGATCTGTTTAGAAAAATTAAAACATAATCATTCTTTGGGGAAATATATGGCATGGAACTAGGGTCATATGTTCTCTACTTGAAGTAGCGTTAGATCGTCTTTGCAGTAAACTTTGTTTAACCCGGTAATTGGTCCAGTGTAAATATTGTAAAACATCGTGAAACCTGAACAGTAACTACACTATATCCACTATTGGCTTAAACAGCGCCTCCTATTAGCCGTCCAAATTATGAACGGGGCACAGCTAAATCATTCAGCCTTTTTAGAATCAAATAGCGCAGCCTTGTAGTTTAAATAGAAATTCGTCCATCTAAGCATCTTTGATGTCCACAGTGAGCCGATTTCACCCCGGAATCAAAGACGTGAACAATGTTTGAGGAATCGTGAATTTTGGCAGAACCTTGAATGAGGATATCACTGCCAAAAGATTTGATAGCTTTCCTTTGCCCCGTTCATGTTATGAGCAGGAGTAAGTAACTCCCGTGATTAGTGGAATTTTAGTCCTAATACATAAAAGGCCTAGGAATTCACCCTGACGTGCCAAAGTTCTTTTCAGGATACGGTTATTCAGTTTTTGTTTAATATCAGTAACTCTATTTGACGCTTTATTGGCCTCCGTAGGAAGATATCTATTTTCCTCAGAACGACCCAGTTTTGACGTTTGGAACACTCATACTCAGATAGATACCCCCATGGAGTGATCATCACGGCATATTTTTCAGTGATTACCTACCACAGAGATAAGCAGGAAAACTCCATGACCATCTGAGTATGCTTTCATCATTCTTAGAGTTGAGGGGTTGGAGAAGATGCAACCGGCTGAACTGCTAAATAAGGCACAAATACACATCGCGATGGCATATGTCGTGAGGTTACTACGAGGCAAAGACGTCGAGCTGTTTGTGTAGTCGGTACCCTAGCGAGATACTGCTTAAACTTTACCATTGCTTAAGAAGTGCTAGATCCTAAAGCAGGATTACCCTGTTTAGGCCGTGGGAATCTGCTAGGGACAGTTATTCAAGATAAGCAGAAATGCCAACAGAGTTAATATAGTATACTTCATTACTGATGGGACTAAAACAATGATTCACGGAATCAATATCGGTAGCGGCATGGCTACTTGATTGAAAGGAATAACGTCGAACGGTAAAAAGCAAGCAGACTTGAAGGTCAATAACCTTGAGCTTAACAACCAAGGCACGTTAATGTGAAATGGTAAGAAACGGTATTAAACTCAAGTCGATGCTGTACACACCCGCTCTATTCATCCCTAGTGCAAGTAAAGCAGTGCTACGATTGCAATCAATAGGGACTTACTCGGGTTTCCTGAAACTGATGAAGAGGCGTGGAGAGTGTTCAGGCGCGTACCAGACTAAATACTGATCCAACAAGATTGCGCCGTAATGCGACTGCGGCAGGATGTACAAGGTATGGCAAAGGAGGTCGTGTTCAAAATGTACGATGTACAAGACTATTTTCCTAGGGACTTGATTTGAACTCGCAGAAAGAGCAGAAGAAATTCGTAGGGAAACGGGAACTGCATCCAGAACATCATAAACACCGAAGGATAATAGGAAGAACACAGGATTGACATTTGTCACAAATCAGATAGCCGAGGGCGTGAAAAGAGGTCCCAATCTAAACTACTATTACCACCACCACTACATCGTTCAATCTTCATCTACAGGTATTGATGTCAAGATTCACACCGCAATCCATTGTATGTAGCGAGGTGTAAACTAAAAAAATGCTCACCGGGTGGTTGGTTCTTCGCGTAGGCGAATCGGTATATTTCAGTACGTTACGGTTCGAGCTTTAAGCCATTTTTAGGTGATAGCCCAACCGATCGCATGATGGTGTATACAGTAGCTTACAAAAGTGGTCGAATAAATCACCAAATCTAATACATTAAACCATTACTTTAAAACATGATCTTGAAATGAAAATATTACAGCATTAGATGAAAATTTAATTACTTTACTATCGCTGAGACAATTTTGAAGCAAAAAAAAAGAGAATTGATTATTCTATTGTGGTCTTGGCGTTCTCAATTACTCGACCAGTTTTGCAAGCATCATTTTGATACAAGAACTCAAAGATCTTTTCCCAAGTAGCCATCCAATCCACAAGATATTTTCTCTTGCATTTTGTAATTTCTTATTATCTGTACCTTTAAACAACCATGGAAAATGAATCAACCGATTACTGAGCTAAGATAAAGATGAATGGTGAAGATACGGCCTGTAAATTAAGTAAAAGCTAAGGAAGTAGCGTTGTTTGAAGTACAATCGAATCGATCGATGAGGTGATAAGTTCATCTGTAGCGTAATTTGAATCTCAATGGAATTCAATCGATTGGATGAGATAGAGTTTGAACTAAGGCATAAAATAATTCCAACCATCATGTAAAAAGGAAACATAAAAGTCAGATTAATTGTATTTATAGGAATCATTCAGCCTCCTGGATCTAAATTATCTAATTAATTGATTCATACTTATCTTGCGAAAATACTTCTACCCTGAACGAGATTATTTGGGATTTTTATCAAAGTAATCTTTTCTTTAAAAAAAAAGAAAAAAGATATCTCCCGACCAAATAACATGTTAAGGCCAGTGCGTTCAAGGGTAAGGCAGAAGACGAATGTGTGGTCTCGAGTTATATTCATCAGTGTCCGAGCTCCCGTTCTAAATCCGTGCACAACGAGCATGTCTGTGACACCCTGCTTCAAATCTACAATATGACAGTGCACCAAGGTACCGCGCGATGGATGACAGTTTGTAGTTAACATGTAGCCTGTTGATAGCCGAGCAAGCCAGGTTCTAGTAAGACGGCATCCCTTAAAAATCAGATCGCAGTATGTCGACAGTTCCTTAGTTTTGCAATCTTGTATCCTTCTTACTTGTCCTCCATTGTTCTCATTTGTTGGGTGTCTCGTTCGAACCTTTTATCCCGCGTCCTTATTTCCTCTATTCCCCCTTCGAAGACGGCGTCCAATCCTACAGTTGCATTCGCGCCGTAACATAACATCCGTTGCAAAATTAGCCCATGAAGGGAAATCAACGAATAAAATTTCAGCAATATTAGGACTCAGTCATGCCATTGTAAAATACCGAAAGATGAGAGTGAAGGAAGCACCGAAATTAAAGAATGGGCGGCCACAAAAACTATCAGCTAGAGACAAGCGAGAAATCGCCCGTTTAATGGTAAATGGGAGCGCTAAGACGGCAGTAGGAGCGCCCAAACTAGTAAATTCAGAAAGAGAAGATCAAGTTTCCGCTCTGACTGTCCGGCGGGCTTTAAGGGAGCAAGTTCTGAAGGTGATAAAAAAGAAGAAACCAAAGCTGTCAAAAGCTCATCAGAGAGCTCGCTTGAACTGGGCTTTATGCCACGAAAATCGGACGAAAGAAGACTGGAAAAGGGTGATTTGGTCAGACGAAACCAAAATAAACAGGCTAAAGAGCGATGAGATGAAATATTCTTGGGTTTAAGGCCCAAAGAATTTGCAACCAGAAGCGATCGAAGAGACCCGGAAGTTTGGTGGGGGCAATCTAATGATATGGGGGTGTATGTCATGGTATGGTATAGGTGGAATGGGCCGTATAGTTGGACGAAGGGATTCTAAACAGTATTTGGAAATCTTGGATAATTTTCTAGAACCTACTATGGATAGAATTGCTAGAGAGCCCGACTCGGTACCTGCAACTGAGCTAATCTTCCAGCAAGGTAACGACCCAAAGCACACATCCAAGAACACAAAAAGCTGGATAGCATCTAAAAATCTCAAGACAATGAATTGGCCCTCTCAATCGCCGGATACGAACCCGATTGAGCATCTTTGGGGTCGGCTCAAGTGTCGACTCGGTGAGTATCCAGAGCCACCGAAAGGTATACATGAATTGTGGGAAAGACTTAGGGAAATTTAGCAAAACCTAGATCCAATTTTATGTTAGAATCTAGTTGAGAGTATGCCGTCGCGTGTTGCAGCTGTAATAAAGGCCAAAGGGGGTCATACTCAGTATTATAATGATGCTTCCAAAACTGGTCGAGTAATTGAGAACGCCAAGACCACAATAGAATAAACAATTCTTTTTTTTTTGCTTCAAAAATTGTCTCAGCGATAGAAAAGTAATTAAATTTTCATCTAATGCTGAAATATTTTCATTTCAAGATCATGTTATAAAGTTTTGGTCAAATGTATTAGATTTGGTGATTTATTCGACCACTTTTGAAAGCTACTGTACAGTAAAACTTCTAACACCATAGTGGGTCCCGGCATAAGTGTTGAAAATATTCATTGTAACTTGGACTTTTATATTTGCAACACTCACCCTTACAGGTCATTTTTCGCGCAGGGGTAAGTATTGCAAATGTAAATGGTTGAATTTCAATGAATATTTTCAACACTTATATCGGGACCCACTATCGAGTTAGAGAGGGACGACTGTATGTAGTATTTCATCATAATCCATACATTCTCGATAAGATTTAAGTCAGGAGAGTTAGCAGGCCAGGGCATACATTCAACTCCATTGGCATCGAGAAACTCCCTAGCCGGACGTCCCTTCTGACAATATCTGTCGGCTGTTATACTACGCCACTTTTTTTTTTTTTTTAAATCATTTTGTATTGAGCCTAAAAGCTATGACAATTGATCTAAAAAAAATTAAAGACAAAATTATACAAAATGATTCCACTTAATTCCCCCATGCAAAGGTCCGAATAGCTCATAACTTTATTATACTACGCCACTCCTTCTCCCAAATCAAGAGCCTTTTTCGCTTCCAAAAAAAGAGCCTTAAAACATCCATCCAATTTTCTTCCGAATGTTACTTGTGACACATGTAGCGTCAGAGTTTTCATCTATCTAGATGATAGATTAAGGTTAGGAATCTCAAATTTCAGACAAAGTAGGCGGTACTCACTTTCCTCGTGATTCAGATACTACTATATCGTCCATGAGTCACCTAGGTCTCATCTGTCCAGAGAGCTCTCATCCAATTTCCTTTATTCCAGTGAAGATGTTCTGTAGCGAACTCAAGTCTCTTTCTCTTGTTTTCTGCTGAAAGAGGTGTTTTCGAAGCGGCAATACGACGGCCGTATCTCCTAGACATTGCGCATTGGATTACCTTCTTACTCACCCCAAAATGACTAAAATGTGCGTAGGCGAGCTCGAAATAGGTCAATTGACGGTGTTCTAGAGATAATGTAACAAAGTCTTCAATCTCATCGACCTGTTCACTGCTCAAGACAAGGGGGCGACCACTACTTTTTTTAGGGGAGAGATGGACAGCTTTTGCAGCATAGCGAGCCTGGTGGTAGGTCACTTGGAGTCGTCGCGCGATCTTTTGGTAGCTGTAGCCTTCTCGAGCCAGAGTTCTCACCTGCCAATTTTTATAGACGACGAATGATTTAGCTCTCTTTTGACATGATACTTACTTCAATACGTTGTTCGTTTGTCAATTTTTTTGCTCTGGAACGAGCATGAGATTGAGGTGAGGTTGATGATGGTGGGGGCGTCTGTGGACCATTCATCGTTGTAATGATTTAACTGATCCATTCTTTAGCACCTTGAATGAATTATTTAACTTTAGAATTTTTACAACTTATAATCGGTTTATTTAAAACAATTTACTGAACTGATGGTATTGCTGAACATTAGTGGAAGGGTAGACGTTCAGAAGTAGACTCAGTAGAAGCGAGGCTAAGCAGCATAAAAATGACAGTCCTGACAGATAAGGCTGACATGTTTTAGTCATTGACTTAGATGTCATAGGCCTCATAGATACCCACTTTTAACCCCTGAAGCGAGATATACCCTGCACAGACCCACCTGTAATAACTTACCGTTGCGGCATATTACAAGCGATTACAGTAGAACCCCTCTTAGCTAATAGTGGGTCCCGGTATAAATGTTGAAATGATTCATTGTAACATGGACTTTTATATTTGCAACCCTTACCCTTACAGGTCATTTTTGCGATCAGGGGTAAGTATTGCAAATACAAACGATCAAATTCCCATGAATCTTTTCAATAATTACACCGGGACCCATTATTAGCTAAGAGGGGCTCTACTGTATTTACAGGTGGTTTCATCACAACAGGGCCTTCACACATGTGCTGATGTTGCAGCCGTTATTTGGAAATTGGTAATCGGGTTAAAATGATGTAAAAATTCGCGACAATAACATGAAATTTCCGTCAAAGCCACTCACTCAACTGATTGGATCCAACGGTAGGTGAACTATTGCACTCATGCCCGAAACCCATCTACTACAGCTGAAATAGAGTAGGGCCTGTTCACTCGCTCAGCTATTCCTCTTCTCCATCCACGTACATCCTCACAGGCTCCTCTGATCGGACGATTCGCCTCTACAATCCTTCGCGTTTTAGTAGTACCACGTTAACATCCACTTCACACACATCATCCAAACCTGCGCAACTAATTCAATCCTATTCTGCGCACGGATACGAAGTCCTTTCGCTATCTATCGCGCCCGACAACGGTAGCTTTGCCTCTGCTGGAGGTGACAGAGCTGTTTTTCTCTGGGACGTAGCTACTGCCGTTACAACACGACGCTTTGGTGGGAACAATGGACACACAGCGCGTATAAATACTGTTACCTTTGCTGGGGAAGGAGCTAGCGTGCTGGTTAGCGGCAGCTTTGATGCCAGTGTGCGCATCTGGGATGTAAAGAGTGGAAACGTTAAACCCATAATGATACTATCCGAGGCTGGGGACAGTGTGAGTTCTGTAGTGGCTGGTGATGGGGAGATCTGGGCCGGCAGTGTCGATGGTAGGACTCGGAAGTATGACTTGCGAACTGGTAAAGTCGTTATTGACGTGCTTGGGGCTCCAATTACTTGTTTGAACAAGACGAGAGATGGCAGAGGCTTGCTCGTTGGAAGCTTAGATAGCAAGATAAGGCTGATGGATATAGACACGGGCGGCTTGCTTCAAACTTATCAAGCAGAAAGCTGGAAAAATGAGGAGTTCAGGATGCGCAATTGCTTTGGTGGAAGGGAGAGGTGGGTGATTTGTGGAAATGAGAGTATCACTGGGTCCGAGGGTGAGGTTGTTGTATGGGATACGGTCAGCGGGAATGAGACTGAGAAAATCAAGGTTGAAGGTTCCAGAATTGAAGGCAAGGAAAAGCTTATGACAGTTGGTAGAGAAAAAGAGAGGAAGAATGTCATAAGCTGTGTTGCATGGAAAGAAGATGGAATAGGAGATCAATGGTGTTGTGGAGGGACTGATGGAATTGTAACTGTCTTTGGGCCTCAATAATCATAACTTTTTACATCGCAAATAATTTTTGAACTGGCCGCATTACAGCAAGTGCAAGGTCGAGAAAATCACAGAGGAGCTACCTGCTTATCTTTGATGACTCATGTTGGTGTGGAAAGATGAGACATGCTTAGGCGAGGCTTGTTTGTACGTTAGTATTTTATAAATTTATATAATCGAGCATTTTCTTTGTAAATGAAAAGCGGAAGACGCGTTCTTGTACAGGAATACTACAAGTACAGCTTCAGTGGCGTATCAACAAATTAGTCAGCCACTACCGTGTGTCCCGTCTATCCGTCCTTTTCTTTGTCGGCCAATGTGAGAGGCCCTTCCTCGAATAACTCAAAGTAGAGGTTCAATATAATAAATTAAGAAGTACGTGATGTATGATGGTCAATCAAGTAGCCCTATATACCTTTCTTCCAATTCCATATTCTTCTAGAATCTAACCAACCCAGGATCATCACGAAGGGTCGGATGGTGCAGTGGTACACTATCCGGGCCGTTCTTCCAAGTAGAGTCTGGGTAGCTTGGACACATGCCCCACTTGAGACAGGAGAAAGCTGGTTCGAATCCAGCAAGACCCTCACACCACTTCTCTCGCGGTGATACTGTATTCGTAGAATGACGAAAGCATGCTCAGATAGCCACAGGTTTTTCTCGCTTTTCCCTGTGGTGGGTATTCACGGAAGAGGGTACATGTCGTAAGGCGTTATTCTCGTAGTGGTATCTGCAAATGAAATCTGAGTATGAGTGTTCCAAACGTCAAACAGAGTTATTCTGCGTCACATACATATCTTCCGTAATCATTCGCGTCATAGCCTCAGGCTGCATACGCAAAAATGATTTAAAAAAAAAAAAAGATCATCACGACCGATTGTACAAACTTCAGAATTAGATCGAAGCTATAAGAATTATCATCAACGCCCAAACGCCATTACAACATCTTTACACACGCCTATCATCATCTCGCTTGGTATATGTATTTTGATAATCGTCAGCAACGCTTTAGCGAAGGTTCATTAGTTTATTGGCTGCATCCCTGTTTCCTAAGCGTCCGATATAACTAGTACATATACATGTACACAAGCTAGCACTGCACGGACAGTGGCATAATTATACAAGGGCCAGGGCCCGAGTTCCAACAAGGGTTCTAGCCCTCACAGCCAACGTTCATTACAGTTGAACCTGTCTTCATGTTAACTCTGGCGAGATTAAACATTGACACCGCAGTGTCGGAGCAAAATTCTTGACTATGAAGATTTTGAATTTGCACAGGGTTAATGATCATTCCTGCGGCACGCGCAATGTTTTATAAAAACATTTTTGCGTATGCAGCCTGAGGCTATGACGCGAATGATTACGGGAGAAATGTATGTTTCGCAGAAAGACTCAGTTTGACGTTTGTTGCACTCGCACTCAGATTTCATTTGCAGATACCACTACGACAATAACGTCTTACGACATGTACCCTCTCCCGCGAAAACCCACCACAGGGAAAAGCGAGAAAAAAATAAAATCGACTGAGCGTGCCTGTATCGTCCTACGATTTCAGTTTCACTGCTGAACTAATGGTTGTGAGAGTTCTGCTAGTTCGGATGAGCCTCCCCGTATCTTAGACAGGGCACATGTCCAGTCTCTACTGCGGAGGATGGCCCGCAAACTTTACCATTGCACCATCCGACCCGTGCAAGAGCGAAGATGATATGCATACAGTAGAACCTGTCATAACCCATACTCCTCAGTGGACAAAATAGCTTTGGTGTCAGAACTTAGTTCCCCGCCCTCGGGGTTCATTCAGTCCTCGCTTAATCTGTGCGCTAATGGATGCTAGCGGCCGCACTGGTCCCGATTAGAGTACGCTAGTCTTAATTGGGAAGCATCTATGATTCCGAATTTCATGGTTACAGTCGATTCTTGTTATAACAATAATTTGGGAGTCATAGATTTGTATTGTTATAGTGAGATATTGCGATACGGAATGGTCAAGTAAGAACACGAAGTTCTTAATAGAACCATGATGGACCGAGAAATGATGTCCACGTGATGATCTCTTAAGTACCGTTTCTTCCTTTTTCTCAAGCTAATTATAAGCATCCCTCCATCAAAAATCACGTCTCCCCATTCCTATACAGCTTTCCTTCCAATTTGATTCCTCTAATTCGATACCTATCAAGTGCCCTTTAGATTGGTCATCACGCTCGTGATGGCCAAATCACAACAACCCCCCCCTTTGGCCCAGCGCGTCGCTGAAGAGCTCGAGCTTGTCCAGCGCGTGGCTAAGGGTCAAGCTACTTGGGTTCAATCCTTCCACAACAAGTTTTGGTCAGCCGTTCAAGAGGCTGATCCGCTCATCCAGTCCTTTGTGCGCGAGCAAATGGACGCGTTTACCCTCGCGGTTGCCTCTGGGCTCCCCATGCGCCATGACTCCCCTAAATTGCACAAACCGGCGAGGCCTCTTCCTATGCCTAGCTATAACGTTCCCTCTCGACCTCCCGTCACTGTGTCGAACCAATCTCGTAACTGGGAAGCAACTGTCGCCAGCCCTCCCGCCTCTGTTCCCTCGGCTCCAGCTCGTCCCTCCGTCAATTGGTTGTCCCGCACAGCGGTGCAGACTCCGACAGCTAACTCTAAGGGCCCCAAGGCTATCTTTCGCCTGTCTGATGATGCCCCTCTCCGCAGAGCTGACGCAACTGCAGTCAAGTCTGCTCTCATTCAAATTGTCCCCGGCCTCAAGGACGGTATCACCTCTGTTAACCGCAACTCCAGCGGATTCAGCATCACCTTTGCGGCCGAAGAAGCACTGAAACTGGCGACAGTTAATTCTATCACTATTAAGGCCTCTCTCTCTCTGGATCTTTACACCAAGTGGAGGATCGCATTGGGTATGTTGTCAAGCGCATACCACGCACTATTTGGAATCCGGTGTCCAATCTGGTCACTACAATGCTCAATGATGTCAGGAATATTGCCCAGGCACAGACTGGCGTCGCTCCATCTAACGCTCACTGGTCGCAGCATGAAGGTTCGCACGATCCTTTGCGCACGGCGGTCATCTTCTTTCTAAAAGAAGTTCCCACCTTTCGTATCGTTGACAGTGCCCCATCCAGGCGCTATATCCCCAACCCGAAGGTAACACAGTGTGAAGCTTGTTTCGGGTTTCACCAATCCTCACGCTGCCGAATGCAAGCTCTGTGCGCCCGCTGCGGCACTATACGTCACCAGGGAGAGTCCTCTCATCTTCGCCGGTGCATCAACTGCCTGGGCCCTCACCCGGCAGATGACCCTAATTGCCCTCTACGCCCTCGCCCTCACAAGGGCAAACTTATCCAGCTCTCGGAGAAAGAAATTACTGAAATCCGTTCATGCAACCGTAGCAAGCTCCGCAACACCCGTCGGGCTGAAGCTGCTACTGCCGCCGCTGCTTCTGCTGCCTCCCATCCGGATAACATAGACAATTCGACCCCTTCCTCCGGAAACTCAAACCCCTCTATTCTCTCCCTGTCAGCCAACCAAAACAGGTTTACCGTCTTTGAGAACGCCTCGCTTGGATTTATGGAAGTTGATTCGGATGAACTAGCACCTATTAATGCCCTAAGTCTCCATGAACAATAGAGCTCATTGTAGGAGCCATCCCCCGCCTCGCCCCGTTTCCTCCAGGCTAACGTCGGGCGTGGTGGATCTTCTCACCTCATACTTTTACAAGCTGCTTTCCAAGGCAAGTATGATGTGATATTTGTCCAAGAGCCCTGGAAAAAAACTATAAACCTCAAGAACGTAACCAAGTCCCATCCAGCCTAAGTCATCTTCACTCCTCCCAATCGAGACTGGAAGCTCGCGCGCCCGCGCGTACTTACGTACATTCGGAAAGGATCAAACCTGCGCCCTATTCAGCTGGACACTGGATTGTCACCGGATATCGTCGCCCTCCTTCAGTGCTCCCCGTCGCTGGAGGTCATCAATGTCTACCGGCAACAGCAAGCCCCTATGCCAGAGAGTCTCAACGCACTCCTTAATTGGCCAGTGAAGCCCAACTCCATAATTGTGGGAGACTTTAATCTTCACCACGAATTATGGGAGCCCAATGTTTTCCGTTCGTCAGGAGCCGGCCGCTTCGTCAAATAGATCTACAACCATTCTTTAAGGTCGGCTTTACCATTCGGAGTTCCTACTCATCGCGCTGGCCACGTCCTCGACCTTGTTCTAACAAACATGGAAGGTCTTTTGGCTCGAGTGGATCCTATGGCTCACTCAACTTCTGATCATGAAACAATATCTGGCTTAGTGCATCTCTCTCTAGTCCAAAGGCGATTTCTGTCAACAAAGCTTCCCAAGTTTAATGTCGAAAGTACAGAGATATTCTGCCAAGCCCTCATAGCTACGGCTCCTCCTAGCCTACCTTTTGAAGAACCCACTTCCCAGCTCATAGATGCTGTGGCCTCCTCAGGGATCGCTGCGCTGTCAGCCATTCTACTTACAGCCAACCCCCCGCGACCTGCTTGTATGCCTTGTAAGGATTACTGGAACCAGGAATGCTCTGACCAACGCCGACAATCTATTGACGCGCGCAACAGTGGTGATCCGCATCTTATTAGCGAGGCACACCAAACCTTCCGTAAAACTGTCAAGCAAGCCAAGCGTGAGCATAAACGCTTAAAGCTTGATAGTGTGTCTTTGATTATGGAGGCCTATAAAGTGGTTGGATGGCGAAAGTTCTCCAGTCGCTTTGGCCCCCCTCTGATTCAATTTCAAGGTGTTACGTACAGTACCTCGACTGAGCGCGCTGATATCTTTTTCCGCACAAAGCTTGCCCGTGTAGGTAGGGAACCGGATGTGTCCATATACTCCCCTACATGTCCATCACGAGCAATCCCCGCACCTCTCTCCATAGACAAAGACGAAGTGCGACATCGTCTACTAAGTACATCATCCTCTACTCCAGGGCACGACCAACTCTAGGTTTCTGCTCTCCGCCTTGTCTGTGATGTGACAGCATGGCACACATGGATCGTACATTTATACAGTCTCTGCCTGGTATACGGTCATCATCCAAGTATTTTTCGCCGCGCTGAAGTCGTGGTTATACCTAAACCTCACAAGGATGATCTTACTAACCCTTCAAATTGGCGTCCAATTTCACTCCTCCCAGTTCTGGGAAAAGGGCTGGAACGCTTATTGGTAAGACGCTTCGCTTACTGGGCTTTATCAAGCCGCATTATATCCCCTACGCAACTTGGAGCTCTACCTGGAAGATCAGCCATGGACCTCGTAGAGAGCCTTGTCCACGATGTCGAGAAGGCGTGGATGCGAAGCAAGTATGCACTCTTGCTACTCTCGACATAGAAAGCGCTTTCGACAGCATTCAGCCTGGTCGTCTCTCTGCCCGCTTGCGCGAACAGGGATAGGCTATTGCATACGTAAATTGGGCTGCTTCTTTTGCTTCATGCAGGAAAGCTCGCCTCCGAGTAGACGATTTTGTTGGTGAATTCTTAGACATTCCACATGGCTTGCCCAAAGGATCCCCAGCTCCACCCATTGTGATGGAACCAAGCTGGTTATAATGAATTCATTTGATTAATTAATTATACAGATGAAAGCTACGTTAGACTTAGATTTAATATAATATATACATGTCTGTACGCGTTAACGTGTCCACACGTGATAGTACAGTTGCTTAGGTAACCACCTAAGCCTGATCCAACAGTCGAACTGTAACATCACCCCCCCGATTTATTTTGCTGTTTATCCAGTAATAGGGGCCCGATGCATGATTCAGCTGGGCCCCATTTACTTTCCCATCTGTCTAAGGCTTCTGTTTCTTAAACATTAGTCAATAATGTCCACTCTGGCTTCGGATAACCGCCCCACTTAACAAGTGCTTGCCGCTCACCTCTCCAGGTTCTGCATCGTAATATTTCATCCACCAGGTACTCTTCTTTGCCTAGTTCGTTGCTGCTTGCCACTGGTCCGGGCTCCTTATCATCAATTTTCTATGAAGGTAACGGATTGTTATCAGCTGGTAAAAGCAGATCCACGTGAAATTAATTATGAATTTTCTCGAGGACATTTAGTTATACAACATCAGGAGAAATTATTTTGGTAACAGTGTATTTTGCGTGTTGCCACCCTAGTTTCTTTGATGGCTGACCATCTAATTTGATATTGCAGAGTAGAAGCCAAACTCTATCTCCTACGACGTAACGGGGTGCTGGTTGTCGTCTTTTGTCAGCTTGCTCTTTAGTGCGTAGCTGTACCGCTGCCATCGCCGCTTGCATGAATGTGGTAGTTTGATTTAACTTTTCAACAAAGTTTTCTGCTCTTTCTTTTCCCGCTGAAACTGGCACTAACGAGTCTGGGGTAACTGTCTGTATAGGACTCAAATGATATCCGTGAGTTGCATAGAAAGGACTTACACCCCCTAAAGACATAATGTCTCGATTATTAATTGCTAGCTGAGCTGCGTAAAGACATTCGGACCAGTCATGTTGAGTATATGCTACATATGCCCTCAGGTACGTCTGAACTTCTTGGTTTGCCCTCTCCGTTGTCCCGTCAGTTTGTGGGTGATATGCAGAGCTTAATCTTTGCTTCATTTCTGCTAGTTCAGATAAGCGTCTCCAAAACTTACTTGTCCAATTAGAGCCACGATTGCTCGTTATTGCTCTTGGGAATCAATGAAATCGCCAGTGGCAATTTAAGAATCTTTCTGCACAGGTCTCAGCGTCCATTTTGTCCATAGCTTCGAGGGTGATAGATTTCAAGTCTATCAGTTATGACCATAATATTTTTAGACCCATTCGATTCTGGTAGATCTACCATAAAGTTGATTGAGAGCTCCTGGTGAAATCTATCTGGAATTGGTAATGGTTGCAGAAGCCCCTGTTTTTGGTGTCTCCATATTGAGGAACGGCCACAAATATGACAGTTTCTACAGAAACGTTTTACCGCATTACTTATGCCTGGCCAAAAGTATTCCCGTGCTACTTGTGCTAATGTCGCATCTCTGCTTGGGTGGCCTGAGCTAGGCGCATCGTGAATATTCTGAATTATTGTGGTCGTCAATGGTTCATACATTGGCACCCAGATTCGCCCTTGATAACAAAGTATTCACTTTCTTGATCGAATGTTGATGACGCAATTGTTGCCTTGAGCAGTTTCGGTTCGTCTGAGCTCTCTATCTGTACCTTAAGATCCCTAGGCCATGCACGGTGCTCATTCTGCACTACTTCGATAATTTGCCTAAAGTTTTGGTCCTGCCTAATTGCTTGATTCCATGGAGATTGGAGGTCTTCGTTTATAAAAATATCTTGGACCTCTACTACCTTCATATTCTCAAGCCATAGCTTAGTAATACTTAATGGATTTAAGAGTTTTTGTTCTCGGCTCGAAAGACGAGGGTCTCCTTCCTTGGGCTTGTCTTGATCCCTCCGCGATAGTGCATCTGCACGTTCGTTCTCTGATCCTTGACGATATATAAGGTTGTATCTAAACCTTGACGTAAACTCTACCCAGCGCACTTGTCTCTCTGTTAATCTTCGAGAGGTTAAAAAATATTTCAAATTCATATGGTCGGTCATTATTGTGAAGGTCCTTGCAAGACCTCTCAATTTGGCATCCCACTCTTTCATGCACGAGGCAACTGCCAGTAATTCTTTATCGTGTATCTCGTAGTTCATTTCGGCTCCTGAAAGCTTCCGTGAGTGGTATGCTACTGGTAACCAGGGACCTTTTCCGTGTCTTTGAAGTAAACAGCCCCCTAGAGCATATCCAGAACAGTCCGCTTCTAGTAAGGTTTCTCTATCGGGATCCCATTGTGCTAGAGCCGGCTCTGAGATAAATTTCTCCTTTAATTTTTCAAACGCTTCTTTTTGTGCTGATTCCCGCCTACAAGGGGTACCCTTGCCAGTTAGGCTTGTTAATGGTGCGCAAATCCTGGAAAATCCATCAATGAATCCCCAGTAAAAGTTCGCAAACCCTAGGAAGCTTTGGAGTGCTTTAACTGTAGTTGGAGGCTCCCACTCTGAAATTGCCCTTACCTTGGCCGGATCCATCCTAACTGAAGAGGTTGGACCTTCTGCTGATATGATAAAGCCTAGGTACTTGGTCTTCTTGAAACTGAATTCACATTTATCGATGTCTAGGCCTAAGCCAGCTTTCTGCAGCTTTTCAAGAACTAAATTCACATGTTTATTATGCTCTGCTAGATCACCATCTGTGTAAATAAGTACGTCATCAACGTATGCTGAACAGAAATCGTCTAGATGGTCTCGCAAGGTTTCATTTATGTACCTATGGAACGACGCAGGGGCACCATTTAAACCAAATGGCATTACTAACCATTCGAATAGCCCAAAACGTGTGCGAAACGCAGTTTTCCATTTGTCACCTTTTATGCGTAACTTATGGAAAGCAGCGCGGACATCTAGTTTCGTGAACCATTTGGCTTTGCTTAGTCTTGCAAGTGTTTCTTTAATCAGAGGTAAGGGGTAACGATCGGCTTTTGATTTTGAATTTAAAGCTCTGTAGTCGACATAGAACCTTAGCCCACCCCCAGGCTTTTTCACGAACAGAACAGGCGCACCAGCGGGGGAGCTACTAGCACGGATATAATTTTTATCCAGTAAATCTGTCAATGTCTTCCTCAGAACTAACAATTCATCTCTTGACATGCTGTATAGGGGCCCCCAAGGTATTTTTTTGTCCGGTTCTAGCCTAATCTCATGATCACTCCCAGCTCGATGTGGTGGGAGCTTGTCAATTAACTCTTTTTTAAAAAGATCTGCAAATCTCGCATATTAGGCCGGTAGTTTCTCAAGTCTTGCGGATGATCTTTTCTCTGGAGCGAGAGCCTTCTGAATATCTGCTAGCGTTACGGAGAATATTTGTAAAGTCTCTTTGTTAGCCTTTTTTGCTCTCTTCACTGTTACTAAAAATACCCCAGCCGACAAGCTCGCGATATTTGAGACCCTTAATTCATTAATTCCGGTTTTTCCTAGCCTTTTCTCCCAGACTCGCAAAGGTTCTCCTCCTATCAGTGCTTCTCTTATTTCCATGAAATGATCCCTTGCATGATAAAGCACGTCTTCTCTTTCTATCCAAGGCTTGCCCAAGATCAATTCCTGGGATAACCGAGGTATGATGTAGGCATATAAAGTTTTCTGATATCCATCAATGTCTACTTCCATTTTGGTCATCTGTTATCAATTCTCCTTTTTGAATGTTGTCTGTGGCTTCAGCAAGTTTTCGAGGGGTTACTTCGATCCTTGGCAGATTGGCTTTGCGCATTAGGGAATTGCTAACGGCAGCCAGACAGTCACATCCACTATCAATCAAGGTAGGCACAGTGTAGATATTATTTATTAAAACGTCTATTAAGAATGAGTTACCATTCATTTCTTTTTCTGCCTTTTGGTCTTCGAAAGACTGGGACTCTGCTACCGCTTTACAAACCCCGCTTTTCAGCCCCTGAACACGACTTTGTTCAGGAGCTAATCTTTTAGCGACTCTGTCTCTGTTTGGCTATCTATAGATACATCGTGATTATCTTCGCCAAGGTTAGCTTGCTTAACCGCAGTTTCAGGACAAAGAGGTGGGAGTTGGGAACAATGTGGTTTTCTATGTCCAGGTTTCCCACAACGAATTCACAGGCCAGCGGCTATGCGCCGTTCTATCTCTTTTTTTGTTACTGTCAGGAAAGCCTCTTCTGTATAATATATATATGGAGATTGCCAGGTCATAGTGTTCTATGATTCTGGTCTGGTCTTTTAGCCAAGTGGTAATGCATCTATCTCGTGTATTATGTAGGACAGCATCCATAGCCTGACATCACGGGTCTTGTCTTGCTCTTGCTCTTGTCCGCTGTCTACATGCCGCTCATGACAGTTACCCATCTCGCCCGTGTCTTGCTTACACCTGTCATCTTGACATCACCGTCAGAATCCTTGGTGTCAGCTGATACGTCTGAATTTGAATAGTTTGCGGGAAAGGGCGCAAAAGCTGGTGTTGAAAGGTTACCCCTACCAGTACCTCCTAATAAGTTCCCTCCAGCCACTCCACGCGTGCCATCGTCAAAGGTACCTGTTTGTCCTAAAGCATAGAGTTTAGTCTTAACTAAGCCTACACCTTCAATCTGTGAGCCAATGACGGACAACTTTTCCACAAACTCCAAAAAAGAGCTTGGCAAAGTATGACCAATCAAGTGGTTCCTTGTTGTTTGATTCAGCGCATTGTGTAAGTCAGACACTTTGTGGATATCTTCACTGGTTGCTTTAACGCAAATAGATAGTAGTTGCTAGTATCTAGGTAGAAAAGATGACAGAGCTTCATCTCTGAACTGCCTAAACGCATGTAGAAGGGCTGAGGTTTGATGATCCGCATTCCGATCCCGGAAAGTATTGTCCATTACTTTTAGAAGCCCCAGTGGATCAGATATTTTGCCTAAGTTCAACATTGATTGGAACGCCCCTGTTATCATAGATTTGGCCGTACCAGTTACCGCTTGGGTATATAGGTCCATAAAGAAGTCAGATGGATGGTATAACTGTCTATCGACAACATCACGTTGGTATTTGTAGCGTAAAATACCATAAGTAGTAGTCCATTCATTTTGATTTTTGTGGTCATATGGGGCTGGCCACTTAATTGCTTCTTGCTTTGTTGAGGGTCGTTCTCCAGAAAAATATTCTTTTTGAGGGTGATTTGTAGGGCCTATCTGTGGTGGATTCACCATCACTGATTCATCTTTTGATTTCCCTTTTATGTAGGAAATCATGGACCTCATCTCCTCTCTTAGGCTATTAATTTCCTCCTTTTGTTTAGTATCTCTTTTCCTCATTTCTGCAAGTACTTGTTTAATCAAAAAATTCCCCTGTTCTTCATGTGATGACTTCCTTGTTTGCTCCGATAAACCATGGTTAGACATATCACTCTCGGTGGGTACGTCAATTATGCGCAAATCTATTAGATTGTCCTGTTCCTCTGCGATTATGTATGAATCTGAACTTTCTATACTTTTGGACTTTGTTGAACTGCTAGCGTCGCTTTCAGATTCCAATGACAAAGAAAATCTCATAAGCTTCTTTGCTGAGCTTATATTTTGGGCCCTGAGCTGTGAAATAAACACAATACGCTCATTGATGGGTATAATGTAAGGAGATAGTTAATTAAAGTGTGATGGAACCAAGCTAGTTATAATGAATTCAATTGATTAATTAACTATACAGAGGAAAGCTACATTAGACTTAGATTAAATATAATATATACTCGTCTGTACGCGTTAACGTGTCCACACGTGATAGTACAGTTGCTTAGGTAACCACCTAAGCCCAGTCCAACAGTCGAACTGTAACACCCATACTGTTCCTGCTGTTCCTCGAGCCTCTATTTAAACACCGCTTTCCTACATTTGGATACATTGATGACGTGGCGATCCTCTCGGTGGCAAAAACTCTTGTCGAATCTTCTTGCCTGACTGCCGCCAGGGTTGAGACAGTCACCCAGTGGTGCAATCAGAATGGTCTCTCGTTGGCTGAAAACAAGATGGAGATCCTACATCTTCACAGATCTCGTCAGCTCCCTCCCACTCCGACAATTAACGGCGTCTCAAGGGATGCTAGCTCATCCGTAATGTGGCTTGGTGTCCTCCTTGAAAACAAGCTTTCCTTCAAAGAACACGTTCAAGAATAGTGTGCAAGGACACAACAAACCAGCGCCCATATACGTCAGCTTGGCAACACCCATCGTGGCATACCCACTGCCTTCCTCCGCATTGCTGCACTGGCTGCGGCGCTACCAGTTCTCTTTTACGGCGCAGAGGTCTGGTGGCACGGTCACACATATCTCCGCCAATGTCAGGATATTGGGTACGGCGTAGGTTAACAAAGGTTCGAAATGGGGTATAAAGCGCTTAAGGTGTTTCTAGAGAATATTCTGAGGGTATCTGTTGTTAAAGGGTTACACTAAAAGTAATCTGAAGGTTGTCTGAAGGTTGCAGGAATCTAAGGGTTGCACTAAAGGTAGTCTGAAGGTTGTATTTATGACAAAGAACTAAGCGTGAAGAGCTCTATCTACTGAGATTCTTTCCTCTTATATAGAACTTATTTCCTCCCGATAGATGCGGTCTATAATACCTTAATTGTATCAAAACATTAGAGAACATAAATAGAATATAGACGCGGTCTAATGATAGCGAAAACATGGTTAACTAAAACTAGAGTAATGACAACGGTATAAATAGAAATACGTGATAAAAATAGGAAGAGTTATTAGGCTGAAACCTTACAGCCAAGGACGTCCAACTTCTACCCGATCTCAACACCTGGTAGACATGATCTCCCGAGCTCTAGTCACCCTGGCTCGAGCAATTCTACCGGTATACAAGACCACCCCTACGTTGGCAATTCTAAGAGAGGTGTGGCTCAAGCCTGCTCATATCCTACTTGAGGAGATACGCCTCCGCTCTGCTCTCAGAATAGCGGCCGTGGACTGTTTTCATCCTTTGGCTAAAAGGTCTATCGTCTCCCGCGCACACAGTTGCCTAACCGAAAAAATAAAGCTCGTTCCTCCCATCCCTCAGCCCAAGCTTTTACCTTCTTCCTACAAAGCCCCTTTTGACCGCTCTAGAGCAGACTTATCTGCCAAAGAATTCCTTGAGCGTATCAGAGCACTGCCACCATGGGACATTCTTGTCTTCTCAGACGGCTCAAAGCAAAAGATGGGTCTGTGGGGGCAGGTGCCGCCGTTTTCCACAGGGACATCACCCTAGCTGAAGTGAGAGTGCCCCTCGGGCCCGATTTCAAGGTCTATGATTCCGAAATTATTGGCGCCCTCGCAGGGCTTAGGGCTGCCACGGCAGCTCCTTCAACACATCTTGCTACCAATATTCATGTAATTCTCGACAACCAAGAGGCTGCACACCGTCTTCTCGATTCTTCGTCCAAGTCCTCGCAAAAGGAAATTTTAGAGTTTTGTGACCTCGCATCTTGCTGGTCTACGAGAAGAATCCTACCTATCGCATCTCCTGGTAGAGTCCGAGTGATGTGGTCTCCAGGTCACATGGGAATTCCAGGTAATGAGCGGGCCGACAAGCTGACCGGAGAGGCTGCTCGCCAACCAGCTCCCCCTGCCGCATCCCTTGCCGGAGTCCGCGCAAAGATTCAAAGGCAAATATGGGACTTGACCACAGCTTGGTGGCAGTCTCATGCTCCATCTACCTATTGTGAGTTGGGGATGCCATTTCCCGAGAAGCCTCCCGAGGAACTACGACTCCCTCGCCGTTATCTCGGATATTTAATCCAATGTCGCACTGGACACGGTGACTTTCGGGCCTATCACGAAAGGTTTCATCATAAAGATGCCCTTCTGACTTGTTCCTGCGGGGCTAGCAAGTCAATTACACATTTAGTTTTCTGCCCCCTCGTGCGAGAGAGACTGGCTTTGGCTAGTCACCGACAAAGTCTGGACTCACTTGATTTTCTCCTCGGCACCTCCCATGGAGCCAAACGTTTTGCTACCATATTGGAGAAGGCCAGTTTTCTGTCAGAAATCTGTCCAATTTGTTCCATTTAACATAGTCATGCGAGGAATCCGCTGCATAGCGCTCGCAGTATCTTTGTGTCTTTTCATAGCCTCTATGCCAATGCACTTAATTTTCTGTATTTTATATTGCAGTCACCATGTCCCCTCAGGGATAGGGCTTTAGTTGTAACTTGGGCCCGGTAGACCTTAAAAATAAATAAATGAATAAGCTAATTATAAGATCTGCTAAAATCATATATTTTAGATCCCCACTTATTATCGGTCTTGGTTTCTCCTCGTGACCACGCGAAAATTAAATTTGAATGTACAACCTCATACACCACCGTCCACACCCACCCATTGTATAGATAGTCATCACGCTGATTTTATTCCATTCAAACTACTCATCTAAAACCTATTAAAAGCCTTTTCATTTGGTCATTGCGCTTGTGATGGCCAAATCACAACAGCCACCTCCTTTGGCCCAGCGCGTCGCTGATGAGCTCGAGCTTGTACACCGCGTGGCAAAGGGTCGAGCTATGTTAAGGGTCAGGAGTGAAACAGACAACACTTGTCTACAATACCACAAAGAAGTTTATATTTTTCTATGGAGATTTACTGTAGGAGTTAGGCTTCATTAAATACATCTTCTGTTCCCATTAGTGATCTCTGCAATAGCCTTCTATACTCTTAATGATCTGTCCTTCTCTTGTTCTGTGATCTGTCTTCGTCCCGTTGCGTGATCTGTCCTTGTCCTGTTGCGTGATCTGGCCTTGCTTCTATCAATGATCTGTCTTCTCGCCTCTGATGACAGTTAGCCTAGGGTTTAAGTTCGAGGAACAAATTAGGGTCCGATCACGTGCTTGGACTTATTAA
The DNA here is from genome assembly GCA_028751805.1 of Podosphaera xanthii. Lineage (NCBI taxonomy): Eukaryota > Fungi > Ascomycota > Leotiomycetes > Helotiales > Erysiphaceae > Podosphaera > Podosphaera xanthii. Next base: position 1,588,840 of record JAPWIX010000008.1, read on the forward strand.
GCGAGGCTGGGCCTGAAAGATAGCCCAGCCAAACCTTATCGGGCACAGCCCGTAACAAGCTACCTGGGCTCAAAACTTCCACAACAAGTTTTGGACATCTGTCGAAGAAGCTGACCCTCTCATCAAATCCTTTGAGCGCGAGCAGATGGACGCGTTTCTCCTCACATTTGCTTCCAGGCAACCTATGCAGCATGACGCCCCGAGACAGCCCAATGTCACAGCACGGCATTCTGTCCCGTCATGTTATAGGGTCACGTGGATGGAGGATGTGAGATTGATGGCTGAGGCAGGAAGGAGCACGTGCGCGGTGATTAAGTGGAAACCCGCCCGCCTAGGAATAGCCTCAGGGCTTTTTGTACTGGGATATTCTTCTTTTCTGTTTCTCTCCAGCTTAGTATTTGCTCCATAGATTGAATTATTGCTATACAAGCTGTATTTCACTTGTGCATATTCTACGCCGTGACATAATACTAAGCTCTCTAAACTACTCAACGCGACCTCTGTAGAGAGGTAAAATACTAATTTCAGACTCAGTAATCTGTGGACAGCGTTTCGCTCACGATTATCTGGACAGTCATCGATTAATCGTCTCGTGGACAAAAGATAGTAAAAGGATGCCAGGAGAGTGGCCGAAGGAAGACTTCAAAACCTCAGTGTACGCCACCCGCGCACCCGGGGCAGAGAAGGACCAAACTACGAAGATTGACGTTCCATGGTACCAGCAGGTCACTATTGACATGTTGGACAACGATTACAACAAGAGAAACGAACGCCGCGCTGCTGAGGTTAAGAAAGAGACTGATCAGGAACGCCACGAATACATCCTCAAGACTATGTGCACCGCCCTGGCTGATCGCGCCAACAATATCAGCAGCTACCTTCAAGAAACACGGGAACAGAAGGCAGAGGCCGACAAGATTGTACAATACTGGGTGGAAGAAGCTGAGCGCTGGAAGGTTGCATTCGCAGAGGCCACTCTAGATCTTAAAGCCAAGGATAAGGGTAAGCAGAAGGAGGAATCTAGATCGGTGCGAGGATTTGCTGCCCACAACACTTCTGATAAAGACACCACCGGCTGGGAGGCCTCAGAGCCACCACTAAGTAACAAAGATGTCCGTGACCCACAGGATATGCGATTCCGCCACCGCCAGCAGATTGAGAACCCACCCATCTTCACTGGTGCTGACATTCCTACCTTCGACAACTGGGAACATGCTGTTAAGCGCAAGTTGAACGGCGATTCGCTCTACTTCGATGATGAAAACCACAAAATCAACTATCTATTGGGTTTTATTGGTGGGGATGCACAGGAATTCATCAAGCCCTACCTCGAACCAGAGAGCGTCAACCACATCACTGTTGCGATGTCCATCGTCGAAGTTATGCGGGGAGCCTACGGCAAGACCCGAGGACAAAAGCGCTCCGAAGCTCGTGCCAACTTCAAGAAACTCCGGCAAGGGGATGACAGCTTTTCAGCCTTCTTCACCAAGTTCTTGACCTTCGCTTCTCAATTGCAACTTAGAGACGAAGACCGCATGGATGAACTTCGCGAGAAGATGAGTCCCAAGCTGCAAAACGTCATCGCAGGATTGGATTTTGAATCTACCTTGGAGATGTCGCAACACTGCTTGAAGATCGAACCACACCTGCGATTAGCGCGCAAATCTGAGGATCAAGCCGCTCGCTACCAACAACGCAAGGACAAGTTCAAGAAGCCACCTCTCCTGCCGGACCACTCTCGTACTGCACCTCCAAGAGCATCTGGTCCACCTAGGCCAACCGTCTTGGCCCGAACTGCTGGTGTCTGCTTCCATTGCCACAAGACTGGTCACTACGCTGACGCTTGTCCTACTGCTAAAGTCAATGAGGTGGATGAGAAGAAGGAGGAAGCTGAAGCATCTGGATCAGAATTCACTATGAGCTCCGACGAGGGAAAAGATTGTCTCTAGGAGAAGTCGCCTTCCTAGAGAATAACACGTATCGGGTAAATGGCATTGATTTGGAAAATTTGTTTGGCGGGAAGCCACCAGTCATAAATTGTACTCTTGAAACTAAAAATAAATCGCAATTTCCAATCTCTGCCCTCATTGATACTGGCGCGAATGGATATGCCTTCGCAGATCGTAAACAACTACGTGATTGGTACCAATATAGTAAGATTAAGATGACGCGCTACAATCTCCGTCATCCACTCTCCATCAGAGGCTTCGATGGCGGGTCATCCCGACCTCTACGCCATGCCTACGTGATGACACTGACTATAGACTCGCACCGAGTCAACATGCCGTTCTTTGCTACCACACTCGGCAACAAGAACAATGTGATCCTTGGTCGGCAGTGGCTGGCCTATCATAACGTACTCCCAGACTGCGTGCGACACCGGCTGTGGTGGTCAGAAGACCGCAATGATCATCAGTGGGACGCTAACCGTCGTGACCGACTGATTGAATTGCCTCCTCTAGAAATCAACAAACCTTCTGTTAAAAAATCTCCACCTTTTATGCCTAAGCAGATATTGAAACGCCCTACAATAGTAGCAGACGCGGCGGCGACCTCTTCGACTATTTTGATTCCCCGGCCGACGCTGCAAGAGCGACAAGAAGCCTACGATAAGAAAAAGGAGGATCTGGGTCTCGACGAAATGGATACACCTACGCTTTCAGTCGTCGAGGTGGAGTCAATCGAAGGGGACGACCAATGCTGGTTCGTAGAAATGGAAACCGCTTGCGACGGCAAAGAGATTGTGCAGATTGCGGAGCTCACTGAAGAAGAAGAGAGGGCGCAATTGTTGGCACAATTACTCCTGAATATCATGACCTTGCTCATGTCTTCTCCAAAAGACGCGCGAATGAATTGCCGCCACATCGGGAGTTCGACCATAAGATTAATCTGGATAGTGAGCCTGAGCTCAAGCAAGCTCCCCTCTGCAAAATGAATCAGAAAGAACTAGATACCGTACACGCTTATATCGAGGAGAACTTGGCGAATGGGTTCATCGAACCCAGTGATTCTCCATTCAATTCCCCGGTCTTGTTCGTCAAGAAAAAGAATGGTGACCTTCGATTCTGTGTGGACTACTGGAAACTAAACGCACACACGCGGAAAGATCGCTACCCTCTACCCCTCATTGGTGAGACATTAGCCAAGATGGCTGGTTCGAAGAAATTCACTATTCTAGATGTCATCCATGCTTTCAACCGTATCCGGATGCATCCAGACTCAGTGGGATGGACTACGTTTCGTACTCGATTCGGTCAATACCGTTACCGCGTGTTACCTTTTGGTCTTTCAGGTGGCCCGGCCACTTTCTAAAGATATATCAATTCGGTCCTAGGCGATCTGCTTGCACGTTACGTTTCCGCATATATGGATGATGTATGCGTCCATTCTGGAAAAAAAAAAATAAACACGTGACAGAAGTACGTGAGGTCCTTCAGCGTTTAGACAGAGCGGGACTGCAGGTGGATATTAGGAAGTGCCGCTTTAATCAAGAGTCAGTTAATTTTCTGGGCTTCATTGTTAACACTTCCGGACTCCTGCCAGACCCGAAGAAGCTGGAAAGTATTCGCGCATGGGAGAGACCTACTAGCAAGACTGCCATTCAATCCTTCTTGGGGTTCTGCAACTACTACCGCAACTTCATTGAGAATTTCTCCCAGGTCGCTAAGCCATTATACAACCTGACGGCAATCCCAAAAGGCCAGTTGTTCCAATGGACCGAGCAAGCTGAAGAAGCGTTCCTTGCCCTTAAAGAGAAATTGGTCAGCCCACCCATCTTATTGTACTTCGATCAGACAAAGCCTACACGTGTAGAGACCGATTGTTCTGATCTAGCAACAGGAGGAGTACTCAGTCAATTGCAGGAGGACGGCATATGGCATCCTGTGGCTTTTCACTCCCGAACCTTGAGTGGTCCAGAGGAAAATTACGAGATCCATGATAAGGAGCTGTTGGCTATCATCCAATGCTTGAAAGAATGGCGTGCAGAGCTCACCAGCGTTTTGGAGCCGTTTTTGATTCTGACCGATCACCGAGTTCTGGAATACTTTGGTCAGAAGCAGCTGCTCAACGATAGGCAAATCCGATGGTCAGAGGTGCTATCGCAATTCCGTTTCGACCTTCAGTACCGACCGGGAAAAGAAAACATTCTGGCGGACGCGTTATCTCGCAAGAAAGAACTTACCCCTACACAAAAAGCTGCAAAGGAACTGGAACGTACGAAAATCCTCCTCCCTCAAAAGAAAGTTACGTTGCAGCATGACCGCAAGGTGTTAGCGCCCATCGATGAGGATCTGGATACCATTGATCGTACGCTCCTGGCCAACTGAGCAGATCCCGATCTCGAGGATCTACGCCAGCAAGCACGACAGCGGGAGGAACCTTATTCTTTGGAACCTACCGGATTGGTGCTTCATAAGGGACGCGTGGTGGTGTCAGCCAAAGACAATCTCCGTACTCAAGTGTTGAAGATGATCCACGAATCTACATCCACCGCTCATCCAGGACGAAACAAAATGAGGAAACTAGTTGGCAACCGTTATTGGTGGCCACAATACGCAGCAGACATCGAGCGTTACGTGCAGAACTGCCACGTCTGCCGACGATCGCATAAGCCTAGAGACAAGACACCGGGCCTACTACAGCCCCTGGCCATCCCAGAACGTACATGGGATGATATATCGATGGATTTCCACGATGTGGGAGTACCAGACAAGCGAGTGTTTAATAACATCTGGGTAGCCGTTGATAGATTGTCTAAACGCCAAATCTCCATCCCCACTACCAAAAGTGCTACAGCGAAGACTGCTGCAGACCTGTTCTACCGTTACGTTTGGCGATTCCGTGGCGCACCGAAGACCATTACCAGCGACCGCGGTCCGCAATTCATTTCGGATTTCATGGATGAGCTGTCAAGGTTAGCGCGCGTCAAACTCAAGCTATCTACGGCAGAGCATCCGGGGACAGACGGCCAGACCGAAATTATCAACCAGATCATCGATCAGCGACTACGACCATTTTTTAATTTCCACCAAGACAATTGGGCGGAGCTGCTTCCTGCTCTAGATGCAGCAGCAGCAGCTATGCCAAATGAATCTACGGGATTGTCGCCATCAATGATCGACTACGGTTACGAAATGCGTTTGGAATTCGACTGGAATCAGCGGGTAGAACCACGAACCCCTAGAGAGAAGCTGAATCGGGACGAGGCCGCTGTGTGGCTTAAACGGATTAGCAGTGCGTTGGATTATGCTAAAGAGAGCATCAAACGCTCACAGGAACAACAGCGGGTTCAAGCCAACAAACACCGCCGAGAAGTGGACTTTGACGTTGGAGATAAAGTGTATATCCGGCGCGGTGCTTGGAGAACTACGAGACCGTCGGATAAGCTGGAAAATCCAATGGTCGGACCATATCGGATCATTGCAAAGGAAGGGCATTCATTTCGCGTACAACTACCAGCCTCCTGGAAAGTACACCCTATGTTTTCACCAGATAGACTGCGCAAAGACCCAGATAACCCGTTGCCCGGGCAGGCCAATCCAGAGCCGCTGGCGGAAGAGGTCAATGGGGAGTTAGAATGGGAGATTGAGAAGGTGTTGGACGCTCGGCTGTATCGCAATCGGCTGCAGTACAAAGTTCAATGGGAAGGCTGGGACGCAGACGAAGAATGGTATCCGGCTGCCAACTTCCGGAACGCACCACTCATATTAGAAAAGTTCCACGCTGAGCACGCCGAATTGCCAGGGCCACCACGACGTCTTGCTACGTGGTTGGACGATGCCGCACATGATAGATTTAGTGATGAACATCCGGAAGATAATATGGTGACCAACCAAGGTTGTGACAACCGACGCCGTCGCAGAAATTAGTCGATTTGGGACAATCGAAGGCTGGGGAGGGGGTGATGTCACGGCACGGCATTCTGTCCCGTCATGTTATAGGGTCACGTGGATGGAGGATGTGAGATTGATGGCTGAGGCAGGAAGGAGCACGTGCACGGTGATTAAGTGGAAACCCGCCCGCCTAGGAATAGCCTCAGGGCTTTTTGTACTGGGATATTCTTCTTTTCTGTTTCTCTCCAGCTTAGTATTCGCTCCATAGATTGAATTATTGCTATACAAGCTGTATTTCACTTGTGCATATTCTACGCCGTGACACCCAAGCCCATCCATAACATCCCTTCCTGACCTCCCATTCCAATCACAAATCAACCTCGAAGTTGGGCCGCGACTGCCGCAAGCCTACTCGCCTCATTTCCCTCGGCTCCGGCTCAACCTAGTATTAAAAATCGACCCGCTCGCATAGCTATGCAAAAACCTACTGGGAAGTCCAAGGGCCCTGAAGCAAATTTCCGCCTGACTGAAGAAGCCCCTCTCCTTAAAGCAGATGCAACATCAGTCTAAGCTGCCTTTGTAAAAATCGTCCCTGGCCTCAAGGACGGTATCGCTTCCGTTTCCCGCAACTCTAGCAGATTCAGCTTGATATTTTCATCTGAAGAATCGCTGAAACTTGCGATAGAACATGCCGACTCTATCAAGGCCTTTCTTTCAGGATCTTTACATCAGGTAGAGAACTGTTATGGACATTTCGTGAAACGCATTCGCCGCACCATCTGGAATCCCGTGTCCAATCTGGTTTCCTCAACGCTTGATGACGTCAAGAGCATTGCTCAAGCGCAGACGGGCGTCACCCTGTGAGGAAACGTAAGATGAATCAGATTAGAAAATTAATCGTTCAATTAAATCAAGAGTTACTCATTCAGTGGCTCTTTCCTTGCCACACTAGCGTAAACGAGGATTAGCGCAAAGCCTACAAGTCCCACCCACCTTATGATACCTCAGGCATCAGCCTTGTACCACACTGGCTCCAGACCTGTAACATTACCCCTCCCTCTTCCTAGGTTCCATCTGGAACCGTGCGATTATTGCAAATATTGTACTGTTTCATAGCTACAGTGTCTTCAATATTCTTTATAGGCTCCCAGGTTGGCAATTGATACCCTGCCCACTTAACTAAAGCCTCTGTCCGGAAACCACGGCCCCATTTGCGCTTACGCACATCAAGGACAGTTTCCACCTCCCACTCTTCCTCACCCAACTCTCCAGTCACAATTGCTGGCGGCTGATGATCCGTCTGGATTTGCGATGAAAACGGGTTATTTGCCGCTGGCTTTAGCAGGCATGTGTGAAAGACATTATGAATAGCTCTTGGGACATCCTAACAGTATGCATGACTACTCACTATTTCTGTGACTGTGTACTTCCCATGTACCCAATCAAACTTTTTATATGGCCAGTCTGTTTGAACATTTCGTAAATTCAAGCGGACCTTATCTCCTACTTTGTATTGCGGGGCTGGCGCTCTTGATCTGTTAGCTGCTGCTTCCTGAGTGTCAGATTTCGTCTGACCTTGTAATGTCTGTCCTTTATTTGTTTGACACGTCCTAATAAGACTACCTTGGTTGTTTCGGGTTGCATTTCGGTTCGCTTTGTTTCGTCTAGCTTCGGATAATTTTCTATCTCAGCGTATCTCCTTTGGGGGTTTGACATCGGTCTTGTTTCATCCATATTGCCGACTCGCGCTTTGCCATGGATCTATATGCTTCACAATACTAACATATTTTATTTTGTTTGATTTGGTTTGATATGATCTCTGGTCAAATAATGTATATAAGTACCTTCGGCCTTCAGAAGATAGCTCTTTACGCTTTGTCTTTTGTCTCTTCTAGAACCCTAGAATCCCAGAACCTAGTTACCCTGGACCCTCCAGTTCACCTAGTTCCTTATTTCAGTTATTTCTAGTCCCAGTGTTGACGATACCAATTTGTGCAATCTCAAGGAAATGAGTTGATGCCTGAGGCATATATTCCTTAGTCTGTGCGTAGATATATACATATAGATAGATTAGCCCCTTAGCTCTTACTTTATGGGTTTTTTAATAGATATCCCTATTTTTGATTTTGATACATAATGTTGATTGCCAGCAAGCTCTTATTAACTAAGTGATATTCTCAGAGTTGGTAGATATTCTTTCCGATACACTTTCCTGAGTTGTTTATTTCATCACGTTATCAGCACCATCCAATTGCTAGCAGCCACAAGTATCGAGGATCCAAGATGTCGGGGCAGTCAAATAGAATTGCAAGTCAGCTAAAAGAATTTATTGAATCTGGTCATGTCTATACCGACAAGCTCGACGATGAACTGATCGAGAGGATTTGTGAAGCGGCAGACAAAGAGCCTGAAGAGACTGTACCCTTTGGAGTGTCAAAGCGCAAGGGCAAAGCCAGAAGATCCATAGTTCCTCGATTTCTATCAGAATGGGCAAGTTCCAGAGAAGCTTTTCAAAAGGCGGTCCGGAAATTCGAATATGAGAACTATGCAGAAATCCCAGAAAAATTGTCCACTGCAGGTCCATCCAGGTTCAAATCAGCCTCACCTATTATTATTAAACAGGATATGTCGGCAGGCACATACACACCAGGCGATAGGTCCCTGGCTCCAGAAAATAGAGTCACGACAGAAAAAAAGACCTTTTGTTTATCAATCATTCCACGTGAAGTGATGGCTTTATTTAACGGATTTGAAAGACTAGAGGAGAACAACTGGAATATATGGAAGGGACATATGCAGGACAATCTGGAAATTTGTGATCTATGGGATATTGTGAATGGACAAGAAAAGAAACCTCAAAATATATACAAAAACGAAGCTGAGAGTTGGGATACTCGCGAGAGAATTGCTCGGGTAATTATCAAAAATGCTCTAGGTCCTTCAAGTTATCAGCAAGTCCGTTTTGCTAAAACCGCCGCAGACATATGGAAAGCTCTGACAAGCCTGCATCAGTCAACAGGAGCTCAGGCAAAGGTGGAAATGATTTGGAATTTTTGGAGTAAGAGGTGTGCTGAGGGGGCACCGGTGCGTGTACATATCGGGAATGTTCGAGCGCTACATATGGAATTGGCAGAAAATGGAATCATCATCGATGGTTACTTACTTGCTATTTTAATGAGCAAGTCACTGCCACCCTCTTACGATAGCTCTGTTTCGACAATATTTGCTGGGATAAATGATCTAGAGCAAACTAATCCAAACTATGTGGCCAGCAAAATTTTTGAAGAAGAAATGCGCCGTGAAAGTAAAAATGAAGATGCGCATGTAGCGGTCCAAAGAAATTGTCTAAATTGTAAGAAGCCTGGCCATTTAAAAGAACAATGTTATGCCAAGGGAGGTGGTAGAGAAGGTCAAGCACCATGGCAGATAGCCAAAAAGAAAAAAGAAGAATCTGAAAGGAAGAAGGGAGTAAATGTTCAGATGGCAGAACAAGAGCAAGATGTTTTTTTTTCTAGTCACATGGCATTAGTCGATCCGCCTTCGTCTAAATATAATGATTTTACTTTCTACTCCTTGTCGCACGACACATGGATAGCTGATTCTGGTGCCAGTGCTCATGTTGCTAATCGACTAGAAATGTTCACAACTTTTACGCCGTGCAAAAGAGTACTTAGCGTCGCCGGTGGATTAACTGCTGCGATAGAAGGTACAGGTGTAGTACATATGCAAGGATTAGTTAACGGAATGCATAGACAGTTCCGATTAATTGACGTCCTTTATGTCCCCACTACTTGTTTTTGCCTGATTTCTGGGCCTAAAATTGACAAAGCAGGTGGTAAACTTGAGTTCGGAAATAGAACTTGCAATTTTTGGAATAGTAAAGGAACATTAATTGCAACTGACAGACTAGACGGCAACTTATACAGTGTAAATGCGAAAGCTTTACTAAATCAAATACCTACAGCCAATACTGCCACAACTCAAACTATGTCATAGCAGGAAGCTCACAAACGTTTAGGCCATATCTCTCTATCATCAATGAAAATTCTATTCGGTAAGGAGTTAGTAAATGGGATAAAATTGGATCAGAAATCAATTCCAATTTCACTAGGCTGTGAAAGTTGTATCGCAGCCAAAGCACATAAAACCCCATTTCCACTTCAATCACTAAAACGAACAGAAATGTTTGGAGACTTGACGCACTCTGATGTTTGGGGGTCGCCAAATGTTAAACATTCTCCAGGAGGAAATCAGTATTTTATTTTATTCATTGATGATTATACACGATATACCACAGTAAAGCTTATGAAAAATAAAGCTTCAGTTAAGCAAAAATTAATAGATTATTGCAATTATATAAATACTCAATACAACCGCTGGCCAAAGAAATCAAAGCAGATAACGCCGCAGAGTTTGAAGGAACACGTAGTTGGCTGGAAGAACGAGGAATAAAATTCATACCGTCAGCACCACACTCCCCACAACATAATGGTGTCTCTGAAAGAATGAATCGAACCCTCTTAGAGCTAGCGCGAGCAATTATGATTGAAAAGGAATTACCTGAGTGCTTATGGGGGGAAGCAGTTCTGCACGCCTCGTGGATTAGGAATCGAAGTCCAACCACAGCATTAAACAAAAAAACTCCCATGGAGGCTCTAACAGGAAAGCGTCCGGACCTCTCGATGGCACAAGAGTTTGGACAAGAAGTATATGTCTTAGAAGAGTTACATAAGCAAAAGATGCAACCAAGGGCACGAAAAGTTATATTTACAGGTTTTGAAGATGGCCCCAAGGCAATTAGATACTACGATGTAAAGACGATGAAAATAAGGGTTTCTTGTAACTACAATTTTATTTTCGAAAATAAAACTCAGAGAGGTACGAATGCGACAAATCCTCTAATGGAAAATCAACAAACGTCATCCATATATTCGCAAGAAGAAGGTCAAGATGTAGAGACGCACAGCCCAGAGACGGAGAACTCTTCACAAAGTAATAGTGCTACTAAAAATACAGAAAATGACGAAGAATCTAACAATCTTACAAGAAACCTCAGGTCTAACACAGTATCAGGCCAGCCGACACGTAAAAACTATGTTGATTTAGCAGGGTTTAATCCAAGACAACATATTCAACAGCCAAAATCCGGGAACGGAGCTTACATGTCAATTGAAGGATGTAATAGTGGGGATTTTTATGTTAATTCGCCCCAGTTTTCGGAAATTGCACACGCGCTGATAGCCAAAAATGGTGACGACGATTTACCAAATACAATCAAAGAAGCACGTGAACATAAAGATAGTATACAGTGGGAAAAGGCGATCCAAAAAGAACTTGACATCCTTAGAGAAAAGAATACTTGGGAGCTTGTCGATCCACCAATAGGAAAAAACGTTATCGGCAATCGTTGGGTGTTTACAAAAACGTTTGATGAGAGTGGAAACCTTTGTAAACACAAAGCTCGTCTTGTTGCACTAGGATACAATCAGGGATATATTTACGATTATTCTGATACATTCTCCCCAGTCGTAAGATTTGACTCGTTTCGACTAGTTCTCGCAATTGCCGCTTTCCACGGACTAGAACTTGGACAAATGGACATCAAAGGAGCTTATCTCAATGGAGAAATAGCTGAAGAAATATATATGAAACAACCCAAGGGATGTGACGATAGCACAGGACGAGTTTGTCATCTAAAACATATATTATACGGGCTAAAACAATCAGGTCATGAGTGGAATAAAACACTCAAAAGATTTTTGGTTGAAGAGGCAAGATATAACCAACTGGTAAAAGAACATGGCATTTATTTCAGAAGCGATGAAAAAGGATACGACATTATCGCAGTCTGGGTTGATGACTTTCTGATCGCATCAACTGACAAAATACGACTTCAAAACACAGAACAACAAATCAAAAATAAGTGGGAAGCAACAGATCTAGGTGAGCCAAAGTTATTGCTAGGCATACAACTAAAACGGGACTCCATAAATAAATCAATCAAAATTTACCAGGAACTTTACATCCTCAAAATCCTTAGAAGATTTAACATGGAAAATTGCACACCAACAAACACGCCTTTACCTCCTGGGGCAATATTTATGAAGTCAAATGAAGAAGAATCTTTCGAAGATCCTACAAAATATAGAGCAGCAATAGGATCACTTATGTTTGCGCCCGTTGCTACACGCCCCGACATTGCTTATGCAACAAACCATCTCTCTCAATTTAATGGAGCTCCTTCACAGAAACATTGGAACGGAGTAAAACATATATTTAGGTATCTCAAAGGGACGGTTCACACAGGCATTGTTTATAGTAAAGCCAGACACACTGAACCACAATTTACCCTTACGGCATATTCAGATGCAGACAATGGAAAAGGACACGATCGTAAGTCTATTTCAGGATCTGTGATTACCATATCTGGAGGAGCCATCAAGTGGTCTGCCGAAAAACAGCGCCTGATTACTGTATCAACATCAGAATCAGAATATGTGGCGGCTAATCTTACTGGACGAAATTGCTTGTTTCTACGCGACATTATGCAAGAACTAAACTATAAACATTAAGACCCTATACCACTTTTTATGGATTCGGATGGTGCAATTGCTCTAACGAAAGATCCTGAAAATATGAGAGCCACGCTACATTTTGATAAAATTTATCATTGGATACGACAACATGTCGAAGAAGGGACGTTTAGTCCTGAATCTATTCCAGGGAGCGAAAACCCTGCGGATATCTTCACGAAATCACTTGATCAAGTTTCATTTGAAAGACATAAACACAACATTGGAATAGAGTAAGTCGATTGCACATCTTGAGGGGGTGTGTTGAAGATACCAATTTGTGCAATCTCAAGGAAATGAGTTGATGCCTGAGGCATATATTCCTTAGTCTGTGCGTAGATATATACATATAGATAGATTAACCCCTTAGCTCTTACTTTATGGTTTTTTAATAGATATCCCTATTTTTGATTTTGATACATATTGTTGATTGCCAGCAAGCTCTTATTAACTAAGTGATATTCTCAGAGCTAGTAGATATTCTTTCTGATACACTTTCCTGAGTTGTTTATTTCATCACCCAGTCCTTTATCCTTACTTCCTTCTTCGCCTTGTAACTCCCTGCTACAGACCCAATCTCACGCCGCCTCTTGCTTTCTTAGTAATTCTCGAAAATATCATTCTCCAAGCTACCAAGCCGACATCGATTGTGACACTGAGCCTGCTGCGCTGAGGCCTTTGATGCTTCTGCCATTTGTTGCGCTTCTCTTAGCTTCGAGACTAAATTCTCTGCTCGTTGGACCGGGGTTGTATTTTCAGCCACTGCAACTACATCTTCTCGTGTTTTGATAGGGTCAATCTCATAGCCATGTGTAAGAAAGAATGGGCTAAATCCAGTAGTTGCACTGCGCCAGTTGTTGGCCAATAATTCCGCTATTGGGAGCAAACTTGCCCAGTTCTCTTGACTGTACGACACAAAACATCTAATATATTGTTCTAATTCTTGGTTTTCTCTCTCGGTTGCGCCATCTGTTTCAGGATGATACGCTGTTGACAGACGACGCTGTATTCCTATAAGTTCACAGACCCTTTTCCAGAAGATATTCACCCATTGAACACCTCGGTCACTTACGATACTTCTTGGAAACCTATGGTACCGTACATGCCTGTCTACAAACCTGGATGCGGTTGCTTCAGCTGTAAGTTCGCCTTCTTTTACTGCTTCATATGTTTTTCCCTTACTTAGCCGATCTGTAATGACCTGAATTGTTGTGCAGCCATTTGACTCGGACAAGCCACTGATAAAATCAATAGTAATTTCATTCCATATTCGGTCCGGGACTGGGAGAGGTTTTTATAAGCCCTGTTTCTTATGACGCCAAACTGTAGAATTGCTACAGACATCGCAATTACGAACAAATCGTCTTACATCTTCTAGCATGTCTGGCCAGAACCAGCGTCGAGAGATAACCCTATAAGTCTCATCTCTGCCTGGATGTCCTGTTAATACTGAGTCATGAGCTTTCTGTATCAACTTTGTTCTCAGCGCCTCAAATACTGGTACCCAAATCCGATCTCTGAGCCTGAGCAACCCATCTAAGGTACCGACCGTACACTCTGATATCTGCACTCGCGTTATGGGTTGAGGCAGTTTGCGGTCGCCTCGCTGCACTGAATCTACCAGTTCCTGATATAAAGTATCCTGTTCAATTCCTTGCTGCCACAACATCTGTAATTCCTCCTCCTCAAAGAGCAAGTCATCCGTGACCTGAACTGGCGATACTATAAGATCTGACGAGATAAATATATTTTTCTGGTGAATTAGTCTTTCGTCATTTCCTTTTGGGACATCTTGATCACGCCGAGTGCATCTGCAAGCACTTGATCTGAGCCTGGCCAAAACTGGACTCGAAATCGATGATGAGAAAGTTTTTCCTGCCATCTTATTTGCCGTTCATTGAGAGGTTTGCTCCTAAATTTTGTGAAAGCCTCCAGATTCTTATTGTCCGTCAAGATACGGAACGGATTTGCCAGACTTCTTAGCTCTGAATCCCAATCTTCTATACAACGTATTACTGCCAGCAATTCCTTGTCTTGCGTATCGTAATTGCATTCCTCTGGAGCATTCTTCCTGGAAAAATATGCGACAGGTCGCCAAACAGCTCCGGCATCATCCTGCTCCTCGTAAGACCGATTTTGAACTTGCATCAGCACTCCACCCACTGCCCATTTACTAGCATCTGGCTCAATTCTTGTCGGAGCTTCAGGGTCAAATGGTGCCAGTACTGGATCACGAATAAATCGCTGCTTTAAATTTTCGAATGTTACGTTGCACTCTGCTGTCCAATCAAACTTCACCCCTTTCTTTGTGTTTGATCTTAGTGTCTTTATTCTTCTTCTCACTCTCTATCTAAGTCTACTTCACGTTGAACCTTAAGAAATACTATTATAAGGCCGCTAATCCTCGTTTAGCCACCGATTACCTAAGCTACTTTCTGACATACCCCCCCAGGTTCAACATAGTAGAACCTGATATCACAAGATTCAATGTATTTATTACATAATCCTGGACTTTATATCAACCATATTTAGTTGTTTAAGGAAGATTTGATGTCTTTGCAATGACTAGCATTTCGTGAGGCCATCGGCAGGCATTTCAGATGTTTCAATCCACTCTAGTTTGATCGTTCCATTCTGGCATTCTTGACGCAGCCAATGCTGATGAATGTCAACATGTCTTAATTTTGTTACCAGTTTTGGAGAGTCTTCAAGCATTAATCAAACGGTCTGTGAGTTGTCACACCATGCAGTGAGATCTTGTTCAATATCTAGAGTTAGGTTTCTGAAAAATCGATCCCAAAACTTCAACCATGCACACAAATGAGAGAGCGCCAAGAATTCCGACTCGGTGCTTAACGTAGTAACCGTCTGCTGTTTCTTTGCGTGGTAGTCGATGACTCCTCCGAAAAGTTTAAATAAGCCTGCTTCAGAACTAGTCCGCCCCTGTAAGTTGTCGCCAAAGGATGCGTCGCTTGCCGCAATGAACACAGGTCCCTCTTTGATACTCATTCCATATTCCAGTGCCAGATATCTAGTGTTATATAGATAATCTATAACAGGATTGGCAGACTCGAAATGAGCTGGACTAGGATTCATTTGGACCTCTGCTAACTTATGAGTTGACTTTGCAATGTCTGGCCTTGAGACTACTGATGCATAAGTCAAACTTCCAACTCTTCGCTGATATTCGTGAATTTGATAGTCTGTAGCGTTGCCATCCCAAGGCTTTATTTCTTCCATACTCATCGGTGTCGAACACGCTGCTTTCCTCAAGTATCCTTGGTTATCAATTCTATCAAACTTTCTTGTCACCTTTTCGATATACGAGTCCCGGAGCAGCCAGAGTTTCCTCTGAGCACGATCTCGGACAATTCTCAGTCCTAGGAACCATTTGAGCTCTCCAATATCCTTGACGGTATATGTCTCAAATAGCGACCTTTTGAAATCATCGAATGCATCTTTGTTCCTCATGTGATAAAATGCTGCGATATCATCCACATAAAAGCAAACAATTATCTTGCTACTACAAAATACACAGCCTGATTCTGGTACTTGCTTTAAACCGAGGTATGAGAGTGTTTTGCCCAAGTGGTTGTACCAAAGTCTGGGGGATACTGATAGACCATAAAGTGCTTTCATGACTCTTAGCATCGAGCCTGGTACCTTGAATCCGTCTGGATATTGGATATTTATTTCATCATCCTCATCGAGGTCGGCGTGAGGGAAGGCGTTTGTTACATCAAATTGATTCGCCTCGAGGTCAAAGTATGCAACGATAGAGAGAACAGCTCTGCACATTCGAATTGCCAAGGTTGCAGCATAGGTATCTTTTTCTGAGGGAATTTGCAAATCTCCACGAATTACCATCCTTGCCTTATATTTTAAGAGAAAACCGTTATCGTCAGTCTTATATGTGAAGACCCACTTAACGGGAATAGGCTTAGTATTTGCTTCTTTTTCCGGAATTTCCTTGAAGGTCTCCTGTCTTTTTAATGTGTTGAATTCCAGACGTGCAGCTGCTGCAAAACCTTCCCGATGAGGGTGCTTCAATACTTGGTACCAGTTTTCAGGCGGTGGTGGAAGGTCTTTTTCATGAATCCTACTCTTCATGTGTCTTGTTCCTTGAAAGAATGCTGCATGGAAGGCTGCCTGTATGTTTAAATTCTTGTGCACTTCCATGTGGAATTGAACCTTCGAAATTCTCTTCCTTTTGCCCTGGATTATATTTCTAGGATCATCTGGATCCCTGTCACGGTTCGGGATATTGAGGCAGAAGCACTGTATATCGTAAAGTAGTTTATATTTATCTATGAAGAGAGGAATTACATCTGCCCAGGTAGCATCTACTTATAACACTTCCAATGAATCGCCACCAGGCTCTCAATGCTACAATAACACCATGGCATGTAATACCCCTTGCAACATGAAACATAGGCAAGTTCCGCCAAGCTGAGTCCAAGCGTCCTACCCTGCCGATCGCTTGACGGGAAGCTAGCATACCCGGATAGGGCTGCATTAGTCTGTGCATATGATGACCATCATATGCTACAGGAAAATATCGGCTTATCAGCCGTCACAATCCCCACGAATCTCCTGCGTTGGCTGTCCATCGTCTGCAGAGCCTTTTTCAACGTATCCTTTCCATCTAACAAGCTTTCTTTCGTTGGATGAGCTTGGGCTTAATTGTTTCGATTGGTTATCTGGGAGCTCACTTTCTCCCGCATCATCTCTTTCTTCCTCTATTACGGATGTCTCACGAGGTCGGATTTCTGGCTGTTTGTCTTGAGTAACTTCAATTACCTGTCTAGATTCCCACTCTTGCTCTATCTCCATCCTTTCTTGTAGACTTTCAATTTCCAAATCCGGAACTTTAATTGTTTCGATAATTTCATTTGATACCTGACTCCTCTGATTGGGGCTGTAGCCTTGTAAAGGGTCAAAAGTAACATCCCGAGTCGAAATCACGACATTTCTAGATGGAATCCAGATCCTGTATATATTGGTAGAGTCATATGCAACCAGATATCCAATCTCTGCCCTTGGAGTTAACTTGCTGAGTTTTGGTCTGTTTTTGATATGTGCAAAAGCCTTGCAACCATAGGGTTGAAGATGGGCAATCGATGGCTCAGGACTTGGTTCGCCGATGTATTCTTTTAGAAAACCCAACGGAGTTTTGAAGCCTAGGCTCCTGAGGGGTGATCTGTTCAACAAATAACCTGCTGTGGGGAAGATCTCTTTCCAAAGAGAATCTGGAAGACCAAAGATGTTTAAAAGTTCAGCTCCTCTTATCTGCAGTACCCCCCTAGATCGTTCCGCATCACCATTCTGATCCTGTGTATGAGGACTAGATGTTTCCACCTCATAGCCATGCCCATTAACCCACACCAGCCATTTTGCGCCCAGAGATTTCTCACCGTCACCTTTCCAAACGACAATCATAGACCCCCACCGCCGTTTTACGTACTGAGAGAATGTAATGAAGGTATTCAGAAGTGTGTCCTGCAATTTTTTCGGAAGGATGTATACGAAATGCATACGTGTAAAATCACAGAGGAAATGCATAACGTAAACTTCCCCCTCACTACCTTGATTCATCTGAATCAAGTCCCAACTTACTCTCCAAAATGGACGGGTTGCTCTAGTTCTAGGATTTCGAGAAATTATCCTCTTTGAATTGATCATTCGACATCCTTCGCATACTGAACGCTCAGGCTTGTTTATCGTCATCTCACATCCCTTGGTAACTATCTGAAGCTTTTTCATTGCTGCATCGTTCAAATGCCCCATACGAACATGCCAATCATCGTAGGTGCCGCGCTGAATTCTTGGTGCTTTAGATGAATTTCCATGAACAATCTTTTTCTCACCTTCTTCTGATATCTTAGTGTTGAAGGTATCTGCGACAAAGACCTTTGTTTCAAGATGTCCGATTGGCTCGAACTATAAGACCTATTGGTTATACAACATTGGCGTATCTGCGTAATATTTGCCATCATATGTGAGTATAGAGTTCCGTGTGTCCCAGTGAACACCAGCGGCAATCAAAAGACGAAGGCTAACAACACTTGTGTGGAGATTTGGAACACATGCCACATTTACCAATTTTAGAGGACGTCCATCTGTATATTTAGGACTCTTTACTTTGACCGTGGCTGAACCATATCCAATTATTGGTATTACCGTATCTCCGGCCCATAAAACATCTGAAGAGCTCGGTACAAAATCTTCAAGTTTGGCTTTATTGTTGCATACGTGGAGCGTCGCACCTGAATCTAGAATCCAACTTTTTTGAAGATCGTAAATTGGTTTTACTACTGATTGCGAGACTTGAAAGTAAGATTCTGACAATGATTTTACTTGAGAGGAGATGGTAAACGCACTCATTCTACTTGACGTGGCCATGGTAACAACTGGTGGAGAATCTGGCCTAGTACTAGAGGATTCATGAGAGGAGTTTGATGACTGATAGTCTTTCTTGGGTTTCCAATTCTTCCTCCACTCTTCAACCTTGGTTCTGAGCACTGGATCGGTATCAATTCTGTGGGCAACTTTTTTAGCCTTTTCTGGATCCGGTTTCCAGTCTTTTGGACGAGATGATGGGATTAGATACCAACAAGTGTTTGGTCGATGGCGGAAATGATGATTACCACATGGACACTTGTCTGCCTTTGTCTTGTTTGGATTTGATGGAAGTAACTCATGATTAGCAGACTGTTCTGCTCTTTCGTTGAAACCTGATAACGTTGGGAAGGCACCATGCTGCGGTTTAGCTTTCAACATGTTTGCCGATGTCCTTCTGTAGCTTTTGAAAACTTTGATAATTGTCGGAAAGTCGATTATTTTGCCCTTGGAGATGTCCATGTTGTACATGTCCGCAAAGCCTTGATCCAAATAGCTGACGACGCTCAAGAAATTGCGTACTGGCTTCATGCCTTGGACCTCTGGTAGCTTCAGTTTTTGCATCTTGTTGTATACTACTTCCCATTCATGAACCCATTCTTCGACGTTTCTGCCTTTAGTCCATCTTTTTTGTAAACTTGCCCACTTTTCTTCTAGCTCTTGCTTATAGTTCTCATCATTTGGAGCGAAAGTATTTGCGAGATTTACGAGCATCTGTCGTACTTAATCACAGCCGTGGGTGTAAGTCATTATACTTACATGAATCGACTCTTGTACTTTGATTCGAAGATCACCGAGTGCTTCACACTGTCTTTCATATCTTCGAACTATTGAAATGGAAGATTTAAAGTTCAGTTGTTAGACTGGATAGGATCACTTATCAATCGTAGGGTAAACTTGGAACAAGTAAGAGTCTGTTAACGTAGTGTCTGGAGATGTTTATTTCTCCCACTTCGAACAGAGTGCTATCTACTAATAAAACTAACTAACGGTGATTGAGTAATCTTACTAATAAGGATTAGCGTATTGATGCTCATAATACACTTTAGGCTTAAGGTCAATGCGTGTGCGATTAGGGGATTCAACCTTGCACGATCTTCCTCAGCCATCTCAATTAGAAGCACTAATTTCATCACGAACCTCTCGATTGTATATATCCTTGAGGTAGCTATACTCTTCTTTCTGCTCCGCGTCTAACTCTGCAAAGAGTGTAGTTTGTGATCCAGGTTTCGGGGCCCTGATACTACTGGGAGTTGGCCTTTCAGGTTCTGTTATACTTGGAATGCCTTCATCCTTGGAGTTAGGATCCACATATTTCCAGATATCATACTTTAAAGCAGATGTCTTAATAAGCTCAATCCAAGGTTCCTAATTGTCATTATGATGCAAAATCACTGATACTCTTGAAGTTGACGACATGATTCAATGTTATGGCCTTTCCTTCGTGCTGGTAATCTGGAGTGGTTCACGAGGACTGAGAAAGCCAGAATTAAACAGTTGATGCAGTGGAATTTGATAATGCTTGAATAAAATTCTTTGACTGAGATGCAAACCGGGCTTATAACTGTTTGATCTTAGTGTCTTTATTCTTCTTCTCACTCTCTATCTAAGTCTACTTCACGTTGAACCTTAAGAAATACTATTATAAGGCCGCTAATCCTCATTTAGCCACCGATTACCTAAGCTACTTTCTGACACTTTGTTAACGCAGTAAGTGGGTGAGCTATCCGTGAGTACTGTGGGATGAACATTCTATAATAATTAGCGAATCCCAAGAATCCCCTCACTCCCTTTACTGTCGTCGGTGCTCGCCATTCCAGAATAGCCTGAAATTTTGCTGGGTCCATTCGGAGTCCTTTTCCTGCCTCTATGATATAACCCAGATAGGTGGCGCTGGATGCTTCAAACAAGCATTTTTTAACATCAATAGTCAGTCCTGCGTCCATTGGCTTCCTCAATACCAGTTTTACCTTTTCTCTATGATCTGCCTGGGATTCATTCGAAAATATAAGTACATCGTCAATATAAGCCGTGCAGAATTCATCCATATACAGCTGAAAGACCGAATTGATGTAACGCTGGAAAGTAGCGGGGCCACCACTCAATCCAAATGGAGTTACTAACCACTCATAATTGCCAAAATGTGTCCTCATAGCCGTCTTCCACTCCTCACCCTTCGCGATTCTTATCCTATGGAAGGCTGAGCTAACATCCAACTTGGTTAGCCACTTTGACCTCCCTACGGCTTCTAAAGTTTATTTTATCAAGGGGATTGGATATCTGTCTTTCCGGGTGATTGCATTTAGACCTCTATAGTCAACACAGAATCGCAATCCTCCAGGTTTTTTCGTGAACAAAACAGGTGAGCCGCAAGGACTTTTACTTTGCCAAATCCACTGTTTATCAAGTAACTCTATGAGCGTTTTTCTTAGCACTAACAACTCCTCCCGAGACATACTATATAGGGGGCCCCATGGCACCTGTTTTTCTCGGCCATTATCTGTGACAGCTGGCAAGCCTTAATATGATCTGTAGACTATGCTTGGTAGCGCAGTCTTAGGCTTATGCAGAGGGGCACCTAGGGAATCTGATCATGTGATATTGGTTAGGTAATGAACGTATATTTTGTAGTATTTGCCTCAGGCAGAAGTGTTACAGAGTATGGAATATTTGACCTTGTAATTACTGGAGTTTACTTTCCAAAGATTTACTATAGATTACCATAGTCTATATCAATTGCCTTACGCTTGTATAGCCCAACCATGACATTATCATCCAGCTCTAATGGCATCTGATGGTCAACCCTTGGGCAATGAGGGGGCAATGTGGCTGCGTTTTTTGGCTCAAAGGCTTGAACAAGAGTAAATAATCCGGCAACAATTCTCGGGGATTGATAGGTACTTTTGCGCTCAAAGCTTTTTCAATATCATGCATAGAAACTGCAAATACCTGTGTCGCGTCGTCGGTATTTTCTAAAAATTTAGCTGTGCTCAAGCATATGCAATTTTTACTCCGTTCGTGGTCAGTCGTCTTTACCTCTATACCATATTCATGGAAGTATAGCACATTCTTCTCCCAGTCTACAGTTACTGCATACTCCTCCATCCATCTTAATCCGAGTATCATTGCTTACCGCTGCTTGGGTATGACATACATATAGGCTTTCTTGACTTGATAGCCACCAACATCAATTTTTGCCCAAGAAATATGGGTAATCCATTCATCCATGTCTTGACTAACCCCTTCGACTTGTCGCGGTCGGCTAAGTTCTTGCATTGGAAGCTTATAATTCTGGGCCATTTTCTCACTGATAGTGATATAGCATGTATTCCCGGAGTCTACCAAAGCCTCTTCATACGCCACATCATTTACTTGTACGTCTACTTTCATTGGTACTGTCTTCATCTTTGCTTGCAAATTTGTTGACTGGGCTTTCTCCGGACTCGCGTCATTCAATTTTAACTCCTTTAATTTTAATTTTTGTCTTTACTTCTCTACTTTTTTCCTCCCTCACTCTGCTTGACTTATTCAACGTAAGACTCAAGTTTGATGATTTACGTGCCGAGGCGCTAGCGCAAGATGTAAGTGGAACAATTTTATTAATTTTAGCTACATCATTAACTGGCTTCTGGATGCAACTTTCTCCAGAAGCTACACAATTTCCAAATGGTTTAGAGCTGATTCAATTCTCATCTGCTGTGGTAGCCCCTCAACAACCTCGTTCATTCGAGCCTCATTGGCATGAACACTTCGCCGCTGAGTGTCGTACGCACTCAAATACCGGCATCTTCCCTGCATATGGTCGGCTCCACTACATCGAAGACAAAGACCCAGTCGACGCCGTCTCTCTCTCTCTTCCACTGATGTCCAGGCCGCGCGCTCTCGGGATCGGCCACCAGTACTCCCTTAAGGAACTTTCTCTGGGTTCCTGTTGATAACATTTGGTGAATGATTAGGCCTCAAATTGTTGTTAATCCTAGAACGCATTCTCATAGCTTGGAGCTTAGCATCAATAGTTAAACAGGCCGACCGAAACGCGTTGTATGACTGGTTATCAAGATTGTTAGACACCAGTCGATATTGCATTTCCTTATTGACTGATTCTTCCAATGTGTTCACTTGCACATCCTGAGTCCATTCCTCACCTCCTGCTTTGGCCAGTAATTCTTCGAATCTGGTGATAAAATCGGAGAACGATTCATTATCGCCTTGCTTCATCGCATTGAGGAGTGTCCGGGCGTTCTTCTTTTCATTAGGGTCACCGAAAGTACCTTCCGCTCTCTCCGAGAATGCTGTTGGGTTGCAATTAGTGCCCAACTTTAAGCTCATGTTATACCATTGTTGTATTCTTTTCTAGGCACTAGTCTGGAGATGCATGTATAAATAGCCGAATTGCTCCTCATCATTCCCAATCGCCCGACCATCCGTCCTCAACTTTGTCTGTGTCTCTGTTCTCCACGCCACCCACTCTGATCGATCTCCAGTGTAGGATTTGAGCTCTCCTATTCGATGTCGTGGCGTCTCTCTATCTTCTCCCGACTCTCTGTCAATTTGCATTCTATCTTCTTGAGAAACACATTCTATCTTCTCCTTTTCTTTGTTATTCTGCTGCAATTCATTTATTTTTCCAGCCTGAGACTGTAACTCTTGCTCCTGGGCTCCCATCTTACAATTTATTTCTTCCATCATTGTCATCATCTCTTGAAATTTCTGCAGCACCAGTCCCTCCGATCCGGCCATGCTACTATCTTCGGATTTGCAAGAGGATGAGCAGGTTTATTTTTTGACAGTATCTGTCAACTCTACTTCGTCGTCAGAGTCAGATAATGGCTCGCGATAAGTCATCCACTTTTGTAGAAAAATTTTGGCAACGCACGTCGGACTCCTTCTGAGTCCTACTTTCAATCCTTCAGTTAAATACTCTCCTTCTGTAGTAATTAAGTCTCGGCCACCAATTCGACTTCACGATATGTCGTTTTAAAGTCCTCGAGTCTATAAAGCGAAGAGATTTATTATAATGTGAGGAAATGTAAGATGAATCAGATTAGAAAATTAATCATTCAATTAAATCAAGAGTTACTCTTTCAGTGGCTCTTTCCTTGCCACACTAGCGTAAACGAGGATTAGCGCAAAGCCTACAAGTCCCACCCACCTTATGATACCTCAGGCATCAGCCTTGTACCACACTGGCTCCAGACCTCCAACACGCCCCATCTGGTGCTCACTGGTCGCAGCATGAAAATAGCCACGATCCTTTTCGTACGGCGGTCATCTTCTTCCCAAAAGAAGTTCCTACATTCCAAATAGTTGACAGCGCGCCATCCCGGCGATACGTCCCCAACCCCAAGGTAGTCCAGTGCGAAGCTTGTTCCGGGTTTCATCAATCCTCTCGCTGCCGGATTCAAGCTTTGTATGCCTTCTGCGGCACTCTCCGTCGCCAAGGAGAATGCTCTCACCATCACCGATGTATTAACTGATTAGGACCACACCCTGCAGATGATCATACCTGCCCCATCCGCCCTCGTCCTTATAAGGGCAAACTCATTCAGCTTTCTAATAAAGAGGTTACTGAACTTCGCACAAGTAATCGCAACAAGCTCCGTAAGACACGTCGGGCTCAAGCTGCTGCTGCTGCTGCCACAGCTGCCTCAACTGCCTCTGACCCTGGCAACACCGCCGTTTTAACTCTTCCGACCGAGGCCTCCACTAACCTTTCACGACAAACCCCTTCTACTAGCCAGAATAGATTTACTTCTCTCGAAAATGTCTCCTTTGGATCTATGGAAGTAGATTCGGAAGAGCAAGCTCTCAATAATACTCTTAGTCTTACTCTCCATGACCAATAGAGCTTACTATAGGAGTACCCCCCCGCATTGTCTGCGCTTCCTCCAAGCAAACGTTGGTCGTGGTGGATCTGCGCACCTCATTCTTTTACAAACCGCTTTTCAGGGTAATTACGACGTTGTCATAAGCGGTATGTAGACAGCGTGGGGAGAGAGAGGGGTCAAGAGGTGGGTGTCAGGCTAAAGGTTGCCATCCTACATGATACACGAGATAGATGCATCACCACTCGGCTAAAAGGCCAGACCAGAATCATAGAACACCATGATTTGGCAATCTCCATATATATATATATATATATATATATATATATTATACAGTAGAGGCTTTCCTGAC
The DNA here is from genome assembly GCA_028751805.1 of Podosphaera xanthii. NCBI lineage: Eukaryota > Fungi > Ascomycota > Leotiomycetes > Helotiales > Erysiphaceae > Podosphaera > Podosphaera xanthii. The sequence goes on from JAPWIX010000008.1 coordinate 1,613,822, forward strand.
AGACGTCATCTTTGTCCAGGAACCTTGGACAAAAGTTATAAACTTCAAAAATGTTACCAAGTCTCACCCGGCGTATGTCATATTTACTCCCCCTGATCGGGACTGGAAGCTTGCACGCCCACGCGTACTCACTTACGTCCGGAAAAAATCTAACCTCCGTCCTATCCAGCTGGACAGCGGACCCTCACCAGACATTGTAGCCCTTCTCCAATGTTTTCCTCCTTTGGAGGTTATCAATGTCTACCGGCAACCTCAAGCCCATATGCCTGAGAGTCTGCACCCACTCCTAAGTTGGCCGGTGAAGCCGAACTCCATAACTGTGGGAGATTTTAACCTTCATCATGAGTTATGGGAGCCAAATGTATCTCGCTCGTCCGGAGTCAGCAGCTTTGTCGACTGGATTGAAAATTATTCTTTAAGGTCAGCTTTACCATATGGGGCCCCCACCTATCGCGCTGGCCACGTCCTTGACCTAGTTTTAACAAACATGGATGGTCTCTTGGCCCATGTGGACCCCGTGTCTCATTCGACTTCCAATCACGAGACAATATCTGGCCTAGTCAATCTCTCTTCAGCTCAAAGGCGCTACCCGTCAACGAGGGTGCCTAAACTTACCCCCGAAAATACAGAAGTATTCCGACAAGCACTCTTAGCCACTACTCCTCCCATTCTTCCCTCCGAGGACCCTACCCCCCAGCTCTTAGATGCGGCAGCCTCCTCTGGCATCGCCGCCTAATCAGCTATTCCACTTTCAGCTAACCCACCGAGGCCCGCATGTGCGCCATGTAAGGATTATTGGAACCAAGAATGCGCTGACTAATGCCGTCGGTGTATTATTGCCCGTAACAGTGGTGATCCAGACCATATCAGTGAGGCACACCGTAACTTCTGCAAAACTGTTAAGCGAACCAAACGAGAGTACCAGCGCTCTAAGCTGGATAGTGTGTCTTCGATTTTGGAGGCCTATAAAGTGATTGGATAGCGAAAATTCTCCAGTTGCTTCGGCCCCCCTCCAATTCAATCTCAAGGAGTTACGTACAGTCCCCCAACTGAGCGTGCTAACATCTTTTTCCGCACGAAGCTTGCCCGTTTAATCAGGGAGCCGGATGTCTCTTTGTACACCCCTTCTTGTCCAGTGCGACAGATTCCTGCGCTGCCTTCCCTGTACAAAGATGAAGTGCGACACTGTCTTCTTGTTACATTGTCCACAATCCCAGGTCACGATCATCTCTCGGTTGTCGCTCTTTGCCACGTCTGGGAAGTCAATACATGACGCACGTGGACTGTAAACTTGTACAGTCTCTGCTTGACATTCGGACATCATCCAAGCGTTTTTCGCCACGCTGAGGTTGTGGTTATACCGAAACCTTACAAGGATGATTTGACTAACCTCGCCAATTGGCGACCAATCTCTCTCCTCCCTGTCCTTGGGAAAGGGCTGGAACGCCTCTTTGCGCGTCGTTTCGCATTCTGGGCGTTGTCGAGCTGCGTTATCTCTCTAACGCAGCTTGGAGATCTTCCTGGAAGATCGGCCATGGACCTCGTTAAGTGTCTTGTCCACGATGTCGAGAAGGCATGGGATATGAAACAGGTGTGCACTTTAGCTAATCTTGACGTCAAAAGCGCTTTCGATAGCATTCAGCCTGGCCGTCTGTACGGTTGCGCAAATAGGGATGGCCATTACCGTACGTTAACTGGGCTGCATATTTTGCTTCAGACAGGAAAGCTCGCCTCCGAGTGGACGACTTTGTGGGCGAATTTTTGGACATTCCGCACGGTTTGCCTCAGGGATCCCCTGCTTCACCCGTACTTTTCCTCTTCTTCCTTGAGCCTTTATTCAAACTCGGCTTCCCCACTTATAGATACGTAGATGATGTGGCGATCTTGTTGGTCGCTAAGAATCTATTCGAATCCTCGCGCCTCACTGTTGCTAGGGTTGAAGCAGTCACCCAGTGGTGTAACAGGAATGGACTCTTGTTGGCCGAAAATAAGAAGGAGATTCTGCATCTTCATAGGACCCATCAGCTCTCTCCTTCTATAACCATCAACGGCATTGTAAGGGATGCAAACCCAACAGTTAGATGGCTAGGCGTTCTCGACACCAAGCTTTCCTTCAAAGCGCATGTACAAGTATGGAGTTCTAAGACGCAACGACTCAGCACGCACATACGTCAGCTTGGCAACACTAATCGTGGTATACCCACTGCCTTTCTTTGCAGCGCAGCCCTGGCTGCGGCGCTACCTGTACTTTTGTACAGTGTGGAGGTCTGGTGGCGCGGTCACACTTATCTCCGCCGAGGTCGTCCAACTTCTACCCGATCTCAACATCTAGTAGACATGATCTCTCGAGCTCTAGTCACCCTGGCTCGAGCAATTCTACTGGTATACAAGGCCACCCCTGCTGCAGCTCTTCTGAGAGAAGTGTGGCTCAAGCCCGCTCCTATATTACTTGAGGAAATACGCCTCCGCTCTGCTCTTAGACTAGCTACCGCGGACATCTTTCACCCCACGGTTAAAAGAGCTACCGACTCCCGGGCACACACTTGCCTCACCAAAAAGCTAAAGCTCGTTCCGCACTTCCCTTACCCCCAACTCTTAGTACCTTCCTACAAAGCCCCTTTTGACTGCTCTCGAGCAGACTTATCTGCCAAAGAATTCCTTGTGCGTATCAGAGCACTGCCACCATGGGACATTCTTGTCTTCTCAGACGGCTCAAAGCAAAAAGATGAGTCTGCGGGGGCAGGTGCCGCCGTTTTCCACAGGGATATCGCCCTAGCTGAAGTGAGAGTGCCCCTCGGGCCCGATTTCAAGGTCTATGATTCCGAAATTATTGGCGCCCTAGCAGGGCTTAAGGCCGCTGTAGCGGCTCCTTCAACGCACCTTGCAACTAACATCCACGTAATCTTAGACAATCAAGGAGCAGCACAACGCCTTCTGGATGTCTCACCGTCGAAGTCCTCACAAAGGGAAATTTTGGAGTTTTGAGACCTCACATCTCACTGGCCAACGAGGAGAATTCTCCCATTGGCGGCTCCAGGCAAAGTCGACATAATGTGGTCTCCTGGTCATATGGGAATCCCAGGCAATGAGCTGGCTGATAAGCTGGCCGGTGAGGCTGCCCGTCAATCGGCCCTCTCTGCTGCATCTCTTGCCGGAGTTCGCGCAAAGATACAAAAACACATATGGGACTTGACTGCTAAATGGTGGCAGACTCATGCACCCTCTACCTATTGCAAATTGGGAATTGGGAATGCCATTTCCCAAGAAGCCGCCCAAGGAGCTTCGACTATCTCGCCGTTATCTCGGGTATTTAATTCAATGTCGAACTGGACACGGTGACTTTCGCGCCTATCATGAAAGGTTCCATCATGAAAATGCCCTTACTACTTGTTCCTGCGGGGGTAACAAGTCAATCACTCACTTAGTTTTTTGTCCCCTCGTCCGAGAGAGAATGGTCTCTACCGGTTTCCGACGAAGTCTGGGGTCTCTTGATTTCCTTCTCGGCACCTCACATGGTGCTAAACGTTTCGCCTCTATCTTGGAAAAGACTAGATTTCTATCTGAAGTCTGCCCTATCCGTGCAGCATGATCTACACAAGTGAGGCATCCGCTGTATAGCGCTCACTACTTCTCATGGAAATTTCCAACGCCCCTCGGCACCCAATTGTTAAGTAATGTAATTTTGTAGCAGTCACCATGGCCCCCAGGGATGGGGCTTTTGTAAGGGTCGAAAGATAAGTGCTATTCGCAGAATATCTAGGGCTAGATACAAAAGAAGATCTTGAAGTGAAGAGCTATTTCTGAGGCAAATTCCCAATATATCCTTCAACATTATTCTCTTGACTCTTATCCAGAGAGCCTTTTCCTTCTTGACAAGCCTCCAGGAAATTCAACTTCATGCACATTTACCCGCGCCGTTATACTCGATCAGTTATCAGTTAGATAATAATCTTGCTGCATATAAGTTTCGTCCATAAACGTCAATTGACGGTCTCACATTTGTTTCACGTTTGTCCCTTAATTAAGTTCGTTAAGGTCATGGTCCAAGCTTGCTATTTATAGTGTGCGTATTAAGATGAGTCAAGCAGCCCGACCCATATTATACGTGTTATAATTAGTGACCCTGGCGTCTCATGATTAAATTTATAAGCAAAGATAGCTGATGAGTAATTATTAATAAATAGGCCTTAGCCTAATGAAAGTCAGGCCTCAGGCCTGTGACAGCTTTAGTTGTAACTAGCGCCTGGTAGACACTAAAAATAAATAAATAAATAAGCTTATTAATGTAAAAACGAGAGCGTATAAAGGTCACGTGGTCGCAATTTTTATCAGTCAATTAAGGGACTTTTGTATGAAACCACAAGACATGTTCTGTTGATAGGATGAGTAGGAGTCTTCAACTGATTTAATAGACAGCAGTGAAGGTGACTCAGTACCTAACAGAGACTCAGTTAAGGATAGAGTTATGATATTAGGACAAGAACCACTCTTTATGTAGATAAGGAGGACATCTCACATTTGGAAAAGGACAAGTTAAATAATACATATCTTCATTCTCATACTCATTCATCATTACCTTCATGTTCATCGAATCATACATTTTGCTTGAACGTTAGTACTGTAATACTACTTTGCCACTCATAATTGTAACAAGAACACCTCACGAATTTCTAAACCGACACTTATGCCTCGCACTTGTGAGGGTTAGACCCCTTGTTGGAACTCGGGCCCTGGCCCTTGTATAGCTATGCCACTGTGTTGTGATCAGACAAGGTCAGGCATGATGGAGCCAGGCTGGCAGTGGCCATGTGACTAGCAAGGGTGGAGTGGCGCACGTGAGGACTATGTTTGCTCTGTTTGCTTGGGTAGTCTTAGGGCTAGGGTTGTTCGGTTAGTCCAGCTAGCCCACTGTGTAAATAGTAAGGGAATGTCATCCTCAAAGTGACACACTTTTCCGCAATCATATATACACCTTCATCAATACATCCAGTTCTATAAACATCAATCTACTATCCGTAGTAATTCATCTAGCATACCTAGGCAAGTGCATGCACCCAATCAGACACCTCGTAAAACACACTGTCCGTGCAGTGCAAGCTTGTGTACATGTACATGTACTAGTTATATCGGACACTTAGGAAACAGGGATGCAGCCAATAAACTAATGAACCTTCGCTAAAGCATTGCTACCGATTATCAAAATACATATACCAAGCGAGATGATGATAGGTGTGTGTAAAGATGTTGTAATGGCGTTTGGGCGTTGATGATAATTCTTATAGCTTCGATCTAATTCTGAAGTTTGTACAATCGGTCGTGATGATCTTGGGTTGATTAGATTCTAGAAGAATATGGAATTGGAAGAAAGGTATATAGGGCAACTTGATTGTATGTTAAACTTCACGCACTTCTTAATTTTTTATATTGAACCTCTACTTTGAGTTATTCGAGGACGGGCCTCTTACAGCACTGCCACGGCACTAGCTCCAAACCAACACCACCACAGGGTTGGCGGCCGGGTCGGATGGTGCAGTGGTACACTATCCGGGCCGTTCTTCTAAGTAGAGTCTGGGTAGCTTGGACACATACCCCACTTGAGACAGGAGAAAGCTGGTTCGAATCCAGCAAGACCCTCACACCACTTCTCTCGCGGTGATACTGTATTCGTAGAGTGACGAAAGCATGCTCAGATAGCCACAGGGTTTTCCCGCTTTTCCCTGTGGTGGGTATTCACGGAAGAGGGTACATGTCGTAAGGCGTTATTCTCGTAGTGGTATCTGCAAATGAAATCTGAGTATGAGTGTTCCAAACGTCAAACAGAGTTATTCTGCGTCACATACATATCTTCCGTAATCATTCGCGTCATAGCCTCAGGCTGCATACGCAAAAATGATTTAAAAAAAAAAAATACTACCCCCAGGGTAAGTTTTCAGCATGCACTAATACCTCGCTTATGAATATTATCCCCACTAGTCTTATATAATCCCTGCTAGTCTTCACACCAAAAGAATTTGAAAATGTTGGCCTGAGTATTCAGGCTTTTTACTGGACAGCTACTTTGATCTTTTTCTCTCCCTCCCTCACCAACGCACTTCAATAGACATCGTTGTTGTTACTGTCTACAGAATCATCATCATCATCAGTATTTTCATCTACGAGGATCAATAAATCGTTACTCTTAACATTTCGCATATTTCATAGGCCAATTATTCTTCAAAAGAAGAGCCAGGTACAACTAACAGCTCACACAAACAACGCCAAACGATTAAACAGAGATCAGCGTCTCCAGGTAAGCCCAATTTTGATGGTAAATAAATATCTGAGGTAACACGTCTAGATCAAAACTCTCCATGATTCGGGAATGAATCAGACAAATATTGCAAAACAACTCGATATAACTCGAAACCAGGTCAGATACACCCTTTGTACTCCGTAAATTGAACCCAAGAAAGCTGCAGGTCAGCCCCCAACACTGTCCTCTTCTGATGTTGTCCGGACTGAGGCTTTCATAACGTCATCCTCCGAAGGTCGTCGGATGTCATGGTTTGAACTTGCCCATGGTCCCTTTCGGGATTCTGGAGTGAGTGAAAGGGCTATTCAAAACGAGCTAAAAAAAAGGGGGTTACGGACGTCATCCAGCGCTGAAAAGGCCTTCCCTTTCTGAAGTGGTTAAAAGGAAGCTTCGGGAGTGGGCCGAAGCCCACAAGGACTGGACTGTTGAAGATTGGATGGCGATTCTTTGGACTGATGAGACCTGGGCCACAGACGGCCAACAAAAGAGAGAATGGGTAATGCGAAAGGTTGGTATCTTTGTACCTCAACTAATAAAAAAGATCGATCTGACTCTCAATTCAAGATAGGTGAAGAAGTCAACGCCACCTACGTAGTGGAAAAGGTGAGAAAGAGTCTTGGCTGGATGTTTTAGGGAAGTTTTGCAGGGATAGAGGAAGGTCCTTACCTTTTCTGGGAGAAGGAATGGGGGTCTATTACCTCAGAATCATACTCTCAGAGAATTGTACCGCTGATTGATGGAATGGTGAGCATGAGACCATGGGTTTCTTTGACGCAGGACAATGCTCCTTCAAACAGCGCAGCGGGAACAATCGAAGAGTTCCGGGAGAGGTTCATTACTCTGATCGACTGGCCTCCGTATTCACCCGACCTGAATCCAATTGAGCACGTATGGGATAGTATGAAAGATTACATACAGTACCATTACCCGAGATTGGAAAGGGGAAGGCAGTGATCCTACGATGAACTTCGAAGAATAGTGAAAGAAGCATGGAATGACGCGACCAAGCCGGATAAGCTTGAGAAGCTTATCAGAAGCATGCCCACGAGATGTGAGGCAGTCATACTTGCTCAAGGCGGGCCTGTAAAATATTAAATCTGCTATGTAAAGTAAATTTGCATGTACTTGTTTATCTGAAATCGATTAAATTCAAAAATTGTTACCAATTTGAGTTAAGCTTGTGAACTAGTGCCAGTGGTGAAAACCTCTGTCGGGCAAAAACACCATACATATAATTCCTATCAGAATGTCTGAAAACCTTATCTCAGAAAAAATGCTACCTAACTAGGCTTAAAGGAACCGATTTCGCCCCACAAATTGGATCCACTGGAGAAAACTTACCCTGGTTGTAGGGTAGAACCCCTCTTAGCTAATAGTGGGTCCCGGTATAATTACTTTAGAGATTCATAGAAATTTTACCGTTTATATTTGCAATACTTACCCCTGCACGCAAAATGACCTGTAAGGGTAAGTTTTGCAAATATAAAAGTCCAAATTTCAATGAATCTTTTCAACATTTTTACCAGGACCTACTATTAGGTAAAAGGGGTTCTAATATGTACAGTAGCGTCTAAAAGTGTGCAATAAAACCACCACGTCGACTCAATTTTACTGTAACTCTGCGACTACTTCTTCAAATTTAAAAATTCTAGCTTCAAATAAAATCTAAGCCATTTCTTGAATAAGTCCAACTTTGTTTTGTAAAAATAATGATTAACTGTAAGTTTCGCGCGGGTCTTAACACTTAATGTCTATTGCGCATTTTTAGACGCGTTATTCTAATACTTGGTATGACCCCCCTTTGCCTTTTTTATGGCTAGAACCCTTGACGGCATACTCTCAATTAATGTACGACATGAATCTTCAGGTATATTTTGCCAGATGTCGTCTACTCTTTTCATCAATCCGTGCATACTTTTCGGCGTTTCCGGGTAGTCTCCAAGTCGGCGTTTTACCAGACACCATAGGTGCTCAATTGGGTTCAGGTCGGGCGATTGAGAGGGCCATTTCATGGTATTTATACCTGTGGTAGCTAGCCAATTCTTTCAGGCCCTAGAAGTATGCTTGGGATCGTTGTCATGTTGAGAAATAACGTTGTTTCTGGCATTGGAAAGAGCTTGCTTGCTATTTCGTCGACTGTTGGGACCAAACAAGTATTCAGAATGCCTATTAGCTGTTCCGAGTTCATCCTTCCAACCACACGACTCATTCCACCGGCGCCAAACCAAGACATACAACCCCATATCATTACACAACCGCCCCCGAACTTCAGTGTCTCTCCGACCACTTCTGCCAAATAGCTATTTGGATTCCTGGACCAGGCATATTTGATTCGGTCGTTATTGAGTCTATTTATCTTCGTCTCATCTGACCAAATAACTCTTTTCCAATCTTCAATAGTCCAACTTTCATATTCTAAAGCCCAATGCAACCGAGCTCTCTTATGCGCCTTTGACAGCATCGGTTTCTTCACCCTCTAAATAGCCCGGAGACCCTGTTCCCTCAGAGCCAGCCATACGGTACCAGGAGAAACTTTGTCTTCTCGTTCAAGATTTATAATCTCCGTCGCTTCTACCGCAGTTTTGGTCCCGCCATTAGCCACCAAATGAGCCAGGGCTCGCTTGTCTCGACACATTAACTCCCGTGGTCGTCCCTGCACAGGTTTTGATATATCATGAGATGTCTTTTTCTGATACCTGGCTACCGTAGACCTATGACAGCCCATAATTTTTGCTATTCCTAGTCCTTTTTTACCTTCATCGAGTAATGTAGTGATGGATGATATCTGGTGCTGTGAAAGTTTTCTCATTGTAAAAAAAGCAGAGAATATTGAAATTAAAAAAATTTTAGGAATGATGCAAAATCATGTCGAATACTTATATAGATCAAAATATTAGAGTTTACAGCATAATTGTCTGTTAACTCAGGTTCTACCACGTGGTGAAATGATACGTCAAAAAGTGCGCAATAGACATGAAGTGCTAAGACCAGCGTGAACCTTACAGCTAATCATTATTTTTACAAAACAAAGTTGGACTTATTCAAGAAATGGCTTAGATTTTATTTGAACCTAGAATTTTTAAATTTGAAGAAGTTGTTGCAGAGTTATAGTAAAACTTAGTCAACGTGGTGGTTTCATTGCGCACTTTTAGACGCTACTGTAATTACTGAAGAGATTCACAGAAATTTTACCGATTATATTTGTAATACTTACCCCTGCACGCAAAAATGACCTGTAAGGGTAAGTGCTGCAAATGTAAAAGTCCAAGTTACAATGAATCTTTTCAACATTTATACTGGGACCCACTATTAGCTAAGAGGGGTTCTACTGTATAGTATCGAATTCAAGAAATCTCTCCCATCTATTTTCTGCCAGCATCTCCCTTGCCACAGGAGGGGGTTCCCGTTTCTCACCTCTCCAACGTTGTCATGCTGGTCGGCATTCTGCAAAATGCCATGGTTGTCTTTCTCATCCACATTTGCACTTGCCATCAATATACTCATGCTTGAACTTTTCATGATAATTGGCGAAATCGCCGTGTCCTGTCCTAGCTGCAATCAACTTGTGGTACGCCCATCTCGGTAAGGCAAGTTCTGGTAGTCGCTTGCGTGTCATCTTCAGATTCAAATCTGCGTAGTACCTACGCCCATGTTTCTGCCACCATGATGCATCCAGCTCATCCGCACGCTCCCTCACAAACCTGGTTAGTGATGCAAACGTAAATTTCGTTCTCCGATTTAGTTCTGCTGAAAGTATCGCATCGGTTCCGTCGTCGGGAAGGTCTTTTAAGGCAGCTTTGGCGAGCTCATCTGCCTTCTCATTTCCCTCGATCCCTGAGTGACCAGGTATCCATCTTATTTCTACTGACGCATGTTTCTGATGCTCTGAAACAAACTTGTTAACTATTCCTTGGAAGGATCTCGACCTACCACTGTGAAGAGCCTGGGAAGCTTCTGAGCTGTCTAGGAGTACCTTGATTGGGTTATTTCTGGCTACCAATATTGCTGCTTCGAAGGCTTTCTGGGCCCCTAACAGCTCTGCGTCGTACGCCTCTGCCCCAAGTAAAGGTCCTGACCTGCTTCCGATCATTTGTCCTCCTCTGAGCAGAGTGTAGCCCCATGCAGATCTTGCCAAGCCACAAGACGAGCCACCTGGATACGTACATACAGTATCCGCTGACAGATTCTGAATCCACAATTTGGCCTGGGCAGCCTCAGACTGCTTGTCGACAGTCGTTCCCTGGCCCTTACGTTTTGTTTGCGGGTAGAACAGCTTGCCAGACTCTACAGCAACCGGTACGTTTTGAAGGCTCATCTGTAGTCGTGTTAGGTATCGCTCTTGATTCGTGAACGCAGGGCTTTTCTGTCCTGCCTGGAGTCCTAGGCGGCTTATAGTATCCTTTGGTCCCTCTTGAGATCTGATAATCAGGTGGTCCCAAGTATCCATTCGCTGAGTTCGCGCCACGGCTCTCGATTATCTTTGCTGTAGGATAATTGCTGCCAGAGGAATTCCCGACGAGATTTGATGATGATAATGATGATGATTCTATTTGACGTTTAGGCTCGGAACATGTGCCTCTCGCACACGCCCGTCCATTCCATTTGGGACATAGGACGCTAGAGCCGTGGCCCTAGGATTTGAGACTTTGCTAAGTCTAAACATTTATCGCTTTACCGCGTTATCTGAAACTGCGGACAGAAAAAATACATGAGTCGTATTAGCATATTTGATAAGATTTCCCCGTCCTCACGACTGGTGATCAATCAGTCACTCTCGCCCGCTCCACCTTTCCGCCCAGGAGCCTCGGATCGTGTTGAGAAAAGAAAAAGAAAAAACAAAGTTACCCTCACTGAGGACAAATTTCCTCAAATAAGCGAGATTGGTCGAGCCTTTTGTTTAATACTATTGCCCCTTTCGGCGTGCCAAGTAAACTTGGTAGAGGCTGGTCAATAGGCCCTTCAGGGCGGCCCCTGCGTTGGCAAAGAATCCGGCAGAAGAGAAAATGTGTAGGCGATTCAGAATAACCACATGAGCAATTATTTGTCGCCTCCAAATGTTTGCAACAAGTGTGGTAAGTTGCATAGTCGCCGTGGCCGGTTCTGGCCGCAATGACTCGGCCTAAATGTCTGCGACTCATGTGAAGCTCTTTTGGAAGGAATGGTGCGTCGTTTATCTCGAGTTTCTGGTATGAGGGGGAGAATGGTTTTGCCACCAAGTTTCTCTTTCTCATCTTTTTTGGGCTGGCTGCCACTTTTCTAGTGATGAGAAAGAAAATTCAAGTTTCCCAGGATGTGACAATTCACTACTAAACGCCAGAGCTGTAAAGTAGTAAAAGATAAATTTATAATCAACTAAACAGAAGAAAATGATTATCGATGGACCATCGTCATTATTATACATCCAATTAATTCTTTAATACTTGCTGACTTTCCTATTGTGATGGCTGGTTAGCCGATAGTATTCTTGCAGCCTATGCTACTCAGCCTGGGCATACGAATGATGTAAATGTGCGCGCGGTAGTCCATGGCACATAATAATACATATTTCTAAGGCTAAGTCCCTTGGAAAGTCTGCTGGACCGTGCACTATTAGAGCGCTATGGAAGCTACAAGACTACTCTTCAAAGTAGTGTGCTAGAACCTTCTAGAATATTGATATAAATATAATTTGTCCTGTTTTACACAGCCCTTCTCACCAGATAAAAAATTAATTACCATTGAGTATATAGATGCTCTAAACCTTTACACCCCAAACCGTGACAACAGTTGGCTTGATCAAGCTCGTTTCTGCTTAGATATCTGCACTCGAGATGCTCCTTTGTTAAGCTTAACTAATCGCACAGTCTCTTTTCCTAGCATTTCATATTTTTTGTGCCGGTATCTATTTTGTTTGTTTTTTTAAATTAATTTAAGTCCAAGGCAAAGCTCTCTTTCTCTCTTGGGTCATGGACTGGTGTGCACGGCTAAGATCATGTCTAAGACACGCCTAACTCGATCCCACCTCGTGAACCGCTACATAAATAGTAGCTACTTATATACAAATAACACAAACCCAATCCAACTCCAAAATCAAACACCTACTTCCCCCAACATTTGAAAATCAAAATATATCAATTTACAGTCTAGAAAACGCAACTTCTCATTCCGTTTTCCTTCATGTCATGCCTTTAGCAATAACTAATTGATTTGATCCCCGCCTCAACTTCCAGTATCACGTCATTCAATGGTGTGGTAATGCTATGAAAGTGGCTCAACATATGCGACGTTTTAACTCCGCCTAACGTGGAGCAGCACAGATGCCACTGGTCAGAGCTGTAGATGCATGCATTGTCTCAGTAGCGACTTTTGGATCAGATGTTTGGTGGCCAGGTCTAAAACGACCTACGCTAAGGGGGATAAGTACTCCTTCCACTACTAACATGTGCAGCATGATTGATAAAGCAATTCTGATGGGCCTGCGCGCTGTACTATCTGTTATAAGGACCACACCAAATGTTGTCCTGCATAGAGAAGCAGGAATACCATCAGCAAAGATTCTGCTTGAGGGTAACCGAATTAGAGTTGCGGCTAGGCTTAAATCTCTCGATAAACAATACCCTTTGAGAAGTAGGGCTCTGTGTGCCCAAACGTGGGAACTCAGAAATACAAGAAAAAGAAAAAAGGGTCCGCGAGACCAGAGCTTTGGATGTCGCGCGTCCAACGTGCCTTCCAACAGCTACCGGAATCAGAGGCACCTGATATCATACCTACTCCAATTTACGTCCCCGCACTGGGAACAAAGGAGACAGAAACAGACGCCTGTACACGGTGGATCAAAAATATTCCTGGAAGAGAGATTTGCGCCTATGCAGATGGATCATCTGAAGGACACGGACGCTCTGCTTGGGGCTTCGTCCTAAAGAAAGAAGGGACAACCTTCTTCCGAGGCAGTGGCATCGCATGTGGGGGAGAAGTCCTAGATGCAGAGATTTTAGGGGCTAAAAATGCTCTAGAGGCTGCTCTGGGCTTCGTTGAGGTAGAACAACAGAAATTTGGGGATACAAAGCAGCGTAACCACGTCTTGTTGGATAGCCATCAAACAGTAAAAATATTAATCACAGGTACCTCATCCTCCAGCCTCAAAGACGTACGTAGCTTTCATGCGTCATCTAAGACAGCTGAAGTATTTGTAAAATGAGTGCCTGGACACTCAGGGATTCAGGGGAACGTTGAAGCGGACTCCATAGCTAGGTCCGCCCTGAGAGGGTTGCCGAACCTGGAAATAAAGCCGGGACTACTTACCCTAGCATACCTTTGACGACTTATGAATCAGCGATGACAGGCGCTCCTTGACGACTGGTGGGAAGAAGCTTGCCCGTGTGAAGGGCAGTGCGGTCTCGCTGTCGCGGAATACGGTGCCACAAACTATGTATATTTATCTACAAAGATTCAAGAGATATAAAGGAAGGGGGAGTGCACTTTATAAACAAAACCCGTGACGTGGTCCCTGCTGTTACCCCACCAACCAATAGCCACAACACAACCCCTAGCCACAGCATAACCAGGGCGCAGCCCGTGACAGCCCGTCTAGATATCGGGAACTAGACTTGTTCATGCAACGACGCAAACCCCCAGAACTAGCTCTCCCACGGCGGTTACTCCGCGAATTAATCGCAGCCCGTACAGGTCATGGCAACTTCGCAGCATATTATCGCCAATTCCACTTTTCAGACGTTCCCATGGAGTGTACATGCGGGGAGGAAACAACTCCAACCCATTTTATTCACTGTAGACTTCACGCGAATATCACGCGTAAGCTTAGGAGATCAATGTCTCACAACGACTTCGTCAACAAGCTTCTTGGGCCCAAATGCCTCAGGAGCTTTACCATATTTGCGCAGGAAACTGGCTGTTTCAACAGTCAAACTGCTGGTCAATCTATTTTGTTTGTTGCTAGTAAAGTACTTTTTTTTTTTTGTGAAAAAAACCCCATATTTGGGGGACTGCGAAGTTTTGAGTAGGCATGATGCGCAGAGGATGGCGCTAAAAAGCAGTTTCAACCCCTTAATGGGAGCCAAACCTATCTTGCGAGAAGCAACTATGTAGATGCGCCTTCTCTTTTTTGTATAATTTAAGACTTCATTGAACCCCAGGACTCACCTCCTTGTGTCTTTTGTCCCGTCAGGGAATAGATATAGCTCGTCCTACTTATTATTAATATAGAGTAAGTGTAGGTGGGCCTTGTGAAAGTGTGTATTTAGTATTATATGAAAACTCGTGTGTCACACCAAATGGTGCTGAGCTATGTGATTATATACACTAAGGATTGGCCTGCGCTTCAATCCCATTGTACCTATATCCGATTACTGTCACTATATGTTACTCTTGTTGAGTTGTGCAATCTAACAGATCCTGACTAGTGAGACTCAATGCATAGATCTAGTCGGCACAGCAACACCGATGATCAGTGCTCAAGTCCATGCATGGCTCATTAAACACCCTAGACATGAGCGGTAATTACAACACTACTAACGTGACTCGATAGAGGTACCATCATCCCTCTGATAACTTAAATGATCAGTCCATATACAGTACACCACAAAAATGAGAAAAATTCCCTAAATTCTCTAAATGCCTATAACCCGCCCCAATCACCTTCAACATCACTGCTACGCTTAGATTTACTCGTTGTTTATAATTGTCAGACTCTACCATGCCTCCGATGAGAAAAAATTGTCCACCGACAACTACTGCCATTGGCAAGGAACGGGCGCAAACGCGTCCGAAACTTTCAGGCCTCGCGCAAAATTAAAAAAGCGTAGGTGCGTTAGAGGCCTGTCTCCAAGGGAAGTCTCCAACCCTTCCCAATGCTGAGTTGATTGATGCTGAACCCCTCAGTACGATCAACCATGCTCCTGAGACCACGCAAAGCTCTGAGCTGGCCACAGAGGGCACGAGTTCAAGTAAAGGAAAAGAAGCTGTTCGGGATAAGACAACTGTCAGATACCTAGGTGTCTGATCCCTCGTGTTCGCAGTTCGGAGTATCGGAGTATTGGAGTTTCGGGGTTTTGCGTGTTCAGATTTTTTTTTTTTTTTTTTTTTTTTAAATCATATTGTATTCAGCCATCTAGCTATGACAAGAGATTTAAATACATTTAAAAAAAAAGATCTTCCTAACACCCTTAACTCCCCTTGGCACCAGTCTATAAGCTCATAACTTAGGGTTAGACTTTCCAACATTACTACGAAATCCAAATAAACCCTAAATACAACCTGAATCCCTGAAGTTGTGATTTTTGTTTCCATTTTATTTTTCCTTAAATATGGCTTGTCATTTGATGTCCTTTGGTTTCAAAGTTTATCTGTTACATAGTTGTAGCTTCTTGACCTACAATTTTAATTAGTTGTATGCATTTAGAATTCTCTAAGTATCTTAACAGTTTTTCTCTTCCAACTTTGGTTTTGAAAATAATTTGCAGGTTTCTGGGCTCCAGACCTTCAAATTCCTTATCCCTCTCTAATGAGAATTGTGGACAGTGCAGGAGCAGATGCTCCATTGTCTGCTTCTCCCTATTACAGTAGTTGCAAATGTTACTATCTACTTTTCCTATCCGATAGAGGTGAGCCAGGGTGTTACCAATCCCTGTTCTTGCCTGAAAAAAGGAGGTCTGGGTTTGTCTGCTAAATTTTGTAAGATTAATTGCCTTAGTATTGAAGCTTGGTATAGAAATCCTTGCAGAAGTTCTATAAAACTTTCCAAGACCAATGGCTTTCCTGCCCTCTTCTTCCCTAAGTACTTGCTTAGTCCAGTCAGAGTCCCAGGCTTGTAAAATGTTTTTTCTTATACCTTCCACTAGGAAGGAATAAGAGGTATATTGATGCTTTTTCATAGCAGGTTGATCCAGGCTTTTTCTTGCCAGATTATCAGCAAGTTCATTGCCCTCAATCCCTTGATGACCTGGACACCAATGGATCTTGACATCCATTTTACTACTTAGGGATCTAACCTTAAAGGAAGAAAAATTGTTAGATTTAGAGATTCTTAAAATAGCAGCTTGACTATCAGAAAATATATAACAACATGCATTTTTTTGGGTTTGATTGATAAATAATAAAGCTTTGAATATAGCATAACTCTCTGCATCAGCTATGCCAATCCTGTCTCCAAGATTGTAAGATAGTGACTTGAGCTCTCTTGTGTAAGGAAAATATACTGTTATACCAATGCCACAACCCTTATCCTTGACTAGGGAGCCATCTGTGCAAACAATGAAATGTGAGGGAGGAATTGACTCCAGAAACTCCAGATGTTCTTCCTTTGCCTTTGACTTGTTTGATTTAGAAATTGAGATTGATAGATTGTCTTCCCTCCATGGTGGAGACCACTTGGCATTGACTATCTCTAGTTTTACATGTTTAGTTAGTGGCTTTAGTAATAATGCAATTCTCAGTAGCTGCCCACTAGGCTTCTCATCTAATGCGTGTTCAGATACGGTCCGATGTTTTTCTATATCGGGTCACTATTTATCTCATTCGTATTTATTTCGAGATACAATGGCGAATATTTGACATTTTCACTACAGGTAGCTCATCTCAAATTGTATACATCATAGTTCTATCTTGTACCCTAGAGTCTCCACGCTTTGTTCTCTGTCATTTATTAGACTTTCGGAATTTGCTCTTTAGCTTCTTAAATTACCCTTCAGACCTTTAAACCTTAGACCTCCAGACCTTCCAATCCTCGAGCCTTAGCCAGATTCTGTCGAGTCACGCAAAGCCCACCAGCGTGACAACAACACAGTCCGAAGATCTACCAACCAGAAAAATTGATACGCCATTTTCAAAACGCACAGCCACCACGGAAGCAGCGGCTTACCCTCCGGAGCTACACGCCGTGATAGAAGCCGAAAAGCGACGAACAGCGCAAATAACTGCTCACCCCGCTATCTGCTCCACTGCAATTAACGGTTTTGAGGCAGCCCTCTTGCCACTCTCGACTGGTGAGAACAAATCCTTTGTAGACGGTATCAGGGCCTACCTACGAGCTGCCATCGCGCAGTACGTGCACACTGGCCCAGGGCAGACACCGCCTAGCCTTCCCGCCCGTCCAGCTTGTCCTATCCTACCGAGGGACCTGATAAGCAGGAAACAAACCATAGCGACACCACAAGCTCAGACTATACAAAGCACCTCGGCCACAGTAGCTCGCAACGGCTCACGTCATAACGCTGGACCTTTAGCGATTAACAAAGCATCACCTGCTCAGAAACCAAGAATTAATGTCCTGAAGACAAAAGTTGACAAGCGACTATTCTTTCGGCTGGACATGGCAGATGCATGGCAGAACGCGTCCCCGTCGTTCATACAACAAAAGATTTCTAACTCGGCCTCAATCTCCTTGGTGAATATCCTCATGGTCCAGCGAGTTAAAACTGGCTTTGCCATGACGGCAACAGATGAGACCAGCAGATAGAAGATACTGGGTCTTGCCACTAAGGAGGGTCGTAAGATCGAACCCGCTTCGAATTTGGTAGCATACCTTATCCCTGCAGTACCGGTGAAGTGCTACTCACCAACAGATAGTACTCCACTGACGGCCGAAACGGTCACTCAAGAAATCAAACGAGTGACCAATGCTGTTCCATCTTTAGTCCAGCCTTACGGGGTCAGCAAACTTGGACCATCATACCAGAACTGGATAGCGCTCTTTCCCTGTGAGTCCACCCCACGACCTGGATTCAAAATTTTCTTCGAATCTGGAAGGGCAGCAATATTTCGCCCCCGCCGCTCCATCGAGCAGTGCAAACGCTGTCTCGGCTTCCACTCGACACGTGGTTGCTCCCGCACACCAGCCTGTTGGAATTGCGGATCGACGATGCACTCCGAAAGAGAGTGCCAAGCCCCCACAAGATGTTGAAACTGTGGTGGACCGCACCGATCAGATAGCCAGGAGTGTCTGGCTCGACCCACCAGGACCGGATCGGCGACAAATGAACAGCTCGAGACCATCCGAAAGTATGGACAGTGCGAGTACGCTGCAGTAGCCTGAGTCAAGGCTGCCGCTAAAACAGCAGAATCGGTCCCTCACGCCACTTGGAGTAATAAATTGACGACGTAGGGAATAGTCTTCGGATTTCCAAACGTTGAAAAAGAAAATTTAAAGGTGCAGCAACCTTTGACAAGATCACATTAAACGGATCTAGGAAAGATGCAGGAACTCAGCTGTTTTTGAAGGTTCTCTGTTGACCCATCTCTCGTTTTCAGTAGGGATGAATAAAATATTGTCACCAGCAAGATGTGTCAGGAAAGGGAACAGACAAGAAGTGTGACTTCCGGACCTAACAAGAGAAATCTTCTATCGCCTGGAGCTAATGTTGGGATTTGCTCTTAGCTTTGGTGTCAGAGTAGTGACCTGCACGTGACTCGATGGCGAAAGGCTGAAGACTGAAGGCTGAAGATCGGAAGGGCGGAAGCGCAAGGCTGAGGTATGGAAACTTAAGGGCCGAAAAGGTAGCTCTAGACTAATGCTGAACGTCCATTAAAGGAGTAAGGGAGCGGAGGTAAAGACAAGAGATTAGGAACTGAAGAAGTCTGAGAGCTGAAAGACACTGAAGACTGAGAAATACTGTAGGCTAAGAGACACCAAAGGCTGAAAAACACTGAAGACTGAAGGTGACTAAATTGAATTCTATAGTCTCGAGATGACGGAAAACTAAGCGTAAGGAGCTCATCTAGCAATCAGTGCCCTACTATATATCCAGAATAACATCTCAAACTACTAAAAACATTTTGTCACACTAAAGGAGAATATCGGGAGAACTCCTAAAACACCGGAGTTCCTCCGATACCAAATACAACACCGGAATACATGAAGCCAAACTATTAAAAACATCCGACGCTATTCCCCTAACCTAAAACACAACTTAAACAGAAGTCGAATCGGTGTACGAACTCTAACATCTGGTTATGCTTTATTTTTATGTTTTTTCTTTATTTATTTTTTTTCTTTCTGCTCTAACTGGGAAATGGTCTAGGAAGTCTGGAGATGGACCATTGTTTTATCCTGCAGTACCTCCTGGTAGATATGGAGTCTCACCTTTTTATTTTTCACCTAGAGGCAGCTACGTTAATGCGCCCTAGTCTTCTTATAATTACTTATGTTATGCTGAAGCCCGGGGCTTACCCCTCGGCGTCATGTGTCCCATCAGGGAGCCTTGGGGCAAGTGCTTCGCACTCATCCCGCTAGACGTAAGATAAACAATTAATAAATAAAAGATCGGTCCCAGGGAATTTTTTAATTTAGCAGAGGTTTTAAGTTGCCGGGAGCTAAGTTATCAGAGGGATGACTGTAAAATAAAGTCAACCAACCAATCAATCAGTGAGACAGATCTGGGCAATTCCCTGTAATCTGAGGACCCGGGGTCGAAAAAATATTTCCCGATACTCACTACATGCGTATTACTACATATCGATATTACACTGCAATCAACTTGGGGGGAAGTAATTAGCAACTGCTCACTTTTGTTACACAGACTCTCTTAGTACCTTCGAATTTTGACCATCGAGATTTATCTGCTAGGGCTAACATCTAGACGCTTACAACCCTCGTATATTTCGATGGCCACTGGCTCATTGCAATGTGTACTAGTGGCTGGGTAGCGAGCCTACCGGTGATCAGATTTAGGTGAAAGAATCTTCATTACGCCACCCCAGTAGCTGATGCAAAGTACAAGACACGCTGTGAATTTTATCGTGACATGTACATAGGTCTAGGGCAGAAATAAGAACATAGCTACACGTTTCTCCAACACTTCTCCCCTCTTCAGCTGATGTTCACATTACGTAGCACACGTTGTCGTGTGTCCTGAAGGCTCACGACGGCCTGGACGTACCTACGTATCTGTCCAGATATTTAGAAGAGCCCACTCATGAGCGATGTAGATGTTACTAGAAGATAGAAAAGATCATTTATGCGAGTATCTAAGCAGCCAGGGTTTCGGAATGGATTGGCTTGTCGTAAATAATGGATCTATTGACATGCAGTCCAACCTCATCTATAGCGATCCTCCGAGTAACGATATCTCCTTTATAGCGATATATTTCCCCCTCACCGTCAGAACCTCACCAAATTATCGCTTCTTCTCCTCTTCAGCTACTACAACAACTCCAACTCCATGAATTGCAATCAGAAGACTGCAATCAATACTGGCTTCAAAGCCTTAATAGTTATAAGAGGATTGTGTATAGTAGACAGCAGCGCAGCCTGCAGCAGAGGAGGATTTCTGACTTCTTCTGATTCTATCACGTGACACTCTTATATAGCGATATCTCATCAATAACGATAGGATTGAGCCTCACCAATGTATCGCTATAGATGAGGTTGGACTGTATGTAGTTCTCTATTGCATTTGACAGTTGTTTATAACTAAGGCTTAGTGGAGCCTATGTATGGTCAACCTACTTTTATCAGATTATGATGAACGTTTGCATGAAAAAAAATCACATAATTTCATATTTTTATTGCCGGAAGTGTTTAATAACTCTGGTCAATCAATAAGGAGTGCATTGAAAGAAAAAATTTCTCCAAATAACTTTCTCTCAAAAATTTTAACTACTTCTCCCAAAGTGTTTGATTTTTTATGGATACTCCCAATGATTTTTCAGAATATTTCTTTCAATTTCATTACGACACAATTTCTGGAGTAGTTGTAAATCTGTAATCTAACCTCTCCACCAAAGTTTGTAGTTAAAAGGACTACTTTTACCGACAATCATATCGTTTGCAAGCAATAGATTTGAAGGAACCGGCTTACAAAATAAATAGCGCTAGAGATAGGGCTGATTTCCCCCATCCAGAATTCTAGATGATACTTGACGCGTAGGGGGTTTCAGATTTGCTCTGGACGGCTTGATAAGAGTTCGTGTGCTTTGAAGATGGGGACTTGAATAGTTCCAACTTTTGAGCCCACCAATGGGATTGATCAGTGAAGGTGCGAGGATATCATTCAGATGATGTGGATCCGAAGTATCCGTAAAATTTTCACAGGGCTGTGCCGGCTCTTCTTGTTGAATATTGCATGTGCTCGCGAAACTGGCCGTAGAACTTGACTCTCCTATAATCGAGTCATCGTGATGGAGCGGATGACTCTCTTTCGAATGCAGGATTATTTCAGGTACATTCTGGCTTGACTTGAGGGAATTCTTCGTCAAGTTCGTATTGGCATCCTCTCCGCAAAGCTGCGTGGTACTAGCTCTGAGACGGCTGTGGAGGTTAGAAAACCAGAACTTTCCGGCACCTCGACGGCGTATCTTCTCTCTGGGGATCTCTCTTGCAAAAATTGTTGATGTCTGGTTAAAATTTTTGTCCCTACTACCAAGCCACGTCCTATATATGTATTAGATTTCGGCAGACAATCCAAATTCAAGCTCCACGACCCCATGTAGAATCAAAAGAGCCGAGTTGCTTACTTGAGAGATGGTGAAAGTACTGAGAAACTATCTTCGTTATGATCATGAAATTCCCACTCATTCCTCTTCACCCGGTAGATTGTGGGAGTTCCATGCCACCGTCCGATCCTCCTCCTCCACAAACAATACTCAATTATTCGAAGTGTACCCCATGAAATAAGCACCGATACCAGCGAGATAGAGGCTACTGCCGTTAATCTTTTAGGCAGTGCTCGCTCCAACGTAAAAGTATATATCAAAATTGACGTGCCAAAACCTGTAACAAGAAGCGCTAAGAGTGAGGGAAAGACGAATCGGTTCATGTATAGGAGATTTTGGTGTCTGGCTAGTGGATCGTGGACGATTGCTGGGGGATGCGAGAAGCTATCGCTATGAATTGTACGAGATGTATTACCTGAGATGGAATTCCCAGAGTTGAATTGAACTCCCTGCTGATTTTCATACACTAGATCTTTCTTAATGCCCGAGTTTTGATAAGCGGCTGCAGGTCGCTTTGCTAAGTTGTTCAGACCTCTTTTTTCATTGTGATATTCACGATTACTCCTGTAAAAGTTAGAATCAAGATTTTGATCCCGGATTGATTCTGCATGATAGTCTGGATGGGGATCAGATTCGTGATGGTAAAGCTCTGGATTAACTATAGCTTCATTTTGGTGTCTGGAGCCCGGTCGATGATCGTTTGTTATTTGTTGTTTGGGCGTATTCGGGTACGGACATTGCTGATCTGGCATCAAAACGGATTTATGCATACGGACGTCAACGTCGTTTACCATCATGCATATCAATCTCTTCTTAATTTTGATCCATTTTGGCAGGCTAAGTTGCTAGAGAAAAATCTACCGCTTATTGATGTAAAATCAAGAAAATGCTTGTTAACAGTTGGAATCTGATGAAGAAGTTTTTCGTATGGAGGTTTTACTTACTAGACGCCAGACTTGAGATATGTGTACATATAAATATTGAACATTAATCATTAAAGTAACTTCAAAAGATCAAAATCAAACGCTCATCAGAGAACGGACAATATTCAGGTTACGTCTCATATACAGTGATATTTACCATGCTCTTTGTCTGCATATTTAATCATCAGTCGTTAATTATAGTAAGAAGCAGTGACATACAATTTAGTACTTTTTCACCTTACATTAATCCTTTGGGAAAAAGAATTTTAGTTATATATCACAAATAAAAAAGAGAGTAGAGTGTCATCATCTTCTCTAATTCTTTGTCTAAAGGTGTAAGGTCGGTGATTCTTGCTTGCCAGGCTCTGAAACGCTGACGGACAGTTTTTAATTTTGACAAAGAATGAGATAAAAAGTTGAAACTCTTATGGGCACTTGCTGCGTTTGAGCTGCTCCTAAAAATCCAAATGTCAGATACAATTATCAAGCAGCTTGCTAGCAGAAAAATAGTAAGTTGCTTAAAACAGTCTGAATAATGATTGTCATTTTAGATGTAATTTTGACTTGCTCTCTATGAATTCTGACACCCGTTTAATTTTCACTGACGAAAGAAAAACTGGAAGAAGTTAAAAGAATAAAGTCGCTAAATATTCTTTTTAATCATGACGCCGACTTAATTTGAAGAATCAACTTTTTCTTTCTGCTTTCCGATATCTGTGCGTATGTCTTCAGAAGATGATCTCTCAAAGGAAATTGTCTTAGAGGAAACTGTCTTAGAGGATGTTGAATCAGGAGAATAATTACGTTGACTGAAACTCTCTTCTCTTCTTTCTCTTAAGAAACCGAAACGTTCAAACCAATCTTCTGCGCTCTCAATAGTACTGTTGAGCACACTTGCGACTTGAGCCATCATGTCCAAACTTTCTTTTGCTAATAACAAGACTCGACGAGTGCCTTTCGTGAACTTGGAGCCAGTATTTCTGGAATCAACGGCGTCTTCCGTTGGCCTAGAATTTGCTATCCGAAACCTTTCAGGCAAACTCGTCAGGAGACGATGCACTAATACCCGGGAATTATCTGGCAATGTACCACCAGCGTACTTGGACACGGTGTCAACGACTTCTTTTAATATTTTCATTACACCTTTTTTTAGTTCCTCGATTCTAGCACCTAGTGCAGAATGCTCGGCATCACCCTGGATTGTCGAAAGTCTTTCATTCTTGTTTTCGAGTTTTTCATCCTTGTACCAATCTTCATACTGGTCCAGCGCTATTTTTAATTCCTTTACCATCTTCGCTAAGTGCTCATTGGCCCATCTGAGCCGGCCTAAGCAGTATCTTAGACTACGGAGAGATTCTTCACTCATGGCGACACTGAAACCACTCGTTGATAGAGCTAGCCTCGAGTGCCAGGAACTAGAGGACGATGACTGGATCTGCGAATACGTGGGTGGCAAAAAAGCGCGGCGTTCTTCAATGGCAGATCCGGGGACATCATTGTAAGGAGGAGGATTTTCAGTAATTGAACTTTTGCTTGTATTTTTGCATGTTTGGGATAGATCTCGAGGAAGAGAGGAATATTGGTCATTGAGAGGCTTTGCAACTTTCTCCTTTTCGTCTTCTAATTTCCTGCGCTTTTTAGAATACCGAGCGGTGCTACCAGCGTCTGATGGGGTGTGATGATTTTCTCGTCTTCCACCAAGGATCCAACGCACGCCTTCATCCATCCCAGTCATACGACCAACTGAGCCAACTGTGTTAACAACTGGAGTGAACTGTTTCTCTACAAATTCAGCACTAGATTTGAATCGAGGGCTGTAGCTCTTAGATGCCGAATATGCTGATAGTGACCCACCAATCGCATTCCCGATCAAGGGATGAGATGTTACAAGTAAAGAGAGCAAAGGTTCAGGTCGCCGATTTTGGGAATCATGAATCGCACGATCCGGCTGTTGAGGAGATCCCCTACAGTCTTGTAAGAATGATTGATTAGCTTAAAATATGGGAATATTGCCAACAAAATCCATACCTGCCCTTAGGTCTTCTAAAGCTTTTGCTGCCAATAGGACATTAGGATCATCAATCAATAATTCACTCTCTGCCTTCCGTCTGTGAACTTCCGAAACTTTCATCCTTTTGGTTATCGTAGAATTGTCCTCCAACTGATTTATATTTGAAGATAAATAAGGAGAAGCAGATTTTTCACATGAACTTGATAAGGCTATAGGTACAGTGTTGAGTGAGTTACGAGCTCCGGGTTGCCATTCCTGTTCCTGTAATGGGAGGAGCATGGGTGGTTGAATTTGATCATGTTGACGAAACTCCAATAGAACAGATGAAAGTTTTTTCGATAATTGAATTGAATCTGAAGATAGCAGGTTCAACGATTGACTGTACGTAGGAGGTTTCTCGAGTCCCATGTGATCAGGCTGCATCATCGGCATCACTAATGCGGAGTTAGACTTCACCATGAAAGGTTATCCTCGAGCGAATGAGGCAAGTATTCAGCGCATGATGGCTTCTACATATGACAAAGATCCTTCCAGACTTAATGGGTAAGAGATGATACGGCTACAATACCGCTATTTCAAACCTTATCTTGTGAAGACATAATGGCAAAATTAAGTAAGGTAAGCAGAGTTAAAATCTGGTTAAAATTTCTATTGGTGAGATTTATTTAATTTGCTCATGATGATCTGATGACACGCATTTTTGTGAGTTGTTCATTCCGTAATCTAGTCTATGTTACAAGAAGACTGCCAGAAGCATTGCTGTTATCGTATTCTGGCCTCACAATTTGAGCCATACTTCTTGTGTGTTAGGTACATCTGACGCCACTCCGACAATGTTTTGCAAAGCAATGCGCGGCCAGCTCTTATGGTACCTTTATTTCATCTCCGTGCCACAAAATCGCTAGAAACATCAATGGGAGATCTAAATTTGCATCAACAGAAAGTTGGGCAGGTTAAAATCTATATGATGAACTGCACTGTCTAAAAGGGCTCGTGTTTGTAGGGAGCACAAAATCTGGGTGAAGCGAAAATAATTTATACTCGTTTTTAACGCTAGTTCAGAACTGACTTGCCTTAATGCCTGCTGCCATAATAAGGCCAATTTTGACTCTATGCCGGCGGCATGAGGGGGGTGGAAGATGATCACCCCGTTCAGCTGGATCCCGCCCTACATACATACGAAATTATATCCACTCGGCGAAGTATTTTTTAATGACAAATTTATCGGTTTGATCAAATTACGAGAGCTTTCCTCCTCCAAATGGCCTCTGCTGTCTTTTTCCTCGACTTGAAGGGCAAGGTTTGTTCGTTTTTTTCTTTTTGGCCAGCAGTGCTGATTAATTGAGACTCTCCTGGCAAGAAACTATAGAGGAGATCTCCCTATGTCTGCAGTGGAAAAATTTCAAGTTTTGTTAAGTGAAGCCGAAGAAGAGAGCTCCGCTGTTCCACCATGTTTCACCAACGAGGGCATCAATGTATGCCACTTCAACCCACGAAGCCAGGCAACTTCTGATCCTCAATAGTATCTTTATATTCGACATAATAATCTTTACTTGCTCGCACTCACAAAACGAAATACAAATGCTGCAGAAATTCTCCTTTTTCTACACAAAATCGTCGAAGTTTTCACTGAATATTTTAAAGAACTCGAAGAAGAGTCAATACGCGATAATTTTGTTATTATTTACGAGCTTTTGGACGAAATGATGGATTTCGGTTACCCTCAAACAACAGAGTCAAAGATCCTACAAGAGTATATAACACAAGAATCTCACAAGCTTGAAATACAAGCACGTCCGCCTATAGCTGTCACTAATGCCGTCTCCTGGCGATCGGAAGGAATTCGATATCGAAAGAATGAAGTGTTTTTAGACGTAATTGAATCGCTCAATCTTCTTGTCTCCTCAAATGGCAACGTGCTACGCTCAGAAATCCTTGGCGCAATAAAAATGAAATGTTACTTGTCAGGAATGCCCGAACTTCGTTTAGGTCTCAATGACAAGGTCATGTTTGAAACAACAGGACGAGCAACGCGAGGCAAAGCTATTGAAATGGAAGATGTGAAGTTCCATCAATGCGTGCGACTATCTCGCTTCGAAAATGACCGTACAATTTCCTTCATCCCACCAGATGGAGAGTTTGAACTCATGTCATATCGTCTCAACACACAAGTCAAACCACTCGTTTGGGTAGAATGCATCGTGGAATCACATTCAGGCAGCAGAATTGAATACATGTTAAAAGCAAAAGCCCAATTTAAACGTCGAAGTACCGCTAATAATGTTGAAATTACTGTGCCAGTTCCAGAAGATGCAGATAGTCCACGGTTTAGAACAAACATCGGTAGCGTACACTATGCACCTGAAAAAAGTGCAATTGTATGGAAAATAAAGCAATTTGGTGGTAGTAAAGAATTTCTTATGAGGGCAGAACTAGGCCTTCCAAGTGTAAAAGGTGACGATGAACATGGTGGCGGGATGACAGGTGGCTTTGGTGGAAGTATGGGAGGTCTTGGAGGAAAGGGGGCGAAAAGACCCATCAGTGTCAAGTTCGAAATTCCCTATTTCACAACTAGTGGAATACAGGTGCGGTACCTCAAGATAATCGAACCCAAGGTATGCTGAGGCGCCGATAACATTTCTCACTCAATAGACACTAATTTCTCTTTTAGTTACAGTACCCCTCGCTCCCATGGGTACGCTACATAACACAATCGGGTGATATCGCTGTCCGGCTACCTGAAGTCAGTTGAAATTTTACCCGAAATTGTGTTTCCGAGGGTCTTGTAAAATTTAGGGAAGTTATCAAGGAAGTGCACAAGAAACTTCGGGTTTTGAATGAGGCTGAAATGATATTGATCACTCAATATTCAGGCGCTGGACCTTCTGAATCATGTGGTCAGATGTAAAAGAATGACTCTATCTGGAATATTTGTTAATGGAATTTACATAATTCGGCTTCTCTGTCTATAGTTATTAGGGGCACAAAACAAGTAGCGAGTAATGAGGACGTCAGAAATCTTTTGAAATTAGCCCCAGTCTGAATTTCACCCAAAGTGCATCTCTAAATTTTTGGAGATTGTGCTTAGGTGATGCGCGAGGTCGTATAATTGTCAAAGCTTTACCCTCATAACTCATTATTCTTTGAGTAAGCATGGTACTCTTACCTAAAATTTGTTTAGGTAGACTCGATATTCCTTATTCTTCCAACTTATACCATTAACCTGTGTTGGCCTATGAATACTTAAAAGCTTAGTATCATAACCAGCTGGATTGTAAGCAATCGGATAAAAACGAGGCCTTGACAATTTTCAAGGTAGGTTCACCCTGTCGAGGCGGCTGGCTGAAAAAGTATCTTGTAGAACCTTTCAACCTTGGCCAGGCAAGATTTGCGCAAGGATTAGCCGTGGATATAATCTTTTAGTGTTACATATATATGAGTAAGATAGCGTCTGGCGGAAGATTGTTCCAGATAAATGTAGAAGTCGTCTTATGGGGCAGCAATGGAATCTAGGATTGAGCCAACCCGACCCGATCTCGTATAGAAAGTGCGATGCAAGTGTTTATAATTACTTGAATTGCGCTGGAATACATGTCACTTCACGCGGTTTGGATAAAGCTTTTCCAGTTACGAGCAATCATACTCATAGTTAAGTCAATTCATGTTTCAGATGCCGCAAACCCCGAATAAAAAAGATTCGACGTTAAAACGACAAATTTTGTAGAACAGTATCCAAGCGCGCTTGCTCCCTCGACGCCCAAACTGATTCAAAAAGACAAAAAAGGCCACAGGTCCTTTGGAAGATTTCTGAGTTCACCAGATATTCGACTCCCTGTCATCTGACTTTACTGAAGTCGAAGGCTTCACCCGTACTTTACCGCCCCAAATATTTTTCCAGTCAAGGTTTAGAATAGCCCTATCCGCATGCTCCTCAGTTGTCATTTCTACAAAGCAATAACGGTGGTTTAAGCTATCTCGCGTTGCCCGACCCCTCTGGGAAGAAAAGAGCTTACTGATGGTCGCGACATCGTAACCAGTGAAGAAATCTCTCACCGCATTCTCCAGTGAAGCCTGGTCTCCAAATTCCGGCAGACCGCCAAAAAAAAGTCTTCTTCTCTCACCGAGCTTCTTTGATATTCCTGTTGCTCGACTTACCTCTAAGCCCTTCGGGCACGGAAATCTGTTGGCACCATTCAGGGTTTTGATGGCTTCATCGACTTCGGCATATGTCGCCAGGTCCACAAAGCAGTAACAAGAGGTATCGGTGACGCTGTCAATGGGAGATATTAATTTGCTGACCGTAATAACTCTATAATCTTTGAGGAGCTCGCGAATCCTTCTATTTGCCACCAGATAATTCTGAAATCTTGGTAAATTACCGATGTAAAGTCGTCTACCCTCTCGAGTGGCATCTTGTTGGTCTTCAGGACTCTCGAGGCGCGTCCATCGATCGGTAGCAGCAGGAATGTCTCTCGTCTTGTGGGTTGGGCGCAAGTCGTACTTTCCAGTGCCAGTTCCGGACTTCACACCAGGTTTAACCTTTAAAGGCCTCCTCATAAAATCTCGACCATTATATTCGGCCATCACCCGGTAGGCCATCTCTTTGCTCTTGAAGTCGATGAAGCAATATGAAGGATTTCGACCTGTCATAGGGTCTACTGACATATTGATCGCTTCAATGCCGTATGAGAGATGCTTAAAAAAATTTTCGACATCTTTGATGGTAGCTTCATAGGGCATGCTGCCAACATAAAGACGCCGGCCTTCATTTATAGCCTGTTCGGCCTGAGGTAAGTCAGCAAGTAATTTTTAAGGGACTGATGCCCCTCTTAGTACCCCTCCTAAAGATGAAGAAATTAAATATTTTACATTCCCAACAAAAACAATTCGACTATGTTGCTGTGATTAACAAACCTTGGCATCATTAATTGGTTTTCTTAAACTATCTCTTATAGACGATCCGTCAAATATCTCTGGACTCCTCGAACGGTTGGAGCTGAAAAATCCATAGCGGGAACTCCTATCAACTGATTCTCTCCTCCGATCATAGGACGAATCTATGTATGCCGAATGAGATGATGTATCAGGCGAATTTCGTCTAGAACGCCAGTTATTGGAATTCATTTTAAAAAATGACCGAGGTTATTAGGCTTCGAATCAGGTATAGTCGCAATGTAAGATGAAGCCTGTGTGAGTTGTTGCAAGTCACCTTTTTACAATAACTCTGAAGAAAACAATAAAGGTTGGAGGTAATGAAGTTGTTCGAGAGGGGTACTGGAGTCTATCAAGGCATTATAGTGCGTAAAAATCCACTACCCAAAAGTCGATTTTCTAGGTCCTAGGCATGTGTGCAAGTTACTAGTATTTACACAAATGTAGTATCATTATTTGGAACTCTACCGGTGTGGGGGATTATGTAATGGGTAATTTTTATATTTTTTTTCATTTGAATCTACGGCTATCAACAGACCTAAAGTAGTACAGAACGATCATCTCTGCCTCCAGGCCATAGACACTTATAATATTTCGTGAGTAATTGGTATGTGTTTTCCTATGCCACCTCAGCGGTCCCTTCCAATCGGTAAACTATTTTCACTCAAGTACAAATAACGTACAGTCGTCCCTCTCTAACTCGATAGTGGGTCCCGGTATAAGAGTTGAAAATCTTCATTGAAATTCAACGATTTACATTTGCAATACTTACCCCTGCACGCAAAATGACCTGTAAGGGTAAGTGTTGCAAATCTAAAAGTCCAAGTTACGATGAATATTTTCAACACTTATACCGAGACCCACTATCGAGTTAGAGAGGGACGACTGTACTTTACAACTTTGCCGATCACATCACCTTGACGGTCACTTCTCATAATTAAGTGAGCATTTTATTAAGACGTTCACACTACAGTAGAACCTCTCATAGATAATAGTGGGTCCCGGTATAAATGTTGAAAAGATTCATTGTAACTTGGACTTTTACATTTGCAGCACTTACCCTTACAGGTCATTTTGCATGCAGGGCTAAGTATTGCGAATATAAACGGTAATTTCGGTGAATCTTTTCAATATTTGTATCGGAACCCACTTATCGGCTTTGACGGATTCTACTACATGACCCTATTTCTTTGCCATGACTTTTCATAAATTATGATATAATGAATATACTCTGATACTACGGTATTAATCGTGTATAGGCGCTAAAATTCGACTTTTACAGGGTATATAGGCTTTTACTAACTTGAATTAGCATGACGATAAGTAGATCTCCCCACCTAAACTTTAAATTTGTAAGGCAAAAATTTCACAACGAAATATTCGTTGGTTTTGCTTTTTTGGTCCATTATAGCCCTCTATTCACTTTTTAATTCATTAATACATTTCATAAATAAATTATACTTCTATCTAGCTAATAATTTACATATCCGCCTTCAGCTTCGTAAACGGCTCTGATTCTTCGGGGCATCGAATCTATCAGTTTCTCCAAGTCATCCCCATTAAACCCAAGATCCCACGCCTCGTTCACTATTTGACGAAGATGCCCTTGACTCCGCTGCCCCCCTTGATCCAACGCTGGATAAAGACGCTCCATGTACGCTTTCATATAACTCCACAAAGTTTCTATCGGATTTAAATCAGGAGAATATGGCGGCCACTCCATTAGAGAAATATTCCTCCTTTCAAACTCACGCATAGTTTGCCTCGACTTGTGAGGAGGGGCGTTGTCCTGCATCACATCTAGTCCTGGTTCCCGAAAGACCGCACTCTCTATAAGAGGCACTATCCTCTCGCAGTAACTGGCCGCAGTGATATGGCCCCACTCCTTCTCCCAAATCAGGCAAGGCCCCTTCTGTCGTCCAAAGAAAGATCCCCAGAACATCCACCCAACTCTCCTCCGCGTCTTGGCTAGGACACAGGTATCTTCGTACTCTTCCCCAATCTTTGACTTAAACTTAGCTCAAGGGAACTCTAAATCTTAGGAGCCTTTAAGGGACTACTGACCTTTCTTGTGACCCAACGATCACTTTGCCGACCATTCATAGCCCAAGTCTCGTCGGACCAGAGGACTCTCATCCAATGTTCCTTCCGCCAGTGGAGATGTATTCTGGCAAACTCATATCTCTTCGGTTTGTTGACTGAAGAGATAGGAGGTTTTAATCGTGCAATCCTGCGTGCATATCCCCTCTTTGCCAGTTCACGTCGGATCACATTCTCGCTCACACCAAAGTGCCGAAATATAAAATGTGCAAGTTGGAAAAATGACATCCGACGATTTTCCGATGATAAACAGACGAAAAATTCTATTTCATCGACCTGGGAACTACTTAGAATAGGTGGCCTACCACTGGAGTACTGAGGCTCGGTATTTTCAACGCTCATGGTGTATTGTACCTGTCGCCATGTAATCCCAAGGCGTTGAGAGATTTTGACGTAACTGTGTCCCTCACTGGCCAAGGTTCTAACCTGCACATGTTACTCTCTTAACCTTATCAATTTGTAGATTTCAGACTTACTTGAATACGTTGAGTTTGTGTTAGGCGTTTTGCATAAGTAGGAGATGCTGATGATGGAGAAGGTTGTTGAGGTGATCCATCTTTGCGGCAATCTAGTACAGTAAATTAAAATCTTCTAAAGTAGTTGACTTAAGGTTCAGATGCACTCACATGAAGTAAAAATTAGATAGATGAATGAAATAAAAGTATGCCGTTGAGCAAAATAATAGTAAATAGCTGACAATGATTTAAACGAAACGACCTCAGGTGTGCGCGAGTGAAGAAAGGTGCGGGCATGAAGGTGGGCGTTGGACTTCATATACAGATGCATATCTCTTATGCCTTAGGCCATAAGATTTTAAAATTTGAAGCTAACAGGGATACTGTGGATCTATCGTGAGGTAACCTGGAATATCACCACTTTATCTCCACTTTATCCCCGCTTTAACCCCTGTACCCTATAAGAAGCGGATCAACGAACAATACCCTATCATGAGAGTACTTGATTTTTTATATGACCTTTGCAAAGATGTCACTGTTGTGAACTGGATGAATGTGGCATAAGTTGATATTGTGTAATAAATAAGAAATGGATGATGAATAAATATCTAAATACATTGTGCGAAGAGTCCACTATTTATACACGAATATTCTCGCTTAGTGTTTGACCCACTGTATCAAACACAGCAAACATATTATGGACGGCCTATCACCTGAGCTCACACGTGCGGTATAGTGCACATGATGCGATCCATATCACGGTGATGTATATCGCCGATGTCAATAATACAACAAATACATTTGTATTTTTACCTGCCACTTGGAGGGAATAAGCTACTGGAATGGCACTCGTCGAGGGAGGTGGAGACATGATGTTGAACAGCGTGAGAGGAATAACTTTTTGTTGCGACGACACAGAATGGACGCTTGAATCAAAATGGAATGAGTAGCTGAATCCGAATGGTCGGCATACCAAGGATAACATGGGAAACTAGTAGATCTTTGTACATACTAGTACTAGCAGCGGTACATTTATACTTACACCAGGACGAGTTTTGTCACCAGTCCCATATAATTTAGCATGGGACTGGGAACAAAACGTTGTTGAAATTGGTACATCCAACTTTGGATAAGATAGCTGTGTGCACTCAACGAGATCTACACATTCTAATCTTCCCATAAGTTGCGAGGTTGGTAAAATACGCTAAACCGTATTAATACAAATCACTAGATTTCCTTTTACTTTAGATAGATATTATAAGTAGCTGTGTCTAAGTGGGAGTAATAAACAACTCCTCACTTACGATTAACAGACTCCTTGTGCCAATCTGTCTTCTCTGTGAAATTATCTCTCTCAAGTCTTACCACTTGCTGCCACCACTACTATTCCAAACAACAAACGTATTTCAGTCTCGGGGTACATATTAAACATCACCTCGATAGGTTGGCAATCAAATACACATTGGTTGCCATAGCAATGGTATTGGTATTACGTAAAAGTCACGGGAAAAAAGCCATATTTCCCAAAAAAGTTATGGGTTATGGGGGATGACAGGTTCTACTGTATATCCCTAGCATATTTCAAGAGCACTTAATTTCAACATTCTACGTACATGATTGACACTAAGGACCATAGCAGAAGCCTAGACCTTAGAGAGATATGTACATGATTTCCAAGCCAATAGAGCATTCTTGAACAGATCAGCAGAAGATGTCCACAGTGAGAGGGCATCGTAATGGACAGCTGGTGCACATTGTTAAGGGTCAAGAGTGAAATGGACAACGCTCGTCAACAATACCACTGTCACGGGTGAACCGATCTTTGAGCTTAGGTGCTTACTTAAGCGAGTACGAATAGGATAACTTGGGGTTATCGGACTCAACGGAGGTTAGCGGAGTGCGCGAAGAGAAATGTGCAGGACGCGTGCGGTGGTCCGAACTACGTGGTGCGCTCGTGCCTGAAAATACAAAGATGTGATCGGACTGCGTAAGGTACGAACTGACATCGGACGACGTATTCTAGCTGAGGATATCAGCGTCGGAAAGTCAAAGTTATTGCTCAAATACTTCTATGTACATATTTCCGTTACACCGACTTTTCTTTTCGTTCTACAAATTTATTGAATCACCTACATTCTGACCACCTTGGCTTCTGTGACAACCTCCAAGAAGATTATATTTTTCTATGGAGATTTACTCCAGGAGTTAGGCTTCATTAAATACATCCTCTGTTCCTATTAGTGATCTCGGCGATAGCCTTCTCTACTCATAGTGATCTGGCCTTGCTTCTATCAATGATCTGTCTTCTCGCCTCTAATGATAGTTAGCTGAGGATCGTCCGCCCCACGATCTGGATTCTTCGAATCCGGAAGGGCAGCAATATTTCGCCCCCGCCGCTCCATCGAGCGGTGCAAACGCTGTCTCGGCAGATAAATGTTTGAAGATAAATGTGATAATAACAAATGGACTTCACTAGCCACGAAAACACTGTAAAGAGACGATATAGATTCTACTCCAACGGAGTCTGCTTGCAATGACCACACTGGCCTAAAAGAATAACAATGACCTTAGTCACAATGACCTCCCTCCTTCTCTTACATCTGGAAATCTCCCCCATATAGCCAATTCCGTTACTCCTTAAAATCATCATCATCGTTACAAACAACTGCTCCAGCATGACTAGCATGTTTTGCATGTAGAACGGCATGACCAATCCCCAACGCCAAAACCCCTATCTGTAACGATAGTGTTATTTAAACCTTCTGTAACCAAACATACCCCATACAACTGAAAAGCATCCCTTCCAACTAGAAACACGTTTCTTCGGCTTCCACTCGACACGTGGTTGCTTTCGCACACCAGCCTGTTGGAATTGCGGATCGACGATGCACTCCGAAAGAGAGTGCCAAGCCCCCACAAGATGTCGAAACTGTGGTGGACCGCACCGATCAGATAGCCAGGAGTGTCTGGCTCGACCCACCAGGACCGGATCGGCGACAAATGAACAGCTCGAGACCATCCGAAAGTATGGACAGTGCGAGTACGCTGCAGTAGCCTGAGTCAAGGCTGCCGCTAAAACAGCAGAATCGGTTCCTCACGCCACTTGGAGTAATAAATTGACGACGTAGGGAATAGTCTTCGGATTTCCAAACGTTGAAAAAGAAAATTTAAAGGTGCAGCAATCTTTGACAAGATCACATTGAGCGGATCTCAGAAAGATGCAGGAACTCGGCTGCTTTCGAAGGTTCTCTGTTGACCCATCTCTCGTTATCAGTAGGGATGAATAAAATATTGTCACCAGGAAGATGTGTTAGGAAAGGGAACAGACAAGGAGTGTCCCTCTCTAACTCGATAGTGGGCTCCGGTATAAGTGTTGACAATCTTCATTGAAATTCAACCATTTACATTTGCAATACTTACCCCTGCACCCAAAATGACCTGTAAGGGTAAGTGTTGCAAATATGAAAGTCCAAGTTACAGAGAATATTTTCAACACTATACCGGGACCCACTATTGAGTTAAAGAGGGACGACTGTGGTACAGTCCGTAGGCGAGACTAAGATCGGGAACAAGGGCATAGGTAACGAAGAAGGTACTAGAATCGTGACAGAGTACCTCAGACGGGCATTTTGGTAGAAGCCCAGCTGGTGGCTGGGATTGATTGATTGATTGATTGACTTTGTTTTACGTCTATCGAGTCACGTGCGTAGCACGAGCTCTATCTATTCCCTGACGGGACAAAGGACGCCAGGACGTGAGTCCCGGGCTTCAATAAAGTCTAAAATTATACATATCAGAGAAAGCGCATTCACATAGCT
The DNA here is from genome assembly GCA_028751805.1 of Podosphaera xanthii. NCBI lineage: Eukaryota > Fungi > Ascomycota > Leotiomycetes > Helotiales > Erysiphaceae > Podosphaera > Podosphaera xanthii. The sequence continues at coordinate 1,649,779 of JAPWIX010000008.1, forward strand.
GCTCCTCGTAGGTAAGGTTTGACTCCCGTATAGGGGTTGAAACAGCTTTCTCGCGCCACCCCCGCGCACCGGACCCAACTCACAACTCCGTCAATCCCCAAATGGCTTTTTTTTTTTTTTTTTTCTAATAACCAAGACTTGAAAGAGATGAAATGCAAAATGAAAATAAATGACTGAAAATAACACTGTGAAATTAGTTTAGTCAACCGAAGAAGGAGCATCTCGGGTGCAAATATCTGAGTAGAAACGGGTCTGCTTCAGCCAACTGTCTAGCTTAATGCCACCGTGGTGAGTACCAAGTAGGTACGGTAGTAGTTTGGAAGGGGGACCAGGAAGGCGCCTGGCTCGCCTCTTTGCTATATTGCAGAAAAAGAAATGTAGCGGTGCTTTGCGGTGACCGCATCGACAGTAAAGATGTGCATCATGGTGCGAGAAACGTTCATGATAATCGGCGAAGTCTCCGTGCCCGGATCTTATGGCTAGTATGCGTCCCAGTGTATGTCGGGGAAGATATAAATCCTTGGGAAAAATGGGCGCTGTAAAGATCTCCAATTGGTTATAGGTATCTAGCTGAGGGAGGAGACATTTCCAAAGTTTGTCTGATGCCTGTGGAACGGACGACTTTGCCCACTGCTTCAGGCCGGCATTAGAGTATTGTGGATCTGATTCGAGAGGGAGATGGCACGCTTTACTTGCTTCCTTATCCGCAGCCTCATTGCCAGGGATGGACGAGTGTCCCGGGACCCAGCGAACTTTGACTCCTCCAGGTCTAGTATGAGGAAGCCGTGATCGGCATTGCCATTCGGGCTCTATCTTGAGAAACTCTTCAAAGACGGATTGAGATGTGCCAGAAAAAGGGGCGAGTATGCGAGTGGCAACTTCCAGATTATCTAGGAATATCCAGAGGTTTGTCGCAAATTTTGTAGTTGGCAATTCCAGTGCAAGCCTTGCCCCGGCTAAGGCTGCCATTGCTTCTGCATCAAAAACCTCAACCCCTTTGCCAAGAGGGATGCTTTTTTGGAGAATTTGTATGCCCCCTTGATAAGCCACGCAGCCGGCGCCAGCGAGTCCATCAGATTGTTTCGAGCCGTCAGTAAATAACATTATATCCCCAGAGGGAATCGAGCTAATAAATGAGTTAAAAGCTTGTTTAGCTATTTCCTTCGAAGCACCGCATGGGCCCCCAACCCTTGCATAAGCTTCCTCGCGGCCTTCTCGCGGTGCCCAAGGCGGAAGGGCGATTAGGTTTATTTGCTCGGCCTGAGGAAGGGCTAGTACGCGGCGGGCGAAGCGTGAAGTGGGGCGGTTAAGAGAGATAATTTTGCCTGCGCGGCGGAGTAAGGGGTGGCGAGGGTCAAGGTGACGTAAGCGGACGGTGGCAGCTGTAGTCCGTCCATTAAGCGCGATTTCTGACGGAGGAAGCCCTGACTCCCGGTGGAGTGCAGCTGTGGGAGTAGTGCGGTAAACAGGGAGAATTGCACGAGCTGATGTGAGGATAACTTTGTCTAATAGTTGAAGTAGGGAATCTACACGGTTAGAAATACGTCCTTGGGTTCCTTGTCGAGATCTGCCTGGCCACCAAGCTTCAGCTCCATAATATGCTACTGGCAGGACACAAGCAGCAGCGGCGTGGCGAAGCAAGTGGGCTGGGACACCACGGACTGTGTTACCAAGCGAGGAGAGAGCATTACTAATTTTGAGGGCCTTCGCTGCTAGCGAGCGAACATGCCACTTAAAAGAAAGTTTTTTATCGAATAAAATCCCAAGCCAACGCGTGTATGGATAACTCGGGTTTTCGGCTATCGTAAGTGGGCCAGCTCTGACCCTGGGTGTAAGTCTTGGATCCTGATCTGCTCTACGGCGAGTGAAGTGGAGTAGTTCATATTTCCCAGAATCGAAAGTTATACCTTCCGCCTGGCCCCAGTCGATTGCCTCTTGCAGGTCTCGGGAAAGTAGTGCTGCATTTTCTTGAAGTGTGGATGAAGTTCGAAGGAGAGCAACGTCATCAGCATAACCAAATTTGTTTTTGGCTGAACCTAGGAAAAATAAAGGAGAGAGGTAAAGCATAAATAGAATAGGGGAAACTGGGGATCCCTGAGGTAACCCACAGTGGACCTTAGTTTCGGGTCCAACCGACCCATCTAGTCGAATCCTCACTACCCGGTTAGTAACAAATGAGGTGACCCAAAGAACAACGTTTTCAGGCCAGCCTTGTTCTCTGAGACGGCGCACCAAACGTCCTGGGAGGATGCCGTCGAAAGCACCCTTGACATCCAGAGTTAGTACCGAGGCGGTGAGTTTTCTGCTTAATGCAGTCTCCACATCATGAACCAGACAGGTTGTGAGGTCAGTCGCTGAGCGTAGAGGCGTAGCTCCGAACTGTTGACTCGCCAACACTTTCCCATTGATCGCAACCCAAGACAAACGCCGGGCGACAATGCGTTCGAGGCCTTTTCCCAAAACGGAAAGGAGGGCTATTGGACGAAAAGAGCGAGGGTTTGACTTGTCTAGTTTGTTTGGTTTACTTACCATGACAAGAATAGCCTTTTTGAAACAGGTAGGGTGGAATCCTACATTTAGGCAGAACCTGAATAGATTAGTCACTGCAGACCCGATTAAAGACCATCCCTTTTTAAGGATTGCCGTAGGGATCTCATCTTCGCCAGGCGCTGTGTTGCCGGCTCCTAGAATTGAATCTCTTATCTCGTGAAGAGTGAGATCAGGGAAAGGGAGGATCGCGCGCCCAACCGTGGGTGCATCGAGCGGTATGTCGTCGGCCTCAGATGTATTTCGAAGAAGGTTCCTAGTCAACATATCCCGCTTATCTTCCAGTGAAACCACGGGGGCGGCGGCAGCATTTGTGGGGTCTCTAAGAGGTGGAGTTCGGAAGGATCCAACCGAGCGGTGCCAGTTGACCATCTTGAATACGTCTTTGGCCGAAGAGGCTTGATCTAGTAAGTTTCGGAAGAACTGCCTTTTTGCCCTGCGAACAGCTATCCGAAGCTCTTTTCTTGCGGCAGCGCAGGCTGTTGGGTCTTGTGATTTTCTTCGCGCAATCCTGTGTGCTCGAGCTGCGTCTCTACACTCATCATTCCACCAGGGTTGTCCAGTTCCTCTCCCGAGCGCTCGTCGGGCTGATCCTCTGAAAGCGTTCTGTAGGGCGGAGCAGAGACTTTCAGCGTAAGTGTCGAGAGTTTCTGGCTGTGGGTGCACCGGTAAACTGGGCATGCGTGCCAATTCTACTTGGAGGAGAGAGTGAAAGAGGTTCTCGTCTAAAGTATCGAGTTTGAGACGAGTAACGGGCTCTTGGAAGCGGCTGTCCCAGGGGATAATGGTGCCGATCGGCAGGTGGTCAGACGTGACGTCAAGCTCAGGTATGATGGCCGACTCTGCACCAGCCAGGATTAACGAGTTAGACGCGAAGGAAAGATCAAGTACGTTCCCCCTGTTGTGGGTGGGTACATCAGCTTCGGAGATTAGTGAAATGGAGTTTAAATCTGTCCATTCAAGTAGGCTTTCTGCAGCAGACTGGTTAGTGGTCACTGATGCCTGCCATCTGGTATGTTTAAGGTTAAAATCTCCTGCTAAAAACGTGCGGCACCGAAAGATGGAGCGCGGAAGGTTTAATAGAGCTCTTACAGCTTCCCCTTCTGCAATGGAGCCAGAAGGCGCATTGTATACATTAACCACTAACATTTTTATCCCAGATGGCGCTCTAACTTCAAGGAAGACGATGTCTTGCGCGGCAGGGCTATGAGGGGGTAGAGGTCGGAGTTGGTAGGTCTGGAGGCCAATGCCTTTTCGAACGTAGGTAAGGACCCTCGGGCGGGTTTCCCAGCTATCAATTGGAGCGAAACACTCATATGAGGAAATACGCTTGGTTATTCGGCGCTGACGGTCGCGAGAGATGAAAGGTTCTTGGATAAGGATAATATCATATTTTTGTTCGTTTGCAAATTCCAGGGCAATTTCGTGTGGAGTGGCTCCTCTGCAAACGTTTACTTGGAGAAGGCGTAGTGGTCTCTTACTCTTACGATGTCTATAACTCATCTCTGTCGGATAACGGTGAGTATGGGTTCTCGGTGATGGCCGTAGAGAGCGGTAGAGAGGGGGAAAAAGCCCGCACCAGCTGATTCGAACTGGGCATATCTAGCTGCATTGCAGTGGTAGTCGGGGAGGAAAAGGGGGATTCGAAGGAAATTTAGGGAAAGTCTCTTCCGTCATTACGTGATCTTCTGGTGCAGATGGTGCAGGGCGGCGTAAGCATCCAACAGTTGCACTAAGGCTAAGTCTTGCTGCTGCAGAGGTTTGACGGATCTGGGAGATCTGCTCTTTCGATAGCTTTAATCCATTGCGGCGGGGTCGGAGAGGGCATTCCGGGGCGTCCGCAGGGTGAGGTCCATGGCAGTGGATACAGCGTGGAGTACAGTGGTGTGGATGAGGGCCACACTGCTGGTGGTTTGCCTCTAAGTGCTCAATTGAGCCACAGAGGCGGCAGCGGGGGGCACGAGAACATATTCTTTCATTGTGCCATTGGAAACAACGACTACACTGGATGACTGATGTTCTTTTTGCCAGTTGTCGAGATAGTACCTCAACCCCAAAGAGATAAAACTTTCGCGGAAGGATGGTTTCAATGGGGAAGCGGGCTATATATCTTGCTGAGGAGGAATAAGGGGATTCTATGCTCCCTTTTGTTTCGTGTACTGAGGTGGGAGAGAGTCCTTTTTCTTCAGTAAGCTCTGCGCGTACAAGGTCTTCAGTGATAGGGTAATTTGTGAGCTGATTATTATCATCTAATGCCGTGAAGGATCGTGGGATAGACGTGAGGAGGTAAGTCACAAGGTTCTGGGCCTTTTCGATTCCAGTGGAGCCCTTAAGTTTACCTTCTTTTATTCCTACGGAGAAGAGTGACTCTAGTCTGGATGCGGCGTCCTCGGAGGATGGGCGCAGGGCAATGCCAGATGGGACATGTTGTACTTCTTTCAATAGGGCAGCGTTTGGCCCTAGAAATTTGCGGTAATGAAGAAGAAGGGGGTATGCAGAGATTAAGCGTTCTGTCGCGTCCTGCTCCAATCGGAGGAAAAGACGGTCATCTGTATTTGGAGAGATATCATTCTGCCTCTGGGCCTTAGCTGGCCTGCGTGGCTTAGTACTAGCGAGGTTCCCATGTCCTCTAGCAGCTACGTTGGCGTATGAGGAAGGCTTCGTCGATTTGGGAACCGGTGGCGGGGTGTGTCTTTGTACAGCTGGTGTCTGTTGGCGAACGGATCTTGTGTCAGTGTTCCCTCTCTGAGTGGTAGCAGTGTTGGGTAAGCCCCTGACGTGGTTGTCGAAAAACACTTGGGCAACTTCTTGAACGCGTTCGATGAAAAGTTGGTAAGTGTGTGCCAAATGTTGTGGGATAATAGGGGCATTGGCGCCGCGGGAAGCTTCATCCAAGGCAGAAGCTACTCCACCGAATATGAGCGTAGCTTCTTCGGTTCTGGTAGTGGCTGCCGCAGTTGTTAGCAGCAGTGTTTCTGATAAGGATCTAGTCCCGCCCCCAGGAGGGTGCTGGGATGGTTGAATAGGTGGCATGATGCCAAGCCTGATTAGGTGAGCGTATTCACTTTACGAAGGTGTAGTTGGATATGAATGAAGCCCTGAGAATATACAATGGAATAAAGATGAGTGTAGCAATGGCTGGTGGCTGGGAATACGAATTAGTTTGACTTGTTCTCTCTACATTTACACCATTGATCACGTGACAACTGCCGATCTGCGCATACAAAAGTAATTAAAAAAAAACTCTCCTACAGGGTTTCGACGAAGTCTAGCGACGTTACTATATAACAAAGAGCTGATTCAGGCCACTGACCACCCTACAGTTGTTTGCGCATCTAGTCAAATCTTTACCCCTTCTTCGTAGTAGGGGCTCCCACTAGAAGTAGTATCCTAATAGAGGCCTAGTGGAAAGATGCTCTTAAATTTGTATTTAATACTCAGGATGCGAGGCAAGAAGACCTTGGTCCATCTATTATATTGTGAGTCATCTAGACACTGAATCATCTGGTAGCTTTTTAAGGCTGGGCACGTCGTTTCACACTGCTGTGCGCGGGCACGACGTTTAAGGAAACAAATAAATATATATATTTCCCTCTGGGGAATATCCTCACTGGTATGAATTACAGTCGCCTCTCGTAATAATGTGGGGCAAGACTTAAACAAGGGCTCTCATGGACAAATCCAATTAAATCCTCTAATGAGGAGTTTTAAGTCTTGCCCCACATCGTTACAACGAGAAACGAGAGTATTGAGTGATAGCCTCGGACTTAACTTTGCTCAAATTTGAGTTGGCCTTTGAATTTGCCAAAACAAATTCGCTGAAGGGGTTCGGTCATACCATCAGCCACCTTGTTGCTTGTCGGCACATATGTTACTTGGAGACGTCCGCTTTTGGCAAGATCGCGAACGTACTGATGACAAATATCTATATGCTTTGAACGCTCGTTTAAATGCGGACTCTTTGGAAATGCGAGTGCTCTCATGTTGTCACCAAATATTTGCACCATTTTTCGGTCAGGGCCAATATATTTTTCACGTCCTACGTGACGAAGAAATTGAACATGCCACCGATCATGCTTTGCACATGCCGAAAGGGCCACGTACTCTGATTCACAGCTTGATGTAGAAACAACCCTTGATTTCTTACTCGACCACGTAATCGGTCATCCATAAAACATGGCAACGCTACCGGAGATACTTATTCGGTCGGATTTATTGTTTGCCTAATTTGTGTCGGAGTAAATGGGCAAATATTCCCCAGCTTCCCCAGGACCTAATCGCAATGTGTGCTTCATTGTTGATTTTAAGTAATGCAAAAGGTTCTTCAACGCATGTCCATAGTGCTTGGCTGGGTCGCTCATGAATTGACTAAACTTTTCAACCACAAATGCAATGTCAGAACACGTAAAGATCATTGCATATAATAGGCTACCAATCGCTGGTTGATATTCAGACACATCAATTCTTTCATCCTTTACGGTAGCAGGGTGTTATAATTTTAATGAAGATATGTCGAGCCTAATGGATCAGGGAATATTAGATTGGCTCTCGGGAGTATCGGTGCATGATTTTTGGAATTGGTTTCGGGAGCGTCGGCCTACGGAAATGGAGATTAGTATTTCGAAATATCTTGTAATTATTGATGGTCTGTTATTGTTTATTTGTCGGAAGAGTCGGCGCACCTTCATAAATAAGACGAGAAGGACACGATGTATCTTCAGCTTCGCAATTTTTATTCTTTCTACATATCTATCAATTAGTGGTTTTATCCATTACCTCCTCTGTCGGTCTCATCCACAGATCTTCTAAACTTGAATTTTTATCCGAGGAACGAGGATTTCTTACTTACGGAACTTTTAGCGTGAAACTAGTGAACTCTAAAAATGATTGGCTGTGAACCCCTGGAACAAAAAGGCCGGTGGGTCCGCTTAGTAAGCGACCCCTTTCTTCTTCTTCAACATCACACAGCACCAAGCGCTTCGACCCACGACCCACGAACATGAGCAAGTTATGTAAACGGTGCGAAGTCGAACGTGATCTTTCTGAATTCAACCAGTTCAAAACTGGAAAATTCATGATTGGCTGAAAATCAAGCTCACGTGTTCCTCGGATATATACTTGGAGCTCCGCTCCGCCGAGATTCCATTTTATCTTTGCTTATCTTCATCCTTACGTGTACCTTATCTTATCCTCTATCTTAAACTCATCTTTTACTCCCTCTTTCGAACGGTCGCTCACCTATCTCCCCTCGAAGACGGCGATTTACTCTCCCTTCCGAGTCTCGCCGTAACACAGGGTGGAGTGACTCGTAGTGTTGTATTATCGACATCGGCGATATACAGCACCGTGATATGGATCGCATCATGTGCACTATACCGCACGTGTGAGCTCAGGTGATAGGCCGTCCATAATATGTTTGCTGTGTTTGATACAGTGGGTCAAACACTAAGCGAGAATATTCGTGTATAAATAGTGGACTCTTCGCACAATGTATTTAGATATTTATTCATCATCCATTTCTTATTTATTACACAATATCAACTTATACCACATTCATCCAGTTCACAACAGTGACATCTTTGCAAAGGTCAGCACATGATGATACCTCCCAAATCTCATAACTGTAACACGTAGCCAACAGCTGCTATCTTCTTGGCTTTATGCTTTCCAGTCGTGATCCCAAATTTGTCAAAAACAGTTGAAAGGTATTGCTCTTGGTCAATATAGAGGGTTCGCTTTGTTCGATCACGCGTAACTCTAGCCTCATGAATCTTTTCAATCTCCCCCAGATTCTTGGCCTTGAACCTTGCGGAGAGAACTCAAAAAACTTTTGCAATTGAGTTTTCGAGCGAGCCGCAGCAGTAGCTATATCGTCTGCATAGACCAACAGAATAACTCTAGTATGGTTAACAAGTAGGCAAGGCTCAGCAGGACTTTGTTTGAACCCCCACTTGATCAATTCTGCTTTGATTATCTCATGCCAATCACGTGTTGTTTGTTTTAATCCGTACAGACGTCGCAGAGCTTTGAGGAAGTTTCTAGGCTGAATAGAAGCGCCTGGTGGTGGCTCAAAATAGATATTTTGTTAAAGCTCTGACTCTGTAAATGCATACTTAATATCGAAATGCCAAAATTCGAGAATTTCTTTGGCGGCAGTACTGAGAAATAACCTAAGCGTATCCATTTTTGCTGTCGGAGCATCATAGTTAAGGCGATAAGCTTGGCTCAATCCTCTAGCCATAAGCCTAGCCCTAGGGCTCTCAACTGATTCATCAATCTCTCTTTTTACGAATACCTATTTCATGGAGACCAAATTGGCATCGGCTAATCGAATAACCTCTGTTATGGTTATGAGCTGATGGACGGGATGTTGGATACTGAATCTATTGCAATACATGGAGGATAGTGAATACTGATGATAAGAATAGATATGGAATAAATACTGAATGCGTATTGTAATTATGGATAATCTATCTAGAGACATAACAAGAGGAAAGGATATCTTGTATACAAGAGGTGTGTATTAGCACACTGGTCCCTTGATTCCATAATTAGATCATGGAATCTTCTAGTATCAACTTGTATCTTTGAGATCAAAGCTTCTACCAAATTCTCCGGTGTTCCACCATTGCCAAATGCGACAGTTTCCTTCACTCTTCTGATGATCCTCATAATCTCAGCCGAGCCAGCACAACAACCTCTTTCTATGTTCTATTTTCTTTTAGTGACCTGAGCTTTTCTTGAATCGTTTCTTGCAATTCTTGTGCATGACTGGAGTCGTGAATTGCATCAAAATACGATCTGGGAACTTTGATGGCTCCTTCATCAGTTGTGGAAAATGCAGATTCATTTGTGAGGCCACTATTGTCCTCATAGATATAAGCCGCTATCATGGCTCTAGAAATTTTGTGAATTTGATTATCATCATCAGCGGTTGAATCCGACCTCTTGCGCTCTGACTTTGTGAAATATCGTGGGGCCTTCGTTTTAAATCCTGAGAGCGCGATCGTCTTCATTTCCTGATAATTAAGTCCTCTTGCACTTTGATTCAGTGACATCTTGCAGAATAATTTAGCACGGTGACAGAGATTGTCGGGGTTGATCAGCAGCTACTTCGTGAACTTCGACTGGAATCAATTTGGAGGTATCATCTTCAATCTTGTCCAAAGTTTCCATAGACTTTATGTTTCCTCTTTTCATAAGCTATACTGGTTTCGTCGCCAGTGCTGAGGCTAAGTCAGAAACATCAGCAGCTGAAGTTATAGGACTGTTAGGGGAAGCAGTTTTCGAGTCGGTACTAGGTGGAGCTTCGGCAATAGTAATGACAGGAGCAGCAAAAGTACATCGACAAGAACCTCCGGCAATAATAACAGATGGAGCCGTAGAAGTAGTGTCAAGAGAATCTTTAACGGTAGTAATAGCAGAAGTCCAAGTAAATGTAATTGTGGATTCTTTCTTTGGCCGTCGTCGTGGTTTACGGTGAGGTATTACATGAGGTGTTCTATTGGGCCCGGCTTCGCAACTCCTTAAACGAAGACCTATCGAGCCCACTATGACCATTTCATCAACGACAACTGTCAAACAATGGGTTGTTTGGAACCGACCAAAACCTTGTGTTGAGAATTACTAGGTGTTTGGTTGATAAATATTTTAGAGTTACTTGTTTTTGATATGGACATAGACGTTTCGCCTGGAATATGGTGATAAGCAGTCTCAAATTTCCGACTGAAAATGTTCCGTTTTTAGATACGAGTAATTTGTTTCGTGGGGGCGTGTTTGGAAGTAAGCAACAAATAGCCTTTTTCCTGAAAATAAATAATCTAGATAGAGACATGGAGAGAGGACAATGAACACCATTTTACATCTTACATTTTTCTCAATTGACTCTCTGAGTCTAACAACTCAACTTGACCTGAATGAATAGCCCAACTCAGGAGAATATATAAGTTGTTTTATTGAGTCAGTGTGCCCAACAAATACTCCTACTCTACCAGTATTGACTAGCTTATCATGACGCTGACTAGCGGGTATAATTTTAGGCTTGATGTAAGTGTAACATTTGCTCCCCCACACTTTAATGTGATCAATTGACGGAGTTACTCCTGTCCAAGCTCCTTCTGGGCATGTAGTTTTTCCATTAATAGTCGGCCCTGTATTTGTTCGGTTCCTTGAATATGCATCTCTGTTATAGGTTGATAGGGTTGTGAGGGTGATTGGCGACTTGTCTAGTGATGGTGCTGTCCTTCGATGGAATAGTCAATTGTGTGAATGAATGGTAAGTACGATATAAATGGTTCTACTGAATGCGTATAGTGGATGGAATATCACCTTGATGGTCACGATGGAGACTATTACTCTTGCTGCTCTGACTTTGGCAGTATCTATCTACATCTTTCCTCCAATATCAAATATCCGATGCCTACTATGAAACTACTATGCGAGTTCTATTATTGTATAAAGAAGATGTTATACATGACTCATTAGTTTCAGCAACTCTGTCACTTGGCACCTTATTCATAAACTTCAAACTCCAGATATCCTTGAGTCATAACCGAGTCAGCACAACAATCTGCAGTGACTGCTTTATCCTAGAACTCTAATGGTAGACCAGCATCGCTTAGTATGGCACGCATATTGGCCTCGGCTGTTCCAATATTACGTTCCGTTGGTTCATTTTGGTAAGAGGACGCAATCGTTGTAAACTGTGCCTCAGTTCCCTGTGTAACCCTCCAGTTTTCGATAGTCTGAACAAGCTCCGGTGCATTAACTGATCTAGCAGCGTTGATCTTGGTATTAGCCTGCAACTCAACAGCCATCTTCCACTCTTCAAGAGTAGTCTTAGCTTCGCCTTTTGTTTTTAGAACACGAATTCAGTTTTTGCGTGTGGATTTATCGATAATAAGAAGGAAATGCCTGTTTCCCTGAAGTGATGCTGGAAAAGGACCCGTCATATCAAACTGAATCAATGCCAGTTTAGATGCTACATGATCTGCAAGAGCTTTTGGAATGCTGTTTTTCATTTTTGCTAAAGCACACACCTCTCAAATATTGATGCCTTTTGGGATCCTAATTGGCCTATTGAGGTTTGTAATAGTGTGTAATTTTTTGATCTTCTTTGGGCCAAGATGAGCAAATCATCGGTGGAAGAGGAGGTATCGATCTTTATCAGATTCACTCAAGTCACGCGGTAATGGAGTTACTGGGGCTTCTATATTGCCATTACCATTTGATGGGCTATCAATGGGTAAGTTTTGCTCATTTGAGATATTAATGTCCCAATCAATACTCGAAAAGGCTGTTTCGCGAAGACAGCTTGAGACATGATTCACGATATATAATCCGTTCTCCATTTTAGCTTTGACAATAATTTTTCCTTTCAGCTTAAAATACTTCCAGTTTAAATTAGATAAACCAACCAGCCCAGATTCACATAAACGTCTGGCAGAAAGTAATTTGGTACCCAAGTTAGGGACAAACAGTATATATTTGAGCAGCATTGATGAGCCTTCTTTGCAAGCTACTTTAACAGCACCTTTAGCCTTTAAGTGGAGGATCCCTCTCCCAACCTGAATTCGTCAACGTTTAATCGGTTTCAATTATCTGAAGAGAGATAGTTGGTCAGATATGTTTGAAGAGACGCCAGTGTCTGCTGGCCAGGAGGAAGGCGCAATCTTACTAATATCTTCTTGGGAAAGATTACGGACTTAATCAGAGTCTGACTCTTCTAAATTATCAGTGGGTGATTCTGAGGAATCATCATAAACAGCTTCTTATCCACAAGTCCCTTTTTGACGTTTTTTGTTTGTCTACCGGGAGGATTTCTTGGACAAGCGAGGTATTTTCTCCTGCTTGCGAAGATGGTTGCTGAATAGTTAACCAGCTAGCTTCACATGTTTACAAAACCGAAAAAGGTGATCTTCGTGACAGAGGTGATACTCTAAGCCAGAGTTTTCATCTAAATCAGAGTCAAATTTCTGCTGACGTTTATTAGAGCCTTTAGGATTAGCGATTGGGAAGTGCGCCGCCTCTGTGGCTTCCTCTTCCCGTAGGTTTATCTTAGGCTCAATTAGCATATCCGTTTTTTCTTGGATCGTTAAATTCGGCTGTGCTATGAATGTGCGAGTAAGCGGCTTAAAAAATTTAGGGAGAAACCTAGTGCGGATTAGAAAGAGTGCTTCATCCGGATATGTCTGCGTAGGATTGGAATTCGCAGCGGCTAGTTTTTGACGATAGTCCTTCAGTAAAGAACAAGCAGCGGAGATGCCTTTATCTCCGTCGAAAGTGAATGTTCGAATCCTGTCTTATACTGGAATGACGTGGATTGACTTGTCTTTTGCTACTTGGCTTTTAAGGAGTTCCAGAATCCTTTGATATTCGACTCATATTCCCCACTAGAAACCTTTTCTTCTCCTAACGACATGCTAATTACGTGGAACGCTTTAGCTTGATCGCATTCGAATGTCTTTTTCTTTTCCAAGTCGTAAGATACACGAAGCTCTCCGAATTTGGCGGTGAGATTTTCAATTACGGATTTAGCAGGGTCTTTAGAATTGCTACTGTGGGCTGGTGTGTTTTTGTCGAGCTTTGGAATCCAAGCATACTCTTTAATGATAGTCTCTGCCACTTCGTAGAGATCCTTTCCTCGCAATTCGAAAGTCATGTCCTGTTGATCATGATTTCCTTTTGTTTAATTGGTTAAATGCTACTCCTTAAAAGTCTAAATGTTTTATGCATATATGTACTATATTTAGCTCCTTTTCTAAGTGTCGGTTAAGCGGCTTTCGCGTAAGCTCGGTATCGGGCTCACCGAGCAGTTAGGAAAGGGGGTCGGAATAACCGAAGTTCGAGCAAGCATCGGGAATACCGAGGTTAGAGGCTTGACGTCACTGACTCTTGAGATGTAGTCGGCTTCACCGAAGTACTGATAGCAGAGTTGTTCTAGAACGAAGAAAAGGAGAAGGAAAAAGGATTGGCAAAGTTTAATGTCTACATAAAAGGCTAGATAGATCCAGAAAGAAAGGAGGGCACTTCTGAAATAAAAAAACATTGACTGAAATCTTTCCGATTGACATGTCCTGAAACTAGACCTTGTGGTTATCGCGGTCGAGATCAGGTATTCGGTACTTTTCAACTATATCAACCATTTTGTTACGCTTGACTGACCTTGAGGATAGTTGTGAAAGTGAAATTAAAATAAAACAAACGCTGCCCACGCTCTTAGCGTCCCTATCGAATCTATCGAGCCGTGGCAGTCAATCTGTACTCCTGATATTCCAGAATGAAACTCTCGAATCCTTAAAGTTTGCTCATGCTCTTATTATTCCTGTTAGACCTTTCGAGCCGTGGCACTAATGCACGATTATGTCTAAGCTTGAATCTATAAAATTAATCCCTAAACGCCTAAAACTGGGTTTATAACCTATTGAGGAAATGACTCTATGTAGTAAAGAAGCGTGGTGTATGATTCAATATATTGTCTCGATATCAATAAATTAAATATATTATTTACACAAGTGGGAATATAAAATATTATAGTCTGGCAATACAATGTAACACTTTGGCTCCCTAAACGTGATATTCTTGACAATAAAACACTAAGTGATTCCAATTAATTGCCTTGTTCTGTTTGTCAAGAGAAAGTGTTGAAATTTGAAAGACTAGAGCAAAATGTGAATTAATCCTAGTATATTGAATATTTCATAGAAAGTCTATGAAAAGCTAAAATAACGAGACCAAATCAAGCTACCACTGAATCTGGGATTATATGAGTGTCAATGCCTAATGTTTGCCACACCAAGAGCACTGACAAGAGCATCCCCAGCTCTAAGCTTCACTTCCAAAGCCAATTGCCCCATATTTTTTTGCCGGATTCTTCAGTCAAGTCTTTTGATTTCTGTATAGAGAACCCTTCAAGCTGATTTGCGGATTGTAATCTATCTTCGGTATTACCACCTTGATTTTTATCACTAGACCATGGTTTGTCTTCTTTAAATGTTGTTTTGACAGTTTGGTGGCCATCTGCAAACATCTGACGTTGCTCCAGCGACGTTCTAATGTTGCCATCTTGATCAATTCGTTGTATTAGTGAGGTCTCGGAAGATACCACAATATTAGAATCGTTCTTTGGATCTAATATGCGCTTATTCACTTCGGGCTTCCCATCATTTATGAGCTTGTCATCAAAATTGAACTTATTTAATACATCACTCAAGCTAGGTGATATTTTTTTCAAAAGGGTTTCATACTCATTGTAAATTGGCTCAAAAATACCGCCAATAAAATAATCTTTGATATTTCTATCTCCTAAGTATGGAAAGGCCCACTTTGTAGATAGGTTATGCTCATCGAATTCGGCATGGAGACCAAATATTTCGTTGTTAGATCGATAATTAATAAATGGTGCTCGTTGAAAAGGACAAGAGACAGAAATATTTTCTCTTTGCTGAAGGAGTCCGACGTGATAGAGTTCCTGGATCCAATCAAGATAATCATGTACACTAATTACTGGTCTGTTTCTTCTGATCATGTCTGCAAGATTCCAGCCTGGAAGAGACTCACTAGTATTTTTCTCCTTGGCAAAGCTTGTCTCTATCAAATCCCGAAATGCATGACAATAGGGAAACCGGTAATCTTTAGGATCATATTTTGAATCGATTGATAGTTTGATAGGCGAATATGGCGAAACAATTAAATAGGGGAGTAGAGAGTACTCAGAGCGGAGGACTGAAGACCTATTCAATTCATCGTTTAGAGTAAGCTGGATTTTTTTCATGATATTTAGTCTTCCAGACTTAATCATATCATGAGCGGCGAACAGCGGCATTCTATTAACGCCTGGTGGATGAAGACCGAAGATATCGCCTTCCCCAGTAGAGCGGAAAGAATCTATTCTTGTCCAAGTAGATTTTGTATCAGAAGAATGTTGAAGATGAAATAAAGCATTTGAAACTTGTGAATACAGTGGTACATCTTTTGTGATATCTTTTTCACTGTGCTGTGTGCTTGCTGAACTTCCTTCACTATTGTGAGAGATGGATTCCTGTGGAAACTTCTTTACAGGAATTTCAACCTCATCTGTTGATATCATTTCCCGCTGACTTTTGTACACAGATGGACGGTCTCCAAAATATTCATTTCGCTCTAAGCTATTATTTACTGAACGTAATTGATCCAAGTCGGTTTGTCTGGTAAAGGCCAATGGTATTCCAATAACATCTTGCAACAACGAGCGGACCTTGGCATTGGTGTAATTTCGAAAGTGTTGAAAAGATGAATCGGAGTTAGATAAATTGAACTTTATGTCTTTGTTATCATCTGGAAGTGTGTTCATGTTGACTATGTCCCAGTCCATTACTACTAATATTGCAAGTTGAACAATGCTTAGCAGTCGTAGCAGAAGTAAAGAATCGCCAATGACGCTGATCTTGCTTAGTGCCAGCAGATGCAGGATTTACTGGGATTGTATTATTAGCAGCTACAGTCGCCTCTCGTTGTAACGATGTGGGGCAAGACTTAAATAAGGCTCCTCATTAGAGGATTTAATTAGATTGGCCAATGAACGCCCTTGTTTAAGTATTACCCCACATCGTCATAACGAGGGGCAACTGTAGACTTTTTTTTTAAAATCATTTTTGCGTATGCAGCCTGAGGCTATGACGCGCATGATTACGGAAGATATGTATGTGACGCAGAATGACACTATTTGACGGTTGGAACGCTCATACTCAGATTTCATTTGCAGATACCACTACGAGAATAATGCCTGGCGACTTGTACTCTCTTCCGTGAATGCCCACCACAGGGAAAAGCGAGAAAAACCTGCGGTTATCTGTGTATACTTTCGTCATCCCACGAATACAGTATCATCGCGAGAGAAGTGGCGTGAGGGTCTCGCTGGATTCGAACCAGCTTTCTCCTGTCTCAAGTGGGGCATGTGTATAAGCTACCCAGACTCTACTTGGGAGTATGGCCTGAACAGTTTACCACTGCCCCATCCGACCCGACTTTAGACATTGCTGATCAGTATTTATTTAATAAATCAATCTTGCGTATGAAGCCTGAGGCTATAACGCGAATGATTACGGAAAGTGTGTCGGATGTCTCAGTTTTACATTTGGAACACTCAAACTCAGATTTCACTCGCAGATACCACTATGAAAATAACGCCCCACGGCATGTTCCGATTTTCGTGATTACCCACTACAGGGAAAAGCGAGAAAAACGCTTGGCTTTCTGAATATGCTTAGGGGAACGAAGACGGCGTTTCTACCTGTACGTGGTGTCCCCTACGAACCTGTAGTTTTTCTCCAGAGCCAACAGAAACACGCATTACTTGGCCACGGGGGGAAAAGTCACCCAAATGAGTTTCCGGGGCGCATCCGGCTCCCGTTATAGTGGTGATGGATTAGACTAAGTTGGCCCCTTTTTACCAAGAGGAATTCTCACTTTTTACAAACATTCTTGCATTATACTGTCTCCCGAAGAAAGAGCACCGCTACCTGAGCGCTGGTGGTGTCAGTAAAAGGAGGATATCTGGACTATGGGATATTAGGGAGATACAGATAGGGATACGCACCTCGTGTGGCTATGGTGTCTAGGCCTCGCTTGGCTAGGGTTGCAGGTTTTTTCGGGTTTTTTCAGACTTTTTCCTGCGTACTGTCAAGGTGTGGACTTTAGCTCAGACCACGTGATATCGCTTATTTTAGTATGGGTTTCGCACACTGTAAATATCTATCGATGCTCTACAGTGTTGTGACACTTAAGGCAAGACAGCTAAGAACTCAGATAAGAAGTTTAATAAAGCTAAAGAGCTACTCTTAATCTACAAAGGCAATTTATATCCTTGGTTATATTTACGCGAGCCGTGAAGTAAGTGTAAGCAATGCGCAGTGACTCCGTTACTCCGTGGGTATCATCCAACACCGTGCCCTAATTGACTCCCATATTACCAATAATTAACATGTAGGCTGCCTTCTCTGCTTGTAGACAATCTATTCCACCTGATCTGACATAGTCGATCAATCTCAAATTCCCATTCCCGTGACACGTACCGGTTTCCATGGATGCTCTCTTTCTATATTTTTGAGCAAAAGGTTCCGTAGAAAAGGTGGCTGAATTATACGGGAAAGTACTGACCTAAACGGCTACCCGTCATGGGTCAACGTATCAATGATCTTTTTTTTTTTTTTTTTTTAAATCGTATTGTATTCAGCCTCATAGCTATGACAAAAGATTTAAATACATTTTTTTTAATTAACCTTTTTCCCTGTATCCCTAACTCCGCCCTCCTTTGACACTAGTCTTGTCTCATAACTTAATGAAGACTATCAAACATTTGTTCCATCCGGTGGTTGCACTCCTAAGCAAATATTTAGCAATACAATTTTTTTTTTTTTTTAAAAAATTTTTTCTTAATGGAATGGTTGGGCTGTTTTTTGTTAAATAGAAAAATAAAATAACTTATGACATAAATCAATTTTAAATAAATAAATAGAAAGATAATGTAGATAAAAATTCAAAAGTGTCGGAACGATTAATTCGGTTGAGTCTATTTTGGGTTTGGAGTTGGTGGTCCCTGCATGATGTATAACAGTTTTCTTTGTAATTCCTTTACATCGGGTAAACTATTATCCGATGATAGATACCAACTTCGTGGCTATAGTTTAGGGGAGAGATATAATATAATCAATCGAACCTAATTGAACAATTGTTCTCATTACGTACTGCAGTACTTTCATAACTTCAAGTGAACCTATCGGCTTGTAGCGTATGACCTTTGTCATACCAACAAAAAGAAAGCATTCTTATTTTGTAACGTGAAGTGATTCATAGAATGTAATTGTGCTATGTGTAATTTTCAATTTGTGGGGATTTATATTTTGAAGTGCACTGACTGGATTGTAAGAATTTCAGAAAACAGAGTCTACCAACTTTGGTATTGAAGTGAATGGCCAGATTTAGTGGTTGAAGTCCATCAAATTCCTTTTTCCTCTCTCCATCAAAATAGGTGCAATCAAGTATCAGATGTGGCAAAGTTTGTTTCTCCTTGTTACAGAAGTTACAAATGTCACTATTTACTTTCCCAATCTTGTAGAGATAGGCCAGGTTGTTCCCAATCCCAGTTTTTGCCTGAAAGTATGATGACTGAGCACCTCTACTGAACATATTCAGATTCAAAGCCTTAGATTTGAAGATAGGTATAGATATCCTTGCAGATGTCTTGTAAAATCTGCCGAGTCCAATGGCCTTTCTGCCTTCTTCTTTTCTTAGCAGTTGCTTTCTACATTCAGTTTGCCAAGTTATGAGAATTTGTTTTCTTATTTTTTCATTTAAAAACGAATAAGACGTAGACATGTCTTTGGATAAAATCGGTTGGTCCAGACCTTCCTTGCAAGATTGTCAGCTGGTTCATTGCCCTCAATTCCTCGATGGCCCGGACACCAATGTAGTTGTAGATCGATCTTATTACTCTCAGATCTAACCTTATGTGAAAAGAAATTAGGAGCTTTGGAAATTCTGAGTTGAGCAGCTTGGCTGTCAGAAAAAAGGAAACAGCTTGCTTTGGGTATTGTTGCAGAAATATGACTTAAAGCCTTATAAATTGCGTAGGTTTCTGCGTCAGTGATACCAATGCATCTACCAATAGTGAATGAAAGACATTTAAGCTCCCGGGTACAAGGAAGATAGGTAGAAATGCCTATGGCAGCACCTTTGTCCTTGACCAAGGAGCCATCAGTATATACAATAAATGAGGAAGGAGGGATAGTCTCTAATAGATTCATATGATAGTTTTTTGCTGAAGACTTATCAAGTTTGCTTATAGTGATATCCAAGGAGTTACTCATCCATGGCGGGGACCACTTGACATTTAGAGGCTCCAACTTAGATGTTATGGAGAACTTCTTGAGTAAAAGAGCTAATCTATGAAGTTGACTGCTAGGATTTTCGTCCAAGGAAGCAAACATACTCAGATCTATTGAGTGGCAAGAAGAAGAAGGTTCATTTTGTAATTTACAAGATAATGAAATGTAAAGGGGGTGGTGAGCTTGCATTTTCAGGATACGTAACGCGTAGAAGGCAGCCTGTTTGAAATGTCTGAATCTGATTGGGAGAAGGGCCGCTTCAACTTCCAAGGCCTTGCTCGGGCTACTTCTGTAGGCACTTGTGATTGAAACAAGGGCTTGATTTTGTAACTTATCACACTTGTGAGTCAGTTTTGCTGTACCATATTTATCATACCAAAGCACTGAGCCGTAGTCTAAGACAGGAATAATACAGGACTGATAGAGTTGCCTCAACGCATTAAAGCTTAGTCCCTTGGATTTAGAAGAAAGTTGGAAAGCCTCTGCATAGCCCCTTGTGCTAGATGGAGTCTTTTTTCCACATGATCTTTGAATGATAAGTTGTGTTGCAGCCAAATCCCTAGCCACTTCACTGAAGTTTTGGGTTCCAATGAGAATTCTTCGAAGTGCGATGGCTCCAAATAGGCTTGTCGTTTTTTTGATAAATGTAATAACTTGGATTTTGATTTTTCAAACACAATTGAGAGTGATTGTGCTTTATCGAAGGGGGTTTTAACATAGGGTTGAAGGTTAGAATCATTTTTCTTCACTGAAGAAGAGGCATAGGAAATGCAAATATCATCAACATAGGAGACTTCTAGGAATTTATTCAATAGATCGATAGAGAATAGCTCGCTTGTAGAAGGAGAAAAAGCAGAGGTGAGACAGGACTACCTTGAGGAGTCCCAGTAACAGGATAAGGGTGACTCAGTTGTCCATTGAAAAGATGCCGAATTTTTCTTTGGGAGAGAAATGAGGAAACCCATGAAATGAAGTTAGCGGGGAAATTCTTCCTTCTCAAGGCTTGTATCAGCTGACTGGGCTGAAGTCTATCAAAAGCCCCCATAACGTCTAAGAAAACACAAGACACAACTCTATTTTTCGATAAGTGATGTTCGGCAAAGTTCTGAGGGAGCATAACAGCATCTATGGCTGATCTTTGTTTTCTTCCTCCCATCTGACTTGGATGAAGAAGGCCGGGTGAGATATGCGCAAGGTATGATATTCTTCTAGAAAGGAATCTCTCTGGGAGTTTGGATAAACACGGGATTAGAGAAATAGGTCTGTAGGCCTTAGGAGCTGAGTAATCGGGCTTACTTCTCTTGGGAATAATAATGCCTATGGATTCTTCCCATATTGATGGATGTTCACCACATTAAATAGAAAAGTACATGCTAATAGAAATAATTTAGGAGTGCTTTCAAGTGATTTTTTGATCATTGTCCAGTCAATATTATCCTTCCCAGGAGCTGTTTTCTTTTCTGGTACTGCCTGAAGGGGTTCATCAAGGGAGAGCTCAGGCCAGTCCCACTGGGAGCTTGCTTTTGGAGAAACAAGTCTCCGTGAAGCTGACGTTAAATGAAATGTATTTTCGTAAACATTTGGAGCGAGTACATTATCGGGGTTTGACAGGGTAGGAGACATTGAAAATTAACTAGGGTTATTGCTTGAGACTTCTTGGGGAAACAGTATGCTAACTAGAGCAGTGCACTTGTCTGCAAAAGTTGATGCTACTAGGTTCTGGCCTTGAGAGCCTCTGTATTTCAAAGTTAGTACCAAGGAAGGTCGGAAGAACTTGGGATTAGAATAGTTGAAAACTTTGGATATACTTTTTTCTTGAGCGCCAGCGAGAAAATCCTCCCAATGTTTCTTTTTCGTGAAACTTATTGTTCTGAAATAAGTATTTCTTGAGATCCTAGCCTCCTTAATGTCATTAGAAAGCCAAGACTTTTTGGCTCTCCTCTTTTTTGAGTGGTAGTCTTTTCTCATGCTGGTGAGTTGCTCAGTCCACCGTGCTTTGGAATGACTTGATGGCTTGGACATTGGAATGGCACCTTTAGACAACTTAATAATGAGGTCTTGAAGGAGACAGGCTACTTGGTCTGGCTCATTGACTAGTACTGCGTTTTGAATGAGAGATGTATAATGAGATTCAGATAGTGAAAGGTTACGGGTAAAGACCTCCCAGTTAGCCTTTTTGATGTTAAATCATGCGGATAGCAGGGGCCAGGATTAGTTTGATAGGGAACCGATGCTTCAAATAGAATTACTTCATGATTTGAACCAGTGCTTTCTCCATAGTGCCAGTTGTGCCATAGTATTTTTTGGAATCCAGCAGCAAAGGCCAGATCTATGATAGAAGTGTTCCGGGTATTTGATCTAAGGAAAGTCCCTCCATACTCTTCTATAACCTCAGGATCAACAAGGAGACTTGCCCTGTGCTCTTCTAAGAAATAAAAAAGTCCAGAAGCGGGCAAATTCGGGCTTGTAACCATAGAATTCCACCAAGGATGATGTAAATTCAGATCACCTGACAAAATAAATGGCTGACTGAAATTTAGATTTTCCTGGAAGAATCTTTGAAGTGTTGTCTGGGTATCCCCTATCATAGTCGATTTTTCATTGCATATATGGAATATGAAAAACTTCTCAGAGGCTGTAGTTATCTCCAAAGCCTGCATGTCTGGGTCACACATGAGATCAAACCTTGCTGATACATCATAAGTGGAGATTTTATTTAAGTTACAACTCTTAGCTTAATATTTGAATTGTTGTGCAGCAGGATAGTATGATATGCTGGATGAGAAAGTGTAGAGTAGGCAGCCAAAACAGAATTCCAATTTACATACGGTTCTTGAACAAAAACTAAATCAGAATTTTTTGATAGGGAAACTTCAAAGAGTGACTGTGTTATGTCCTTGCCCTTGGCAAAATTGTGTTGGCGTATTTTCAATTGTCCTGAAATGACAGTGCCTTGTAAAATTCACAATTTAGCTTTTCAAAGGCATTATGGCTGGTAGAATTTCAATTGTGACATTTTGTGGGGTGATGTTGGCAATTGTCAGAAGACTTACATGTAGAGCAGCTATGCTCTGATGTAATGTTTGCCCGAGCAAATTGCACACACTGGTGGCTTTTTGCAGAGGAGGTGATGGTGTCCATATTTTAGACATTGCTCGCATAATGTCTTTTGTGTGCTTGATTTAAAGTTAACTTCTTTCAATAGAAGCCCGCTAATTAGTACTACTGATCTGATGATTTCTGA
The DNA here is from genome assembly GCA_028751805.1 of Podosphaera xanthii. Taxonomy (NCBI): domain Eukaryota; kingdom Fungi; phylum Ascomycota; class Leotiomycetes; order Helotiales; family Erysiphaceae; genus Podosphaera; species Podosphaera xanthii. Next base: position 1,672,432 of record JAPWIX010000008.1, read on the forward strand.
CTTTTTAACTTCAGACCCGACTGTGAGGACTAGGGAGCCATGTGCAGTCTTGGGAGGGCCTTGGACATTGATGTTTGGGTTGAAATATGTGATCTCTTCTGCCATGTCAGGAAGAGGAAGATATGAAGGTAACCCATGGATAACAACAACCGGATATATCTCAACTTTCTATGCCTTACTGATAGGCCAGTCAGTGAAAACTTTATTCCACTTGGGTTGTTGCTCCAGAAGCTCTTCTGGGGTGGATTTGTGGCAAGTTAGGACGATGTTATTCCTTAGGGAGGTATGAACTCTAGAAATTGCAATCTTTCCCATAGCTTTGTTGAACTTGTCTCTGACTTGGTTAGGCTGATACAATGGTACCAGGCTTCCCTTTTTCAAGACTAATGTTATTACATTCTTACTGTGGTCTACAGAGGAGCGGGGTACGGGTCTTTCCATGCCTTTTGGTGACCATAGGTCAATAGTGGCATTAGCAGCGTCAGATGCTTTGCCTAGCGCCTGGACGTAGTTTCGGGTTGGTTGCTGACGAATGTAAGCACCTTGGGTGTTTGGGGCTGAGCTAGAGGGAGTGAATTCCCTGTTGTAAGACTGCATTATGTCTGGAATCGGGTGCGCTTGTAGATAGGTCATTGGGGCCTTTGGTAGAATAGGATCACAGGGTCGCCCATATCTTGTTGGTTTGTCTGGTTGGTTGGTAATCGTGGGTGGCTGGGCTTTTTTGTTTGACGGAATTACATCCTCCAATTTAGTATAGCCCTGCTCGGTATATCTTCGTAATATATTCAGAAAGTCTAGGAGTTGTGTTTGAAGGGTCCTATTATATGTCAGCCTGTAGGCTTCAATAATGTTATCTCTAGCAGAGTGGAGCGCCTCATCTGCAGAGGTGAAATTAGCCTTGCTGCTAGACTCTGGACAGGCATTTTGGGTCAGACCGGTAGTATTGGAAGTGGCCGTGGTTGTTCTGGGTATTGTTTTAGGTGTTGATGGTAAATTGGTTTTATTAGGACCGGAGGGATAGCTCGAAGTGTTCTTGTAGTGTAAGTGACAAATGCAATTGAATTTTTTCGTGTGCTCCGGCAAGGGTGTAACTCGGATGATCTTGTGTGGTGGTTGTAATAGATGGCTATTTGATTCAGTCCTTTTTTGGATGTCGTTGAATCTAGAATTGGTATGGGTGCTCTTTACAGATGGCCCCGAGGTGAAGTCTATCGTTGTGGTCGAGTCACGGTCTAAGTTAAAGGTGTTAGAAATCATGCTAACATCGTAGTTTTGGGTTAATATAGGAGTGAGCTTAGGAAAATTTTTGTCTCCCCAAATAGAGGAGTCAAGACTAGGCTGGGCTGCTAGATCGATTTCCAGAGAGCTGAGACAGCTAGAATCAATCTCCATCCTTGGTAGTAGTGGTAGTAGTGGTATCAATGATCTTAGGTTTGAGGTAAAAGGGGATAGGAGCACTGTAGGTGTCGTCTGGGTCATAAAAGAGCCCTAGTGTTGTAATAGTCTTTGATTATACATAGCACGAATAAACACAACTACAAACAAACAAATCTGAATGTGCTTTTGTCATCTCACGATTACGATAGCACCGCGAGAGATGTAATGTGAGGGCCTTGCCGGTTTCGTATAGGTTTCCTCATGTCTTAAATGGGGCATATGCCTCGGCTACCCAGACTCTTTTTTTTTTGTGGCGTTTATTAGGTCTACGGATAACGTGCAGCCACGCACCCTAAAGTTCCCTATTGGGACGCAAGACTTCGGAAAGCGTACGCTATCCTCAGTCGCTAGAACTAAGATAATACGTCTTTGACGCTGAACACTCATACTAAGGAGGCATACGCAAGCACCACTCCAGAGTTACACTTGTTGAGACTTACGCCTCGCTTCTCCCCTCAACAGTGAATACCTGTCCAAGCAAAAAAACAAAAAACCTCAGGCTCCTCAGTATGCTTCATTATCTCGTCCTTCGCATCCGCGCGAGATGTGATTTCACAACGTCCTCGTATCTTATCGTAGCGGGTGTTCAGGCCAGAGGACTTTCAACTTAGACATGACCCAGATAGTGGACCACGACACTTTCTTTTGTTGATTGGAGCCTTAGCACGCACAAAGCTTTCGAAGTCGAAATATCCTTCCATGATCCCCTTTCAAAGACTCTATTCTCCCTCCACATCCTGCTTACATGTCCTTCGTCTTTCATAAATTCCACACTAGAACCGTATCCTTCCTCGATTGTCACGAGCAATCTCCCTTCCCAAATTTGTGCCCTGCGACTTTCATCCTCCGTCGGGTATCCATGTCAACGAGGGCATATATCTGGGGATCTCATAAGGTAAGAGCTGCGTCAATTTCATCGGGGATGGTCCGAAGTAGGAAGATAATTGATAGGTTGTAAAGTTGGCAGAGAGAACTCTTGACGTGTTGAGAGGCCTCCGATTGAGAATGCTTTTGCACCTCTGATCCTGATCGTACACAACTCCTCTTGGCTATCTCAAATATGCAGCGAACATATTGAGCGTTTACAGCCGGCACCGCGTGAAGGTGAAGAGTTCGACTTTACCAGCCCTACCCAGACTACATAGGAGAACGGCCTGGATGGTGTACCACACTACCATTCGACCCCGTGACCTGGGTCAGAGAGGAGCCCAAGTTTTACAATAATCTTTGACTCAACGCAGCACGAATAAATACAACTACAAAAAAAAATCTTGAACGTGAGTAATAGATACATTAACATTAGGGAAAATATTGTGGAATACAGCAAAGATCATCACCGACAAGCAAACAGGCAGAAAAAAACTCCACTTCAAAGGAACACCGGTTAACATCCACCAAAACCTTAGCAGGGCCCAAAGTAGTGTCGCTATTCAGCTAAGTGAGCATATTGGGCTCATCTCTTACTTGTATCGAAGAAAAGTCCCGGGAGTACACGAACCAAGATTTCAATGTGGATATCCGTCCCAGAATGTCAAACACATGGTCTTGGCGTGTCTGCAGTGGGCAAGGGGAAGAGGCGAAGTCCTAAGATTAGCTAAAGATAGGTCTTTCGAAGCCATGATGAACAGCACAGGAGATGTGGTCAGAATCACGCAGTGGATACTCACACAAGGCTGGGTAAAATAGTTTCGAATTGTAGGGGAAGTCGAAGCAGCAATGTCGGAAAAAATAAAGCGATCTGGCAAGGGATAGGACGGGATTCACATTGGCTGAACAGTGAATATTGCACTTCTTGAAGGAGAACCTGGGCAAACCGGGATATATTGTGAAGATTATACCAGGCTGGATCGAGGCGTTTTCACCTGTGAGGTTTCCCCTCATGTATAAATTATAGATGGTAACCACCCGTATGGGACCAATGGGTGCCTGATCGGGTTAAATGAAATCAAATCAAAATTAGGGAAAAATTTATCAATTATTTCCTTTCCTTTCCTTTCTTTTTTTCATCACGTTAATTTTTATGTCTATTTAGATGTTCCTTAAATTAATTGACGTCGCGCCAGCGCCTAACACGTTTCACAAGGTGACATGTCGGTTAGCTCAGCATGGACAGGCTCCCCATCATGCCAGCGCCCATGACCATCAGACAAGAACTACATGTGACTGGGCCAGGGCATCCATAACTTCGCGCCCAAAAGTATGATCCATCTCAGTACTCCTTTTCAAGGCCTTTTTGTAACTTGGATGCAGAATAACAATAAAACACATGAAGTCACAACTACCGGTATATACAAGGGATATGCGCGCATGTAACAGAATCCTTCTACTGGTACAAGTAGCACAAGGCGATCCCGCTAGCTTGTACTTGAATATACTAAGCGCCAACACCGATAGTAGCATGATAAAACTTGGACTACATGTTCCGGCACGTTCCTAAAATACAGATTCAAAAATATTTCTGAAATAAGAATAATATCTACGAAATGGACAAAGTAAAGAAGCCCTACTCAAAATCTTCGTACGAACCATTATTCGAGTCTAGTCAAGAATTTGCACACATACGGCAGATCGGGACGACTGTGTCAGCGGCTGATTCTCAACGCCGACAAACGCCTACTCCCATACTCCGGGCCAAGAACATATCGACTGCAAGTCTCGCTCAATCCGAGGATGCTGCTCACGGAAAATGTACTCTCGATGATAATACGCTCAATCAAAGTATCACTGGTCTAAGACTGATCAACGAGTCAATGAACTTACGGCGTCAATATCTAAAACCAAATTGCTTGACCAAACTCAAAACTGGACAACAATCAGTAGTTCGACAGTATGACGGCGTATTCAGAGCTGATTCTCAGCTGCTCGAAGAAATTGTAAAGAAGGCCAAGGAGATGTCTAAATTGAACTCGGATCATATCAAGAAGAAGCCACTCTTCGGCGACGAAGAATTTACATTTAAGGAAACAATAAGTGATAAAAGAAATTATATCTCGGACGATATGGCACAGATTGCTGTGATTTGTGGAAAAAGTAAATTCAGTTCATGCAATCAGTTTGTAGCACATTTGCCACCTTGTGGACACGGCGAGCCAATCCTACCAACAGTAAGTATGGGCTCTGTGTCCTCTTCTTTAAAAGAAGATTTAAACATAAATGACGACCACCCAAAATTCTTCAATTTACAAGTAAAAAATGGCCAACTTGTAAAAATTACAGCACACGGAAAACTGAAGACTATCATGTCATTATCAAGTACCGCTGTAAATAGTTCGAGGGAAGAAAAGTCAAAGATTGCCAAGTCAGAAGAACTCTATGCTTGTCAAACGGAGAGAAGCACAAGCACAGAAGATAAAACGTATATCATCAAAAGGTCGGCTCCTAGTACACAAAGTATATCTAAAAAATATCGATCCAAAACAGTATCATTTGCCTCTGCTTTCATTGACGGTGTTAATCGATCTAAAAAAGGCACAAATTTGCAATTAATGTCACCTACATCTCTTACGAGCCAGCCAGCTGAACCCCATACTTCCAAAACTGCCGGGCTTCAAATTGAATCGACTGCTAAAATTAATATTCATGATACTACAACTTATTTGAGATTGCCTTTGTCATCCGATTCAATGCTAATTAGAATGAATCTTCCCACTTCAAATTTTCCAGTTGAAGAGGAAAAGCAAGAAGAAAAAGATCAAGCATGGGTGCTGAACCTGGGAGGTTTGATATGCTTTTTTCCCTGGAAGAAATATCATCTCTTGGCAACCACATCCTCAAGCCACGCGGAAGCAAATTTGAGACAACTAATGAAGTCTGCGCATATTGATAGGAAGCTGAAATGTTTTGATTCTTGCTAGATTAGTTTTAGGACTTCAAAATATTATTTTGAGCAGAAAATTTAGATTAAATCAACACACCCCACTTGTCAAAAACAATTCAGGAGCTGACTTAAACATCGATGCCTCTGATCTATTGTAAAGCTAGCTAGCCTGAGATTCCAGATTTGCCTTCAAGTTTGTCATTTCTCTTCGAGTTTCTCTTTTTCTGCAAGGTTTTTTTTCAATTTACTACGAGTCTGGGACAAGGGCTCCTTTTTCGAAAAATCAAAAATGTAGTTTTCTGGTTCTCTAACCTACGCTTCGATTCTTTTTCAGTACGTCATAGGAGTTATACCTAGCAAAAAAACTGGCTAGCAAAGTCGTGAATTTTTACAAAACATGTCAGAACGAATGAACACGATGGAAAAATGCCCATATCAATTATCATAGAATAGTTTAGTATCTTATTAATACACAGACATAATTTTGGAGTTTCCACTCCCCAGACAGAAAAATGGTGGTTGTGACAAGTTGGCTAATTGCGCGGCCAGTTTTTTTGTAAAGTTCTACCGAAACATTATCCAGATCATGTTTGGCCCTTCTTAAGCTTCCGAACTAAAAATCAATTTCATCGAATTATATTTACTTCATACATCTGAGTTTTCACTTATCTATACTAATTTATTGCCCGACGATCGGATTATGATATCCTCAGTTAATCGGGTTCTGAAAATGCCGAAATTGATTGAAATCACAAAAGAAACTATAGTCAGGCTGCTTAGACATGGCAAATCGTCCCACACGATAGCAGAGTAACTTCATCTCTCCAAGTCGATTATATATCATATTTGTAAAACGGTTCCTCAGCTCAGCAATAGCAACGAAGGGGGAGCTCCTCCAAAGCTGACACCTTGGAAGAAGCGATTACTTATCGGTTATTTTAGTTCTTAGACCGCAATAACACCTCAGCAAGCGGCGGCAGCGTTAAAATGATTCTGTCGGCATTAGTGTATCGTTTCAAACAACCAGGAATATTCTAAAAGAACCAGGTCTCAAGGCCAAGAAATCCAAAAAACCACTTTTGGCGAGTCGGCTCAATAAGAATCGATTAGATCTTGCTCTTAGGTATAAAAAATGGACTATAGAAGATTGGAAAAAGGTTAAATGGTCTGATGAGACTAAAATCAATCGAATCTGCAGCGATGGAATACAACGGAGCTGGCATAGGGACTGATGGTGCAAGTAAAAGATGTCACCAGGACAGTCAAATTTGGAGGGGACAATATAATGATTTGGGGCTATATGAGCTGGGCCGGGCCTATTACAGTAGCTCATAGAGTCGGGAGAATGAATTCTGAGCAGTGTTTAAATATTTTGGATACAAAATTGGCTCGAAGTATGGAGGCGACATGTCTTTTGGAGAATATGCCGCCCCTGGAAGAGCTTAGTTTCCAGCAGGATGGGGACCTCAAACAAACATTCCAGGCTACAAAAACTTACTCAAAGACCAAAAGTGTTGAAGGACAGAACATATTACGTCCTAGTAGTAGAAACCACCCGGACACTTAGGCCGGATCTTAGCTGTATAGTCGCGTAGTCACGTGAAGTAGACATCATACATAGTTTCCATTTCTGGGGAAATCTGCTTTCCTGTTTCATGCGACATAACCTGATTCCTTGGGTCGGATGGTGCAGTGGTACGCTGTCCGGGCCGTTCTCCCGAGTAGAGTCTGGGTAGCTTGTACACATGCCCCACTTGAGACAGGAGAAAGCTGGTTCGAATCCAGCGAGACCCTCACGCCACTTCTCTCGCGATGATACTGTATTCGTGGGATGACGAAAGTATTCACAGATAACCGCAGGTTTTTCTCGCTTTTCCCTGTGGTGGGCATTCACGGAAGAGAGTACAAGTCGCCAGGCATTATTCTCGTAGTGGTATCTGCAAATGAAATCTGAGTATGAGCGTTCCAACCGTCAAATAGTGTCATTCTGCGTCACATACATATCTTCCGTAATCATGCGCGTCATAGCCTCAGGCTGCATACGCAAAAATGATTTTAAAAGAAAAGCAACACGCGTCATCATAGAAAGAAAGTTGGGATGTAGAATCTTTTGGATTATAGAGTTTAAAACGGAATCAGTCATGTATAAAATGAGGAGTCTCCCCATTACGAAAGAAGAAAAGGAGTTTGAGAATAGACTACATCTAACATATAATGTCAAAATACAAAGAATATACATCCTCCATCTACAAGATTTCTTATCGTCTACAAGCGTTAAAAGTAAAATAAATTTTCCACTGTGATTACTAAGCATTACATCTATGTGCCTTTTTACAAAAAGTCCCTGGAGTTGATAACCCTAACTGCCCGTGCGGATATCATTCACAAAACGTCAAACATGCAGTGATGGCCTGCCCACAGTGGACCAAAGGGCGAAGGAATGGAGAAATTCCAAGAGCCGTTCATTCAAAGAAACGATGAACAAACCGGAAGATAAAGGAAGAATGACGCAGAGGATCTTAGACCAGGGATGGTTAGAGCAGTTTCGATTAGTTGGGGAAGTGGAAAGAAAGACAGGTGAAGGAGCGAGAGGAGAAAAGAAAGAGGCGAGAGGTAGGAGTTTGACATGAGGATATCCGTACTGGATAGATCAGTACATTGCACTTCCTGACGGTTGTTTTCAAAAATCAGTAGAATCTTATCAGGTAGGACTAAAAGATTTTCTATTGAAAGGAATCCTGGGTACATACTGTAGTCGAGAGTTCTTGCATGGGCCACAAGATTTCCACATCAGGCTAATGAAATAAAATTAAAAATTGTTGTGGGATGTTAAATTACTAATATTGTTGAAACACGTGATCATAAAGCTAGCAGGAGAAAATTTTCTCGCCGGACTTGATGTATAAATATTCGGCATATGCTTTCATATATCTCAAGCACCCATAACGAAGCCCGTCGCTTCTAACTAAAATATTTAAAGCCTGTATACTTTGATCAAAAGTAAATGGTTGCCGAGTTGATCGTAAGTACTATAATCTTTCTCAATTTTCCAATGAAGTTTCTATCCGAAGAATAACTGGTGATGATAAGTTTTGAGGCTGAAAAGAAAGACTTTGACTTTATGTCTTTCCTTGGTGAGAGCTCAATTCTCTCAGAGAAGACTACAACGGTATCTGATCAATATTCGGATAATACCCTTTGTTTTATCTATTCGGCTGCTGCATAGCTAATATAGTTTTCATTAGGCTAAATTATCGGACAACTTGATATGGCCCAATCTACTGGTGTATTAAGTATCTTTCAAAAACTCTCATCCTTCAAATCACACGCATCTGATCACGATTCAAAGTCAACAACCCGACCGTTAACACACATGCAAAAGTTGAATCTGCTTTATAAACTCCCAGCTCCACTACAGACCTTTCCGCTTCCCAATCTCGTTCCACACAACCCATTATCCTTATTGCATATTATCTACGTCTGGGTAAACCAAATAATTTCTCCCTCCCCTTCTCTTATTCTTCCTCTCTATTATGGATGGTTCTCTGTAGAGACTAGATCCGTACATGTGACTGATGACAGATCAATTCGCGGCCTGTGGGAGCAAGGGTTTTACGGGAAGGGAAGTTTGAGCCGGAGTGAACCCAACTGGTTGGATGGAGAAAAGGCGCGACGGAGCAACAAAAAAGCAACTACTAGTGAAGAATTTACTAAAAAGAGAAGGGAGGAGCGTCAGAAGGTGAAGTGGGAGAGAGCTCGAAAGGAGAGACAGGCCATTGATCAGAAACTATTAGAAGAGGCCCAATCGGTTAGATCTGAACATGAACGACTAAATAGCGTACCGTTATTTACGAATGAAATACCAAGCTTAAATCATTTACTTGTATCACCAATCATTAAACCACCCACCGGCCCGGTGGAGCTTTTAGCCCTTCCCAACTCTCAAGCCGATCTGAAACGCTTACAACTCGCTTCCCAATATTCCCATGAAGAGTTAATTAATGCAATAGACAACAAACTCACGTGCCAGTTAACTTCCAGTGCATCTTCTGACGCCTCAATCCGGTCAACCGGTCTATCAACTTCAGGTGTGTCTTGTTTGCCTAACGAAATCCAAAAAAGCTTTATTCCTGAGACTTCTCTAGAGAACAGTGTCGTTCGTCCGATAAACGCTTCCACAGATGACACTTTCCTTGTAACTAATCATTTGGAAATTGACGAAGTTTCAGAATACCTTAACAGGCCGCAAGATTCTGATCAACTAAACAATGTTTTTGAAAAGACCACCGTGTCGTGTCCTCCCTTAATCTCTAACGCAAAATTATTACCTATTTCAGAGAGCTCTAGTGCTTCAAAGCTTACATCTTTTGACCAAAAAAGTGAAAATATTCAGCGAGAACATCATAACTCAGATGAAATGGCTCGTAGTACAGCTGAAGACAATTTACATTCGATCCGAAATGAGGAACACTTTCAACTCACTCTCGAAGAAGCCTTTTTCTTGCGTTATACATTTGGATGCTTGCAGGTGAAAGACCCTGTCACTAATACTGAAATTTCAACTGAATCTTTATTTCAACTTTGCCGGCAAAACTCTTTCTTTCCTCCACGATCTAGCTCTGATTTATCTTCGGATGATTCATTTTTGATAAATTACATTGTCTATCACCATTTTCGCTCGCTTGGATGGGTAGTGCGATCTGGCATTAAATTTTCTGTTGATTACATGCTGTACAATCGTGGGCCAGTTTTTTCCCACGCTGAATTTGCGGTTCTGATTCTTCCATCCTACAGTGACCCGTATTGGAGTAGCACTGCGTCTCTTAAAGATTACTCCAGTCGCAAGCAATACCGCAGCTGGGCCTGGATGAGCTGTATCAACCGTGTCATCTCACAAGTCAAAAAAACATTAATTCTGTGTTACGTCGATATCCCACGACCCTTGAGCCTTCAAGAAGAAAAGGCCCTAAGCCTTGAAAATGTCATAGCGAGGTACAAGGTCAGAGAATTCGTAATGAGCAGGTTTCTCACAAATAGAATGAGAGCTTAGACTAGACACTCCAATCACCCTTTAAGTTAAACAAAAATCTCTATGAATCCACCAATAACATCTTAGCTCGAGAAATAAAAAAGAGTCAGTTGCTCAAGACTAAAAGTGCTCTGAGCGATCATCTAGACGGAGATGAGGATGGAGTAGAAGGGGTCACAAAATGCTGCCTATACTCACAGCGAAGACAGAAAGTATAGAACTCGCTCCTGGCTAGATGTCAATCAGATGACTTAACTGATAAAAATCAGCTTTCTACTAGGTTGGATTTAATGGGGCATGCATACGAGACATGACGACATCTTATTTGTATCTGTTTGGTCACCAAATACTATAAAAAATATTATGATAAAAAGCTAGCAGATGGCAAATTTATACGATTTGTACAACAGGCTGGGCGCGGCTGGTTATCGTTGAGTTGACTTTCAGCATTTCATCCTGGTCGAGAGACACTTCATCAAGCGAGTATTGAAACTTCCTCCTTTAACCTGCACGAATAAAAATAAAGTTTCTTTTCACAAACAGAGAATGCATTACATTTCGTGTTAAAAACATCGTTTTAACAGTCGTAACAGGCTGTGTCCTGTAATAGGTAGATGAAACTTGGCTATTGAATGGAGGGGAATTGGGAAACCACGAGATGGGTAAAATTAGAGGCCTGGCTTCATAGCGAATAGTCAAAAGAAAATGTTACTTCCACATTGAGATTATTCTCATGTGTAACAACCCCTAGCTTAAATTCTCCTACAAATGGTGATCAATGTGGCATATTTTCTTAACTTACGACATTGTAAATCAACAGTACAACATCAACCTAAACCAACGGCACTAATTAATGATGCCAAGCTTGAGATACTGGCGGCCTTAACCACCCGAATAACAAGCTAAGATTTCAAACATTGTGAACTAATTTCTATATTCCGGCTCGATCTTATATCCTAGAGTGTGGAGCCGTTTGGACCCTGCTGCACTTTTACTGATCTAAGTCAACAAGAAAATTAAAAATGAGCCGCAAAGACGTAGCCGACTAAAATTGAAATTCGTAACAGCTCATTGACATACAGGTAGACGTCGAGCCATAAGAATTCTTAGTATATCTCTAAGATAAAATTCGGGTCGGATGGTGCAGTGATACACTGTCCAGGCCGTTCTCCCGAGTAGAGTCTGGGTAGCTTGGACACATGCCCCACTTGAGACAGGAGAAAGCTGGTTCGAATCCGGCAAGACCCTCACACCACTTCTCTCGCGGTGATAATATATTCATAGAATGACGAAAGCATGCTCAGAAAACCACAGGCTTGTCTCGCTTTTCCTTGTGGTGGGTATTCACAGAAGAGAGTACAAGTCGCCAGGCATTATTCTCGTAGTGGTATCTGCAAATAAAATCTGAGTATGAGTGATCCAAACGTCAAATAGAGTTATTCTGCGAAATATACACGTCTTTCGTAATCATGCGTGTCATAGCCTCATACTGCAGATGCAGGAATGATTTAAAATAAAAAGAATAAAGGACCAAAAGACGGTGATACTGACTTTCAAAGGGGGTCTCAAATAAGAAGGGGGGGGGTGTGTATCACAAAGATATGAGATAGGACTGGTTCATGCCTGCTGTTGTTGTTGTTGTTGTTTCTATTTTACGTCTGGGGTGATGATCATGTGCCCCAGAAGTACGTGATATATATCGCAATTGGGATATAGGACGCTAGAGTCGGAACCCTAGATCTAAGGACTGCTAAGTCTAATTTACATGGCTGTGCAGCGTTATCTGAAACTGCGCACAAAATGGAAGTATGCAAATATGCGAAAAAAAAAAAAATCTCAGGAGTCTTCCACACTCTCTTGACTGGTGATCAGTCAGTCACACTCCCCCGCTCCACCTTAGCTCCGGAGCCTCGAATCGGACAAAGGAAAAAAAAAGACATAAAAGGAAATTAGAATAAAAGCTCCCCTAGCGAGGGCAAATTTGCTCAAAATATCGGGCAAGGTCTAACCATTTACTTAAAATTAGAGCTCCTTCCGGTTTGCCAAGTAGGTTTGGTAGAAGCGAATTTATGGGCCCTTCAGGACGTCCGCCGCGGCGACGAAGTGTCCGGCAGAAAAGGAAGTGTGTCGGGGTTTTTGGAGACCCGCAGCGGCAGTTATTGTTTGCCTCTTCGTGGTTGAATCGGGTATGATAAGCGGCAAAATCTCCGTGGCCAGTCCTAGCAGCAATAATTTGTCCCAAAGCTTTTCTATCCAGTAGAAGCTCTTTTGGGAAAGCGGGGGCATCGTTTATTTCAAATCTAGCGTAGCTAAGGGGTATGTGATCTTTCCACCACTTCTCCCTCGCTTGGCTCATCTGAGTCGAAAGCCACTTAGCAAGTGACGCGATCGATAACTTTTCTTAGAAATCTTGGGCAGGCAACGCTGCGCCTCTCTTAGCCTGGGTGTCGGCGAGGTCGTTCCCTTCAATCCCCGAATGGCTAGGGATCCATCGTATTTTTATGCTACCCTCACACGTGTGAGGGAGTCTAGACCGGGCTTTCCATTTTTTGGGTATTTCGAAAGCATCTAGGAAAGTATTTTGAGACGAGATACTGGTGGTTTTAGTGAAGAGTCTTCTCGCTACTTCGATGTTATCAACAAATAGCCATATATTACTCGCAAAACGTGCCGATGGGAGAGCAACTGCTGCTTGAATTCCTTTTAGGGCCGCATGAGCTTCTGCATCAAAAGCCTCCTTCCCAGTGCCTAGGGGGAAGGCTTCAGTTTTTATTTGAAGCCCAAATTGGAAAATAATATAACCACCTCCAGTCCTTTCGTCTGGTAATTTGGAACCATCTGAGTAAACTTGTATGTCAGCTGGTGGAACTGACCTGACAAAGTCTCGAAAATTGTTTACTCCTGATATTGAAGGTGTTGTCGGAATTTTGATACGTCTGAGGGAGTCACGTAGGGTTTCCTGCGTCTCCCAAGGAGCAAGAATAAGAGGGTCAAAATGTTCAGATGCTGGAATGCTTCTATATGAGCGGGCAAACCTTGACAAAGCGGGGGATAGAAGTGACTTTCGTCCTCGTTGGGATAGAGGGTGTCGAGAGTCTAACTTTCGAATGCGAGCAGCGGCCCTTCTTGATATACAGTCTAGCGCCACTCTAGCAGGTGAGAGACCTGCCTCTCTAAGGAGTGCGACAGAAGGTGTTGTGCGGAAAGCGGGTAATATTGCTCTTGCGGCAGCTGCATGAACTTTGTCTAACATGAGGAGATGTTGTCCAACTCTATTAGATATTATCCTGTCCTTAAGAGTTCTGTTTATCCCTGGCCACCACGTTGCAACCCCAAAGTGAGCGATGGGCAAGACACACGCCATTATAGCTTGTCTAGCAAGTCTGGGTGACACACCGCGAACAGTATTACCAATGCAGCGGAGAGCATTTGCAACCTTAAGGGCTTTCGTTGCCTGAACTTGTGCATGGTGACGGAAGGTAAGCTTCCTATCAAAATGAACGCCTAGCCATTTGATGTAGGGACGACTGTTCTCGGTAATGGTGAAGTGACTAGTTTGTACTTGGGGGCTCCGTTCCTTGTCCCTGTGTTTTCTCGAGAAATGAATAAGTTCCGATTTCACTGGATCAAACTTTATACCTTCTTGTATGCTCCAGGCTAAGGCCTGGTCAATTGCTGTACCAATTTTCTCTGAATTCGCTTCGAGTGTGGGAGATATTTCAGGAATCGCTACATCATCAGCGTATCCAAAAGAGTTTTTGAGACCTTCTAGCTTGAAGAGAGGCGATATTTACAGCATGAACAGAATAGGGGATACTGGAGAACCTTGGGGGAGTCCACAGTTAATTGCTCTCGGCTCACCAACTTCTCTATCAATGCGTATGCAAACTTTGCGTTCGGTTGCAAATGATCCAATCCAATTGCAAAGATGAGTAGGCCAGCCTTGTTCCCTAAGGCGTCTCACAAGTCTTCCTGGGAGAACAGCGTCGAAAGCTCCTTTTATATCCAGGGTAGCAACCGAGGCCGTCAAGCCCTTATTGAGTGCAGTTTCGATGTCATGCGTGAGACAGGTGGTTAAATCTACAGATGAGCGGAGCGGCAAAGCGCCGAACTGTTGACTGACGAGTACCTTATATTTGATGGCTACCCAAGCCATCCGCCTGGCAACTACTCTTTCCAGCCCCTTACCCAAAACCGAGAGAAGTGCTATTGGTCTGTAAGACCTTGGAGATGACATATCCGCCTTATTTAGCTTACCAATTATTGCTATAATCGCAATACGGAAGCACTGAGGATGATAGCCGGAGTCAATACATCCCTGGAAGAGGTCCAGGACTAAACTTGAGATAAGTGACCACGCGAGGCGAATGACTGCAGTAGGAATTTCATCCTTTCCCGCGGTTGTGTTGCCAGCGCCGAGGATGGCGTTAGAGATTTCGTCAAAGTCGATCTGAGGGAAAGGGAGCTTTGCACTCGCTACAGTAGGGGTTGTCAAGGGAATATCAGCTACACCTGATTGATTGCACAGGAGATTCTTCATTAAAACCTCTCTTTTTCCTTCATTGGTTTGCGCAGGCGGTGCCTCTGGAGAGAGTGGGTCGGTAAGTTTAGGCATACGGAAGCTACCTTTTGACTTATGCCATTTAGTTATATCAAAAGCATCCTTTGCGTTGCTGGCTTCCTCAAGCTTTTTCTGGAAGAAGGAAGACTTAGCCTTTCTTACCACTCTTCAGAAATCTTCTTCTCTTCGTTTGTTGAGTCAGAATAGCGAGCTGCTTCTCTATATCGCCTTCTTGCTTCCCTGCAGCTTTGGTCCCACCATGGCTGACCTCTGTTGTGTGGTAAGGACCTCTTTGCGGAACTTGTCAGAGGTTGTAAGCTACTTAGTCATGTGACAGGGGTTGGAGCCACATTGTGGCGTTAGATATTCTGGCTGTTTCTCTGTAGCTCTACAAACTTCTTTATTATCCCATTCCGGAAATATGTTTATGGGCCACAATGACCTGGGGAGCTCTGGTGGATTCTATGGTGTTCTATGGTATTCTATGATGCCCCTTGTTGTTCTATTTACCTGTGCAGGAGTTCTAGATGGTTCTTTCAGTGGCTTGTTGGACCATGTCCTAAAATGTATATATAGCTGTCCTTACTGTACCTCTGAAGTCTCTAGATCAGAGTCTTGTATTTTTCTTTAATTATTGAAGAATCTGTTTGAAATCTGAATCCTATCGATTACACTACCATTGTGGTTACTGTTCTTCTGGACCATTGTTATAGCTATTGTTGTCGCTATTGTCCTTGTTATTGTTATCGTGTTTACTGCTGTTGTTAGTGTTATTGCCATCTCCCTGTTATTGTTATTGCTATTGTTGCTGTTACTATTATTGTTGTTGCTTATCTATCATTGCCCCAGTTACCGATATTGGTACTTATTTTCTATTGTCAGCGTCGTCTTTGGTATTAATCCTGCACCGTTCTGACATTACTCTGATCTCTCTTTTATTTTTTATTTTTTTTTATTATGGCTGAATCTCAGAGGAATCATATGGATGTACTGAATGAACTCACTGGGGTTACTGATCTCAACCAGTTCCTTCAAGGAGTACAGCAGAATCCGGAGGCTGTTATTGGCGCTATTAGAGCTCTTGCTCAGCAAAATCAGGAACTTTGTGCTACGGCAGCTCAAGTGCAGGCCGCTGAGCAGAATCTAGCTCAGAAGGATCAAATGCTCATGGCAACATCCGAAAACTTACAGAACGCCCGAGAGAGGATAGGTATGCTAGAAAAAAAGGTCTCATCGTCCAACTCAGCCAGTAATATACAGACTCAAGTTTTGAATCGGCTCGCTGGTGCTATCGAGAATTGGAAACTTCAATCGACAAGCTCAACACCAATTCCCCGTTCCGCTTTATTACCTGACTCCGCTAAATTTCATGGAGATAAAGCAAAGTTCTCAACCTGGAAGGAAGGAATTCTACTGAAGCTGAATTTGAATGCAGACCATTACCCATCAGAGCAATCGAAAATGATCTACGTATATTCTATGATGGATGAGGACTGTCAGGCTCATCTGCACAATTGGGTAAAAGATGGGGTAATGAGATTCCCTTCGCTTACAGAAATGATGAAACAACTGGCAATCATTTTTGATGATCCAAACCGGGTTAGAGAAGCAGTCACTAGGCTACACAGGAACAAGCAAAAGAATAAGCCCTTTTCTAGTTGGATTGCCGAGATACGCAGAGATGCTGTAATTGCGGGATATGAAAACACTCAAGCACTCACAGACATTGTGTTTTTGAATATTAGCCTGGAGCTTCAACGTGCGTTGATTCATGAGAAAGATATTGATTCCCTAGGATTTGATGGAGCTATATCCAGACTTCAAGATATCGATAATAGACAACGTAGATTCTCTGAATTAGCAGCAGCCTCTCGCTATCGAGGTTCTTCGCCATTTCAAGGAAGTCCAAGTCAATCGAATCAGTTGACAACTACTCTAGGTGGTGATGCAATGGATCTCTCTGCCTCAAACCATCTTCCTCGGGGGTCTATAACGAAAGAAGAAAAGGAACGTCGTCGGAGGCTTGGGTTATGCTACTATTGTGGGAAAGGGGTCCACCGCGCAGTCGAGTGTAACTTACTGAAACAGTTCAGACCTCCGATAGATAACCGTTCTGTGGAGCCTTCTAAGAGCAGTGGTACGTCTCAGTCGGGAAAAGAGTAAGCTCTTCGAAAAGTCGCCCGAGGAGCTCTCCTTTGGATTTAGTGTTGTCTTCTATTGCAGTTAACGGCAGGAATTGGGAAAAAACTAGTCATGTTGTTATAAATTGTTCAATAAAAAGTCATAATTCAAACTCTTCACCTGCCTTTGCATTGATTGACAGTGGTGCTTCCGCCTACGGATTTGTAGACACTAAATTCGCGCATGACAATACTTTAGAGATGATTCCCCTCAGAAGACCACGATCGTTAAGGGTTTTCGATGGGACAGAATCGGTGTCTGGCCAAATCTCCTATATGGCAAAGGTTGTCCTTGATATTGACGGTCATACAGAAATTATATTATTATTTGTGACCAAACTGGCATACTTTGACGTAGTTCTGGGTCTCCCCTGGCTACAATATCACGATCCTGAAATTCAATGGGCTGAAGAGACCATGAGATTTGGTAGCTCCGTGTGTCAAAAACATTCGGTTCATCCGCCCATAATAGTTCATGCAATATCTCCGAATGAAGTCCGACAGCTAAGAAATTCGACTCAGGAGTCTTTATCCTCCAAGGAATTATCCAGAATTAAAGTCTGTGAAGAGGAAGCTTGGGAGGAATTCTTGCCTGATGCAGATCAGACTGTGATGTCAATATCGATAGAAGATATTCAGGAAGCTTTAATGGATAAACCAAGGATTGATCCAGCAGAAAAGTTGCCCATAGTCTATCACGATTTTCTTCAAGTGTTCTCTAGAGATGATGCAGAAAAAATCCCGCCACATAGACCTAGCGATCACCAGATTATCCTTAAGCCAGGTGCTGAGCCACCATGGGGCCCTCTCTACGGAATGTCCCGGGAGGAACTGCTAGTTTTGAAAAAGTATATCCGCGAGAACCTAGAGAAAGGCTTTATTAGACCAAGTACTTCGCCTGCATCTTCTCCCGTGCTATTTGTTAAGAAGCCTGGTGGCGGCCTACGATTTTGCGTTGACTATAGGGCGCTTAATGATATTACAATAAAGAATCGTTATCCTATACCCCGAATCCATGAGACCTTAACTCTTCTTGGAAAAGCTAAATATTTTACTAAGCTTGACGTTATTTCTGCTTTCCATCGAATGCGTATTGCCGAAGGCAACGAATACCTAACTGCTTTCCGGACGAGGTTTGGCTTATACGAATATCGAGTGATGCCTTTCGGGCTTGCCAACGCTCCAAGCTCCTTCCAAAATTACATTAATGATACCTTGAAAGGCTATCTTGACGAGTTCTGCACAGCTTATATAGATGATATTCTTATTTTCAGTAAAACTCTAGATGAACATCAAAAGCATGTCAGGAAAGTCCTTTCTCGACTATTGGAGGCAGGCCTGCAGATCGATATTAAAAAATGTGAATTCCACGTCCAGTCAGTGAAGTTTTTAGGTCTTATCATTACAACTAATGGTATAAAAATGGACCCTGCGAAGCTACAAGTCATTGAAGATTGGCCGGCTCCAAAAAACATAAAAGAAATTCAAAAATTTATTGGTTTTGCAAACTTCTACAGACGTTTCATCAACAAATTTAGTTTCATTGTCTCACCACTGACTGATTTACTGAAGAAAGATTCGTCTTTTAGTTGGGGATCGTCTCAAGAAGCAGCGTTTACAGCCATTAAAAAGAAATTCTCTGAAGATATTGTCTTACAGCATTTTAATTGGGACAAACCAGCAAGACTTGAGACTGATGCTTCCGATCGGGGTACTGGTGGAGTATTATTGCAGCCGGATAGCTCGGATGTTTGGAGACCGGTAGCATTCTTCTCGAAGAAAATGAGTCCCGCTGAAGCCAATTATGAAATTTACGATAAGGAACTCCTGGCAATAGTCCAGGCATTTGAGGAATGGCGTCCTGAGCTTGAAGGCTCCCAGGACCCAGTAGAAGTCATAACAGATCACAAGGCCCTTGAATATTTCATGAAATCTCGACTTTTGAGTCGCCGGCAAGCTCGCTGGAGCGAATTTCTGTCACGTTTTAATTTTAAAATTTGTTATCGCCCGGGTACTTTGAATGGACCAGCTGATTCACTTTCACGACCGGAGACAGTAGACCCAAAATTAAAGACATTTTTAGAGCAACGACTCCTTAAACCTCGTAACCTATCGCCTGGGATGGATCAAAATTTATTGGCTAATGCATTAATGGAGAAAGATAGTGAGCTCAAAAACTTAGCTTCTAAACCTGCTACGCTTGATACCTCAGATGGTTTGTCAACTTCTCTGAGCTTTTTGGATCGTATTCGCCGGGCTTTACCACACGATGAATCTTTGACAGCTGTTATAAAAGCCTTAAGTGACCAGAATGGTCCAAGAGTGCGTAACTTCACTTTAGCCGAATGTAGATGGGATAATGGGATGCTCTACTACCGCAATCGTGTCGTCGTGCCTCAGTGCGGCTATGACAAAGAACTACCAACGGAAATAATTAACTCTTTTCATGACTCACCAGCATCAGGACATCAAGGTGCAGCGGGCACATATTCCACAATTTCAAGAATATTTTTCTGGCATGGTATGTTAATGCAAGTGAAGAGATATGTGAGAAATTGTCATACGTGCTCGAGAATTAAGTCTTCGCGAGAAGGAACCCAGGGCCTTCTCAGGCCACTACCCATAGCTACAGAGCGGTGGCAACATATTGCAATGGATTTTGTTGTTGATTTGCCTTTGAGCAAGGATTGGAATGGCAATGAGTTCACCTCGGTCCTTGTTGTTGTTGATAGAATGACAAAACAAGTTCATATTATCCCTTGTAACGATCTTTCAGCAAGAAATACAGCTTATTTGTTCTACAGAGAATGCTTTCGCTTGCACGGCCTACCTAATTCAATAGTTTCAGATCGCGGCTCTCAATTCACATCAGAGTTTTGGAAATGGCTCTGTAAACTTCTTCAAGTCGACCATCGATTGTCAACAGCCTATCATCCCCAGACTGATGGCCAAACGGAAAGAATGAATGCTCGGGTAGAACAATATCTACGTGCCTATGTTAATTACGCACAAGATGACTGGATCCAGTATTTGCCATCTGCTGAATTTGCGATTAACAACAATGACTCTCACTCTACTGGTATTTCTCCATTCTTAGCAGTATACGGGCTTCACCCAAGATCAGGATCAGAACTCTCGTCTCCGCTAACAGGGCCGCCAGCTCCTGCTGGAATACGTTTTGAGCGTTTAGATGCCGAAAAACTCCTACAAAACGCTCGTCAGGTAGAGAATTTTATGATACAGAACATGGAGTATCATTCTGCAGATTATGAGGAACACGCCAACAAGAAGAGAACTGCCGCGAGAAACTTTAGAGCTGGTGATAAGGTCTGGCTGAATTACAAGAATATCAAGTCTTTGCGTCCATGTCGAAAGTTAGACTTTAAGAACGGAGGCCCTTTTAAAGTAATCGAACCGGTGGGAAGTTATGCTTATCGATTAGAATTACCCCAGACCGCTAAAATTCACCCAGTCTTTCACGTTTCTCTATTATCTCCCGTATATAGCGATCCTCTTCCAGGACAAACTTCAGGTCCCCCACCAGTACTGGACACCGAAAGTAGTGATCAGGAATATGAAGTTGAAAAAATAATTGGTTCTCATTGGCAAAATGACGAGCTCCATTACTTAGTTCGTTGGAAAGGATATGGACCAGAAAACGACTGGAGCATACCAGCTTCTCAAGCTGAGGGGTTTGAGGATTTGGTTAGGGAGTTTCACGAACTTAATCCCCATGAGCCAAAGCCTGGTGATCAAAAAAATAGGCCTAGGAAGAGCCAACTAAAGCAGCAAGCAAAGGTCCCGAAGACTAAGCCTCGCAGGAGCTCGGCTCGACTTAGGGGGGGATAATGTCAGAGGTTGTAAGCTACTTAGTCATGTGACAGGGGTTGGAGCCACATTGTGGCGTTAGATATTCTGGCTGTTTCTCTGTAGCTCTACAAACTTCTTTATTATCCCATTCCGGAAATATGTTTATGGGCCACAATGACCTGGGGAGTTCTGGTGGATTCTATGGTGTTCTATGGTATTCTATGATGCCCCTTGTTGTTCTATTTACCTGTGCAGGAGTTCTAGATGGTTCTTTCAGTGGCTTGTTGGACCATGTCCTAAAATGTATATATAGCTGTCCTTACTGTACCTCTGAAGTCTCTAGATCAGAGTCTTGTATTTTTCTTTAATTATTGAAGAATCTGTTTGAAATCTGAATCCTATCGATTACACTACCATTGTGGTTACTGTTCTTCTGGACCATTGTTATAGCTATTGTTGTCGCTATTGTCCTTGTTATTGTTATCGTGTTTACTGCTGTTGTTAGTGTTATTGCCATCTCCCTGTTATTGTTATTGCTATTGTTGCTGTTACTATTATTGTTGTTGCTTATCTATCATTGCCCCAGTTACCGATATTGGTACTTATTTTCTATTGTCAGCGTCGTCTTTGGTATTAATCCTGCACCGTTCTGACAGAACTGGAGAAGGAGCTATGTAGGATCTGTACTAATCTTCAGCTCTCTTATCTAGGCACGACGGAGACTTAGCTACGGGGAGTGCAAGCCCGTCCAGTTGTGAGCGAAGAAGCGAGAAGAATGTTGGCGTGTCGATTGTTGCAAACCGTAAACGGGGGAGGGGGAAGTCTTTCTCAACTTGACAGGGTAGTGAAACTAAGACTGGATAATGATCCGAAGTCACGTCAAGATCTCGTTGGACTGCTGCAGTGATACCTTCAGCGACTAAGGAGTCTGAAGCAAAAGCAAGATCCAGGTCATTTCCGCGAATATGTGTTGGCTGATCTATCTCAGATATAAAGGAAATATTTTTGGCCTCGAGCCAGCGGGTAAGAGTTTCTGCTTGAGTAGAAGGTGACCCACGGCGGGAAGGGTGCCATATGAGATGATGTAAATTGAAATCTCCGGCCAGGATTATATTTCGATGGAAACTGTTTTCTGGTATAGAAATAAGGAAAGATAAACCTGCTCCTGGTTTTGTAGCCCCAGGGGGGGTTGTAGACATTAACAATTTAAGTAGGTGGGAGACCAGAGGCTTTAAAGGTGAGAAAAATAACGTCCCCGGCCCCTTGGACTATATTGGGTTGCGGCCGTTCTTGGACAAATTAAATAGCGCTATTAATCCGTGTGTAAGTTAGCACTCTAGGTCTGGTAGACCAATTATCGGTAGGGGTGAAGCATTCGTACGAAGGGTGTTGGCACGTGATTCTCCTTGAGATATCCTTGAAGATATAGGGTTCTTGAACCAGCAAAATATCTATGTTATTCTGAAAGGAAGTTGAGAGAGCAATTTGATGCGCAGACGAGCTGCGACCTACGTTAACTGAGAGTATGTGGATGGAAGAGGTCTTAGTAGTCATTAGCTGTTTCCATTGAGCTGCTCTGAAGGCTGTCATCAGCCAGAGGTGCGAATCCACCGCTAGTTATTGAAGGAGATTCAGTGAAGAGCCTTCTAACTGTAGGTGGGGTCTTTGGGAGTGCTGGAGTTTCGTTGTTGTTCGAAGGAGCGGATGCTCTGGTTTGGTTCTCCATTACTCCACAGTGTGCTGCCTTCAGACGGAATCTAGCGGCCGCTGCGGCCTGTCTAATCTGGGCAATCTGTTGCTTGGGAGGCAGCGAATTATCTTTTCGAGGTCGAATAAGACATTCCAGGGAGTCTGCTGGGTGCGGACCATGGCAGTTTGCGCACTTAGGCGGGCAGAAATGATCTTTTGAAGGGTCGCAGGAGGTGTGGCCTGCTTCTAAGTGTTGAGTTGAGCCACAGATTCTGCAACGGGGGATCCGAGCGCACGAACGTTCATTGTGCCAGCCAAAGCACCTTCCGTATTGGGGAGTTTTAATCTTCTGTGGTAGCAGTTTTGTAGGGACTCGTACCCCGAAGAGAGGTAGCAACTTTGATAGCGTTGAGCCTTTGGGATAGAGGACAATCCAATTTTTCTGATGATAGAACTCTGAGTTACTTGAGCCTCGAGACTCAAGGACATTAATGGGAGCGACATTGGTCAAATCTGTTAAAGCTTCTGCTATAGTGGTTGCGGAGATTTCTGACATCTCCATTGAGGAACCATTGTAACTAGCATATGAGCGGGGAACGCCCGATAATCTGTAGGCGTTGTGTTGAATCGGCTTTTCGACTTTGCACTGGCCCTGTGAGGACAGAAAGGATTCTAACTCGCCCATACGGACAGACAAAGCTTCTTGAGCCTCTATGTTTACTGGGCAAATTTCAAATCCTGTCTTGGTCATCTGAACTTCGCGAACCAGTTTCGCGTTGAGGAAAGCATTGAGCTGCTGTTGTATGGCATAGGGTGACATCCTAAGTGCGGGGTGTCCTTCGCTGACTCGTACTAGTAAGCGATTATCTTCTGGAAGTTTTTTGGGGTGGGTTTTGGTAGGTTTCACAGAACTGAGCAGTTGTGTCGGTTTTTTCTGCTGCGATGCTTGCACATTGGGTCTCTGTACTGGGGTTGGAACTGCAGCAATGGAAGCAAACGATTTTGTCTGTCGAAGGCCGGAGGGATTGGTGGCTCCTTGCACAGTTTGTTTAACTTGGACATTAGGGGTAGTTGAGTAGGGTACTGGCGGGCGTGGTGAGCCTCTAACGTGACACTCGAAGTGTCGTCGGGCGACAGAGGTCAGGTCCAAAACAAATTCTCTGAAAGGTTTCTGGAGGTGGTGGGGGATTGATCTGTTCTCACTGATCGCGTCGTCTAAGACACTTGCAATGTTTTAAAAAAGGAGTGAGGCCTCCTGATTCCTGGTGGTTGCGGCTGAGGTGGTTGACAGTAGCGTCTCTGTCAGCGACACCTCCTTGCCCTCTGGGGCGAAGGCTCGTAGGGGTGGAGGGGGGAGCGATGGCGGGGGAAGGGGAAGATTCGTCATGGAGTGCGCGGATAATGCTAATGGAAAGTGGAGTTGATATTCACAGTTGTTCGTAACAGACTAAAGGGGAAAGGTATGTCGCGACGTGTTGTCGTGGTTCATGCCTGCAAGTCTTTGAAACTTCGTCTCTCGCCTGATCATGTACGTGACGATGACCAAGATACGCCAGATAACTGTGGCTACTTCTCGCTGGTTGGCTTCCGGAAGAGCACCAAGCGAGCTCCGACTACGTAGGCAGCCGCCCGGCGATCTAATAGCGGCACGAACGGGTCACGGAAACTTTAGGTCTTGTCATGGGCGCTTCCATGACAATATTGATGTCTGCATTTTTGATTACCTTGCATCCTTCGGCCGGCTCTAAGGCATCCCTCTGAAGATAGATTTGCCGTGGACGTCCAACGCAATCAAATCAAATCCAATACCTTTGATTGGTATTTACGGGAGAAGTTACATGGCGTAAGGGTTAACCTCGAAGTGGTTTTTGCAAATGAAATCTGGGTATAAATGTTCCATACGGCAATGGACTGAGCCAATATATAAAAAGACATCTTTTGTAGTCATCCGCGTCATAGTCCCAAGCTACACACACAATAATGATTTAAAGAAAAAGCTTAACTAAAAATGATACTAGTTATCATGGGAGATCACATTGAGAGTAATTAGAAGCTGATTCGGCGTTACTTTCTCCTAAATCCATCTTTTGGAATAAATTTAGGTTCAATCCGGCAAATGTTATGGCTAATCTGCTATCCTTAACAGTACCTTAATGGTACTTTAGTTTTAATAAAAATCAATCGACTTCAGCTTTTGAATTTAATGGACTTGGAGTCCAATGACGATACCTGTATTAAAGAGCCCTCGCAAGAAAGAAAGTATAACTATGCGTTTCTGAATTTGATATTTCTAAGAACATTTGCCCATAACTTTGTTGCGATACTTCTATCTTTTAAGTAGATCAGTAAGGATTCACCATGTGTGTGTGATGATATCGGAGTATGATTTACCTTGAATTTAAACTCGAAACAAACGGATTTTAAGATATTCAGCCAGCTGTTTGTTTTTGAAGT
Organism: Podosphaera xanthii; assembly: GCA_028751805.1. NCBI lineage: Eukaryota > Fungi > Ascomycota > Leotiomycetes > Helotiales > Erysiphaceae > Podosphaera > Podosphaera xanthii. Next base: position 1,697,409 of record JAPWIX010000008.1, read on the forward strand.
GTAACCCTTAAAATCACAGATATGGACCCACCTATGAAGTGCTAGTATTTGAGATTCTACGATCTTGCAATAGAGTCATCTCCGCTAGAATCAAGCTGGAATTAGAGGCCGTTTGACTAGTCACTCCTAAGAACACGGGGGGATAAATTATCGATTCAGTAACCCTAGCTAAATATTTGGAGGTTAATGCCGTAGGCATGGACACAGATTCCTACAACTTGAAATTTTTCGTTGGTACGAACTCGGAGTGCCTATTCGGAAAGGTTCGATACTGGATGTTCAGGAATAAACACCAATTCCCTTGCAAATCACTGGTAGGTGCTAAATTGTTAATTACAGGGTGGGTACGAGACTACGTTAAAGTAAGATTACTGCCTGGAATGACTACATGTTCCGCTGCTGGTACAATGGACATTGTTGAACAAATATGCTTTATTTTCCTCCCGTTGCCGTGCCAATTGAAATAGCCTACACAAAGCCTAAACATCGGCCCTTAAGTTGATTTCAACTGCGCTCAGAGAGCCTGGACACCTTGTAACATCTTGACAACTAACTTACTGTATCGATCCGAACTACATCCAAAATTCATAACACTTCAAAATGGTAAGCTGACTCTGAAAAGCTATTTTAATTCCGACATATCTGCAGCATAGACAATATGCGATGTCCTACGAACGAGTTAAAAGAAGTGATGAAAAGGATGTCTACAACGACATCGAAGATTTAATTGCTGTTCAAAAACGCTCCCACCTGATCCAAACATCCACTAAGCCTAGACGTCTCTATTAGAACTGTTATTAACCAATCATCTCTACATCGTCCTCAACTGTTACACTATACCTGGAATTAGATGTAAGAGATTTAAAGATAAGTACTGACTCAAAATAGGCTAGCACCAACTACAAGGAAGCATTTGCCCTTTTTGACAAGCGCGGAAATCAACGAGTTCAAATGGAGAGCTTAGGAGACTTGTTAAGGGCCTGTGGACAGAACCCTACACTGGCGGAGATAAGGGAATTAGAGAAGAATGTCGGTTCAGAATGTACGTGAGGCCTCTAAGCCTTTTGGCTAACGTGAAAAGAAATTGCCGCTAATTTGAGACGTCACAGTCGACTTTGAGACCTTTTCTAAGATACTCAATCGCCCCGGTGGCTTTCGCGAACCAGGTGAACCCGAGGAATACTGCCGTGGCTTCCAAGTTTTTGATAAAGATATGACTGGATTTATAGGTGTGGGGCAATTACGATATATTTTGACAAATTTGGGTGAGAAAATGAGTGACGAAGAGGTTGATGAATTGTTGAAAGCGGTCAACACTTCAAGCGGAGAAATTAATTACACTGGTTTGTTTCTCCAGTAAACCATTTATACCTATCGGCTAATAGAAATTTAGATCTTGTCCGGACAATTCTGGCAAACTAGACTAGCTATATGGATGTCCGAGATGACGATAAAAATGAGCTTGATGAAACCTTGATAACAATTCTTTAATACGTGTCTTTGCACCCGAGTTTAGTGCAAAGATTAGGGCTTTGATGCAGTGAATAGGAGGGCGTTCGTTCTTGTATAACATCCAGCGGTGGAGGATACTCTAAGGCGTTTTAAAGGCATGCTGGTTGAATCATAAAATTATAGATCTAACAATGCACTCAATCACTCGAATACTCCTTTAATACCTTCGCCTACTTGAATATCACCCTCAATTGGTAGCCTTTTACCCGCTATGGCATTTGTACTCATCATACCTCCAGGCAGAAGATATACCACATTGAATCCCCCCGACACTAATGTCTTTGCCGATGGAGCTGTTTCTTTATCTTCCATGTCTATATCCTCCCTTTGACCTAATATTTCGTAGCCCACTACTATCTTACACCTAGAACAACGGTGAAGTAATCGTCTCTCGAACCCATTGCTTTTTCTGATGACCTTTATTTTTGAATCCTTTTCGATTCCGAAGAAAGTTGAATAGCCCGTAGTTGGTAGAGTTTGTCCTAATTCTTTAATAACCGGTGGGGTGTCGGTGACAGGAAGGATTAGTGCAGAGTCTGCAGATCCAGAGTCCAGAGAACGGCGTGGCAACGAGTTCAGGGAGTGTGTGGATACTAGGAGGAGAGATGAACAGATACAATGGTACGTGTGGATTTTGAAAGACATTAGTTTTTGCCGATGAATGTATTGTGGTTATTACTTAGTCAATCTCAATAGAGAACATCAACATTGTCCGAAAACGCTGATGGCCGAACGGACCATCAGAGCTACACATATATTTGGCACCGCATACATATCCACGTACCGATACACCACCACGTATAATATCAATCAGTTTCATAAACTCGTACCAAAGTTCTCAATATCTGACATATTCAATACAGAACAAGTACGTGTTGATAGTTTTCACACTGTCATTTCAGGCTTGCCTATTTAAATACTTAATTGCTTTTAATCGTCAATCATCACCCTTCAACCTGGCGCTCCGCTCCCTTCGTCGGTCTACTGCTTTCTACGCACTCCTTTTCTGTTCATCAATCGTCATCATTCTGGCAGTTCGAGGACGCTTTGCATCACGGCTAAGAGGCGTGTTTTACCATCTAGGCCCCTCATCTCAAGTGAACCCAGCCTGGGCGCGGCCTCACGCAACTAGTACGATGGAACCAAAGCGATATCGAGCACCCCCGCAGCCTCCGCCATTATTCACCGCGACAGCTTCATCAATCATAGAGCGCACTAGAACAATCTGCGAAAGTAGCAAGCATATTCTTGACAAGATTGTCGACGAGGTTTCTCCAGAAAATGCTAATTTTGCAAACACTGTCAAAGTCATCGCAGAAGATGAAAATCTTACTGCCTTGGAGACGAGAATCATTGGTTTCTATCAGGCTGTTAGTACGGACTCGGAACTTCGCAACGCCTCTAGCAAAGCAGAAGAAATCATGGATGAGTTTTCTATTGAGGCTGCAATGCGAGAGGACGTTTACAAGGTCATTGATGCCGCATACTTAACCGAAAATAAGAAAGCGGATGGCGAAAAGTTAGATCCTGAGAGTTTAAGGTTACTAGAAAAAGAACGGATGAGCTATGTACGAAATGGCTTGGGAATCGAGAAAGGCCCTAGAAGAGATCGATTCAAAGAAATCAAGAAACGGTTGAGTCAAATTCAGATTGAGTTCCAAAAGAACCTGAACGAGGAAAATGGTGGAATTTGGTTTACGAGAGCTGAACTCGAAGGGGTTCCAGAGGATGTTATTGAAGGCTTTGAAAAGGGTATCGGTGAGAATGAGGGCAAGCTTTGGCCAACTTTTAAGTATCCCGATGTATTCCCCATTCTGAAATTTGCTTTGAATGCAGAAACACGAAAGACGGTGGTAATTCAAAACGAAAATAAGGTACGCCGTTACAACATCTTTTTGCGAAATCTTGTTAAGGGATTCAGTGCAATCAAAATATCCCCCTATTCCGGGAAGCTATTATTCTTCGAGATGAAGCCGCAAGGCTCCTTGGATATCCTAATCATGCAGCTTTTCGTATCGAAGAAAAAATGGCCAAGACACCCGCGACTGTAAATGAATTCTTGGGTGATCTACGAGAGAAACTCACACCTGGTGGGGCTAATGAAATTAAGCATCTACTCGAGGTCAAAAATCAAGATTTAAGATCCCGTGGGCTTGAATCTAGCATAGATGGGAATTACTATCTCTGGGATTCTCGATTTTATCAGCGAATGATGATTGAAAAAGAATATTCAATTGATGAACAGAAGATATCAGAATATTTTCCTTTACAATCTACGATCGAAGGCATGTTGAAAATATTTGAAGAACTTTTCGGCTTCGAGTTTCACGAGATTTTGGGAGAGGATCGAGATAAATTTTCCAGTTCGTAGTTTCTAAGTATGTCACCTCAATCCGACTAACCTAGTTCAGGTACAGGCAATGGCAAAGATATCATTTGGCACGACGATGTTAAACTGTTTGCAGTCTGGGACGACGAGACAGAAGGTAGTGGCTTTGTCGGTTATCTGTAAGTCTAAAAACTGGAGATATAGAAATATCTACGTTATTTCTGTAGAAAGAAACTAATATTACATGCTTAATTAGTTATTTGGACCTCCACCCTCGGCCAGGAAAGTATGGCCATGCAGCAAATTTTTCTCTTCAACCCGGCTTCTTGTACCCCAATGGCACTCGACGATATCCGGCAACTGCATTGGTTTGTAACTTTTCAAAACCAACTGAGTCTAAACCTTCTTTACTCAAGCATGATGAGGTTGTTACCCTTTTCCATGAGCTTGGACACGGAATTCACGATCTATCTGGTAGAACCAAGTATTCTAGGTTTCATGGGACATCCGTGGTTCGTGACTTTGTCGAGGCACCGAGTCAAATGTTGGAAAATTGGTGTTGGACTCCATCTCAACTCAAATCTCTAAGCAGTCATTACTTGACTGGGGAGAGTATTCCTGACGACTTGATTGCAAAACAGATTAGTATTAAACACGTGAATGATGCGCTCTTCAATCTACGTCAACTTCACTTTGGTATTTACGATATGACTGTGCATACCCCCAAGGATCACGAAGAGGCCAAATCTTTTAAGTTATCCGAATTATTCAATGAACTTCGCTCTCAAATTTCTGGGATTAAGGGGCCTGAAAGTATAGGCCTCAAAAGTGACTGGGGTCATGGCCAAGCAACTTTTGGACATTTAATTGGTGGGTACGACGCGGGATACTACGGATATCTGAGTAGTCAGGTCTATAGTACAGATATGTTTTACAGTATTTTTAAGAAAAACCCAATGGATGGGAGAGAAGGCCGCCGCTACAGACATATGGTCCTCGAAAAAGGTGGTTCGCAGGAAGAAATGAAGACATTAGAAGATTTCTTAGGTAGGAAGCCAAGCACAGAAGCTTTCTATAAGGAGCTCGGCCTTGATACCACAAAATAATTTTTTTAGACGATTAAAGCCTTCGCTTCACAAATTACAACCAAGAATTCTTATTGGAAAAAGTTCCAGAAAAATGACTTTACGATCCACCATGAGGCAAGACAAGAATTGAGACTAATCTGGTTACGGTGATGTATTTTAAGTATGTGTATTTTCAGAGATCAAATATCATACGAATCAAACTCATGATAGCATTGTATAAATTCCGCAACTGATTAGATATTGGCTGTCTAAATGAATATCGGTTTATCTCTGGGTTACGTTCACCAGAGTGATGATGGTTGACAGCCTTTACTTCCAGTAGGTATGACTGGAAGAAAAACCAACCCGATTCAAAGCTTATTTTATAATCAATCACGCAATAGGAGATACTGGTGCTTGAAAAATCTTGAGCCGATGGTCTTTATCTCAAGTAAGACACGAATCTCGTTGTACGGGCTTTGATTTTTAGTAATTTTTTAAAGAACAGGGATTCGTAAATCTGCTTGGAAACAGGTAAATTCAAGCTGTTTAAAATGTTTGAAGATCCGCAATAAACGCTATCAAAGATGAAAAGCGTGGTCAGATTGCACTGGGCTGTAATGAGAAGATATAATGTTGCACCGCTCTTATTAAATAGTGGGTCTATCTGAATGATTAATATGGAGTCGTGATACAAACTCCTGCCCCCTATGAAATTTTGTTGCAACGGTTTTTTGATGCTGAATCCGTCAAGCGGTGAACGCAAATTGAATTACAGTAGAACCTGTCCAAACCCATAGTGGGTCCCGGCATAATTACTGAAGAGACTTATTTAAATTTTACCGTTTATATTTGTAATACTTACCCCTGCACGCAAAATGACATGTAAGGGTAAGTGCTGCAAAATTTAGTACCAACAATTCGATAAATCTTGGCAATAATTAAACCCAGGACCCACTATGGGTTTAGACAGGCTCTACTACACAGTCGTCCCTCTCTAACTCGATAGTGGGTCCCGGTATAAGTGTTGAAAATATTCATCGAAATTCAACCATTTACATTTGCAATACCTACCCCCTGCATTCAAAATGACCTGTAAGGGTAAGTGTTGCAAATATAAAAGTCCAAGTTACAGTGAATATTTTCAACACTTATACCGGGACCCACTATCGAGTTAGAGAGGGACGACTGTACTAATTAAATTGAGTTTGAAATCCGCGTCGCTGTGGCAGCAGACGTAATCAAGTCTAGTACCATTATCTCCAACTAGTAGTAAACATTCGCGTATGACGCAACCGGCGAAACATCATTAGCTACTTTCAACTCTTAAAACACTTGTCATAACATACAGGCTGATTGCAAGATAAATCAAGAAATAAAAAATATGAAAAACTCACAAAATAGATGTACTTCAGGCCATTTACTTATCCCACAGTCTCTTAGTTTCAATAGCTCTATCAAGTAATCCTTCATTACTAATTCATCTTTTAATTGTTTCCATGTACGTTGTTATCAATTCAAGCGTAATCGACGTCCAGCTCTAAAACTAACATTGGCAGAATTACTTCGTCGAAATTTAATCTACCCGGATCTTACGTTTCTATTAAAAAACTGTATGAGGCGATCCAAAATCACGCCAGGTCTGCTGGATACACCATCACCACCAGCAATTCAGCATAGAGAAAAGGTCGAAGAAAGAAACTTGCAGCCTGTTAGAAAAGCAGAATAATTCACAGCGAAGTGAACGAGACATGCAGGAAACGACGTAGATTAACGCAAAATACCAACTGTCCTTTCAGATTTAAGGCCAGAGAGGAGTCCTAGTCGTATGATAGTCTTTGTTACAGGCTGATGCCATGTTTAGTTGTAACCGGAGTTTATCCGGTTCGGTTAAACCTCTAGCCCTCAAGTGCACCTTTCGGCGAGGCTAGCAAAACGTGTGAGGGAAGCCGCTTATGTAAACATTATACTAGTGACGCGAGATGCAGCATACGGTATATGTACTTAGTTGTAGAGATCACGTAGGCTTCTTCCTTCATACAGAATATAAACCCCCTTTGGACATACATTAGCGAACAGCTACCGTAGCACCTCCTCTTACAGTCTTAGATTCAAGATATCACGAATAAACACGAATACACTTATATCAGGGCGCATGATAGGCAGCTGGTCGCGCAAACTGATCGTGTCCTGTCTCAACATCAGATCATGCCAAAAGTTTTACGACATTGCACAGCTTGTGTTGGGCTCGGATACATTAAAACCAGACATCACGGATGTAGGGCAGCTGGCCATACTGGTAGTTGATGGCCTAATAACTAGGGGTATTCCTCACATTAAATTGAAACGATACTATGGAGCGGAAATGTTGCGTGTAATTGCACCGAACTTTGACGATGAAATAGTTTTAATTGATACTAAATACCCAAACAGTTTATGTGTGCAGTAGAATTACTAAGTTGATAGGGTATCTGAATTAATTTCATCCAAGTGAAAATCAGAACGCACATTGTCCGAAAACAATAAAGTCATAATTAGGCTATAAAATTTTGAGCTGTTGTTTCAACAAAGATGTCAAAAAGGTTTAAGCACACATCTACTTGTACGTGCATTTATTACAGGGCCTCAGGGGCATTTTTTACTTGGTGATCGACATGGAAAAGTAGGGATATATCCCAGTTTTTTACAGGGCATAGGCATATAAGTTACAGGATACTCCCAGCAAATGATATTACTCTATTACAGGGGTAAGAAGTGTAGCCCCACATTCTGTGTAATTTACATGGGCTATCCCTGACATTCCGACTTTAGCGCTACAAAAATGGCTAGACTAAGGCAATAAGGCAACCGAGGCATTCCTTGTTCCTTGAACCTTTTCTCTTATGTTCGATAGTTGCACAGCATCCTCGTACCACACTAAATCGGTTGACACGACATATCGAATAACCTATATCCTCACGATAAACTGCGAAGAAAAATGAGCACCCCAGCATCTCCCACTACTCCAAGATCACGGAGCCAGCTTTCTAGGGATCAGCGAGTCCAGATATACACGTTACGTGGCCTTGGTTTTACTCATCTCGCCATCAGTAATCAACTCGGTATCACCGAAAGAAGGGTACAATATGCCCTTGCAAGGCAATTTCTGACGCCCAAAAAGCGAAATGGCCGACCCCACGCCTTGAACGCTCAGCAGGAAGTTGAGCTTGAAGAGTTTGTCACGTCTTCAAGTGAGGCCCGCCAAATGAGCCACCTGGAGCTTGCTGCTAAGTTTTCCCACTGGAATTGTGGCCAAATCGCAATCAAAAGTGCTCTTGAGAGAAGAGGGTTCAAGCGTTGCATTGCTCAAGCGAAGCCTACTCTAACGCCTGCACATATGAGGAAAAGATTAGAGTGGGCGGAAGAACACTCTTCTTGGACACCTGAACAGTGGTCCCAAATTCTTTGGTCTGATGAGACTTGGGTCACTGGTGAACGTCACACAAGAGTATGGGTTTCGAGGAAGGTGAGTCCAGATCTCAGCCATGTATCAACTGCATTAATCTAATTTTTTAGCCCGAGGAGACATATTATCACACTTGCCTGGTTCGAAAAGGTCCTCGAAAGCGTGGTTGGATGTTCTGGGGCTCCTTTTATGGGAACCAGAAGGGCCTTGCCCTCTTCTGGAGTAGGGATTGGGGGAGTATAAAAGCGGAGAGTTACTGCCAGAGGATTGTTCCTTTAATCCACGCGGCAACACAACCAATTGACTCTCACGGCCCTCTTCTCTTTATGCAGGATGGTGCTCCTGCCCATTCTGCTCAACGTACGAAAAGAGAGCTGTCATCAAGGGGGGTAGATTTCATAGTCTGGCCGTCATATTCCCCAGACCTGAATCCAATTGAGTCAGTGTGGGATATGATGAAATCCCATATTGAAGAGCACCACCCAGAATTTGATTCTGGTAATCCATCTGAGGAAGTGCTCCGTAATGCAGTCCTAGAGGCATGGGAGTCAAGTTCTCAGGAGCAACTGGCTACGCTTGTAGAGAGCATGCCAGAAAGGTGCCAGGCAGTCATCAGAGCAAGAGGAGGATCGATTCCTTATTAATGATGCTTAATTATTGGTAAAAATGTATTTAATACTTGATAAAAGCTAGCACTTTTGAATAGAATATGATCATTTCAACGAGTTACAGGGATCTCCTACACTTATTTTATCACGCAAAATTTCCCATACAAATAAGGTTCAGCTATTGTCGGATTTGGTATGGTCAAAATATTGCAGCCAATGGCATATTGTATAATCCCTGTCAGATCTTGGCATTCAGGGGTTTCCTTCACTATTTACCCCTGCAATAGAGTACATAGCCATCAAGCTAAAGTGCTGATTTTATCTCATCCCACCCTTGTCTACTTGCTCTGTTTGACCCCTCTATCTGCTCCATCATGTCGAAGGCTAGTTCTCCTAGCATTGTCTTCCTCATCCGATATCGTCTGCAAAAAATGTCCTAAAATTCTCTTTGATATAACAGTATAGACAAACAACAAGATGAATATTTACAAATATATCATAGTTTCACAGGTAAGTCTTGCGGAAGTTGCAATTGTTTGTTGATTCAAGTCCTCACAGAATCAACTCGCAAAATTATTAAAATTATAACTCTCAAGGCAGTGGATTGTAAGTAAAGGAGCTATTATCATCAGAATATTTAGTGTAACTACTACAATTACATCTGTGGGAATTCTTAGAGATTTACATGAGTTAGCTGAGCCAAGGATCTGCGACCTCGGATAGGAATGGCCAACAACATGGGTTCTGACTGTACAATATTTTAACATTCCCTCTTTGGCCATACCGCCATCATCCCTTGCCGATTCCCATCATCCTAACAAATCTTTCGAATGGACTCTTTATGAGAGGCTTTGTCAGACCATCAGCTATCATATCACGTGTCGGAATATAGCTTGTAGATATTCGATTCTTATCATGCAAGTCTCGTACATGATGATAGCATATATCAATGTGCTTAGATCGTTCATTAAGATGTGGGTTTTTGATTAAAGCAATGGCTCCTTGGTTATCACTTCTGGTGTCGACTGTGATTCCATTTGGTGCTACATATTCTGGGTAGCCCATATCTCTCAAAACCTGGGCCATCCATTGGCCTAACTTTGCCACAATCGATGCAGAAGCGTACTCTGCCTCAGCCGTAGATGTTGTGACTGACTTTTGTTTTCTACTTAGCCAGAATATGGCTGCCCCACAGAGCATCCCTACACCTCCAGATATGCTTTTCCGATCGGTTTTGTCAGTCGCCCAGTCAGCATCAGAGTAAACCACTAAATTCACACTCCCTTTTGGATTGAAGCAGAGGCGATAGTCGCTGGTAGAACGTAGATAACGCATTAGCCTTTTTAGTGCACGACCGTGCTTTTCTGTAGGTTCCTTCATGTACTGACTTAGCCTACCGAGAGCGAAAGCAATATCAGCCCGAGTATAGACCATAGCGAACATTAGACTCCCGATAATCATAGAGTATTCTGTAGGATCAATCCGTAATTCGTCGTCGCTAGCTGGAGAGAGGTTTTCATAACCTTCAATTGGCGTGGAAGCCGATCGATGTCTTGCATTCGGAATGCCAAATTTTGTGAGGATACGTTCCAAGTACTGTTGTTGGTCGAGCCACAACGTTCTATCTTTCCGATTCCTCGTAATCCTCATACCAAGAAACATTTCCATCTCCTCCAGGTTCTTGGTTTTGAAACATCTATTCATTTGCTTAAAGAGCCAATTGATTTGCTGTGATAATTTCGCTGCAACTGCGATATCATCGACATACACAAGTAATTTCACATCTTTCATCTTATTTGTGAACAAGCATGGGTCAGCTAAACTCTGGATAAAGCCCCACTCAAGGATCTTTTTCTTCAGTAGTTGATTCCAGTCTCTTGCAGCCTGTTTGAGCCCATATAGTGATCTTAATACCTTTAAAGCACGACCTGGTTTAACTCTTACCCCGTCTGGCGCGCGAAGAAAGAGCGCAGCGTTTGGAGATGCTTCGGTAAACGCATTCTTAATGTCAAAATGAAAAAGCTCTAAATCTTCGACAGCGCAGATAGCGAGGAAAGCGCGGAGAGTGGCCATTTGTACCGTAGGAGCGAAAGTCTCTTTGTAATCTGTTCCGAATCGCTGCGTGAATCCTCGAGCGACTAATCTTGCTTTAAAGCGGTCTAATGAGCCATCGGGTTTCAATTTTACTGTAAACACCCATTTAGTAGAAATTAAATTTGCATCGGCTGGTGCAACTATCTCCTCCCAAGTTTGATTCATTGTCAATGCTCTTATTTCTTCTTCGATAGCCTCCTTCCACATTTTTCCATATGTAGGGTCGTTTATTGCTTGTTTATAAGATCTTGGTACAGGAACATCTTCGCAAACAAGTGCTGCAGAAACCAAAGTTTCAGCAAGAAAGGCGTTATCAATATTCATGTCGTCATCATTATCTGATAAGTCTAAAATTGCTAGCATCGCTTTCAATAACTTGGCACTTCGATACAATGTATAATCATCGCCGTCATCTAATTTTCTTTTGCGGTTTGGATTTTGTTGCCCGTGGGAGTCTAGAATTAGAGGATATTTCTCGGTTAAAGTTCGATCATTTTCATCTGACATGGTGATATCTTCTAATTCCCTCTGAATCAGTATCATCCATTTTTCACTGTCTTGATCATTATTATCATTTTCATGATTTGTGATTTGACATGTATTCTTTAATTTTTTCGCTTTTTGCTGTAGCCTTATACTTCGTCGCAAATTATTTACCTCTCGATTTTGTTTACTTTCTTTGCTATAATCATTATCCTGATCGTGTTGATCAATGTTTTTTATATAATTGTTATTATTAAATTCAGAAATTTTACCTTCGGTATTATTTAGATCAAGTTCTTTGGAATCGGATTGAAACACGTTGACAGAATCAAGAGTAACTGCATTGGAGTTAGAGAAACTGATAGACCCATCCTCTTTCACCTTTCCAGTTTTCTTTAACTCGTCTAGAATTTGTGACGGTTTATTTTCTGAGTCCTTTGGTTCGCTTGAGGTTTCGGTTGGAGAAAAATTTTGCGTGATTTTAACATTTTCATTTGTTTCTGAAATACAAAGAACTCTTGCTCTTATTCCTACCCCTTTTCCTACACCTAATTTTGTTGAATTGAATGGTTTTGATAAATTTCTAGGGCGGCCAATTTGCCTCCTAACTGCTGGTGAGGAATTGCTTTGTCCTTCTGAGAATTCGAGACCAGATTCTCTCCATAATTTTAGATCAATTATAGTAGAGCCTTTTACGTTTTCTTTAAATTTAGTATATGAAGATACTATTGTCGAATGAAGGTCTGGTGCATATACTCGATATTGGCTTGGAGTATCTGTATACCCCATAAAGATGCATTCTCTTCCAACATCCATTAATTTGTCTTTTCTTGAGTGTTTCGGGTGTGATTTACGATCGATATGAGCAAATGCCTTGCATCCAAAAACCTTAAAGTGTTTGATGGTAACAGGATTGTCTGTCCAAGCTTCTTCGGGTGAGACTTTTTTAATAATTTCCTTTCCTTCAATAGTCTTTTCCACTTTTGGTCCAGCTCGAATTCGGTTTGTAATATAAGTATGGGTTCTTGCTGCCTCTGCCCAAAATTCGACTGGAAGCCCGGCTTCTTTTAGCATAGCCCTTGTAGCGTAGATTGTTGATTGCATTGCTCTTTCCGCTACGCCGTTTTGATGTGACGAATAGGGAGCGGTGTTTTGCGGTACAACACCATTATTCCTTTTCCAGCTTTTCAAAATTTTCAAAATTTCGCCAGCGTTGTCACTTCGGACAGCCATTATTCTGCAGCCTGTCTGTCTTTCAACAATATTACCCCACTCATCTAATGCTTCGACTATTTTTGATTTATCTTTCAGAAGTAATATCCATTTCTTCCTCGAGTAACTATCAACTATTTCAGCGAAGTACTTGTGGCCGTCGATTGACAACGGAAAAGGACCGGCAATATCAATGGAAATTAGGCCTAATTTGATGTTCTTATGATTTGCAAGTTTCTTAGATCGAAACTTCTTCATCTTTGTGGCTAAGCAAACGTCACATAGCTCGAGATTTGGAGGAATGTTTATAGGCCGATCGATATCCGTAACGGTATGAAGCAGCGAAATCACGCGAGGACCTGCGTGTCCACATCGACGATGATGTAACCAATACCTCTCAGCTCTTCTCTTTTCTAGAATCTCAGCCCTTGAGTAAAGACGTTTTCCTTCATCAAGATTTTCTCCGCCTATTTGTGATGTATCTACTACTGAATCGATATTCATTGGTATTACTTCTTCGGATGAAAAGGATAATTCTTCGCAGCACAAAGCCCTTTCTTTTGGACCTGCAACATGGTCAACGTTATATAATCCATTTTCTAATTTCGCAGAAAGAATTAAATTATTTTCATGATCACGAAATAACATCTTTTCATTATCAAATGTCACGGTTAGTGTCTCTAAGTTGGCTCAGAGGATCGAAATCAGAAGTTTATATTCACTATGAGGAAAGAAAGAGATATCTGTCTACACATGACGGCCCATTTTATAGGTTCCTCCTGCCCTGCCCATGTGATTCCACTCATGCAAACAGAGCAAACAACTTGGCGCCGTGGAAGTAGTTCACGGCGATCCTCATTACAATATCCTCAAATTGTAATTATCTTGACGTTGGGCTAGACCCATCGACTGCCACCCTGCACCCAACATTTGTTCCAATGGACGTTGATCTACATTTCGGAGTGCTAGCCGTGTCAATATCTTCGCGTAGCAGGGACCGCGTTGGCAACCGTGGTCTACAGGATCCTTGCCGGCTAGCCAGCCGTTACATCAAAATACCCTATAGCATTATTTCTCTGACACATCTTTTTAGCGGAAAGTAAATTTACTCCTAAACCTTCGACAAGTAATGCGTTTGGCAACACCCCAGAGCTTCCATCAGGACATCTTAATATCACATCACCCATAAAATCTGAAAAGAGCCTCCCTCCCCCAACTTTTATCCACCGACGTTTGATCGGGGTTAAGTCACTGATAAATAGACGACGTTGGTCAGTCATGTCATTTGTACAGCCAGTGTCTGATATGAAAGTATCAGATAGGGAAAAAGATTTGCGTACCTCCTCAGTTATTAGGGCTGCGACTTCATCATCATCAGTGATAAAATCAGACTGATCTCCTTCCGTCCATTTTCCGTCAGTCTCTGCTTCAGTTTCTGACCAAAAAGCTTTGCTTTTATCCGCAAATTTGACAGACTTTCGTTTGAATGGTCGATGTGGATTTGCGATTGCTGGAGCTTTCCGAGAGGTTGAACGACTCTGTGCCTCTTTCTCTAGGCGCAAGCTTTCTCCATAGCGTCTAGTCTCATGCCTAAACTCACAGTGTCTCGCATGATGACCCGGACCGTTGCATATATAACACGTTTCTTTTCCCTCGGTGTTATAAAAGGGGCTCCTGGTTGGTGACCACGATGGGTCTCTGGTTGATCTTTGGTTAGACGGCCGACTTGAGCCTCGATTGAACGCTGTATAGCGTGCAGCTAGAGCTGAAAGGTTGCGCTCATTTGACTTCTCGTTTTCTTCGTAGAAGTTTTGGAGAGAATCCAGCATTTCCTTCCTAGTCAAATTTGGTTGCATATCTAAAATATTCTTCGCTGTTTTGTAGATATCATTATCTAGCCCTTCTAAAAGGTACCCGAATAAGCTAGTTTCGGTATATGCAGCTGTTTTCGTCGAGTCTATTTCAACTAAATTCGAACGCAGTTCCTTCAGCTGGACCCAGGCACGCTTGACCGACAGTCCCTTCTCTTTCTTCCAGTGAGTGATCTGCTTTTCTAGCTTCCTCACGTCCTTGGCAGTACTCTTCTGGTATTCAGCTTTAACTGCTAGCCAGCCATCTCTACCACACGGAATCGAGTCAAAAAGCTCTCTGTCAAAAGTATTTAAAAGTTGCCGCGTGTAATACCTTGCGGAAGCCTCATGGCGCTCAAATTTTTCTTTTTCACTTTGGCTTGAACTCCCCGAATCTTTAGCGGCGTATGTATACTCTTTAACTGACTGCTCAAAAACATACAGCCATCCACGCGCTTTCAGCCAGAGCTCGTGATTTTTAAAGAACTCACGGAAGTTATCATCATCTAGCATTATAGTTGAAGGTTTTGGACCGCCTTCACTAAAAAACTCATCCATTTTTTTATTTTATCTTTTTATTTATTTTGCAAGGCTTCGGTGTGGCTTCGGTATGGCTTCGGTATGGCTTCGGTATGAATATTATTGCTTACTATTGCTACTGATTTTTAGAAGCTCCTCCGCATCCGAGTCTCATAACCTATTAAAATTATAACTCTCAAGGCAGTGGATTGTAAGTAAAGGAGCTATTATCATCAGAGTATTTAGTGTAACTACTACAATTACATCTGTGGGAATTCTTAGAGATTTACATGAGTTAGCCGAGCCAAGGATCTGCGACCTCGGATAGGAATGGCCAACAACATGGGTTCTGACTGTACAATATTTTAACAAAAATATCTCCACAATTGCTCGCAAAAATCAAATAAACCAGATCTAGATCAGAGGCTTCAGGTGAGTTTAATATACTGGAAATAATCTTTTTACGATTACAAGCTAATTGAGATCAGGGTTTAACTCTTCATGAAGCTGGAATAACTTGTCGGGAGATCTCTGATGCACTTGAAGTTACTATTCATCAAGCAATATGTATCTAAATCGTAGGGGATGTGTTGAGCTAGGAAAAAGCACTGGTCGAAAACCCAGATTAAGTCCCGAACAAGAAGACGAGTTACAAATATTAGTTTGCAACTCGAAAGAAACCAGGCAGATGACGTACCTGGAGCAAGCAATAAATTTTCCGCAATTGAATGTTGGCGAAAATGCAATTTGAAATGCTCTCAAGAGAAGAGGCTACAGCAGGCGCATCGCTAGAAGCAAGCCTTCACTCTCTGACGAACAAGACAAAGGCTTGAGTGGGCTGAACGACACAGGTCTTTAAGCCTAAATGACTGGTGTTGGATAATCTGAAGTAACGAGACGTGGATAAACGATAGTTCAGTCAACAAAGTACATGTCACTAGGAAGGCCATTCTTCGTATTATTATTCAAAGGTAGATGTGGAACGCTAAAGATTTTTGCAATATCACGAAGATTATGAAAGAACATATATCATCGATAGCTATACAAAAAATAATTCTCGGATGTCTTGGGGATGCTTTGCCGGCACCTAAGTAGGTTCTTTTGTGTTCTGGCAAAGAACCTGGAAGAAAATAACTGGAGAAGGCTATCGTCAACGCATTCTGCCAGAGGGTGTAGGATTTCTGAGGTCAAGCCTTGTAAGAACGGGTGTTGTTATGCAGTTTATGCAAGAAAACGCTGCCGTTCACACTGCAGCTGTTGTGGAGTAGTACCTTGGTGAACACGCGATGGTACCTAGGGTCTGGCCGCCCTACACCCATGGTTTGGACCCAATCGAAAGTGTATGGGGATTGATGAAGTCATATATATAGGATCGATGTGGAGGCTCCGATCTGGGACAGCAGCGTGGGAGGGCCGAAATTCAATCCTTTGTGGAAGAAGCCTGCTAGGAATACACAAAGACTGGAACTCTCGCAAAGATTCTCTGTAGTATGCAAGATAGGTGTCTGGCAGTTATTCAAGCGCAAGGCGGATCTGTAGAAGATTAGCTGTGATATATACAGTAATTCAAGAACTTTGAATAGGACTGCAAAGTAAGTCCCAAAAAATTTATGTGAATTTAAATTTATTTTTGGCGAAAGTAACATAGGTGTGATTGTTTTAGGGAAAAATCTCATAAGCTAATACAGTACAAAATCAGTATTTCCTCTTGCAAGACATCGTAGTGCCTTCAGCGTACATCATGACCGGATTCATCGGAACTGCAGGAATTCTGCATGAGATCATCATAGAGAACTTCTCCTTTTGTGTAAAGATCTACGGTTAAACCCCTGCAAAATAATATGGGTGTAAATAATATCATGTGAGGCTGTATGCATAGCTTTCACTAGAATATGATGGTCCTGATAATTAGGCAGATATGAATCGAAGTTTCAGATAAGGTAGGGTTTAATTCCATAAGAGTTATAGTGCGTAGATTGATCCTTGTGTGGTCCCTGAAGCGAGATTATATCCTGCTATTGACAGGGAGACAAATTTTATTGTAGTGACCTAGTATCAACGCCATTACTAAGCACAGCTTAGATCCCAGTAATAATACTGCGAGGACGATCTTTAGGGAAGACATGTACAGTAGAACCCCTCTTAGCTAGTAGTGGGTCCCGGTACAATTACTGAAGAGATTCATAGATATTTTACCGTTTAGATTTGCAATACTTACCCCTGCGCGCAAAATGACCCGTGAAGGTACTCTGATACTACGGTATTAATCGTGTATAGGCGCTAAAATTCGACTTTTACAGGGTATATAGGCTTTTACTAACTTGAATTAGCATGACGATAAGTAGATCTCCCCACCTAAACTTTAAATTTGTATGGCAAAAATTTCACAACGAAATATTCGTTAGTTTTGCTTTTTTGGTCCATTATAGCCCTCTATTCACTTTTTAATTCATTAATACATTTCATAAATAAATTATACTTCTATCTAGCTAATAATTTACATATCCGCCTTCAGCTTCGTAAACGGCTCTGATTCTTCGGGGCATCGAATCTATCAGTTTCTCCAAGTCATCCCCATTAAACCCCAGATCCCACGCCTCGTTCACTATTTGACGAAGATGCCCTTGACTCCGCTGCCCCCCTTGATCCAACGCTGGATAAAGACGCTCCATGTACGCTTTCATATAACTCCACAAAGTTTCTATCGGATTTAAATCAGGAGAATATGGCGGCCACTCCATTAGAGAAATATTCCTCCTTTCAAACTCACGCATAGTTTGCCTCGACTTGTGAGGAGGGGCGTTGTCCTGCATCACATCTAGTCCTGGTTCCCGACAGACCGCACTCTCTATGAGAGGCACTATCCTCTCGCAGTAACTGGCCGCAGTGATATGGCCCCACTCCTTCTCCCAAATCAGGCAAGGCCCCTTCTGTCGTCCAAAGAAAGATCCCCAGAACATCCACCCAACTCTCCTCCGCGTCTTGGCTAGGACACAGGTATCTTCGTACTCTTCCCCAATCTTTGACTTAAACTTAGCTCAAGGGAACTCTAAATCTTAGGAGCCTTTAAGGGACTACTGACCTTTCTTGTGACCCAACGATCACTTTGCCGACCATTCATAGCCCAAGTCTCGTCGGACCAGAGGACTCTCATCCAATGTTCCTTCCGCCAGTGGAGATGTATTCTGGCAAACTCATATCTCTTCGGTTTGTTGACTGAAGAGATAGGAGGTTTTAATCGTGCAATCCTGCGTGCATATCCCCTCTTTGCCAGTTCACGTCGGATCACATTCTCGCTCACACCAAAGTGCCGAAATATAAAATGTGCAAGTTGGAAAAATGACATCCGACGATTTTCCGATGATAAACAGACGAAAAATTCTATTTCATCGACCTGGGAACTACTTAGAATAGGTGGCCTACCACTGGAGTACTGAGGCTCGGTATTTTCAACGCTCATGGTGTATTGTACCTGTCGCCATGTAATCCCAAGGCGTTGAGAGATTTTGACGTAACTGTGTCCCTCACTGGCCAAGGTTCTAACCTGCACATGTTACTCTCTTAACCTTATCAATTTGTAGATTTCAGACTTACTTGAATACGTTGAGTTTGTGTTAGGCGTTTTGCATAAGTAGGAGATGCTGATGATGGAGAAGGTTGTTGAGGTGATCCATCTTTGCGGCAATCTAGTACAGTAAATTAAAATCTTCTAAAGTAGTTGACTTAAGGTTCAGATGCACTCACATGAAGTAAAAATTAGATAGATGAATGAAATAAAAGTATGCCGTTGAGCAAAATAATAGTAAATAGCTGACAATGATTTAAACGAAACGACCTCAGGTGTGCGCGAGTGAAGAAAGGTGCGGGCATGAAGGTGGGCGTTGGACTTCATATACAGATGCATATCTCTTATGCCTTAGGCCATAAGATTTTAAAATTTGAAGCTAACAGGGATACTGTGGATCTATCGTGAGGTAACCTGGAATATCACCACTTTATCTCCACTTTATCCCCGCTTTAACCCCTGTACCCTATAAGAAGCGGATCAACGAACAATACCCTATCATGAGAGTAAGTGTTGCAAATGTAAAAGTCCAAGTTACAATGAATCTTTTCAACATTTATACCGGGACCTACTATTAGCTAAGAGGGGCTCTACTGCATTAGTTCGGAATGGGGGTGATCTTTTTTTTATTTTTTTAAATCATTTTAGCGCATGCAGGCTGAGGCTATGACGCGCATGATAACGGAAGATACGTATATTTCGCAGAATAACTCAGTTTGGCGTTTGGAACACTCATACTCAGATTTCATTTGCAGATACCACTACGAGAATAACGCCTTACGACATGGACCCTCTTCTGTGAAGACCCACCACAGGGAAAAGCGAGAAAAACCATGGTCATCGGAGCATGCTTTCGTCATCCTACGAATACCGTATCACCGCGAGAGAAGTGGTGTGAGGGTCTTGCTGGATTCGAACCGGCTTTCTCCTGTCTCTAGTGGGGCATGTGTCCAAGCTACCCAGACTCTACTTGGGAAAACGGCCCGGACAGTGTACCACTGCACCATCCGACCCTGGGGGTGATCTCATAACGCAGTGGAATATTTCCTTCTGTTAGGTAGTCTTCGTGGAATAAATGCAGGGTCGTAGATGCGCAACATTTTTCCTCCGATACTGGTTAAGGCGTCGTTGTAAGATTCCAGTGCGGATCGAGGGATCTCGCCTCTACATTGCAGTTGGGGCTTACAATCTGGTACGGGAAATCGGGGGTCCCTGTAGTCCCCCCTCTGTGATTGTTTTTGTCCCTACCCTACTCCCCCGGTAGAAAGTTGACTGTCGAGACCCAAATTGTGTTTATGGTGGGCCGATTCAGCCTAATTGGGCAAGATCTACCAGGAATTCGACTTTATACCCTATTTTTATGAAAAAAGGTCCACAACATTTTGTATGGAAATTTCTTCAACTCGAGACTTTTGACTGTGGGTCTATTGTTAAAGCTAAACCGAATAAAAATAATGATTTACTGCATATATTTTATGAAAGAACTAAACTAGCTTCAACCCCTGTGTGGGATGTGGAAGGAAAAACACTCAAAGGGGTGCGTGAAATAATCTCGGCTATATGCTTTTTTGCTACCCGACCCAAAGAGTGAATAAATATTCAGACAGTTATATTTCTACGAATATTGATTGAAACTGCCATTCATGTCCAATTGAAATAGATGTCCAGCCATTTTCAAAAGATTATGTTGAGATTTTGAGGTTCAAAGTAAACAAGTGGTCGACCAAAAAGTGGCCAACAAGTATATAGCCGAGCTTGGTTTAAGTCTAGTGAAGAGCCGAACGTTTTGTCTTCAACATTTAAGTGTTTAGTCGGGCCCGCGTTGGCTTCTACCACGACTTTGGACCTAGCTGGCATACTGTCGATGATATCTGAAACAATTTCAGTTGTCACCGAGCCTCAAGCCTCCATAACAATCGCACGACGTAAATCTTACGACCGCTGCTTTCCACCACCCAATCTGGAATACTTAAGTTGAATGTAATCCTTCACATTATCCCAGACTGCCTTTGTAGGATTCAGATCTGGGGAGGGCGCCAGCCAAGAGATTGGTTAAACATACCTTTCTCTAACCTCGTTCATGGTCCTGGCCGATTCGTAAACCGGAGCATTGTCTTGCGCCAATGAAAAAAAGGTCTCATTGGGACCATACCGTCTATGAGAGGTACTATCTTTTTACAATACCCCTCAGAGTCGATAGGTCCCCATTCCTTTTCCCAAAACAAACTAGGACCCTTCTCTCGCCCGACAAAAGAGCCCCAGAACATCCATCCGATTTTTTCTTGATTTTGACTTCTACGCAGTCACGATCGTACTCTTCGGCCGTCTGTATAAAATTGTTAGGCTGAAAAGGACATCTCGCTTCGTAAAGAATCCACTGACTTCTCTTGTGACCCATCTTCTGGTATGGTTACCATACTGAGCCCAGGTCTCGTCAGTACAGAGAATGAATTCCCAATCATCGATAATCCAGTGAAGATGAGCTTCAGCCCATTCTTTCCGCTCCCTTCTTGTCTCTAGAGAAAACGGAGGCTTTTTGTGTGCAGGATGGCGCTTGAGACCTCAAACACGTAGTCATTTTTGTATAACCCGCTTGCTGATATCCAGATATCTGGATGGGCCAGATGCAAGTTCCAGGAAGGTTAGTCCTCTATTGTGAGGAGATGACTTGACAAACTCCACAATCTTGTCAACATCATCCGGAGAAAGAGACGGTTCGCGACCTTTTAGATTTCTTAGGGGTCACGGCTCCTTGGCGTATTGCGTAACCTACTTGCCCACGAGGGATTTACAGTTGTATGACCATTTGATCTTAGGTTTTGCCCGCATCATGAAGCCCATGGACGTAAAGGAATTCATGAAACCCAATTTATAATTACTGTTTTGTTCAACTCACTAGAATGCACTGATGTCTTGATAATCTTTAATAACGAGTCGTTGTAGGTGGCGTCTGAGGCGGGTTTATCTACAGTATAAGGATAGTGCTGAAGTTTCATCTTGGATCGATTAACCTTGAAAATAATACCGTGTTTGTAAAGAATTTTATTTTTGAAATGGAACACTTTAATTAGGCTCACAATAGATTATGATGACAATAATGGGGAGAACAGGAGTGTGAACGGAAAAAATTTCAGTGATGAGAAGACATGTTATATTAAGCGAGTATGTGAGTTGGTGTGTTTTTAATGAGGAGAAAGGAAAATTATGCAATAGGATAACTGCCTTGATAATCAGGCAATAATATTAGACTATGACTAGTCTGACACTAGTAGGGATTACAATAGAACCACTATTAGCTAATAGTGGGTCCCGGTATAAAAGTTGAAAAGATTCATTGTAACTTGGACTTTTATATTTACAACACTTACCCTTACGGGTCATTTTGCAGGCAGGGGTAAGTATTGAAAAAATAAACAGTAAAATATCTATGAATCTCTTCAGTAATTATACCGGGACCCACTACTAGCTAAGAGGGGTTCTACTGTATATCCCTGAAGCGGGATGCAGTCCCACATAGACCCACAGTCAACTTTCTACTGTGGCAGAAGTGTAATTCCATGAAAAATTTTATGATATTAGCGATAAAAATAATAAACGAAGGGGACTTCAGGTACCTTCGGTTTTCCATACCATGGTGTAGTATTCCGGCTAATTGGTGTCGGCATGGAAGACCCTACAGTGGTGTAAGAAAACCAGCATATGACTGACAGGTTGATTGAGGCCTTTTTTAATTTATAAAGGCCAGGTCTGCCTGCTTTTGGACCAGCCTTGGTACAGGGGAGCATACTCTACACCGAATTAAATTGAAGTGCGATATAATGTATCCAAGAAGCCATTTAAATAATTGTTAATCAGCTTCGTGAAAGTAGTTTTTTTCTGTTACTTCCCTTACGTTCTTAACGACCTGATGAATGGTCATAAGATTACCATTCCCAGTCTTTATTTGTCTCTTTAGAGCGGCGTGGGGTCCCTCGGTGCTAGAATTTGCTCAGGCAACATAGTTAAGATAGAGCATGATGGAAAATGCGGCAAATAAACTCGTTATCGGAAATTATGTAGTTTTCAAGTAGCGGATGACAGCAATGGGAGTGGTTTCAGCTGAATTCAATAATTTAATTGTGATATGAAGTAACACTCTCCGTTACCTATCTGATTTGGGAACTCTCTTTACAGCCTTCACTAATTCTGATCGAACAAATCGTACGAATTGGCATGAACTTGAGCTTTCTACGCCTTCAGAATTCTGTCGGCGTAGTCGACGAAAGTGAGTTCAGGGTTTGGTTGTCGCTCTATAAGATCAGAAGGCCGATATCGTGCGTTGCCACCTAAAAGTATTCCGTCTGGTGCTTGCAATAGATGATTGGCAGCAGCTTCGACGGCGGCTTGATCGTTCGGAGATAATTGTTCTTCTTCGCCCATTCTAGAATCCCCCCACACGAATTTTGGCCAAGAAGAGTGCCCTCTAAGGCGTCCTCCATCTCCTGAGCATTGAACGCCACATCTTCCATGATGTACCAGGGACAAAGCTGTATGGATATCTTCGAAGATATGCCCTCTAGAAATCCTCTCAGGACATTTTCACAATCACTAACGAACACTCTCGGCAGTTTTATCTGGTAGTCTTCGCTAGTTCTTGGCAAGCAAGAGAGTACCCACTGATAAGAAGTTTCTCGTTCGTGTCTGATAAGAGCCCAGGGAACGTTGGAGGTAATGTTAAGACTCATGGCTGAAGTCATCTGCATCGAGGAAAGATTTAAAAGATTTTTTAGCGGGTATCATCCTGCGGAATAACCTCACTATAGTTCTTCGATATTTCTATACACAAGCGATGTATCCAGAGCACAAACACCACACGGGTAGCTTATTCGATCTGGAACTTGGTAAGAGCGATGCACTCTTCTATTTGAAGGCTGTGTAGAAGTCCCATCAACAAGATTATTTTTAGTGATTTTGAGCAGGCAATTTGTTGACGTCTTTATTTGTGATCTCACTATTATATTTATGGGACACTTTATCTGCTGTATCAGACACTGTCAGTCAATGATTACCGAGCGTAAGCACTGAATCACTGGCCTCGACTATTCATCACTTTTTGGAACACTAGGTAAAAGGAGTGTATTCGGTATTTACTAGAGTATGATTGTGAGAGTCCGTTAGGATTTTGAATTTCCATACGAACTGTTAAACTGGATTTATTGTTGATCGAGTTGTGCCAAGTTAAAAAGGTGGAGTTTGGCAAACGGAGGTAGGCACACAAACTGGGAAAAGCAGGACTAGACGAACAGAGCAAGTTAGTAGGTTGATTTAGACAAACGGAGTTCGGTAAGTGGAGTTTGCAATGTGCTTGGTCATTGCGCTGGGCTAGTTTTTGGGTAATTAGAAATAGTTAAAATGTATCCATAGATCTAGTAGAGAGTGTTACTCGATCTACTATTTTATAATCCAATACTTTACCATTTTCTCTTCCAGATAAGACGCTTGAAAGATTCATGATCTAATACGAACCCCTTTTAATAAAAATTGGGATACCCTCGCTATGGGTAATGGATCAGCCTGCTTGGTCTTTCTCGCTTTCTTTTACTATAGTAATAACATTTACCACTTCTCATACACATGAGATCAAACACAAAGTATTTGCCGGTTTTGACCTTCTTCATTAGAATCGGGCAACTATTGTTGCTAAGCCCTGAGAAACTACCAAGTATTGAACAGCTTCTGCATCTATCGAAATAGAGAAAGGAGAGGCCCATAAGTTCCTCTATAGCATCTGAGTGGGCCTGGCCTGGGGATTAAATAGTTAGCGAGTACTCAATGGGTTAAGAGGAGATTTTAGAGATAAAACATACTTTGAGCAATTGACACTCGTTAGTTCTCTTCACTAGATCTTACGGGGAATGTTTAGACTGGTGTTATTTACTTACAACCGTCAATTTCAGTTCCGATTCTCTCTTTCATGACCTCATAAAATGATGAATTCAAAACCCTTAAGTAAAAGGGTATTTTTATGATTTGCGAATAACTAGAATGAAGTGCTCAAGTTCAACTCACACATAGTGTTCTCGAGATAATTAATTGATAAGTAGTGTAGGTTGCCGGATCTGTGGGAGGAAAATGATGGAATCGAATTGAAAAATCTCAAAGATGCTTGGATTTTTGTTTACCAACATGCTGAATTCTTAAACGGGTGCTTCTGGATAAAATAAACCATGGAGGTATCAAAGTTTAAACAAAGACAGCGAGTACTTAGTTACTATAACAACCATTCATCCACTCGCGACTATTTTTTATATTCGTTCATTTATTTTTACTTATGATTTATTTTACGTCAAGCGGAATAGGTGCGAAGCACTTGCCCTATGATTCCCTGACGGGTCAAATGACGCCGAGGAGTAAGCCTCGAACTTCAGCGCAAAAAAAGTATTTATAAGACCAGGGCGTATTATCATGACTGCCTCTTGGTGAAAAAAAAGGTGAGACTCCCTATCTTCAAGGAGGTATTACAGAATAAAAGTATGGTCCATCCCCAAATTCCTTTGGCCATTACCTGGTGAGAGCAGAAAGAAAATAAAAATAAACATTTCTAAGAGCACCTCTCGACGATAGCTCCAAGAAATAGAAGATATCTCTTTTGGTCCGAAGTCACACTTCTTGCCTATTCGCTTTCCTGTCACATCTTCGTGGTGACAATATTTTCTTCATCCCTGCTGATAACAAGAGATGAGCCAACAGACAACCTTGAAAAACAGCTGGGTTCCTGTCTCTTCCCTAAAGCTCCTTATTGTGATCTTATCAGAGATTGCTGCATCTTATAAATTTTCTTTTCAAAGTTCAGGGCTCGAAAGATTGATCCCTACGCCGTAAAAATATCTCTCGAGGTGGCGAGAAGAACCGGTTCATGTTGTGAATAGTGATAGGCGGGAATCATGTTGAGTCGGTGCATCGGAAGTATTGTGGTCGAAGAAAGCCAGATTGGAAGCTAGAACTTTCTACGGCACGTAAAACGGTACTAGGGCTTGTGCACGGACAATCCATTACTATATTGGACAATCTTGAGTATATAGTTCTACTTCATCTTAGACAAAATATAGTTCTCTACAGCAAGCTATCTGACGTTCTAATACGGTGTAAAGGACCGAGTACGTTCCATCATGATAATACCTCCTGAGTCAATTCTCCTCCGTAAGCTCATGACTATTACAATTCTTCCGTTTTGGCGGCAGCCTTGGCTCGGGCTACTACAGTGTACTCGCAGTGTCTATACTTTCAAAATATCTCGAGCTGTTCATTTGTCGCCGATCCAGTCCTAGCCGGTTGAGCCAGATAATCCCGGTAATCTGATAGGTGCGGTCCACCACAGTTTCGGCATCTTGTGCGGGCCTGGCACTCTATTTCGAAGTACATCGTCGATCTGCAATTCCAGCAGGCTGGGGTGCGGGAGTAACCACGTGTCGAGGGGGAGTCGAGACAGCGTTTACACTGCTTGATTGAACGGTGGGGGCAAAGTGTTATTGCCCTTCCGGGTTCAAAGAAAATTTTGAATCCAGGGCGTGGAGCAGATTCTCGGAGGAAGAGCGCTATCCAGTTCTGGTATGGCGATCTAAGTCTGATGACCCTGTAAGGCCAGACTAGAGATCGAACGGTATTGGACACTCGTTTGATTTTCTGAGTGACTGTTTCGACTGCCAATGGAATGCTATCCGTTGGGAATGACCCTTCACCGGTACTGTGGGAATGAGGTATGCTACCAA
Organism: Podosphaera xanthii; assembly: GCA_028751805.1. Classification (NCBI taxonomy): domain Eukaryota; kingdom Fungi; phylum Ascomycota; class Leotiomycetes; order Helotiales; family Erysiphaceae; genus Podosphaera; species Podosphaera xanthii. The sequence continues at coordinate 1,723,841 of JAPWIX010000008.1, forward strand.
ATTTGAAGCGGGTTCGATCTTACGATCCTCCAATGTAACAAGATCCAGTATCTTCTATCTGCTGGTCTTATCTGTTGCTTTTATGGCAAAGCCAGTTTTAACTCGCTGTAACATGGGGATATTTACCAAGGGAATTGTGCCCAAGGTAGATATCTTTTGTTGAATGTATGACAGGGACGCGTTCCGCCATGCATCTGCTTTGTCCAGCCGAAGGAATAGTCACGTATCGAATTTCGTCTTAGGGTCATTATTTTCTGGTTTCTGAGCAGGTGTTGCTTTATTAATAGTTAACGGTCCAGCATTGTGACATAGGCCGTTGTGAGCAGCTGTAGCCCAGGTGTTTTGTGTAGCCTGATCTTGCGGCGTCGCTGTGGTTTGTTTCCTACTTACCGGGATCCTCCCTGGGATAGGACAAGCAAGACGGGCGGGGAGGTTCGCGGTGTTTGCCCTGGGCCGGTGCGCACGTACTGCACGATGGCAGCCCGTAGCTAGACTTTGACACCGTCTACAAAGGATTTGTTCTCGCCAGTTGAGAGTGGCGAGAGGGCTGTCTCAACACTGTTGATTGCAGTGAAGTAGATATAGAGTGTCAGGAATGCCTCTGTTGTATGATATATATATATATATATATATATGGGATTGTAGTAGCATAATGCATTATGATTCTGGTCTGGCCTTTTAACCGAATGATGATTCACTTATCTCGTGCATCATGTTGGGTGGCAACCTTTGGCCCGACACCCACCTCTTCGTCCTTCTACGTCTCCATCCTGGCTACATACTACTTATGACAAAGGTGTGAGCACCGATTCGCGCTGCCCGTCACTTTTCGGTTTCTATCACGGCGTGTAGCTCTGGAAGGGTAGCTAGTGCTTCCGTGGCGGCTGTCCGATTTGAGCATCGTACAACGAATTTTTCTGGTCAGTAAGTCTCCAGACTGAGTAGTCTTGTCCCAGACAGCTTCCTTTATTTTACTTGAGCTCGTGCCCACTGTGACCTGGTCAGTGCATTGCGTGGTCTCGGAACCATGGTTGATCGAACTGTCGCTTTCAGCATCAATCATCTCGGCATCAGGAAGGGCAGGGGACTTCCATTGGAGACAGGCCTCTAACGCACCAACGCTTTTGGAATTTTGCATAAGGCCTGAAAGTTTTGGACGCGTTTTCGCCCATTCTTTGCTAATAGCAGTAGACATCAGTGGACAATTTTTCTTAGTCGGGGGCATTACAGAGTCTGCCGATGAAAAACGAGTAAATTGTAGCGCCCCATCGATTTTAAAGGCGAACAGAGCAGGATATGGGCATTTGGGGAATTTTTCTCGTTGTGCGGTTTACTAGTTTACTTTTTACTATCATTAAATCATTCCTACGTATTCAGCCTCTAGGCTATGACACGAATGACACTGGTCCGGTACATGAAGCGATGATGCAACTTGATATGGGCACTCACACCCGAATATCCTTTGAAAATATAGCTCTAAGTCAGGCGCCTTACAGCCCTTTCAACCCTCAACCCTTTATGTCTGCCGCAGGAACGCATTTCAGGTACTCACGACTATCCGGTGTGCCTTCATCATCATCACATTGCGACTTTTTTTATAGATAGAAGCTGTCGAACTTCATCGAGCGTTATATCATCAAGTGTGACCAATCAAAGCGTAGCGCGGACTAATACACTAGCGAGGCCGAACAACATCTAAGGTTAGATTTGTGCGAGAGTTGTGTACGGTTTTAGTATGTTCACTTAGCCTGTCCGCTTCCCGCACAGGCGAGATCCTTATCTATCTCGCATCGGGTCTCTAATGCCAATACAAACCTTTCAGAGAGGCCGTTGGACTCCATAACTATCTCATCACATTTTATCCTCTCAATCAAACTGTTTTCACTGACAGATCAGCGTGGGTGGTAGAAGCTCTTGGACTGAAGTAATGCCAGACCTTACCAAAAATCAGCTTCACTCGTAGCTCAGTGAGAACTAATGTCGAACATCCAATCATGCCGACTTAGATACTTGAAGACCCTCAGTACCTATCTTTGTATGAGAGGCACGAGTTTAATGAATCAGAGTTTAAAAGCCTCACAAAATCGGAAAAATACGTTATGAGATAGATACTTGATTCATAAAGAACAGGTAACCTCTTCTCATAGACAGGTAAACTGTACTTGCTAATGGTGTCACCACACTGAAGCATATAAAAAATATCCTTACCTGAATGAAAGTCAAATGAACTCGATCACCTCGTTTATCTACTGTTACAGTTATGAGACTTGGAAGGTATCATCATGTGCTGACCTTTGCAAAGATATCACTGTTATACTAATGGATGAGTGTGAGAATATGTTAATGATGAAGGACAAGAGTGTATGTATGTACATACACGATGGCGATGCGCCTGTTATTTATACCCCAACTTTCTCGCTACACAATCAATTCTATTCAGCAGTCACATGGCCAGTGCTTAGGAGGCAAACATGTCAAACATAGCGAACGCATGATATCACATGATGTACATGATTGCACAACATCTGCACATTTAAAGAGAATCGACGAATGACCTATTTGAAACTCGTTGATCAATTTGAATGGGAGGGCATCGGTGAAATTTCCATGCACTTGGGTCTAAAACTAGCGGGGCTCTTAACCATATCGCTCTAAGTAAGTCAGTCATCATAGAGACGACTCGGTTGAGATGATTCTCGTTTGCTCTTACTCGCTAATGTGGTCTAGTGAGTAGTGGGAGAAAATTCTAAAGACCAGTAAAGCCTGGGTCATAGCTGGTAAAAGTACCAAAACCTGGATGACTCGAGACAAGTAACATTCTCCTGATCGCACTTGTCTCCTTGAATGAGTACGCAGGGAAATAGCTGGATATTCTGAGGATCTTTCTCTGGAACATCCGGAAACTGCCCTGGTATTTTCAGGTAGAAAGACCGGGGCTTGAAAAACGGGGTATCATACCGATTACACATTGCTCTGATCGTTGATGGATGGATTATTCTTTACAAAACAAATTTCCCGATGCAGGACATTGTGTTTGGTCACGACCACCGGCTTATAGCTTAGGAAATTCAAGAGATATGTATCCGGTACTTAGATTAGCTCCCCTAACTCACTGGACATGATTCCAATCGAGACTGCCTGGGATTGGATTAAGAGCCGAGCTCGGGTCGAAACACTTGCTTGCTCCATGAGTTATCATAAGCTTAAGCAATTTGCAGATCGAGCATTGAACACATATTATGATGATTTGTTGTTGGAGCTGATTGAGACCTTGAAGAATGAACGTGAGGCTAGAATTTTTGCAGATTAAATGGAAAATTAATACCAGCGATATTCAGAGTCAGCCGATTAACTCAAATTTCGTCAAAACCGGGACTCAATTCCACAGTTACAACATACATAATCATAAAAAAATTTTTACCACACTAGTTATTCAGGACTGTATTACAGCCAATTTGTTGGCTCTTCACCCTTACTGTGAAAAACCTTAAGCCCATGATGTGCGGAATAACGATAGGCAAGTATTTTAAGCGAGAAACTTGTTGAGTGCGGTCAAGAATAAGGATTTTCACTCTTCGTCAAACGTTTCTTTTTAAAACAAATTATTGACAGCCTAAAAGCTACGTCAGAGAGTATCCTTTTTGGTCGAAAATTGTGGAGCCAAAGCTACGGTCCCAAAAACCATGATTGTGAAATCAGTATTTGCTTGGATCGCTTGTTGACTTCAGCGTGCCTCATAGAAGGCTTTGAAAATTTTCATTATTTAACACATTATAGAGTGTCCATAGATACTCAACTTAAATTAAAAACATGTTGATCATCTATTTCCCGCCGTGAGCAATAGCATTCGACGCCATACGTCCGTTAAACCGTCGCCAAATTTCAAATATTATTCCCCAAGCAAAAAAACCACATGTCAACGTAAAGGCAAAGTCATTAAAGTTACAAGGAATTGAACCTGGTAAGGACAGGATATTCAATCTATACTGCATTTGTGTTTTCCTTCATTCTTTGGCTTCGACCCTTAATGTAGTTGGAAAGATTACCAACCGGGATCTGGACAGGGAAATCAATCGATACAAGCATTAGGGCAAAGAATGTGTACCAACCGGTGATACTTGTGACGAAGAGACATGCACCTGCTGCTATTTGAAGATTGTGCCCAAGCTGGATCTTCTGAAAGTCGCCAGCAAGAGCGTCCGCGAGAACCCAGTAGCAACCAGCAAGTAGCGTAAAGGCCAGGGTGAGCGTCAGGAAGATCACGACGAAGCAGATGTTGGTGCGCAATGCGCAGATCAGGTAAATAAAACATAGTACTGCCATAAACATCTGAAAGAATCCAAAAGAGGCTGTGAATCCAACGGTCGCAAATCCTTGTTGTGGGGAAGTAGCATTCAGCGGAGCATAGGCACCCGAGGCATTGTAAAAGGGCTGCAAAGTTGATGCAAGCGTTAGCCAAAAGCCACCGAACGAGGAGAACACCACAAAAGTGAAAGTTTTGCCCAGAATAAACTCGAGAAAACCACCAAGAATCATGAGGAGACCTCCGAAGAAATAGTACGCGCCGCTGGCGATTTTCATTAGCACTTGTGATTTTGGGGGACTCCCAATGGGGCAACGAACGTTCCTGCGGCACCATTTCCACCAGCGCCTCTCCATCCCATGAGATCACAGGAGAGTGGAGAGAGACATATTAAAAATCCCATGAGAGCACTGATTGGTGTCAGTTTTAAAGGCCAAATTCTGGTAATTCACTTACACTGGAGTAGGGTTTGCGAAAGTTTTGCGAAGGTCTTCTCTCACTGTACTTCGGGGATACATCTTATCAAAAAACTCGGGAGGGATTGGGATTCCAGCAGCCTGCATCTGCTTAAATGTATTCCCGCCATCTAAAAATCCATTGGCATGATTGTCTCCAGTGTGAACACTCGGAGTTACTGGTAAATTCTTTGCTTCAACCGTTTGCGGAGACATCTTGATGAACGATGGTTAATTTTTATGATTAATGATGACTGCAAACATTCAGACTTGAAAAGAGTGGGTACCAGGTCCGAAGGGATAACTCTCTACCTCATGATTTGTACTTCTTGGAATCTTCTTACCGTGATTGTCCACCCGTCACACTGTTGATCACTTAAGAATCCTTACGAGGGTCCATGCGAATAGAAATTTCCTAGTGGGTCATAGCCTTAAATATAACCAATAAGAGAGATTCATACATATACGACTCCACTCGTTCCCGGGATCTTAGACGGAAGAACGGACAATACTATAGAAGAAGCAAAACAGATTTTCATATTCGGCTAGACCCACACTAGCTATTTATGGGGAATAAATAGAGCTCATGAATACAGATTGTCTTTAACCATGTCGACCTCGTGAAACTCCACTTCTATGGACCCTGACTGGTTATGTTAACTAAAGCTACCAATCCGAGCTAGAACTTCAGGAATAAGCGAGATCGGTGTAATACGGGATTTAATACAGGGGGACAAGTTTAAGTTAACGAAGGTACGAGAATAAGTTATGTGTACTATATTTATATGTTTATACTATTGGAATAAACAGAATTTACAGCTTAACCTTCGTTAACTTACCCTTGTCCCCCTGTACTTCAGTACAATCTCGCTATAACAATGTGGGGAGAACTTAACCAAGGTATCCCAATTGGAGGGTTCAATTGAATTGGCCAATAAGAACCCTTGGTCAAGTTTTGCCCCACATTGCAGTGGCGAGATTGTACTGTATTGAACTTTGCGCGAGAAATATTGAAACTACCGAAGTAACCTCACATCTCTCTATCAAACATGCAGACTTACACTCGGAATCATGGAAATAAGTATTTACAGAGAAATTTTAGCCATTTTTCAAATACCGAAAGCACTATACCATCTGTTGTGAAGTGGGTAACTAAAAATATTTTCTAGTTGATCTTATGTCAGAAAAATAGCAGTTCCACACATTGAATCAATTACTAGACTGGGGTAATAAGTAGCAGGGATAAATATTGTTAAACCTTCAAGCCCCAAATTTTAAGGAACAACCCAGATCAGTCTCGTCGATCATTACGAAACAAGCTAGTCACTACAGTCGTCCCTGTCTAACTCGACAGTAGGTCCCGGTATAAGTGTTGAAAATATTCATTGTAACTTGGAGTTTTATATTTGCAACACTTATCCTTACAGGTCATTTTGCATGCAGGGGTAAGTGTTGCAAATGTAAATGGTTGAATTTCAATGAATATTTTCAACACTTTTACCGGGACCTACTGTCGAGTTAGACAGGGACGACTGTAACTTCAATTCCTCCATATCCACAATATGATATCTTTAATGTTTGCCCTGTAATCACAGAAACAATAAGCAACTCCGTTACGCAACGAATCACAACATCCGCAGCCCGCAAGATCAAGAAGAAATATATTCAATCCCATCAGATAAAAATATAAGGCACAAGATATGATCATGGATTCTTCAGCTTCTCTGATCTCTAGACCGCGCCGCTCACATCCCACGTGAATCCAGCGGATCTCTGTTCAAATACGTTAGAGCTTGGCCTTGCAATTCTATCAATCGCAAATCAATAAGGAATCTGTCCTAAATATTCTCAGTACGCTTCTGACTGATCTAACGTTTCAGATCTCTAAAGACCCAGCCGTCCATCGACACTGAGCAGCAGCCTGCTCACGAACTGGAGCTCTCTACAGCACGTGAGATTGACGATTCATGAACTACTTGTAGCTATCCCTTTTTCATTTTCTTACTGGGGAGATAACCAGGGTGTAACTATGAGAGCTCTGCAGTGGAGATGATATCAGCGTTGTGTCTTTCAGATCTAGCCTCTGGTCACTAAGGTAAACAAATGGAAGCAGTTATTACTTGAGAAATATCTCCGAGATTTGATGGTCAAACCATGGATTTAACGCTGGACTGATGAAAAGTGGGCTATGGATGTCTAACATGCGGAATTTTTTGACCGAGTGGCTAAGTTCTTTAATCTCCAGAGTTTTATAGCACCATGCACGAAAACAAGTAGAATAGAACAGGGAGTAATTTAGCGAGTGTTTTGTTTCGTCTACCCTCATGTGTAGGGACGGCTGGAAACTTTTGGGATTCTTCATCAGGGCATAAAGAGAGTCTCTCTAGAGATGGGAATAGAGGTGGGGCTTTCTGATCATAGACACATATTGTGAATACATTGTCTTATCTTACCGGGTGAGTGATCACCCTCTTCTATATTGTCGGTACAAGGCAGTACCCCTTGTCATGCCGTACAGAATCATTTTGAAGAGCTGCCATCAGTAAGAATAGATCCTGTGGATTAGCCTCTGTATATTCCTGAACCCTCTAGAGTCCATATAGAATATTAATAATCACATACAATCAGGATATCTGGAGATAGAGATGTAATAACCTGTATTTTACGGGAAGCCTTCAGCCGTCGATGAAAATTGGGGCTATTAGATCGGAGAATAGTTGAAGGTTAACTGCTAGTAGACACGAAAGATACAGTAGGGCTCCTCTTAACTAATAGTGGGTCCCGGTATAATTACTGAAGAGATTCATTGGAATTTTACCGTTTATATTTGCAATACTTACCCCTGCATGCAAAATGACCTGTAAGGGTATGTGTTGCAAATATAAACGGTAAATTTATATGAATCTCTTCAGTAATTATACCGGGATCCACTATTAGCTAAAAGGGATGTTACTGTACTAGGCAGTGATTGATGCCATTGAAGGATTACCAGTAAAGTCGTCCATCTCTAACTCGATAGTGGGTTCCGGTATAAGTGTTGAAAATCTTCATTGAAATTCAACCATTTACATTTGCAATACTTACCCCTGCACGCAAAAAGACCTGCAAGGGTAAGTGCTGCAAATATAAAAGTCCAAGTTACAATGAATATTTTCAACACTTATACCGGGACCCACTGCCGAGTTAGAAAGGGACGACTGTGTATTCTTTTGTTTGTTTTAGATATTGGATTTACCAATTGTCGTGTACGTCAGATCCGTATATCACTTCAACCAGCAGAAAATAGCATGTCCAATAGCTTTCAACATAATTTCAATGCAACGAAATTCAGCTGTGTCACAAAGCCTGTTCATTGGCGTTCATGCCCGAATCTGGTGATGCGGTTTACGGATGGAAATTCAACTGGAGTCGATCATGGCCAGATCAAGTAAAGAGTTACATGAAAGCCGACATCAGACCCCAGCTCTAATTCGACTTCCAATATTTATAGACATTACCAAGTAAGGAGCGACCGGCGTCTATTGAGCGGCATGAAGGGATTTGTTAATGGTTAAAATTAATTTTGTACGTCGTTGTCGTGCATTTGCTTACAGCGCCGTACACACATGATATCCGCCACTCACACGTTTTATCCCAGCTACCGAGTACTTCAACGCGTTTCTCCCGACTTTCTGTGATCCATAGCTGATTTATCTCTATTGCTGTGTGTCACTAACTCGGATCGAGAGTTAATGTTGAAGAACTTGCTGCAAGTTACACACGGATTTAGACTGGTCGATTGAAAATGAGTGTAGCCTAGAAGGAAGGAAAATGATCAGAGGTCCAGCCGTACAGCCAAATGTACTTCCCACGGTAAATTTATACATAAACAAACTCCCATACTGTCGTGGAGTCTTGTATATTTTTAACAGAGGGCTCCCCCGTGATTACCCCAGTCCAAGGGTTGAGTTTGTCCCTAGTCTGATACGAATTTGTATTGAATTGGGAATAAAGTATATCCTTATCTCAATATATCTCGGTACAGAGCCTTGTCTACCGAGAGTTTGCATTCCAACCGATTTCAGCGTACATGTACAGTTTACAATACAATCTCGCTAAAACAATGTGGGGCGAAACTTAACCAAGGCTCCCGATTGGCCAATTCAATTGAATCCTCCAATCGGGAGTCTTGGTTAGGTTTTGCCCCACATTGTTATAGCGTGATTGTACTGTACGTAAATCGTCCTGTTCACTTTGATCGGTAATTGCAGAGGCCACAACAGCTGCCACATCAGCCCATTCAACCCGAATTCAAAAGCACATAAGACCTGGACAAGTATAATCCCCACAGCACTTGCTTTTTGACGCACAGCTAAATTCCGCGACAATCATGACTGTACATTTTCTGGTACATGTTCACTGATACCAATGTTTAACGTGAAACGAACGTATCCCGGTCGATGGTCCAGCCGGTAGATTCAATTAGGAATGACCTTGAGTTGCCACGCAGGTAATGCCTTTCTCGATCTTTTTTTCGCCCGTTCTCTCTAATCAGATACTCATACCCGTCCGTGCGTACGGTTGTGTAAGGACCTCATTCGTGAGATATTCGATGTCTAATGAGTTTGTTAATTTTAATGTACAGTAAAACCCCGCTTAATTAATTGTGGGTCTCAGTTCAATTACTGTGAAGATTTATGTAAGATTTATCTGTAGTATTTACAGTAGAACCTGTCCAAACCCATAGCGGGTCCCGGGGTTTGATTATTGCTGAGATTTATTGACTTGTTGGTACTTTGTTTAATTTTGCTACCCTTAGCCTTACAGGTCATTTTTGCGTGCAGGGGGAAGTATTACAAATATAATCAGTAAAATTTCTGTGAATCTCTTCAGTAATTACGGTAGCGTCTAAAAGTGCGCAATGAAACCACCACGTTGACTAAGTTTTACTATAACTCCACAACAACTTCTTCAAATTTAAAAATTCTAGGTTCAAATAAAATCTAAGCCATTTCTTGAATAAGCCCAACTTTGTTTTGTAAAAATAATGATTAACTGTAAGGTTCACGCTGGTCTTGGCACTTAATGTCTAATGCGCACTTTTTGACGTATCATTTCACCACTTGGTAGAACCTGAGTTAACAGACAACTATGCTGTAAACTCTAATATTTTGATCTATATAAGTATTCGACATGATTTTGTACTATTCATAGATTACTTAAATTCAATATTCTCTGTTTTTTTTACAATGAGAAAATTTTCACAGCACCAGATGTCATCCATCACTACATTACTCGAAGGTAAAAAAGAACTAGGAATAGCAAAAATTATGGGCTGTCATAGGTCTACGGTAGCCAGGTATCAGAAAAAGACATCTCATGATATATCAAAACCTGTGCAGGGACGACCACGGGAGTTAATGTGTCGAGACAAGCGAGCCCTGGCTCATTTGGTGGCTAATGGCGGGACCAAAACTGCGGTAGAAGCGACGGAGATTATAAATCTTGAACGAGAAGACAAAGTTTCTCCTGGTACCGTATGGCTGGCTCTGAGGGAACAGGGTCTCCGGGCTATTTAGAGGGTGAAGAAACCGATGCTGTCAAAGGCGCATAAGAGAGCTCGGTTGCATTGGGCTTTAGAATATGAAAGTTGGACTATTGAAGATTGGAAAAGAGTTATTTGGTCAGATGAGACGAAGATAAATAGACTCAATAACGACCGAATCAAATATGCCTGGTCCAGGAATCCAAATAGCTATTTGGCAGAAGTGGTCGGAGAGACACTGAAGTTCGGGGGCGGTTGTGTAATGATATGGGGTTGTATGTCTTGGTTTGGCGCCGGTGGAATGAGTCGTGTGGTTGGAAGGATGAACTCGGAACAGCTAATAGGCATTCTGAATACTTGTTTGGTCCCAACAGTCGACGAAATAGCAAGCAAGCTCTTTCCAATGCCAGAAACAACGTTATTTCTCAACATGACAACGATCCCAAGCATACTTCTAGGGCCTGAAAGAATTGGCTAGCTACCACAGGTATAAATACCATGAAATGGCCCTCTCAATCGCCCGACCTGAACCCAATTGAGCACCTATGGTGTCTGGTAAAACGCCGACTTGGAGACTACCCGGAAACGCCGAAAAGTATGCACGGATTGATGAAAAGAGTAGACGACATCTGGCAAAATATACCTGAAGATTCATGTCGTACATTAATTGAGAGTATGCCGTCAAGGGTTCTAGCCATAAAAAAGGCAAAGGGGGGTCATACCAAGTATTAGAATAACGCGTCTAAAAATGCGCAATAGACATTAAGTGTTAAGACCCGCGCGAAACTTACAGTTAATCATTATTTTTACAAAACAAAGTTGGACTTATTCAAGAAATGGCTTAGATTTTATTTGAACCTAGAATTTTTAAATTTGAAGAAGTAGTCGCAGAGTTACAGTAAAATTGAGTGGACGTGGTGGTTTTATTGCGCACTTTTAGACGCTACTGTACATATTAGAACCCCTTTTACCTAATAGTAGGTCCCGGTAAAAATGTTGAAAAGATTCATTGAAATTTGGACTTTTATATTTGCAAAACTTACCCTTACAGGTCATTTTGCGTGCAGGGGTAAGTATTGCAAATATAAACGGTAAAATTTCTATGAATCTCTAAAGTAATTATACCGGGACCCACTATTAGCTAAGAGGGGTTCTACCCTACACCCAGGGTAAGTTTTCTCCAGAGGATCCAATTTGTGGGGCGAAATCGGTTCCTTTAAGCCTAGTTAGGTAGCATTTTTTCTAAGATAAGGTTTTCAGACATTCAGACAGGGATTATTTGTATGGTGTTTTTGCCCGACAGAGGTTTTCACCACTGGCACTAGTTCACAAGCTTTACTCAAATTGGTAACAATTTTTGAATTTAATCGATTTCAGATAAACAAGTACATGCAAATTTACTTTACATAGCAGATTTAATATTTTACAGGCCCGCCTTGAGCAAGTATGACTGCCTCACATCTCGTGGGCATACTTCTGATAAGCTTCTCAAGCTTATCCGGCTTAGTCGCGTTATTCCATGCTTCTTTCACTAGTCTTCCAAGTTCATCGTAGGATCGCTGCCTTCCCCTTTCCAATCTCGGGTAATGGTACTGTATGTAATCTTTCATACTATCCCATACGTGCTCAATTGGAATCAGGTCGGGTGAATACGGAGGCCAGTCGATCGGAGTAATGAACCTCTCCCGGAACTCTTCGATTGTTCCCGCTGCGCTGTTTGAAGGAGCATTGTCCTGCGTCACAGAAACCCATGGTCTCATGCTCACCATTCCATCAATCAGCGGTACAATTCTCTGAGAGTATGATTCTGAGGTAATAGATCCCCATTCCTTCTCCCAGAAAATGCAAGGGCCTTCCTCTATCACTGCGAAACTTCCCCAAAACATCCAGCCAAGACTCTTTCTCACCTTTTCCACTTCGCAGGTGGCGTTGACTCCTTCACCTATCTTGAACTGAGAGTTAGATCGGTATTTTTTATTAGTTGAGGTACAAAGATACCAACCTTTCACGTTACCCATTCTCTCTTTTGTTGGCCGTCTGTGGCCCAGTTCTTATCAGTCCAAAGAATCGTCATCCAATCTTCAACAGTCCAGTCCTTGTAGGCTTCGGCCCACTCCCGAAGCTTCCTCTTAACCACTTCAGGAAGGGAAGGCCCTTTCAGCGCTGGATGACGTCCGTAACCCCCTTTTTTTTAGCTCGTTTTGAATAGCCCTTTCACTCACTCCAAAATCCCGAAAGGGACCATGGGCAAGTTCAAACCATGACATTCGACGACCTTCAGAGGATGACGTTATGAAAGCCTCAGTCCGGACAAAGTCAGAAGAGGACAGTGTTGGGGGCCGACCTGCAGCTTTCTTGGGTTCAATGTACAGAGTACAAAGGGTGTATCTGACCTGGTTTCGAGTTATATCGAGTTGTTTTGCAATATTTGTCTGATTCATTCCCGAATCGTGGAGAGTTTTGATCTAGACATGTTACCTCAGATATTTATTTACTATGAAAATTAGGCTTACCTGGAGACGCTGATCTCTGTTTAATCGTTTGGCGTTGTTTGTGTGAGCTGCTAGTTGTACCTGGCTCATCTTTTAAAGAATAATTGGCCTATGAAATATGCGAAATGTTAAAAGTAATGATTTATTGATCCTCGTAGATGAAACTACTGATGATGATGATGATGATTCTGTAGACAGTAACAACAACGATGTCTATTGAAGTGCGTAAGTGAGGGAGGGGGAGAAAGATATCAAAGCAGCAGTCCAGTAAAAAGCCTGATCACTCAGGCCAACATTTTCAATTTCTTTTGGTGTGAAGACTAGCAGGGATTATATAAGACTAGTGGGGATAATATTCATAAGCGAGGTTTTAGTGGATGCTGAAAACTTACCCTGGGGGTAGAGTAGTATTGCAGCCCTGAATATTCTAACTAATTAGACAAATTTAACGATGTTTAGTGACAATTAAAGGTCTGCAATACTACATGCAAGTAAAGCTAATTGCCCCTGATACCCTGTACTCACTCCTGCTTTTGAAATTTTAGTCAGGGGTATGTATTGCAATTATACAAAATTGGTAAATATTGCGTAAATCTTAACCATACCTGATCCGTGACCCACTATCAATTGAGTGAGGTTTAATTATTGAAAATATTTACTTTAACTTCACAGTTTAGATTTGCAATACCCTCGCAAGCTCGTAAAATATCATATAGGGGTAAGTGTTGCAAAAGTAAGTATTAACAATTCCAAAAATCTTAATAAAAATTATACCGGGACCAACTATCGGCTCATCCAGGCTCGACTGTACAGCTTATCAGGGGATCAAATTCCAACTTGCATGTAGTATTTCACCCTTAAATATTGTTACTAAGTAGCCCTAATTTTTTTTTTTTTCAAGCTATTTTTGCGTCTGCAGCCTGAGGCTGTGACGCGCATGATCACGGAAGATATGTATATTTCGCAGAATAACTCAGTTTGGCGTTTGGAACACTCATACTCAGATTTAATTTGCAGATACCACGACGAGAATAACGCCTTACGACATGTACCCTCTTCTGTGAATATCCACCATCGGGAAAAGCAAGAAAAGCCCATGGTCATCTGTGCATGCTTTCGTCATCCTACGAAAACAATAACATCGCGAGAGAAGTGGTGTGCGGGTCTCGCTGGATTCGAACCAGCTTTCTCCTGTCTCAAGTGGGACATGTGTCCAAGCTGGCCAGACCCTACTGGAGAGAACGGCCTGGACAGTGTACCACGGCACCATCTGGCCCTTAATTTTGCATTTCATTGCATTTCATTGCCCTTCTAACCACTAGCTCAATTTACATAATAAACGCTAATCAGTAATAATATTCAGGGCTGCAATACGACATGCAACTTGGAATTCGATCTCCTGATACAGTACAATCTCGCTAAAACAATGTGGGGTAAAACTTAACCAAGGCTCCCGATTGGAGGATTCAATTGAACTGGCCAATCGGGAGCCTTGGTTAAGTTTTGCCCCACATTGTTTTAGCGAGATTGTACTGTACACTCTAGATGCTCTACTAGATAAACGAGGATACTCGAAACGGGAAAAAGCAACATATCCGAAAAGATTCACTATCACAAAAGTGTAAATTCGGACATCAGAACCCTCAATTCCGCTGGAAAACATGTCCAGAGTATCAGGGGTAAGTAGTTTTACTTGCATGTATTATTGCAGACCTGAATATTGTTACTAAACAACGCTAGATTTGTCTAATTAGTAACAATATTCCGGGCAGCATTACTACATGCAAGTAAAACCAATTGCTCCTGATACCCTGTGCAGGCCAACCTCATCGGAGTATAGCGGATCTCCGAATGAATATCGTTCTGAGTTATTTCGTTTTACCATTTGTGTTGGTAATACGCATCAAAACATACCTATTGTACGAGCAGGGCTAAGTATTGCAAATATAAGAGCAAAAACTCTGATAAATCATTACAACGACATGGGGACCCCCTTTGCTTTTACAGAGGATTATTTGTCCCTGTCCGTGGTCCAAATCTTTATTGCAATTCGGATGATGCTGGCGATGACAGACTTCCTGGTACCGGAGGATATTACTGGTGTGAGAGGAAGAGCGTTTTAAGAGTGCGTTTGGCGCGCAGCTTCCTCTCATCTCGTAATGTCGCATCTTTCAGTCGAAAAGATTGTGATCATAAATTCAAGGGAACGGTTGGATGAAGGTCCCGATTGATTAAAATATGAGACCGTATTCATATGTACAATCGAAATTGGTGGGTCGGATGGTGCAGTGGTACACTATCCGGGCCGTTCTTCCAAGTAGAGTCTGGGTAGCTTGGACACATGCCCAACTTGAGACAGGAGAAAGCTGGTTCGAATCCAGCAAGACCCTCACACCACTTTTCTCGCGGTGATACTGTATTCGTAGAATGACGAAAGCATGCTCAGATAGCCACAGGTTTTTCTCGCTTTTCCCTGTGCTGGGTATTCACGGAAGAGGGTATATGTCGTAAGGCGTTATTCTCGTAGTGGTATCTGCAAATGAAATCTGAGTATGAGTGTTCCAAACGTCAAACAGAGTTATTCTGCGTCACATACATATCTTCCGTAATCATTCGCGTCATAGCCTCAGGCTGCATACGCAGAAATGATTTAAAAAAAAAAAAAATCGAAATTGGCGTCTCCCTAATCTGTAAGCCTCATCTTGACGTATAATTATGTCAATTGGATCTTGCAGCAAATGGATCCAAAACTCGCTTCGACTAGTGTGCAAAGGGGAAATTTAAGTAGAGTCGACCCTCTCTAACTCGATAGTGGGTCTCGGTATAAGTGTTGAAAATATTCATTGTAACTTGGACTTTTATATTTGCAACACTTATCCTTGCAGGTCATTTTGCGCGCAGGGGTAAGTATTGCAAATGTAAATGGTTGAATTTCAATGAATATTTTCAACACTTATACCGGAACCCACTATCAAGTTAGAGAGGGACAACTGTATCTACAAGTACGTCGGACAAGTGAACACTTAAGTCAAAATTATCTACTGACAAAGCTTCCCGCCAATTCAACAAGGCCTTACAACGCTACCAACCCAGCTTACACCATAATTACCAACCTTCCCCCTCGTCCCCCTTCACTACCGCCCCCCCCTTTCCCTTACTATGCTCGGATGGGCAGGGTGGAGTCATTGACTGGGATCCTTCTCTCAACCACCTCCGCAGCAACCACCAGGAACGAAGAAGCTACGCTATTTTTCCAAAATATCGCATGCATTTTGGATGATGCATACAGTGAGGACGGCCTGCCTCAGCATTTGCAAGAACATTTTTGCAACTTTGTGGCAGACCTAAATATGGTGGCACGCCGGCATTTTGAATGCCACATTAGAGGCTCTCCCAGGCCCCCTTTACCATACTCGTCCGCTGCAACTGAATCAAAGTCAGCTTCAATCCCCACCGGAAAAACAATACCAATCGCTGTGCCAGTGACTACACAACACCAGAAGCCTCGCTCGCACGCCTCGGCCGCGATAGCAGCCCCCAAAAGACCACAATTCGGGTAGCCCTCAAAGCAACCTGCCCGGACTCAACCTAAACCTGCTCGAGTTGATTACCGACTGCTGGTTCGGGTCTCTCCTGATCATCCCTCCCTTCGAATGTCTCCCTACGCAATAATGCTCAAACTCAACTCCTTTCTCAAGGAGAAGCTAGTCCTTGAAATTCAATCCACTAAGACTGGATTTGCCATCTGTCCTATATCTACTGCTGCGCAAGAAGCGCTCATAGCGCGAATGTGCGAAATCGAGGAGTTCTTATCCACGAGCGGCAAATGTAAGGTCGAAAAGCCAACCAATCATAAGGCATACCTTCTTTCCTGCGTACCTCGCTCATATGCAGGATATAATGGCTCAGAGATTGAGCTAGTCGAGATAACTGCATCAACAATTGCTGAAGCCCTCCTGGATCTAACCAATGTGGCGCCAATCAATGTTTTCGAGCCACGAAATGCCTCCAAAGCCGAATTCGCTGCCCATAAAGATTGGATAGTTCTCTACCCGGAAGAGTCTTCTCCTTTGTCAAGGAACCTTCCACTCTTTGGTATCAGAATACAGGCAAAACTTCTCCCTAAAAGGACCAAACTTCCACAATGCGGTAAGTGTTTTGGTTGGCACAACGAGAGAGCCTGTTGTAGGGCTCCTCGCTGCAGAATCTGTGGATCAACTCAGCATCCAGAGAGCCAGCACACCTCATGCGATCCAACTAGAGTACACCAGTGCTCGCCTAAGTGTGTAAACTGTTATGGCCCCCATACGGCTGATTCCTTAGAACGTCTCATCCGACCCCGAAAGGATCAGTCCCTACCCACAAAATCACAGATTGCTGAGATTCGTAAGACGGCAGCAGCTGCTAGACTACGTCTGAAAATAGCACATTGTGGAGCTCTAGGTACAAAAAATTCTGCTGTAACAGAAACTTCTGCAAGTAAAGTCCTCGCTGTCCCCTCTGTCCCCATCGCCTCAAAGGATCTTTTTTCCGAACAAACCTCACCTGCCCTTACGTGCGGCCGCTATGCCCCGCTCGAAAATGAATCCTGCGATTTCCGCGACAGCAACCCCTCAAGAATGCAACTATGAGTGAGAAAAAATCAGCACTTAAAATCCTCTCAGTTAATGTAGGTAGGAGCTCGATGGCGCACGAGCTCGCTCTTCAAATTGCATTTCAAACTCGTGCAGATCTCTTACTTGTGCAAGAGCCGTACGTCTCAAGAGATTTAAATCGCAGGATAACCCGCAAACATCCTTCCTTGGAGTGCTTTACTCTAGTTGACAACTGGTCTACTCGTCCTCGAGTTTTGACATACTCACGGAAGGACTCCGGCCTAACGTATACTCAAATCCGTCCGGGAGCATATCAACAAGAAGAAAATGGGGATGTGCTTTTTATTTTAGTGGCTCAGGCCCTTTCTCTTCCTAAAACCTTGGTTATCAAGATTTACAATGCCCCCCCGGAGCTATCAATCCGGGAGCTGGACTTTTGTCTCTTCTTTCCTTGCCCACATCTGAACTTCTCTCACAAACAATGATCGCAGGGGACTTTAACCTCCATCATTCCCTGGAGCTCCGTCACCCGAGGCGGAAAACTTCATTCGCTGGCTTGGCCTATCAGGGCTGAATTTTGTATCACAAATCGACGTACCAACCCACAATCGCGGAAATGTGCTAGACTTGTGTTTCGCTACGGATTCCTTACTTACAAGAGGAATAAGCGCCTCAATAGAAACAGACATCGACGTGACTTCCGACCACTTCCCATTACTAATTACCCTTCCTGAGATCAGTCGCATCCCCCTATCCCCAAGGCTACGTTTTCAGCTGTTGACAAAAAAACATTTTTGGCTCTACTAAGCACGAACCTGAAGGAACTGAGTCCTCTTGTGAAAACTATAGACGGACTTGACCATTCAGCATCAGAACTAATCCGGATTCTCTATAGCGCATTCACTGGTTCCGCAAAAAAGTTGCTTTCAACTAACAAAGGACAACCTTGGTGCAATCAAAACTGTAGGGAAGCCAAGCGGAGATATCGTGAATTATCTCGTCACTCGTCACCTTCTAGTGAAGCCAAAAAGGAGTACCAGAGAGTCGTTAGGAAGGAAAAAACCTCCTTTTTTCAGAAAAGACTTAAAGATGCTAGCAATGTGAAAGATGTTTTTGAAATTACCAAATGGCACAAGTTAAAAGGAATCTTCCGCACTCCGCCTCTCTTAAACCCACTTCTACCAAATTCCGAACCAGCTTACAACCTAGAAGATAAAAAAGAAGTTCTACTGCAAAACCTGTTACAGAACCAGTCAGACGTGGAAGATATCCCCCTTTCAACTCCTACTGTGTCCTCAACGTCCCTTCCCTTCCCAGTACTCACCCCAGAGGAAATTTCAGGGGCAATACTTGGAGCCAGGAATACAACCCTAGGCAAAGATCAAATTCCGCCAGCAGTTCTTCGTCTTGCCTGGCCTCATATCTCTGACACATTGCTTAGCCTTTTCCAGGCATGTATTGATATTGGACATCACCCCCAGTGCTTTCGTATTGCAATCTTAGCAATTATTGGCAAACTCAACAAGGCGGATATGTCTAGCCCATGATCATACCAACCCATTGCACTCCTCAGTGCTAGGAAAAGGACTTGAAAGAGTTGTCGCAAGGCGCATGTCATGGATTGCAATTAGGTTTAAGGTCCTAGCAACACAAAATTTTGGCGCACTGCCTCTCCGATCTTCAATAGATCTAACCACCTGCCTAACCCACGATGTCGAAGCCGCCCTTGCCAAAGGGCTGACAGCCTCGGTTGCAACGCTCGACATTAAAGGTGCCTTTGATACTGTCCTCCCAGGTAGACTCGTAAAAAGTCTTCGAGAACAAGGCTGGCCACCCAATCTATGCAATTGGATCGGATCCTTTGCCACCGAACGCACGGTCTGCATTCGCCTTGATGGAGAAGTGGGTGCGCCAAGGGCTATAAACTGTGGACTCCCACAAGGATCCCCAACATCCCCAATACTTTTCATGCTCTATATTTCTCCTCTCTACAAATTGAAGGGTCTCAGAAATGCTTTTGGCTACGCCGATGATGTAGTAATAATGGAGTCTTCCCCATCTCTAGAAGAAAATTCCCTAAAGATTAGATCCGCAGTCAACCAAGCTCTGTCCTGGGGTGAGGAAGAAGGGCTCAAGTTCGACCCATCAAAGTCCGAACTTCTACACTTCTCCAGAAAACATCGAGATAAGGGACGCAGCCCGCAAGTCTCCACAAACAGCTTTTCGATTTCCGAGAATACTGAGCGTCCATACTTTAAGTGGCTAGGTATCAATTTCGATAAAAAACTAACCTTTAAGTATCACGTACAGATACTAGTGGCAAAAGCCCTCAAGGTCGCAAACGCTCTCCGCTGCTTTGGAAACACGGTTCGGGGTGTACCACCACATCTTACACGACAGGCAGTTACTGCCTGTGTTCTACCTATCGCGAATTTTGGAGCAGAGACATAGTGGCCTAGAGTCTCCCAGAAGAAAGGAGACAAAATAGTCTCAAACAGGGTTAGACAACACCTAGCAAAGCTAGACAAAGTCTAAAGTACAGCTGCAAGAGCAATACTTCCAGTACATCGGACTGTCCCCTTACCTGCTCTCCTCAGAGAGGCCGGACTTCCCCCCTCTGAGATTGCCCTAGATAATATATTTAGGAGAGCTGCTATTCGAATCCCCAAACTAGATCCCCGTCATCCCCTTTTTAGACGAGGACAAAAGCTACTATTAACTCCAGCCTTAACACGGCTCGCCCGGTCATACACGCAGATTCCAGCCTCGGAACAATTTAACCCATTATTCTTACCTCCATGGGATATACCGGAGCAGGAAAGAGAAGCATTCAATCGAGTATGTGGTCCGCTAGGTGCGGCTAGCTCAAGAGCGAATCAATTTCGTGAACTCTTACTCAATATCCCACAATCTGACATCCTAGTATATTCAGACAGATCCAAAGCTTCTGATGGGAATTCAGGAGGAGGATAAGCCATCTATCAGTTCGGGCGTCTGATACAGACCAATGCTTTCCCTCTAGGCAAGGGTAAGGAAATCTACGACGCGGAAGCATACGCGGCTCTAAAAGGCATCGAAGCAGCACGCGCACTATCAACCACTCGTTTCTCCAAAAATCTTTGGCTATTTATTGATAACCTTGAAGTAGCAAAAAAGCTTACAACCAAAGCGGCTACTACTTCATCCCAGAAGTTTTCATCGACGCTATAGAAGCGGACAAGGGATGGAAAACTCGGACCAGGCTTCCGCATATTAGTGAATGTGAAATCAAAGTGCGTTGGGTTCCTAGCCATGCAGGAATCGAAGGAAATGAGCTCGCCGATTCTGAAGCGAAAAGAGGCGCGGCCATGCCCTACCAAGATGAGCAGCCTAAATTATCCATAGCAGCTCTAAATTTGTGGAACTCTTCACGGATGAAACAAGCCAGAGAAAAATGGTGGAACAACCATGCTCCTAAGTCATATATTAGGTTAGGAATTAATACTGCTCCAGTCTTCCCTGAGGAGCTCCTCTTGAGTAGAAAATCTCTGGGACAAATAATTGCAGCTACGACTGGGCATGGAGATTTCGCCAACTACCATACTCGATTCAAGCACAAAGATGCAGACATGCACTGCCTCTGTGGATCCCCAAAGTCTCCAAGACACTTTATTTTTTGCAGGACTCTTCGCCGCCGTGGTGGCCACCCTGCTGCACCTATCCGCTCGCTCATCCCGAAACTCCTCGGAACGCCGGAAGGGGCTATCATTTTTACCAAATGGCTAGAACAGGCTCGGTTTTTCGAGCAAATCCGCCCTCGCTGAGAGGATATCATTTTCCTTGCTTTTGTTTGTTTATTTATTTTCTTTGTTTTGATCGAGGGCTCCGAGAGAAAGAGCGGGTAATACGGACTGCCTAATCACCAGTCACGAGCTTGAGGAGGTCTCAAAATTTAGTAATCGCTTTATGCATACCTGTATACTTTGTGCGCAGTTTCACATAACGCTGCACAGCATGTATTTAAGACTGGGAAAGTCACAAAAACTAGAGCCTAGACGAAAAATAGAATCATCATCATCATCCCGCCAATTCAGATAACAACCATACATTTTATCATCATCAACACTGTTCCGCTATATCCCCTAGAACCCTACCCTATGTGGACGCTCTGCAACTCCACGACTGAGGAAGACGCCATAATGGATCATAATGACTCTTACGCGTCATCATACACCAACTTTCATCCTGACCACCTCAACCCAAACAAGTACCCGCCCCCCCCTCTGTATCTCTGAATATAAGCCCTCCGACCGGTGCATTGGGTTCTTCCAGCGCGCCGTCATCATCGTCGCCTGTCGCTCCAAGCGACAATCTACATCCAAGCCTTCAGGTCATTGCCGCTGTAATTGAACAAGTTGAACGCCAGACAAAGCAGAGAATGGGCCTGGCTCAAGAATTTCTGCAAAACATCGACGGCTGGGCTAAAACCAAGGCAGGAACTGAAGATGCACTACTACTGGCGCCATTCATCGAAAAGATTGCACCAATCGTGACTGCGTTTGCGACTGGTAATGCTCAAGCACCCGAAGCACCCTGTAAGAATCCTCCCCCAAGATCAAGCACGGTAACAGCTGTCCCGAGGGTGACAAAACCGGTGGAGGGCCCCAATCTGGCCCTCCCCAAAAGGCCGTAGGAGGTCAAGTCTCCTTGGGTCACAATAGCCAGGAAAGCAGCAAAAGTTCCAACACCACCCGCCGCCACGACAATCCGTAAGCCTGTTATACAGAAAAAACCGGTAATACAAGAAATTCCAAAAGAAGACAGACGCCTTTTTCTTCGGCTGGGTCCAGAACACGAGTGGCGCAAGCTGTCACTACTAACAATCAAAAAGATAATCTCTGAACGGGCTGGAGTAGTGCCCTCGGCAATTACGGCAATTTCACAAGTCAGGTCCGGTCTGGCAATTGAGTGTGCGTCAGACGCGCTCAGAGAGTCAATCCTAGGAGTGGCACCATCTTTTGAGAAAGACAACACGACCATTGAGGCAGCGTCGGACTGGACATCCGTCATTGTGCCACACGTACCACTCTGCATTAAAACAATGGACTGCAGATTAACCGCGACTAAAGAAATGGTGATAAAAGAGTGTGAATCTGCCTGCGGCGCGACACCAGTCCAGGTCCGACCTAACAACGTGAAAGAAGACCAGAATACTACGAGCTGGATTATTCACTTCAAGCAAAAGCCAGCAAACCTGAAATTTAGGTTGATCGAAGAGAGTGGACCAACCATGCCATTCACACGACGTCGGCCTATAGAGCAGTGCCAAAAATGCTGGGGCTTTCACGCAACGAGGGCCTGCATCAAAGGAAGCCGATGTGGAAGATGTACCGGTGCACATTAGACATCAGAATGCTCGATCAAGGTGCCCAAATGCTCAAACTGTGCAGGACCTCATGAGTCGACCAACCTCGGATACATGGCTCGTCCCAGAAGGCAAAATGGACTAGTGGTACCGCGCACTCCGTCAGAGCTCCGAGTTATCTGGGAACGAGGCTACAGAGACTTTAAGGCGGCACTGGCAGAGTCGGAGGAGAAGGGCAAGGGAAAGGCTGTCGAGGTCCCCTGCACCCAGGAAGTAACCATGGAAAACCTATGAGTAGCACAATACTACCCCAACACCAAAACGAGAAAACTAACACCCTTCTATTTCACCAAGTGAACGTGGGAAAGGGCGGACCTAATATGGACATCGCACTATAGCAAGCCTGGGATACAGGTGCAAACGTGGTTATGGTACAGGAAACATGGACAATGCAGAAAGACGGTGATTTTATCACCAAAAATCACCCGGGATTTATAGGCCACAAACCAACGGCAGCAGCTGGGACTCGCCCCCGGGCAATAATTTTCGTCCGTAAAGGCCTGGCGGCTACGCAAATCTTTCCTTCGGTCGGAGAACAAAATGGCGATTACTGCTTTGTGAAAGTCTCTGGGATAACTTTTGTAAATGTATACCGCGCACCAGGACTGAGTGGGACTCTCGAGCCCTTACTCAGATGGAGCACGTCAGGTCCTGCAATTGTAGGGGGAGATTTCAAGGCTGTGTCAAGGCACTGGCAACCGCAGACGACTCGTCAGTATGGTAACGGTGACCAAATTATGGAATGGGCAACAGCTCAGGACATGCATCTACTTACTACCATCGGCGCACCCACGCATCGGGACGGAAATGTGCTGGACTTAGCCTGGAGCAACACATCAGCGGAGGCAATGGTATCAAGCGAATACAACTGCACATCAGACCACATGACTATCGTAGGGACCGTTCAAGTGACAAATAGGCCAGACTTCTCCGAAATAAGCCAGGAACTCCGTCTACGTGACGAGGATCTACCTAAGTATGCCCAGTACGTCAAAGCCTGGGTCAAGCCAGGTCCCTTGGACAGTATAAGCGACATTGAACGCCAGATATTGAGCCTGATGGAGGCCTTGGGAGACGCTCGCAAGGCAGTTGGACGGAAACCCACAAAATTCTGCGGCAGCACTGCACCATGGTGGAATGAGGATTGCAAACTAAAATATCGCGAGTTCAAAGAGGCTAGAAGCTTCCCTGAAAGTGCGGCGCAGGCTCGAAAGAGTTTCAAACATGCAGTCAAAACGGCAAAGAGAGAACACTAGAGGAAGCAGGTTGAGAATGCTACTACGGATACACATGTCTTTAAAGTGATGCAGTGGGCCAAACCAAAAACCAGCCGAGACCCTCCTTCCTTGAAAACCGCGGAGGATACATGGATATCGGATCCCCTCGAGCGAGCAGAAGCCCTACGAGACAGATTACTAATTCGATTCGATGCAGCTCGCGACCTGCCCGCGTGGGAATACGAACAACTGGAATCTATCCCGTGGAGCGCGACACTTTCTCTAGAAGACGTGACGACAAGCACTCTTGACACAGGTGACAAGTCGCCAGGCTCAGATAGGATAACCGTTCGACTGCTTAGAGCTTGTTGGCTAGCCATAGGTACCCAGGTGAAGGATATCTTTCAAACTTGTTTACAGCATGGACACTTTCCGACTGCATTTCGAGTAGCTGAAGTCATCCTAATTCCAAAGCCAGGACGAGATCTAGCAATAGCTAAAGGATGGCGACCGATATCCCTTCTCTCTTGTCTGGGCAAAGGTTTAGAACGACTTGTAGCTAAGAGAATGGCTTGGCTAGCAATTGAACATCGAGTTGTCCCCCAACAGCTTTTCGGTGCACTTCCGGGACGTTCAGCGGCCGACCTGGTTTCATCCGTGATACATGATGCAGAGGCTGCAATGCGGAACAACAAGGTAACAGCAATGGTCACTCTGGACGTGCAGGGCACATTTGATGCCGTCCTCCACAAACGGCTATTACACCGGATGCGGAACCAAGGATGGCCCAGATCACTTTGTCGATGGGTTGAGTCCTTTTTGACCCGACGGAAGATTCGTGTTCGCCACCAGGATGGAATGACTCGAGATAAAGTCATGGAGTGTGGAGTCCCACAAGGCTCGCCGTTATCACCGCTCCTATTCCTCCTTTACATCGCTATCTTAGTTCAAGAGGGGAACATGGACAATAAGTTTGGCTATGCCGACGATATCGCAGTTCTAAGCATAGGAAGCACAGCAGCCGAAGCGGTGGATAATGCTCAGGCAGAGGTAGAAAAACTTTTGCTGCTAGCAAAGGAGCATGAGATAAGTTTCGACCCGGCCAAGTCTGACCAACTGATAATCGGAGAAGGGCCCAAGAAAAAGATGGACACGGCAGGCTTAGCCGTCCAAATCCAAGGCCATAGGATCACCCCATCTCCGCATGTTAAATGGCTTGGGGTATGGAAAGACTCCCAACCTAACTTCAAGCAGCACGTGCAAGAGTGGTGTGGCAAAGCGCAACGCATAACGCAGTTTATACGCCGAATAAACACCGTACAGCGGGGTGCAGACCCAGGACCAATGATCAAGGCAGTACAGGCATGTGTTCTGAGCACGGCTCTCTACGGAGCTGAAGCATGGTGGCCAGGACTAACTCGGATCACCACCCAGCGAAGCAAGAAGGTGGGCACAGGAGTTGGCTGGCATACGGATCTCTTGGATAACACAATCATCACAGCGGTTCGGGCAGCACTACCAGTTTGGCGAACCACTCCTAATAAAGTTCTACATAGAGAATCAGGAATTCCTCCGGCAGCAATTATCCTACAGCAAAGGCAATTGAGAGCCGCGGCGCGAATTCAGCAAATGGATACATGGCACCCCCTAGTTATCAGGTCTCAAGAGGGACCAAAGGATACTATAAGCCGCCTAGGACTCCGTGCAGGACAGAAAAGCCGTGCGTTCACGAATCAAGAGCGATACTTAACACAACTACAGATGGGCCTTCAAAATGTACCGGTTGCTGTAGAGTCTGGCAAGCTGTTCTACCCGCAAACGAAACGTAAGGGCCAGGGAACGACTGTCGACAAGCAGTCTGAGGCTGCCCAGGCCAAATTAAGGATTGAGAATCTGTCAACGGATACTGTATGTGCGTATCCAGATGGCTCGTCTTGTGGCTTGGCAAGATCTGCATGGGGCTACACTCTGTTCAGAGGAGGACAAATGATCGGAAGGGGGTCAGGACCTTTACTTGGGGCAGAGGCGTACGATGCAGAGCTGTTAGGGGCCCAGAAAGCTCTTGAAGCAGCAATACTTGTAGCCGGAATTAACCCTATCAAGGTACTCCTAGACAGCTCAGAAGCCTCCCAGGCCCTACAAAGTGGTAGGTCGAGGTCCTTCCAAGGAATAGTTGATAGGTTTGTTTTAGACTGTCAAAGGCACCAATCAGTCGAAATCCGGTGGATACCTGGTCACTCAGAGATCGAGGGAAATGAGAAAGCAGATGAGCTCGCCAAAGCTGCCTTAAAAGACCTTCCCGACGACGGAACCGATGCGATACTTTCAGCAGAAGTAAATCGGAGAACGAAATTTACGTTTGCATCACTAACCAGGTTTGTGAGGGAGCGTGCGGATGAGCTGGATGCATCGTGGTGGCAGAAACATGGGCACAAGCACTACGCAGATTTGAATCTCAAGATGACACGAAAGCGACCGCCAGAGCTTGCCTTACCGAGATGGGCGTACCACAGGTTGATTGCAGCTAGGACCGGACACGGCGATTTCGCCAATTATCATGAAAGATTCAAGCATGAGGATATTGATGGCAAGTGCGAATGTGGACGAGAAAGACGCCCATGGCACTTTGCAGAATGTCGACCAGCATTACAACGTTGGAGAAGTGAGAAACGGGAACCCCTCCAAAGGCAAGGGAGATGCTGGCAGAAAACGGATGGGAGAAATTTCGTGAATTCGTTACTATAACCAAATGTTATAGTGCACAAACTACTGACCGGGAGGCCTAGGCTCTTCCAGAGATATCATTCATTTTTCCTTTGTTTAATCGTTGGGAAAATTAGGACAGGGCGCAGGGCGCACTCGTTCGGACAGAATCTTTTGTTTATTTATTTTCTTTCTATATCTTACAGATTATCTGGCAAGTTAAGCCATTCATGTAGGTAGTAGTGAGTCCGTATGGATCACACACCCGTATCACGCCTCTTGGGTGTAGGGCGTAAGCCTGATACGACTAGAATTCAAATCAAATCAAATCCCGCCAATTCAATAATTGTACACTACCTTGCCTTAAGGCTTATCCTCGCAGTACAGGGTACCAGGGATAAAGAGTCAAAATTATAGCCCTAGAAATTGTTATTAGTGGATATGGATTCTGTAGATTAAGCTGGTAATTAGGGCGGTAATGATATATAAAATTAACGCTAATTAGTAACAATATTAAGGGCGGCAACTAGGACTTTTTATCTCAGATACAGTAGAGCCCCTCTTAGCTAATAGTGGGTCCCGGTATAATTACTGAAGAGATTCATAGAAACTTTACCGTTTATATTTGCAATACTTACCTCTGCGCGCAAAATGACCTGTAAGGGTAAGTGTTGCAAATATAAAAGTCCAAGTTACGATGAATCCTTTCAACATTTATACCAGGACCCACTATTAGCTTAGAGGGGCTCTACTGTACCCTGTACTGCGAGAACAAACTTTAGGGGAAGACAGTGGAAGCGCGCCTGATGTGGTGCAATCGAATTGGGGGAAGCTCTGGCAATTGCTTCATTGAAACTGGCGTGGTCAAGTATACGCCTTTTTGACTCACTGCACACGATGGTATAGGAAATTAAAGGTCCCTGTGGTCCCCTTGTGTAATTGTTTCTGCCCCTTGTTCCACGAAATTTGTATGATACTAGGGACTGAAATAATCACCGAAGAGGGCTACAGGGACCTTCGATTTCCCATACCAAAGTGTATATCCTGCGTACACTACCTTCCCTCAAAGTTCGTCGCCTATATATGACGCACCTCTAGGCGTATATCCCAGCTAGAGCTTCCTAGCTAGGCCAATATTAAGCCACTCAGATTAACTGAATTAGCGTCATCACCTTGGTAAAGTTTTCCTTCGTCCAATCCACTTCTCTGGAAATGTAATAACCAACTTTTTGATAATGCCATCAACTATCTTGATTTTTACATCAACATGTACGATCAACTTAGATTTGTTGATCCCAAAGCTCTGCGCATATTTCAGAAAAACCTTCATTGGTCCTGAGAGAAGGATTGGGGCTCAATTTATCCGGAGCGGTACTGTGAAAAAGTCGTGCCTCTCAGAAGGTCTCAGATGTGTAAGAACCCAAGCTCTTTATTCATGCAAGATTGAGCTCCCTCTCATTCCTCCTCTTGAACAACGACTGAGCTGGGCTCCAATGGGATTTTTTCTCCCACCTGTTCAGCTTACTCTCCTGACCTTAATCAACTTGAAATGTTTATTTTGAATCTTATGAGAAATTTCACAGCGCACGTCTATCCCGACCTGCCTGGTAGGGAGAACAAACATACGACGAACTACGTACGATCATGACGAAAGTATGGAGATCTATCAAGGCTGAGCAACTGTCAGAGCTACTAGCTGCCATTCCGCTAATATATCAAGCTGTCACAGACGCAGACGGCAAAAATTGCTAAGTATTGACTCATGATACTTGAGAGGTACTTTAGGATTTTATTTCTTGCGCATAAAATTTGAATAGATGGATAAAAAATATGTATATATTTACCGTAAAATCTGGCCTAATTAGGCTTAACCTTATACTTGATACAAGTTGAATCTCGGGACGAATATTCGGGCGCTAAGACTTTCCCATGCAAAATTTAAGGGTTTCAATGAAGATCACTATATTTCATAGACAAGCGCCTTAACTGAGCACAGCTTAGATCCCAGTAATAATAGTGCGAGGATGAACTTTAGGGAAAGGTCGTGTACAGTGTCTCAGGCCTAAAGATTGTTAATGGCTGATGTTAGTATTGTATGTTACGATAAGTATCTGCAAGGTATAGACACACAAAACCAACATCATAGGGTCGGATGGTGCAGTGGTACACTGTCCGGACTGTTCTCCCAAGTAGAGTCTGAGTAGCTTGGACACATGCCCCACTTGAGACAGGAGAAAGCTGGTTCGAATACAGCAAGACCCTCACACCACTTCTCTCGCGATGTTATCGTATTCGTAGGATGACGAAAGCATACTCAGATAACCACAGGTTTTTCTCGCTTTTCCCTGTGGTGGGTATTCACAGAAGAGGGTACATGTCGTAAGGCGTTATTCTCGTAGTGGTATCTGCAAATGAAATCTGAGTATGAGTGTTCCAAACGTCAAACTGAGTCATTCTGCGAAATATACATATCTTCCGTAATCATTCGCGTCATAGCCTCAGGCTGCATACGCAGAAATGATTTAAAAAAAAAACCAACATCAGCCACTAACGATCTTTAGGGCCGAGACACTGTACACGTTTTTCCCAAAGCCCTTGCGTGTGCATGTTTATATGCTCGTGCTTACTTGTCTGTCCGAGCCGCAAAAGTTGTAGGCAAAACTCCAAGATCTACAAGGCCTGCTTATGGACGGGTGCCCCGATATTATTTTAGCGCTTGAGGTGTTCTCTTGGTTGAACAAATCGCCACGCGGGGTCGGATGGTGGAATGGTACGTTGTCAAGGCTATTCTTCCACGTAGCGTCTGGGTAGCGAGGACACGCCCCGCGTGAAACAGAATCATGCTGGTTCGAATCTAGCAAGACCCCCTCGCCGCATTCCCCACTGAAGGAGGAAGCAATTTCGATCCGGATAAATTGGGGCTCCTTCACGTCTCGCGTCGTCGCACGGACCAAGTCCCAAGGAGCACACTAAATGTTGTAGTCGCGAGATAGACGTGGCCTCTCTGACATCGTGACAAAAAGTCGCGCAAAGCAGCGTTAGACGTAATAAGAATGATAAATCTAGCAAACGATGACAAAGTTACTCCCTGCACAGCTCTTCGACCCCGAAGAGAACATGAGCCGAGGCAAAAAATCAGCTAAAAAGCCCGAGCTGCAACCATGTTCCTGGAAATGTCGATGAAACTGAGTATGAGAACACATGGACTGGACTATCAAAGACTGAAAGTGTCGGCTTGACAATGGTTATACACTACAAGTCATTATGTGCACTTGAAATGACGAGAGTACTGCAGTACAGAGTATCAGCAATCGTCTAGTTGGTCTTCGGAATGTTTTATGTACCTCTTTTCTCTACCGAGAGCTACCAAGTTGGTATCTACTTTCGGGTAATAAATTACCCGATATAATGGAACTACTAAGCAAAATTTGATACGATATGCAGATACCAACAACCCCAAGCCCACAATGGTCCTAACGGAATTGATCGTTCCGACAGGAAGAGAGCTGTTTGATCTGATGATACCAGAATTAATTGATTAAACCGCGATGGTATTGTTTAAGCCTTGGAACACGTAGAGATTTGAACATGAATCCAGCGAATAAGTGATTACATCTTTTTTTTTCTTTTTTTTTTTAAAATCATTCTGTATTCAGCCTAATAGCTATGACAAGTGATCTAAAAAAATACAAAAATATGACGAATTTCCCCAAGCATAGGTCATGATACAGTAATACTTCCATAACGCGATACAACGTCTTGAGCTTGGATTGATCGTGTTATAGAGGTTATCGTGTTGTAGAATTGCCAAGATACTGATTACATAAACCAAGTTGTGATAGACTGCTGTCTCAATCTCTGCTGTTTCCTGCTATCCAGCACCTGTTCTTGCTTATCAAGCTGTTGAAGGAACGTGTTGTTACAGTCTGCTTGCTGTTCTTCATATAGACGGAGTGTCTGAAGTGCAGAGACAGCTGCTGACATTGATATAGGAGGAATAACCTCCTCTTCCTCATCACTCTCGTACTCAGGCTGTGGATTGATTAGGCCTGCAATCTGCAGTTCCAGCTCCTCATCACTTGCTACGTCTTGAACGACTTCATCTGCATGATTCAGCAAGTTGTCCAGTGACATAGTCTGCTGGATTCTGCCTTGTAACTGTAGTCGATCCAATGCAGCCTGTAACCTAAGTTCCTCTTGGTTTGACTCAGCAGGCACTTCACCGTTGGATATTGTCAGGTTTGATCGTCTCCAACAGTTCTGAATTGTGTCAACTTTGACAGAGTTCCATGCTTGAATTGACCAGTGAACTGCCTTCAGCACGTTCATTGTTCGCAGTGGATTACTCTGTTTGTCGTACTCATCCAGCATATATTCAGCCCATTTCCTTCGATAGTAAGCCTTGATTGTTCTGATAATTCCTTGATCAAGTTGCTGGGTTCTTGATGTTTAATTTGGTGGAAGCCAGCATACTGTTATATGCTGTAATCCGCCTTGTTCTTGGACCTTTGCAAGGGCTGCAGTATGAGCACTGAAGTTATCCATTAGGAGGAGGACTCTCCTATCAGCAACATGTTGGCCAAACCAGTAGAACCACTCAACCATAATCTCTGTAGTCATCCAAGCCTTGCCATTGTGTCTCCATATACAGTTCAGGCTGTTGATGTTGATGTTCGCAGAGCCAAAACATCGTGGATGGCGAGCCTTGCCAATAAACCAGATAGGCAGTCTATCACTGCCATCAGCATTACAGCAGAAGTGTGCTGTTATCCGTGACTTCTCCTTCTTTACTCCAGGAAGAGGTTGAGTTGACAGCCCCCTATCGGCACCATCTTCCAGTATATGCCTGATTCATCACAGTTATAGACATCTTGTGGAGGATACATCCTTACAAGAGCCTGAACCTGACCAATTTGTTGTTGAATCACCTCCTCTTGAATGCTAGCATCCTCTCCATGACGACCTCTTACTTTGATTCCATGCCTCTTCTTGAATTTGTCAAGCCATCCATTCGTAAATTGAGGAACCTCCATGCCTTGATAGCAGTCCAGTATCTGCCAGAAGCGTGCTGTCTTACGCCTCAGTAACTCTCCTGTCAGTGGAAGGTCCGCTTGACTCTCTTCAACCCATCTACTTAGAGCTTTGTCAAGTTCAGGCCATCTGACAGCCTTCTCACGTTGCTGGGTAGCCTGAAGTCGGCCTTGATCGCTGTCTAGATGGCTGAATTTGGCTGATATACTCTCTGACACCGTAGACTGGTTGATATCTCGCTGGAATTCGGTTCTAAACCACTCTCTCAGGGCCTGTTGACGGAGGTGTGGGTGCTGCTGGGTATATCGGCGAAGGCACTGCCTCTGAGAGACAGAAATGCCACGTTTTTTGGTGACTTTGGATGTCTCCATAACACGATAATCGACCATAAGGCAGTCGATATTGGGAAGTCAGAGGTTGCCAGCCAAAAACACGAGTTGAAGGAAATTTTATCGCGTAAAGGAGGTTATCGGTTTACGGAAGATCGCGTTATAGAAGTATTACTGTAGCTCATAACTTTATTTTGAAGTGATTACATCGTAGGAGATGGTATAATTCAAATATCATGTAACTTCGTGTTATGGCCAAGCTCAGGATCAAAGAATGTTATTGAAAGCCAAGGAACAAACGAGATGACGAGTTCAAAAGCTAAATCGAAGATAAATACAGGTTAAAAGCTGAAGAACTTGGTACGAACTATATGTGGCTTATTAACAATACGAGCCCGAACATCTTCAATAAGCCTGAGTCATGGTGCAAGCGAAACGTGAAACCCTCAACTACGATACAGAGCGAGCTCGCCTATTTTCCGAGATTGAACCCAAATATGTATCCAAACAACAGCTAGCTAGTTATCTAAGTTGTCATGACACTTCGCGTGTGAAAAATCTCACATATTAGGTTCTACCGAAACAATATTCATGTCCTCAACTACACGAAGATGGGCGTACAGCTCAGCACGGATGGTGTAGCGGTATACTGTCCAGGCCATTCTCCCGAGTAGAGTCTGGCCAGCTTGGACACAAGCCCCACTTGAGACAGGAGAAAGCTGGTTCGAATCCAGCGAGACCCGCACACCACTTCTCTCGCGGTGATATTGTATTCGTAGAATGATGAAAGCATACGTAGATAACCATGGGTTTATCTCGCTTTTCCCCTTGATGGGTCTTCACGGAAGAGGGTACATGTCGTAAGGCATTATTCTCGTAGCGGTGTCTACAAGTGAAATCTGGGTAGGAGCGTTCCAAATGCCAAACTGAGTCGTTCTGTGAAATATACATATCTTTCGTTATCATTCGCGTCATGGCCTCGGGCTACATTCATAAGATTGAGATAAAAAATATTTTCTGAGTAGAATTTAATACTTGGCTAACGGAGCCTGGAAAGCCGCGAATTTTTACACTGGCAAGAAAACAGTCAGAGAGAAGACGGGAATACTGTTGGAAAGGCTTGTAAAATCGATGGGTTGGTACACGGAGTGGTCGCTCATGTTAGGTGGACTTGTCACATACAGTACAATCTCGCTATAACAATCTGGGGCGGAGCTTAACCAAGGCTCCCGATTGGCCAATTCAATTGAATCCTCCAATCGGGAGCTTTGGTTAAGTTTCGCCCCACATTTTTATAGCGAGATTGTACTGTACTCTCATGATAGGGTATTGTTCGTTGATCCGCTTCTTATAGGGTACAGGGGTTAAAGCGGGGATAAAGTGGAGATAAAGTGGTGATATTCCAGGTTACCTCACGATAGATCCACAGTATCCCTGTTAGCTTCAAATTTTAAAATCTTATGGCCTTAGGCATAAGAGATATGCATCTGTATATGAAGTCCAACGCCCACCTTCATGCCTGCACCTTTCTTCACTCGCGCACACCTGAGGTCGTTTCGTTTAAATCATTGTCAGCTATTTACTATTATTTTGCTCAACGGCATACTTTTATTTCATTCATCTATCTAATTTTTACTTCATGTGAGTGCATCTGAACCTTAAGTCAACTACTTTAGAAGATTTTAATTTACTTTACTAGATTGCCG
Source organism: Podosphaera xanthii (assembly GCA_028751805.1). Lineage (NCBI taxonomy): Eukaryota > Fungi > Ascomycota > Leotiomycetes > Helotiales > Erysiphaceae > Podosphaera > Podosphaera xanthii. Next base: position 1,757,600 of record JAPWIX010000008.1, read on the forward strand.
CAAAGATGGATTCACCTCAATAACCTTCTCCATCATCAGCATCTCCTACTTATGCAAAACGCCTAACACAAACTCAACGTATTCAAGTAAGTCTGAAATCTACAAATTGATAAGGTTAAGAGAGTAACATGTGCAGGTTAGAACCTTGGCCAGTGAGGGACACAGTTACGTCAAAATCTCTCAACGCCTTGGGATTACATGGCGACAGGTACAATACACCATGAGCGTTGAAAATACCGAGCCTCAGTACTCCAGTGGTAGGCCACCTATTCTAAGTAGTTCCCAGGTCGATGAAATAGAATTTTTCGTCTGTTTATCATCGGAAAATCGTCGGATGTCATTTTTCCAACTTGCACATTTTATATTTCGGCACTTTGGTGTGAGCGAGAATGTGATCCGACGTGAACTGGCAAAGAGGGGATATGCACGCAGGATTGCACGATTAAAACCTCCTATCTCTTCAGTCAACAAACCGAAGAGATATGAGTTTGCCAGAATACATCTCCACTGGCGGAAGGAACATTGGATGAGAGTCCTCTGGTCCGACGAGACTTGGGCTATGAATGGTCGGCAAAGTGATCGTTGGGTCACAAGAAAGGTCAGTAGTCCCTTAAAGGCTCCTAAGATTTAGAGTTCCCTTGAGCTAAGTTTAAGTCAAAGATTGGGGAAGAGTACGAAGATACCTGTGTCCTAGCCAAGACGCGGAGGAGAGTTGGGTGGATGTTCTGGGGATCTTTCTTTGGACGACAGAAGGGGCCTTGCCTGATTTGGGAGAAGGAGTGGGGCCATATCACTGCGGCCAGTTACTGCGAGAGGATAGTGCCTCTCATAGAGAGTGCGGTCTTTCGGGAACCAGGACTAGATGTGATGCAGGACAACGCCCCTCCTCACAAGTCGAGGCAAACTATGCGTGAGTTTGAAAGGAGGAATATTTCTCTAATGGAGTGGCCGCCATATTCTCCTGATTTAAATCCGATAGAAACTTTGTGGAGTTATATGAAAGCGTACATGGAGCGTCTTTATCCAGCGTTGGATCAAGGGGGCAGCGGAGTCAAGGGCATCTTCGTCAAATAGTGAACGAGGCGTGGGATCTGGGGTTTAATGGGGATGACTTGGAGAAACTGATAGATTCGATGCCCCGAAGAATCAGAGCCGTTTACGAAGCTGAAGGCGGATATGTAAATTATTAGCTAGATAGAAGTATAATTTATTTATGAAATGTATTAATGAATTAAAAAGTGAATAGAGGGCTATAATGGACCAAAAAAGCAAAACTAACGAATATTTCGTTGTGAAATTTTTGCCATACAAATTTAAAGTTTAGGTGGGGAGATCTACTTATCGTCATGCTAATTCAAGTTAGTAAAAGCCTATATACCCTGTAAAAGTCGAATTTTAGCGCCTATACACGATTAATACCGTAGTATCAGAGTATATCTTTTTGCTGATCTTAGGGTCTGTCTTAATCGCGTATTACATAATCAGTGCGGACGATCTATTCACCGACAATAGCTCCTCAAATACAGTACAATCTCGCTATAACAATGTGGGGCAAAACTTAACCAAAGCTCCCGATTGGAGGATTCAATTGAATTGGCCAATCGGGAGCCTTGGTTAAGTTTTGCCCCACATTGTTATAGCGAGATTGTACTGTACATCGAAATTTCAAGTGGTCTCAAACTAGTATTGCCGTGCAAATAAGGAGCGGGCACATAGGCCTCAATTCTGTAAGAATATAAAATAATATTAGCCGAAAATCATTATAATTTGAGCTACAATAAGAACAACACTTAAGAACACAAAATACATAAATTATGAATATACACAAATAATACATAAATTATGAATATACACAAATAACACAAATATAGATTATATACATAAATTATACATTAATTTTTTTTATACATAAAATATACATAAACATACAAATTATACAGCTGAATAGATTGGGTATAAATAAATAAATTATAAATACAAGGGTTAACAAGACTAAGATCGGCAAACGTATGATGCAGATCAATAATATTAAAATTAATAGTACAAGAAGTACTAGCACTAGTCTGTGCATGGGCTCTAAATTAATACAGCACAGACCATCGCAACATCTTTAAGACTTAACTCAGATGAGCACAGACACAACAACCCTTGGATATTAAGATCATCAGTCATAGCAACACCTATGTCAAAGAGTTTCTCTCTTAGCCAAAATATCTTAGAACATTTTAGAGGGATTAGAAACTAAGTTATTTTGGGACTAGCTAATGGCTTCATGTATAAATAGAGGAAGTTTTCCTTCAAGGAAAAAAAAAAATAAGCATAACAAATATTCCTCTAAATATAGATCTTACCCAATACACAAATATTCACATCTAAAGTATTTCTTGGTTACACATACACTGCCAAACATAAAAAATTATTCTCACGGTAAGTGTATACGCTTCCACAAACAATTAAACCTCGAATCTGCTACTTTGTTTTTATAAATTCCTACCTGTACCAAAGGAAATTTCCTGGAGTAAACTGCTCAAGATGTCAATGCGGATTTCCGTCTCCACACGCCGAGCACATGGTCTTTGCGCGTCCGCGATGAGTAAAAGGAAAGATCAACTGCTTAGGAAAGCGCAGATTATGTCTTTTGAAGTCATGATGAATGGCTAGAAGGTTATGGCTAGAATCACTCAATCGATTTTAGGCCAAAGCAAGCTAGAGTATTGTTAACTGACTTGGAAAGTCGAGATAATCGTCAGGGATAGGTAGTTACGGGGTAGGAAGGGCGAATTACGGATCTTAGACTGGCTAAGAAATGAAAACTTACTTTCCGAACAAAAATACTAAAATCCGCAGTATTCTACTTAGCAGCCGTAAGGGGAGGCTTTAGACGTCAAGTATACCTTCATGAAAACAGAATATTTCATCTTACGCATGCGAGCCGTTAGGGACAGAGGATGAGAAGATATAAATCTGTTGTACACTTATTTGAAGTTTTATTAACATGAACTTGCCCTGGAGGTTGGGACTGTCGGCTGATAAATTGACAAGTATCGAAGGTGTCGTAAATATTTGTTCACAATTCTTAGGAATGAAATATTCTCATCATCCAAACATTTAAAAATAAATTTGACCATTGTCAGCATATATCTGATTGAGGCTACTTGTCAGTATTAAGTGGACATCTGATTTACCTGTTTGGAGGTGTATCTTCTTCGTGACTCGCAACCATTGCGGATCCACAATGAAAATTTATGTTGATTAAATCAGTGTTTGCAATCAAAAATTCCCCCGATGACGTCCCCGAAGGAAAGTCAGTGACTCTCGATGCCCCGATGTGCAATGGAGATCTCGTGTCACCACTGAAAGAATGCGTGAGCTCCTCAGTGTCAAGAAGGTAAGTATGGAGAATCAAGAGAGTGGAAGACATTCTCTTGATATATACTTCTTAATTCCCGCTAGCGGTTATCCACCCGCATTAGCCGAGACTGACTGCACGTCCCTAACGGAAATGTTAAACGCAAGGTACTTACAGATGACTAATCAAACACAGACTCAGCAGCAATTACTTTGATCCTGTAAGCAGATTCTACTTTGCATTAGCGTGAATCAGTCCATAGGCGAGATGAAGATCAGCGACAGGGGCATAGGACTTCGCTTGGATACGCTTTGGCGGTAGCGAAGGTGCTAGAGCTAACCTATGATGTTATTGAGGAAACAAGGGACCATAGGGATGAGTATTAAAGCTAGGTCGCTAAGATCGCAGTTAAAATTTGTAGCATATCTTCAGTACTTGTATCTTCTTGTTGTACATTATCCCGACGCTCACGTGATTTTCACATATTTGTGCTGTTACAATTTACCGATCCCCCTGGATGATACCAGGATATGTAAGATCTATTGATAATAAGAGCTTTACAATGTAGTGATCACTGATAGAATGCTGTTGGATAGTGGAAGCTAGTAGAAACGGATGATAGGAATTATATCGACTAACTCACTAAGTAACGGGGGAATGGGTAACTTATACTACAGCCCCTGATTTATCTCAACTAGCTCGGAACACCCCTAACCCTGTAGATGATATTCGAGCAAGTGTGTACTAGTGCTAGTACAGTAGAACCTCTCATAGCTATTATTGGGTCCCGGTATAAATACTGAAGAGATTCTTAGAAATTTTACCGTTTATATTTGCAATTTTTACCCCTGTATGCAAAATGACCTGTGAGGGTAAGTGTTGCAAAAATAAGCTCCATCCGCATAATAAATCTCAACAATGTTTAAGCCGGGACCCACTATTAGCTTTGAGAGGTTCTACTGTACATGCAAGCTGGTAAGCAGCGCGCACTGATGTTTTCACAACAGGATCCATGTATCACGACCGGCGTAGAATACGCTTTTGATTATAAGAACATAGGTGATTTCTGAATTGGTTAAGAAGCCTTATTATACCAATTCAATATCATCAATAATTAATTTAAAAACAGGTACAAAAAACCTACGTTCATAGTCATGGAATGAAATTTCTACAGTCGATACTTAAACATTAAAAAATTTTATTCTCCAGTATGAAATGCCAACTAAAAAATTGATTTCTCCGATCTCGATAGCTTCGTCTTCCTATGTGGTTTCCACTGCATGCCAAGCCAGTTGGTTATGTCGATTGAGTCGAGAATTTACGGCTCGTACTATTACACCGGAAGTTAGCCCAGTATATGGAGGGGTATATGGAGGTTAAGAAGAGGTCAACGCACTGTAAGGCTAGTATTCTTGTATCCTATCACCCGGTACTTCAACGTGACTCGCCTGCTGCTGCCATTCTTCTCTTGTTAGATGATCTGGGTCATCTGTCGATACGTCAAATTTTGATACAGCAGGCGTTGTTTTTTGTTCTATGGATTCGACATTCCTTAGGTTGTCACAAGAGCCCCTTGCACCGTGACAGTAGATACAGCATGATTTCCCCTTCATCGACAACGTCAAGCTTGGTGTCTTCAAGCAGATTTTCAAATTCAGCTGGATTAGAAATAGGGTCCGCAGAATTGGCGTACACAATTTTAGAAGGGGGTGTTTATCTGATGTGGTTGTAAATTTGATCTTGAATAGATTTAGAGTTGTGTGAGCACCCTCGACTTAAGATTGCTTGCACACAAGGACTCGAACATTATCGGCGCCATGGTTCGGTTGCTAGCCCTCCCAGGTAGCAACCGTTGCTGCTCGGTGTAGATCTGAATAGTCATCCTGAAGTACCTTACGGCTGACGGTTTAGTACCTCATTTGTAACGTACTGGTACCTTGCGTTCAACATTTCCGGTGTATTTTCTCTTCAGCCTAATTAGATACTATCTCCTGGATAATCAGAAAATAGATTGAAACACGGCCAGTTTACTTTATTTCTATTGTTTGGTGATAGCCCGTCACGAAGTTTCTCATTCAATTTTTCCCCTTCAAACCAGCCAAGGCGAACATAACAGATTTACTGTTGCGTTTTTATCTAGTCCCTGGGCCGAGCAGCGATTCAACCGACAGTAACACATTTCAAGTCGCAAGTTCATTAAATGAGAACAAATCTGCGGCTCTCAATTCGGAAAATAGCTCATGTGACTACGAAACCAGTAATTCACAGGAAGACCATTCAATGTCTGATCAGAATATATCAGATCACATATGTCCGTCCGTGGAGTAACAGGATGCGCCCCGAGCACTTCCTGAGCAACCCGGGCCACAACCACAACCTGGGTTTGCAAACATTCCCAACATTGTACGGAGGTACAGCCCATAAGTATTATTCCATGTCGACCAGGGGGGGGCTTGGCCACCACAACGCTTTCCTTAATTAGGCAATATCGCGAGAATGCACCTCGCACCCATCCCTACTGTGTTTTGTATGTATTCCGATGACAACAACATCAACGCAATGGATTCATCAACAAATCCAGTGTCTGTAGCTCCTTTTGGACCTATACCTCAACTTTCAACCAATCGGCCTAAAGCCCCTGACCTCACACGAGACCAACGACGAGATATACGCCTTTTTCACTCAATTGACTGGTCATACAAGCAAATTCAAGATCATTTACCTTTCAAGCCAACCTTCGCACAGATTCGCTATGCGTGTTTAAGCGTTAAAGCCACTCCTACGAAACGATCTGGTCGCCCTCAGGTCCTTACACAAGCTCAAATTGAAGAGCTTGTTGAATTCGTATGCGCATCAACACAAAATCGTCGTATGTCGTTTCAGAAACTTGCTGAAGTACTTGATTTTGGAGTCAAAAAACAAGCAATACGATCCGCAATTTTAAGAGAAGGATTCCATCGACGGTTAGCATTGCGAAAGCCTCCAATTTCCGAGAAAAACCGACAGTTGCGTTTACAATGGGCTCTTGAACACGTTGAATGGACAATGGATCAATGGTATCAAATCCTTTGGACAAACGAGACTTGGATTACCGGAGGAAGACATACACGTACGTGGGTTACAAGACGACCAGGAGAAGAATGGGATCCTACTTGCATTGTAGAGAAACACCAAAGGAAAAAGGGCTGGATGTTTTAGGGGTGTTTACACGGACATACCAAAGGACCAGGTATCTTCTGGGAAGAGGATTGGGGCTCTATTAATCAGGAGAGCTATTGCGCACACACAGTTCCAATTATTCACGGATATGTTGAAATGATGAGAAGAGAAGGAGTTCATTTGGTTCTTATGCAAGATTCAGCTCCTGGTCATGCAGCTGGAGAGACAAAAGCAGATCTTGCGGAACGAGGGATTATAGTTGTTTTTTGGCCTCCATTATCTCCTGATTTGAATCCTATTGAAAGGGTATGGCATATTATGAAGAATTATCTTCAAGATAACTACCCTGAAAATATGTCTTATAATCAGCTAAGAGACGCAGTGAAAGAGGCGTGGGAAAAGATAGGAAGACATGAGTTTGAGGAGTTGATTCAGAGTATGAAAGCGCGTTGTCAAGCAGTTATTAATGCCAATGGATTGTTTACTAAGTGTTAAAGGGGGAAGAAAATAATCAAAGGAGAGAGATGATTGATGTATATATTGTTATCTAAACATACGTAAGATAAATAAAAGGTTTATCTACAGACGCCACTATAATTAGCACGTGACTTCTACACAGCACAGAGGTTGACACTTTAACACGCCCCTTTAGTCCGAAGCTGTGTTATCTTCCTATCATTATACGTTCATGCTGTCTAGGTTTAGAACTTTCATGTTTAGCATTTTTACAAATGATTCATGCTTGACCTTATTTAGTGACTTGGTAAGCCCATCAGCAGCCATAAGATTTGTTGGTATATATCGGGGACAAACCCTGCCACTGTCGATAAGATCGCGTATAAAGTGGTGTTTGATGTCAATGTGCTTTGTCCGCTGATGTAATTCTGGATTCTCACTTAAAGCCAGGCAACCCTGATTGTCACCGTAGACCCTGGTGGACAACACATCTGCTCCCGAATAACCCATCTGACGCATTAATTGCTGAATCCATAGAAGTTCTTGGATTGACGCAGTGAGTGCATAGTATTCGGCTTCGGTTGAAGATAGCGCAACACTAGTTTGTCCTTTAGATGAGGCTGAGATCACCCCTCCAGCCAGAAAGAAAACACTTCCACCGGTAGACCTTCTGGAGGCTTTATTTCCGCCCCAATCTGAGTCGCTGTGACAATATAGGGAAGGATCGGGAGCAGTTCCATCGTACATAATTCTTAAATTTATTGTGCCCTTTATGTAACGGAGGATACGGTCAACTCCTTTGATGTGATTTAAAGATGGATTTGTGAGGTATCGGGAGAAGACGGAGACAGAGTATGAAATATCAGGTCTGGTATGTACAGCTAGAAATAGTAAAGAGCCAATCTTTGATTGGTATTCCTTGATTTCGGTAACGCTCGCTTGACCAGTATTAGGGACTAAAAATACTTCATAGCCAGGAGCCATGGGTGTTTCGGAGGGACGACAATTATCCATACCGAAGCGCTCAAGAATCTGACGACAATATGCGTCTTGAGTAAGCCATAGATACCTTTTCACGCGGTCTCGAGTAATGCGGACACCTAAAAAATAATGTGCCGGACCTAGATCGTCCAACTGAAACTTTTGGGCCAGTTTAGCTTTCATTTTTGAAATCATTTCCTTAGATTTCCCTAGCAAAAGAAAATCATCAACATATGAGACGACAACTAGATGATCTTTCTTGTGAATATATACGCAGTTATCGGACTCAAGAGGGGAGTATCCTAGCTCCTCGAGACATCTGCGCAGGTGTTTCTGCCATAACTGCGGTGATTGCTTAAGACCATATAAGGCCTTGAGTAATCTGCACACATAATCAACCCCGGGAATCATTTCTGGTTCCCACCAGTTAGGGGGGAGTTCGGCGTAAATGTCATTACGATCGGCTGTGCTATTCAGGAAGGTAGTGACAGCATCCAGCTGTTCTATTTCGAGATCAAATATAGCAGCAGTGGCCAAGGCAACTTTCCAGGAGGTATTTCAACACACTCCAGCGTAAGTTTGAGTAAAATCTCGCCCAAAACGCTGCTCAAAACCACGAATTACCCATCTGACCTTATACTTAAGTATGTTGCCATTTTTGTCTCTTTCCGTCCTTAGCAGGATCTTACCACTAAGCACCTTCGTGCCCGGGGGAATCTCAGAGCGAGGTAAAATGACCCAAGCTTTATTTCTACCGATGGAGTCGTATTCCCTCCTGAATCCTTCTTTCCATTGCTCCCTATATTTGCCACTAAGGGCTTCTATCATAGTTTTCGGATCATCATCATTTCGATCGATCTCAGCCGAGTTAGCAGCAGCAACAAATACTACAAATGCTGTATTATGGTTGATGTTTTTAACACGATTGGATCTTAAAATTCGAGTCGATGGCTGGATCACTTTTTTAGGGCCATTTTTAGATCCAGGAGGCCTACCACGAGGTCTCAGTGCATGTGATACCTCGTCAATCTCTTCTACTTCCTTGAGCTCCAGAGATTCTTCAACCTCTCGCACTTCTTCCATACTATCCGCTTCAACACTATCAGCCTCATTACCCTCATTTTCTAGGGTCTGATGTCTCTCGAAAGAAAGTCTTTCAAACGGACCCAATTCGAATGATTCCGTATCTTGCTGATTTAGCTGGGATTGTGATTGATTGGAAGCTTCTTGATTTTCCCTCCTGCTTTCATCAATCGGAAATTCTAGATCGGGCTGGTTTTCAACTGATGCTTCCCAGTACTCATCATTTAGTGGAGGAATTGTAATGGAACTATTTTCATCGAAGCGCACGTTTGAGGACCGAATAACTTTTCGGCGAGAAGGGATATAAACGCGAAAAATATGTTGACCTTCATAGCCCAACAAGATCCCGATCTCTGCTCGATCATCAAGCTTCCTTGACAATACTCGTCGTTCTACTGGTATCTGAACATAAGCTTTACAGCCAAGTACACGAAGGTGACTAAGATCCGGCACACTATTGTCTTTGAGGCAGATCCTATTCAAAAATTGAAATGGTGTTTCGCCATGTAGGATTGATGTAGCACAACAATTAGCTATCATCATTTGCGTACGCATTAATTCCGGCCACATGAATTTAGGAATCTTTTTTTCAATTGAGACGGTTCGAACTCGTGAGACGATAATGCCTATAGAGCGTTCCGCTCGTCCATCTTGCTCCGGAGAACATGGAGTAGTCATTTCAAAAATTTGCCCCATCCTCGAAGCAATTTCTCCAAATTGAGAGGGTGAAAATTCCTTTCCACCATCCAACCTCCATGATTTAATCACCATTCCAAACTGAGTAGAGACCATAGCGTTGAAATTTTTGATTGCTTCAAACGCACCATTTTTATGGTCATGGTAATGACCCCAGCGGGTAGAGGAGGCTGCGTCGGTAAAGACAGTACAGTATCTTACATTAATCCAGGAGTCATTTAAAAGAATCTTTCCTCTGGGAATAATCATGACCACATCTACTGATACAGAATCAAACGGTTTGTAATTTTTTACTCTTGTAGTCTTACGCACGTGGCGAAGAGGCTTGGAAAGCTCACATACCTCACACAATGTCGAACCATCAGGCTCTGTGGAATTATTTTCATATTTAATACCTGTGGTGATTTCCTTGGTAGCTTTTACGTTCCTAACTCCAAGATGACCAAGACGTCGGTGCCATAGGTCGAGAGTGGGTGGGGGTTGGCGTTCTAAAGCTGGAAGGGCACTAATAGGGATGTACTCGTTGATAATCATTGCATTATTAAATTTCGCAATCTCTAAATTATGAGGCCCGAATAGCGAATTTTAGCTGGCATAACCTCCAGCTTTGTACAGTCGTACGCCACTGAGAAGATTAATAGGGCATTCTGGAAGATAACAAACTTCTCTACACTTCATGGGGACTATTTCATCATTAGAAATGATGCACTGTAAAGTAACGGTACCATTTCCTCGAGGTCGGATAGGGCCACTAGCCGTATTGATCACTGGAAGCTTATCAATTTCTGTATATGTGCCTGTATCAAACTTATCCAGGGAGTTTGCAATATGGCAACCAGCTCCTGTATCATATATCCACAGATTTGACTTAGAAGAAGGATTTGTATCATTCGCCATTGCGGCAGTGATTGAATCACTCATAGCAACGTACCCATCATTAAAAAATGACGCCCTACTATCATTTGAATCAGAATTTGATTTTGAGCCTTTGAATGGCTTCCAAGATTTCTTGTTTTTCTTTTCCCAGGCTAGTTTCGCATCCCTATTTTCCGGATTTTCAAAGCATTTTTCTTTAGGGTGTTTGGCTTTGAGATTTCCACAAGTTTTGCAATCATAAGCTTTCCGATTACTTTTTGACTTCTCTTTACCTTTAGAGTTTGCTTTTAAGTTTCCATTTTGACGAGGTTGGTGGTACATAGCCATTTGACTACCTGCTGGGTTGTGATTTTCACGAGATTCATCCTTTAGATCACGAACAAATTCATCAAGCAAAGATATCTTGATGTCATCGATTTCTTTCAGAGCTCGTAGTCGTGTTCTCATATTCATAGCCTATACAGGATAGTCATGCTTTACCTTTTCAACGAAAAATATGACGGCATCAGGATCTCGTACTTTCATCTTAAATTGTGCGAGCGTTTCCATGGTTTGCCAGTAAGCAAGTATAAAGTCGTCCAACTTAGAATAGTCTGAACTTTTCATCGTCGAAAATTTTGCTGTTGCTTGTATATATAAGACAATACCTGATCCTTCAAATTGATTCTGTAAAGCCTCCCACATTGCCCTTGCCGTATCCAGGTTCTCGACTTGATTTGCAAGTGCAGTTGTTAAATTCCCTGTTATTATTAACTTCATCTTTGCATCTCTTCTGCACCACTATTTATATGCCTGAACATCCTCTGCCTTAAGTTTATTGTTAAAAATATCAATTTCTTCTGGCGGGCTTGGAGCTTTGGGGTGGTAATGATCTATAAGATCATGCACAACTGCAAGATTGATCATGCTGCGCTTCCATAACGAGTAGTTCTCTTCGCCTGTAAGATCGAGACTCGATGCAAGATATAAGGAGCCAGCCGAAGAGGATTCTTGTGACATAGTTCCAAATCCTTATTTTTCCGTTCAATGAAGGATTTGGTCACAAAGGAATTCCGCAGTTACTTTTGATTTAAGAACTTAAACTCAATGAGCACTTGGTCTCATAATCTGTTAAAGGGGCAAGAAAATAATCAAAGGAGAGAGATGATTGATGTATATATTGTTATCTAAACATACGTAAGATAAATTTATTTATTTTTAATTATTTAAGTGTTTTTTATGTCTATCGGGCGCCAGTTATACTAAAGCCCCATCCCTGAGGGGACATGGTGACTGCGATACATGATACGGAAAAAGGTGTGCTCTGGCAGCGAGGCCATTAAATTAGGTATGGGTACAGCGGGTGCTATGCAGCAAATTCCTCACATAAATACATCATCTGTTGCGGATGGGACAGATTTCTGACAGGAAACTGGCCTTCTCCAAAATAGTGGCGAAACGATTGGCTCCGTGAGAGGTGCCGAGGAGAACGTCAAGTGGGCCCAGGCTTCGTCGAAAACCAGCCGAAGCAAGTCTATCTCGCACGAGGGGGCAGAAAACTAGGTGTGTGATCGACTTGTTGGCCCCTCAGGAACAAGTCAGGAGGGCGTCTTTATGATGAAACCTTTCGTGATAAGAACGAAAGTCGCCGTGTCCAGTACGACATTGGATCAAATACCCCAGATAGCGGCGAAGAAGACGTAGTTCCTTTGGGGGTTTCTTGGGAAATGGCATACCCAGTTCAGAATAGGTGGGGTGTCATAAGCGGCATGTAGACAGCGTGGGGAGAGAGAGGTGTCAAGAGGTGGGTGTCAGGCTAAAGGTTGCCATCCTACATGATACACGAGATAGATGCATCACCTCTCGGCTAAAAGGCCAGACCAGAATCATAGAACACCATGAACTGGCAATCTCCATATATATATTATACAGTAGAGGCTTTCCTGACATGGGGGGAGCATGAGATTGCCACCATGCTGAGGTCATGTCCCATATCTGCCTTTGTATCCTTGCGCGGACTCCGGCAAGGGAAGCGCCAGAGGGGGCTGGTTGTCGAGCAGCCTCTCCTGCCAACTTGTTGGCCAACTCATTACCTGGAATGCCCATGTGGCCGGGAGACCACATTACTTGGACCTTGCCAGGAGATGCGATGGGAAGAATCCTCCTCGCAGGCCAGCGAGAAGCGAGATCCCGAAATTCCAAAATCTCCATTTGCGAGGACTTGGAGGGTGAGGAATCGAGAAGGCGATGTGCGGCCTCTTGGTTGTCGAGGATTACATTAATATTGGTTGCAAGATGTGTTGAAGGAGCTGCTATAGCAGCCCTAAGGCCTGCGAGAGCGCCGATGATCTCGGAGTCGTAGACCTCAAAGTCGGGACCAAGGGGCACTTTCACTTCAGCCACAGTGATATCTCTGTGCAGAACTACGGCACCTGCCCCCGCGGAACCATTTGCCTGCTTTGAGCCATCCGAGAAGACAAGAATATCCCATGGTGGCAGCTCTCCAATACGCTCAGCAAATTCTTGGGCCGAGAAGTCTGCTCGAGACTGATTGCGAGGAGATTAATAGGAGGGGGGTAAAAGCTGGGGTCGAGAGATGGGAGGAATGACCTTTAGTTTTTGGTAAGGCGGGTGTGTGGACGGGAGACGATGGATCTTCGAGCCACAGGGTGAAAACTGTCCGCGGCGGCCAGTCTAACAGCAGAGCGGAGGCGGATCTCCTCAAGTAATATATGCGCAGGCTTGAGGCAAACCTCTCTTAGGAGTGCTGGAGAGGGCGTGGTCTTGTACACCGGTAGAATCGCTCGGGCCAGGTTGATTAGCGCTCGAGAGATCATATCTACAAGATGTTGAGATCGGGTGGAGGTTGGACGTCCTTGACGAAGATAGGAGTGACCGCGCCACCAGACCTCAGCGCCGTATAAGAGGACAGGTAGAGCCGCTGCCAGTGCTGCGTTGCGGAGGAAGACAGTGGGTACGCCACAATTGGTGTTACCAAGCTGCCGTATATGGGCACTGATCCGTTGTGTCTTAGAACTCCATTCCTGGACATGTCCTTTGAAGGAAAGCTTGGTATCAAGGAGAACACTAAGCCACTTTATGGATGGGCTAGCTGTCAGGAATAGGCCATGATTCATTGCGGCACTGATATTAGGTAATATCAGGTGATATCATGTGTCAGGATTAGCGCATACTTAATGCTGTCACGTGAATAATAATCAATTCACGTGTTGTCGCTGATCGAGGTCTAGCCTTCTAGAATCTTCTGTACTTCCGTCTGAACACTAGAGATTTTGGGTTAGGGTTCTATAGGTTTCCATACTATTCTCTCTCTTGTAATGGTTGATGGACTTCTACAGCATTCTTTAATATTCTATGTATTTCTAAGATGGTCTGGTTGTCGGCCAGATGGCCCTTGTAGAGATGGAGTTAGGCTTGTGTATAAATAGTGGCTTTCCCTCTGTCTCTAGAGGTTCTTCAGACCCGAGTCTTGTTATCTACCGTTGTTCAATATAATCTTGTCTTGATTCACAGTCATTGTCATTGTCTAGATTCATAGTTATTGTTATTGTCTTGTCCACCGAGTTCATAGTCCTCGCCCGTAGTCCACAGCCACAGTCTACGCCAACAGTCCATAGCTTACAGTTCACGTCCAAGGGTTCTTTGATCACACCTAGCCACGCCTCTTACATTACTCAGGTCTCGCCAAAAAAAAAAAAAAAAAAATTTTCATATCTTCCGAGATGTCTGAGAGCTTAAACCAAGTCTTTGAGGAGTTGTCCCGTGTTACGGATCCTATGGAATTTTTAGAAGGGGTCCAGGGGAACCTAGGGATGGTATTGGGTGCAATCAAGGAGTTAATGAAACAACACAAAGATTTTGGAACAGCTACATCTATTGTCCATGCCGCTCAGTCACAGCTTTCAGAGAAAAACGCCGAGTTAAGCAGAGTTAATACGGAGTTGGAATCGGCACAAGCCAAGATAAAGCGACTGGAAAAGAAGGCATCATCTCCCTCGGACTCATCACGAATTGATACCACGCTGAGTAAATTAGTCGAAGTTCTAAGCAGGCAGCTACCCGTTCAACCTCGATCAGTTGACGTTAGTGGAGTATTTACTTTCTCGGGAGATAAGCAAAAGTTCGCGACTTGGAAGGAAAATATTCTTCTGAAGTTGAAGTCAAATTCGGACCATTTTCCTACTGAGGTGTCAAAAATGAATTTTGTATATTCTAAAATGAACGAAGAATGTCAAGCTCATCTCCATTCCTGGATTTCGGAAGGAGAACTTAAGTTTCCATCACTAGACTCCATGTTAACAGTTCTAGGCATCCTCTTTGACGACCCAAATCGCGTTCGTGACGCCAAAGTGAGGCTCCATTCGAATCCGCAACGCAATAAACCTTTTTCTGCTTGGATTGCAGAAATCAGGCGGGACGCAGCAATCTCTGGCTACGATAAACATCCTGAGCCGTTGAGAGATATCATTTTTCTGAACCTTAGCCTTGAGTTGAAGCAGGCAATAATTCACGAGAAGGATATTGAGGATTTAGACTTGGACCAAGCAATTGCTCGGCTTCAGGATATTGAGAATAAGCAAAAATCCTTCGCCGACTCTTGGGCAAGGTTGGGTCCTCGGAAACCTTTCTTTCCCATAAATTCTACGTTGAGCCGCCCAAACTCTATCGATAAGCTAACAACAACTCAGGGTGGTGACGCAATGGACTTATCAGCCTCACAGCTTCAACCTCATGGTCCGTTAAATCCGCAGGAGAGAGAGCGACGTCGAAAATTAGGTCTTTGCTATTACTGTGGGAATGGAAGGCATAAGGCTACCGAATGTAGGATAAAGATGAATCGATCTGCTGTCTCAGGTCATCTAGCTGAAGTTTCAACGTCGGAGGTTGTTGGTAGCTCGGAAAACGCCTGAGCTCTCCAGAAAGTCGCCTGGGGAGCTTAACTCAGACTTCGGTACTTTCAGTTTCTCAAATCCACGGAGATTATTATAATAGAATAGGGCATTTAGTTATAAATTGTACTCTTAGAAATCGAGATTTTCAAGCTATTAAATCTCTTGCCCTCATTGACAGCGGTGCCTCTGGCTGTGGATTTATTGATACCAAGTTTGCGCACGCACATAATTTTGACCTGATCCAACTTGATCATCCTCGCAGTCTTAAAGTATTTGACGGCACAGAATCAGTCTCTGGTCAAATAACTCATCTTGCCAAGACCTATCTTGAAATTGAAGGACATACGGAAGAGCTCCATTTTTATGTTACGAATCTGGGATACTTTGACATCGTACTGGGACTGCCATGGCTTCAACAGCACAACCCAAGGATTAATTGGACCGACGAATTGGTGATTTTTGATAATCCAAGCTGTTCTAGTCATTCAAAACCCTATGCCATTATTGTAAAGGCCATTCCACAGCATGAGGTGATTAAGTACAAAAATATGGTCGATAAAGCATTACGATCTAAGAAATTATCTTTGATAAAATCCTGTGATTTGGATACTTTTGGGGAGCTAACAGCCAATGGTGACAATGCCATTATGTCGATCACGCTGAAAGACATAGAGGAGGCTTTGAAGGATAAGCCTAGAATAAATCCAGCAGAAAAACTTCCAAAGGAGTACCACGAGTTCCTTGCAGTATTTTCAAGAGACGAAGCCGATAAGTTACCACCACACAGACCAAGCGATCATCAAATAATTCTCAAACCTGGTACTGATCCCCTTTGGGGTCCATTGTATGGTATGTCAAAGGAAGAATTACAAGCTTTAAAGAAGTATATTAAAGAGAATCTGGAAAAGGGTTTCATAAGACCTAGTACATCACCAGCCGCATCTCCTGTTCTCTTTGTTAAAAAGCCTGGAGGTGGTCTCAGGTTTTGTGTTGACTATAGAGCCTTAAATGATATAACAGTCAAAAATCGCTATCCAATCCCACGAATCCACGAGACATTGTCACTTTTAGGGAAGGTAAAATTTTTCACAAAGCTAGACGTTATATCAGCTTTTCATCGAATGCGCATTGCTCAAGGACATGAGTATCTAACCGCATTCAGGACTCGTTTTGGCCTATATGAGTATCAAGTTATGCCCTTTGGACTGGCCAATGCACCAAGCTCATTCCAAAACTATATTAACAATGCATTAAAGGAGTATTTAGACGAATTTTGCACCGCTTATATCGACGACGTCCTTATCTTTAGCCAGTCCCTCGAAGAACATCGTCAGCATGTAAGGAAAGTTTTGGCTCGATTAGAAGAGGCAGGATTACAAATCGATTTAAAAAAAAGCGAGTTCCATGTGCAATCTGTGAAATTCCTCGGCTTAATAATATCAAATCATGGTATTAAAATGGACCCCACTAAGTTGGAAGCGATTGACGCTTGGCCGGAACCCAAAAACATCAAAGAAGTACAAAGGTTTATTGGTTTCATCAACTTTTATCGTCGCTTTATTAATAAGTTTGGAACTATTGTCTTACCCTTAACAGATTTGGTTAAAAAAGATCAACCTTTTGTATGGGGATCTAGTCAAGAGGAGGCTTTTCGGACTATCAAAGCAAAGTTTCGAGATGATATAGTCCTGCAGCACTTTGACTGGGAGAAGACTGCACGCCTAGAAACAGACGCTTCTGATCAGGGTACCGGGGGAGTATTGCTCCAACCAGATGACACGTCGACGTGGAGACCTGTAGCCTTCTTTTCTAGAAAAATGTCTCCAGCTGAATCTAATTATGAAGTTTATGATAAAGAGTTACTGGCTATCGTTCAGGCTTTTGAGGAGTGGCGCCCTGAGCTTGAAGGGTCTTCAGATCCGGTCGAAGTTGTAACAGATCATAAGGCTCTGGAATATTTCATGAAGTCTAGACTACTGAGCCGTCGGCAGGCGAGGTGGAGTGAGTTTTTATCTCGCTTTAACTTCAGAATTGTGTACCGACCTGGTAATCAAAATGGTCCAGCTGATACGCTTTCTCGCCCATCTGGAATTCCTGACCCGGCTCTGAAAAAATTTCTGGAGCAACGACTTTTGAAACCACAGAATTTATCCCCTGGCATGGGTGATAATTTATTGTCAGCCAACAACCTTGTAGAAGAGGAAGCAGATGGCTTACCTGTTATGTGTAATCCACGGAGTACGCAAGACCTTTCTAAACCTTTGTCAATCGTAGAAAGTATACGAAAAGCAATTCCTCAGGATGAATCCCTCGAACCTGTTATTCGAGCTATCCAAGGACAGAAAACATCGAGAGTAAAAAACTTTACTCTTTCGGAATGTAAATGGAACGATAATTTGCTATACTATCGAGGCAGCATTGTTGTCCCTCAATGTGATTATGACAAAGAGCTGCCCACAGATATTATTGATTCCTATCACAGTCCTCCAGCGTCGGGTCATCAGGGAGCAGCAGCCACTTATGCTACTCTTTCGAGGCAATTCTTTTGGCATGGAATGTTAACTCAAGTCAAGAGATTTGTAAGAAATTGTCATACTTGTGCACGAATCAAGCCATCACGAGAAGGAGCCCAGGGTCTCCTCAAGCCATTGCCCGTATCAACACAGAGGTGGCGGCATATTGCTATGGATTTCATTGTCGATCTACCAGCCAGTCAAAGTTGGGATGGGGTGGAGTACACATCTATTCTTGTAATAGTTGATCGGATGACTAAGCAGGCTCACATGATCCCTTGCAATGACATGACGTCAAAGCGAACGGCTTACCAATTCTACAAGGAGTGTTTTCGAATCCATGGTCTACCTGATTCAATTGTATCTGATAGAGGTTCTCAATTCACCGCCGAATTCTGGAAATGGCTTTGTAAATTGCTTCAAATCGATCACCATTTGTCAACGGCTTTTCATCCTCAGACAGATGGCCAGACAGAACGAATGAACTCTCGCATAGAACAGTATCTTCGGGCATATGTGAACTTTACTCAAAATGACTGGGTTCGTTATTTGCCATCTGCAGAATTTGCTTTGAATAACCATGATTCTCAAGTAACTGG
Source organism: Podosphaera xanthii (assembly GCA_028751805.1). NCBI lineage: Eukaryota > Fungi > Ascomycota > Leotiomycetes > Helotiales > Erysiphaceae > Podosphaera > Podosphaera xanthii. Next base: position 1,776,204 of record JAPWIX010000008.1, read on the forward strand.
AATTTCACCTTTTATGCCTATATATGGTATTCATCCAAGATCCGGCTCAGAACTCTCGGCTCCCCTCACCGGACCTCCTGTCCCAGCATCTGTGCGTTTTGAACGTATGGACGCCGAAAATATTATTAAACATGCTAAGAAAGTTGAAGAATTCATGGTCAACAATATAATGTACCACACGGGAGAGCAGGAGGAGCAAGCTAATAAGAAAAGAGTTGCTGCAAGAAACTTTCAGGTTGGAGATCTTGTGTGGTTAAACTTTAAAAATATAAAATCTCTAAGGCCTTGTAGAAAACTAGATTTCAAAAACGGAGGTCCTTTTAGGATACTTAAATCAGTGGGAAATTATGCCTACAAACTGGAGCTGCCGAAGTCGGTAAAAATCCACCCAGTATTTCATGTGTCGCTACTTTCTCCTGTAGCCGAAGATCCTCTACCTAGACAGACTCCAATACGCCCACCGGAGCTAGTCATTAATGATCAAAATCGAGACTATGAAGTTGAAAGAATTCTTGGGACCCACTGGAATAACGGAGAACTACACTACCTTATTCAATGTAAAGGTTATAGACCCGAAGATGATTGGAGCATTCCTGCGAGCCAGACAGATGGATTTAGTGATTCAGTGAAAGAATTCCACGCCCTCAATCCTTCTGAGCCATGCCCAAATACTCTTTTCTCAAAACCTGCGCCAAAGCTCGGAAAGAATTCTAAGAAGAAACCTGGCTCAGAGCCTCGCAGGAGCTCGGCTAGGTTGAGGGGGGGTAATGTCAGGAATAGGCCATGATTCATTGCGGCACTGATATTAGGTAATATCAGGTGATATCATGTGTCAGGATTAGCGCATACTTAATGCTGTCACGTGAATAATAATCAATTCACGTGTTGTCGCTAATCGAGGTCTAGCCTTCTAGAATCTTCTGTACTTCCGTCTGAACACTAGAGATTTTGGGTTAGGGTTCTATAGGTTTCCATACTATTCTCTCTCTTGTAATGGTTGATGGACTTCTACAGCATTCTTTAATATTCTATGTATTTCTAAGATGGTCTGGTTGTCGGCCAGATGGCCCTTGTAGAGATGGAGTTAGGCTTGTGTATAAATAGTGGCTTTCCCTCTGTCTCTAGAGGTTCTTCAGACCCGAGTCTTGTTATCTACCGTTGTTCAATATAATCTTGTCTTGATTCACAGTCATTGTCATTGTCTAGATTCATAGTTATTGTTATTGTCTTGTCCACCGAGTTCATAGTCCTCGCCCGTAGTCCACAGCCACAGTCTACGCCAACAGTCCATAGCTTACAGTTCACGTCCAAGGGTTCTTTGATCACACCTAGCCACGCCTCTTACACTAGCATTCCTTAAAACGCCGTTAATGGTCAGGGAAGGGGGGAGCTAACGGGATCTATGAAGATGCAGGATCTCCATCTATTGTGGGACGTGGATCGTATAGGGAAATGCTGGGGCGGCGTGAGAGTTAAGGACAGCAGTCGAACAAAGAAGCAGGTGAATAGAGCCTTAGATATAAAGCTTAGTAGGTTGACACAAAGTGGGTACGAATATAGCCTTCAGAGATATTCAGTAAACGCAATGAACTGAGTTAGGATAGCTACTGTAAGAGATCTTACCTTCAGAGATATTCAGTAAACGCAATGAACTGAGAATCTCCGAAGGGTGAGAGCTCTAAATATATATACGGTAAAGTCCTTATAAGACAAATATAGTTGAAACCAAGATAACCGCCAGTGTCCCAAATTAGCAGCTAAATCAAGGTCTTGATTTGCCCTGACATGTAGTTAATCTTCCAAAACAACTGAATGTAAGAGCAGAACATGCATGTGATATGAAACTAGTAAAACCCCTAGATACGTGCCAAAAATACAATACAGATATTAAAATTAGTGTACGACTAGTATCATGTGAAAGCGCACGCACGTGCATTATTTGTAATGCGGAACTGAATATTTACGACACCATCTTGTTCTCAGCTAACGAGAGGCCATTTTTATTGCACCAGTGGGTGACAGTATCAATACTGACGACAGTTAGACGCGAAGATTCGACCAGAGACTTGGCCACCGAAAGAATTGCCACGTCATCAACGTAGCCATATGTGGGAAAGCCTTGTTTAAATAAAGGCTCAAGAAAAAGGAGTAGAATAGGTGAGGCACGTGATCCTTGGGGCAAACCATGCGGTATCTCCAAGAACTCTCCAACAAAATCGTCTACCCGAAGGCGAGCTCTCCTGCTAGAAGTAAAAGAAGCAGCCCAATTTACATAAGGAATAGGCCATCCCTGTTCGCGCAAGCGGGCAGAGAGACGACCAGGCTGGATGCTGTCAAAAGCGCTTTCTACGTCGAGGGTAGCGTGAGTGCACACTTGCTTCGCGTCCCACGCTTTCTCGACATCGTGGAAAAGACTCTCTACAATGTCCATGGCCGATCTTCCAGGCAGTGCCCCCAGTTGCGTTTGGGAGATAATCCGGCTTGACAAGGCCCAGAAGGCGAAGCGTCTAGCAAATAAGCGTTCCAGCCCTTTCCCTAGGACCAGAAGAAGTGAAATTGGTCGCCAGTTCGAAGGGTTAGTAAGATCATCCTTATGAGGTTTAGGTATTACCACAACTTCAGCACGGCGGAAAATACTTGGGTGATGACCGTATATCAGACAGAGACTGTATAAGTGTACGATCCATGTGCGCCATGCTTCCACTTCCCAGATGAGGCGGAGAGCAGAAACCGAAAGATGGTCGTGGCCTGGAGTAGTGGACAATGTACTGAGTAGACAATGTCGTACTTCGTCTTCGTCTACGGAAAGAGGTGCTGGGATCGCTCGGGATGGACATGTAGGGGAGTACATGGATACATCAGGATCCCTGCTTACGCGAGCGAGCTTTGTGCGGAAAAAGATGTCGGCGCGCTCAGTTGGGGTATTGTACGTGACGCCTTTATATTGAATCGGAGGGGGACCAAAGCGACTGGAGAACTTTCGCCATCCAACCACTTTATGGGCCTCTGTTATTGAAGACAAGCTATCCAAAATTGCGCGCTTATGCTCACGTTTGGCTCGCTTAATAGTTTTGCGGAAGCTTCGGTGCGCCTCACTGATGAGATAAGGATCACCACTTCTCCGCACATCATCATACCATCGGCGTTGGTCAGAGCATTCCTGACTCCAATAATCCTTACACGGCACACATGCGGGTCTCGGGGGGTTGGCTATAAGTAGAATAGCTGATAGGGTAGAAATACCAGAGGATGTCACCGCATCTATGAGTTGGGAGGTGGGTTGCTCAAAGTGTAGGCTAGGAGGAGCGGTAGTTGTTAGGGCTTGACGGAATATCTCTGAAGTATCTGCGTCAAACTTGGGCAACTTCATTGACGGAAAGCGCCTTTGGACTGGAGAGAGCTGCACTACGCCAGATATCGTTTCATGATCGGACGTTGTGTGAGCCATTGGATCCACCCGTGCCAAAAGTCCTTCCATGTTAGTCAGAACAAGGTCGAGGACGTGGCCAGCGCGATGAGTAGGAACTCCAGAAGGTAAAGCCGACCTTAACGAATGGTCATCAATCCAGTCGACAAAGTGTCCGACTCCAGTTGAACAAGACATATTAGGCTCCCATAGTTCGTGGTGAAGATTAAAATCTCCCACAAATATGGAGTTGGGCTTCACCGGCCAATTAAGAAGAGGGCTGATACAATCAGGCATAGGCGCTCCAGGTTGCCGGTAAAAGTAAATGGCCTCTACAGACGGAGAGCACTGAAGGAGGAGCGCAACGATATCGGGTGACGAGCCACTGTCTAACTGAATCGGACGGAGGTTAGAACGTTTTCGTACGTACGTGAGAGCGCGAGGGCGGGCTAGCTTTCAATCACGATTGGGAGGAGTGAAGATAACGTAGGCCGGGTGGGACTTTGTTACATTCTTGAAATTAATAATTTTAGTCCAAGGCTCCTGAACAAAGATCACATCATAGTTGCCTTGGAAAGCGGCTTGCAAAAGTATGAGGTGAGAGGATCCACCACGTCCGACGTTAGCCTGGAGGAAACGAAGACGAGGCGGGGGGTGGCTCCTAAAATAAGCTCTATTATTCATAGAGATTTGGAGTGTTATTGGACGCTTGCCCGTCTGAATCTATTTCCATAGATCCATGCGAGGCGTCCTCAAGGGCGGTAAACCTATTTTGGGTAGCGGAAGGAGCGTGTGTAGAAGGATCGCTGGAGTTCCCGGAGGGAGGCGACTGATCATTTGAGTTGTCGGAGTTGGAGGTAGTAGTAGCAGCACCAGCGGCGGCAGCAGCAGCAGCCCGACGGGACTTGCAAAGCTTGTTACGGTTGCCCGAACGAATTTCGGTAACCTCTTTCATCGAGAATTGAATAAGTTTGCCCTTGTGAGGGCGAGGACGGAGGGGGCAATTAAGGTCGTCTGCAGGGTGAGGGCCCAAGCAGTTGATGCACTGTCGAAGATGAGAACATTCTCCTTGGTGGCGGAGGGTGCCGCAAGAGGCGCACAAAGCTTGGATCCGGCAGCGAGAGGATTGATGGAACCCGAAACAAGCTTCGCACTGAACTACCTTCGGGTTAGGGATGTGGCGCCGGGATGGGGCACTGTCAACTATCCGAAAGGTCGGAACCTCCTTTGGGAAGAATATAACTACAGTACGGAAGGGGTCATGACCATTCTCATGCTGCGACCAGCGGGCGCTAGATGGGGCCACACCTGTCTGCGCTTAAGCGATGCTCTTGACGTCATCCAGCGTAGAGGAAGCCAGACTTGATACCGGATTCCAAATGGTGCGTGGAATGCGTTTGCCGACATATCCAATACGCTCCTCCACTTGATGTAAAGCTCCTGAAAGAGAGGCCTTGATGGAGTCGGCGTGTTCCAATGCAAGATTCAGCAATTCCTCAGACAAGAAGGTTATGCTGAATCCGGTTGAGTTGCGGGAAACGGAGGTGATACCCTCCTTGAGGCCAGGGATGATTTTAATAAGAGCAACTTTAACTGATGTCGCATCTGCTCTAAAGAGAGGAGCGTCTTCTGTAAGGCGAAAGATGGCTTTAGGGCCCCTGCATATTACGGTAGGTTTTTGCGCATGTAACGGCTTGTGAGCCAATATTGTCCTGTAGCCTACGCTGGTCAACGTATGCAAATTCTTTAATGATCCATGGCGATCATAATTGTGGAGAACATCTGACAGGGAACGTTTCATAGTGCTCTGATCTCGCCACATCTCAAACCAATGTATATTTATAAGTCACGTCACAAAATACGGGATTCAAAGTCAGGGCTAAATAGCTCGAGCGATTTGGCTTGTATATAATGATAGTTTATCATGTAATTAGATTTGATTTCCTTAGAAGATTTAATATTAATTACGATTACCTACATCATTGTCCATCTCTGCTGTATCAACCCGTCACATATATTAAATCTTCTCAAATACCGTTATCTAGTGAGCTTAATGACAGATAGAAGGGGCTGGGCCTCTTATTAACGACGACTTACGTGGTTCGAGAACGATTGCGGTTCTTGACAGACGACTTACGTGGTTCGAGGACGATTGCGGTTCTTGACAGACGACTTACGTGGTTCGAGAACGATTGCGGTTCTTGACAGACGACTTACGTGGTTCGAGGACGATTGCGGTTCTTGACAGACGACTTACGTGGTTCGAGGACGATTGCGGTTCTTGACAGACGACTTACGTTACTATGAGTCTAACCATGGTTAATACCAGCATGGATAAAACCCTGGAAGAGACAAAATAGATGCGGTACCGAGCCAAATGGAAGACGCGTGACCAACTTGCTCATCTCCGGAAAAATAAAAGTTGTTTTAGATGCGAGAGAAAAGGTTGTAACACATTTATCTGCCCTCTATTACCAGCAAGAAATCCTACGGAGAAGGATAGTGTGGATGTTAGGGTATTAAGTGGTGGCAAGGCAATGTATTTTCCAAAAGAGAATGATAGAAAAATATACCGAGCAAAATGGAAGACTCAAGATCAGCTGGAACGCCTTCGAAGAGATAATTGTTGCTTCAGATGTGAGAGGAAGGGATGCAAAGCCTTCATTTGCCCGTTGCTGCCTGCTAAGAGACCAGCTGGGAGAGAGGACCAACATAAAGACTCGAAAGCACCTCTTGATTTTAATCTATCGAATATTGAGACTCGGGAAGATAGCTTCGGGAAAGAAATCTCAGAAAGGGAGACGAATCGGAAGGGCCTCGGGCAGAAAGCGGTTTTGAACCAGGAGGAAAAGATGAATACCGCCCCGTTCCTAGTCAACGCGCTCATCAATGATACTAATATGGTACAGGCCTTAGTGGACAATGGTTGTTTGTGTTCTGGAATTATTGATGATACTTTGACTTCAAGGCTACACTTACCTCGTATACCAATTCATCCGCGATCTCTCGAGACAGCTGAGGAGTCATCAGACGACAAGCCGATTGTAAAGGATATCACGTATGTCTCCCTTGATCTGGATGGATATGTGACAGAAAGGCTGTGGCTTTACGTCGTTCCTCATAGTACACATCAGATGATTCTGGGAAAAAAATGGCTTGAGGACCAGGACGCAGTGATACACTCAAAAGAGCAACGGCTAGAGCTGCGTAAGAATGGAGGGAATATTTCAAGCGTTGAAAGATGGCAACAAAGGTTCAAAGAAGTGGAAGTACCTAGAACAGCGCCAGAAGATGTTGTAGTGTCAATGATCAGAACAGTTCCAGTTTGCAGAGCATCACTCACCGATATTAACAAGGCACTCCGTACTAAATCGAAACTTACTATTGAGGAAGCTCGTAGACAGTTACCAAAACAAGTAAGAGACTTCGCACATTTGTTTGCGGATGAGGGTGGCGCTGAGGATCTACCTCCCTCACGAGGTCCTCTTGACCATGCTATAAACCTGCGCCATGAAAATGGGAAGACTTTGCAACCACCGTGGGGTCAATTATATAACATGTCTCGAGAAGAGTTGCTAGTTCTGCGAAAGACCCTAACTGATCTCATAGCTAAGGGGTGGATCCGATCGAGCAGCTCACCGGCTGCGGCTCCAGTCCTATTCGCAAAGAAACCAAGCGGCGGACTGCGTTTTTGCGTGGATTACCGTGGACTTAACGCAATTACACTGCCAGACCGCTATCCACTCCCGTTATTTAAAGAGACCCTGCGTAATTTATCCAAGGCAAAATGGTTTACGAAATTAGACGTCAAGTCAGCTTTTCATCGAATTCGTATTAGAGAGGGAGATGAGTGGATGACTGCTTTTCGTTGTCGCTTGGGTCTATTTGAGTGGCTAGTAACTCCATTTGGTTTAGTCAATGCGCCTGCAACGTTTCAGCGATATATGAATGAGCATCTCCGGGAACATTTAGACTTTGATGCAACAGCGTACATGGACGATGTACTAGCTTACACCAATGGCAGTGAAGAGGATCATTGGAAAACAGTACGGAGTATTCTCAAGAAACTCGAGAATGCTGGTTTATACCTGGATATAGACAAGTGTGAATTTCTCTGTCAACAGGTGAAATATCTGGGGTTTATCATTGTAGCTGGACAGAGTGTCACGGTGGATCCAGCCAAAGTCAAAGCAATCTTGGAATGGCAGGCGCCGACGACTGTAAAGGGGGTCCGGTCATTTTTAGGCTTTGCAAATTTTTACCGGTGCTTTGTAGATGGGTTTTCTGAAGTCGCTGCACCACTAATTGATTTGACAAAAAAGAATAAGACGTGGCGATGGGGACCGGAAGAGGCTGCTGCTTTTGAACGACTAAAGAAGATCTTCGCGTCAGAGCCGGTATTAGCCCAGTGGGATCCGGATCGAGATACGATTATGGAAGCAGATTGCTCGGGCTATGCCTTGGGAGGTTGTTTGTCTCAAGTGGACGATCAGAAGAGGCTAAGGCCAGTAGCGTATTTTTCAAAACAATTAAGTGGGGCTGAATCCAATTATCCGATTCATGATAAGGAAATGCACGCAATTGTTACTTGTCTACGGGAATGGCAGGCAGAGCTCATGTCGGTATCTAGGCCTTTCACTATTTTAAGTGACCACAAAAACTTAAATTATTTTACGACAAAACGATTACTAAATGAGCGACAAGTACGTTACAACGATGTGTTGCAGCAATTCAACTTCACTCTTAAATGGAGACCTGGTAATGCTTGCGAACGGCCCGATGCTTTATCACGTCGGGATCAAGATAAACCAAGCGGCCTGGGTGATGAGCGGACGACCGGTCGAATAATGCAGCTTCTTCCACTAGTGGCTGCAAACCCGGCCAACGTAGCTTTAGAAGGAAATGATCAACATTCTTTCGAAGGACCTTATCATAATTCATTAGAAGACAAGGAGAATTCTCACGACGACCCAGCAGCTTTGACAGTCATTTTTGACGATGAGGAGCTTCAGACACTTTGGAAACGTGGGGTAGAGACAGATCGAGATTGGCGTCGCGCTAGGGATGCAGTACAGTGTAAAGAGAGAAGTTTCCCACCAGATCTGGCAGTTAAGCTGTCAGCTAACATTGCAGAGTGTAGCGTGGCTGCTGATGGCATCTTACGTGGAAGAGAAAATAGGATTTGGGTACCAGAATACGAACCTCTTCGAACGGCCATCATACAACGAACACACGATAGCCATCTTGCAGGTCATCCAGGCAGAGACACCATGGTAGGCATTCTCTTAAGAAGATGGTTCTGGCCTAAGATGAGAGAATCAGTGCGGCGCTTTGTTCGGAATTGTGATGTTTGTGGTCGTACGACTGTATGGCGGGAGGCAAAAGCGGGATTCTTACGCTCTCTTCCTATCCCTGAAAGAATTGGCAGCGAACTAACCATCGACTTTGTCACAGATCTTCCATTGTCTCAAGGATGTACAAATGTAATGGTTATCACAGACCGCTTGTCCAAGGATATTTTTTTGTTTGGAGCCAACTCAATGGCGGCCCCCAAGTGCGCCGAATTATTCGTAGATCGGTACTACCGCTATTTTGGGTTTCCACAATATCTTACAAGCGATAGAGGAAGTGACTGGCTAAGTTATTTCTGGAAAACATTTTGTGAACTAACAGGAATAACTCAAAGATTAACCACAGCATATCACCCTCAGTCCAACGCAAGTGAGAGGGCAAATCAAGAGATGTACAAGTACCTGCGGGCGTTCACTTGCTACTCTCAAGATAATTGGATGGATCTTCTCACCTTGGCTCAGCTAGCGCTAAACTCGAGGCCAAATTCAGCCATAGGCGATCTGAGTCCATTTTTTCTGCGAAACGGTTACAATTTAGATCCACTCGGAGAACCTGCTCCAGAGAGCGAGAACGTTTCAAAACATCCAGGGATAAGTTCAGCCCAAGACTACGTGAAAAGACTTCGAGACGCACAAGATTTTGCCCAGGCAGCGATGGCCTCTGCCCAACAACGTAGCGAGAGGAATGCTAATCGACTTCGACGACAGCCGGAACGTTTTCAAGTTGGTGATAAAGTTTGGCTCAATTTGAAGAACATAAGTACACCTCAACTGTCAAAGAAACTTGCGTGGCAGCATGCAAAATACGAGGTCACGGCAGTTCCAGACGCGTTAAAGGTGGAGTTAAACGTCCCTGGTAATATCCACAAACGATTCCATGTTGAACTAATCAAACGAGCCGGAAATGACCCACTGCCTAGTCAAATAAGAGATGATTCACAGAACCCGCCAGTCATCGACGACTTGGACGAATCAGAGTACGAGATAGAATCCATTCTTCGGGCTAGAACAGTGCGACGTGGCCGTGGAAGTTACCGACAAGCATTGGTTAAATGGGTTGGCTGGATCGATCCTACTTGGGAACCAATAGAATACGTCAAAGAAACAAAGGCTTTGAAGGATTTCGAGTCGCAATATGGATCGATTTCAACAAATGATGGCCCGACCGCTGAGATCGCTGGAAAGTTTGTGGGGCCGGCGGAGGCTCAAACAAAGCAACGACGACGACAGAGAAAACGAGCTACATGACTTAGACGTTCCTTTCTGGAAAATCAGGAGGGGCATTGTAACGGCTTGTGAGCCAATATTGTCCTGTAGCCTACGCTGGTCAACGTATGCAAATTCTTTAATGATCCATGGCGATCATAATTGTGGAGAACATCTGACAGGGAACGTTTCATAGTGCTCTGATCTCGCCACATCTCAAACCAATGTATATTTATAAGTCACGTCACAAAATACGGGACTCAAAGTCAGGGCTAAATAGCTCGAGCGATTTGGCTTGTATATAATGATAGTTTATCATGTAATTAGATTTGATTTCCTTAGAAGATTTAATATTAATTACGATTACCTACATTATTGTCCATCTCTGCTGTATCAACCCGTCACAGCGCAGTTGCGCGAGGAGGTCAATTTTTGGTGCTGGGCTGAGCGGCAGCCGGGGGAAGAGAGGCAGATGGGCATGCGGTGGTTGCTGCCCAACTTTGGGGTTAATAAGCTTGAGGAACAAAAGGTCGGGAGGGAATGTTTTGGCTAGGCTTGGGTAGGGAGCTCGCCGGCTTGGGCTGTCTCGGAGAGTCATGTCGCATAGGATGCCCTGAAGCAACCGCGAAAAGAAACGCGTCCATTTGTTCGCGCACGAAGGATTTAATGAGAGGGTCTGTCTCTTCAACAGATGTCCAAAACTTGTTGTGGAAGTTCTGAACCCAAGTAGCCCGGCCTTTTGCAACGCGCTGTACAAGCTCGAGTTCATCAGCGACGCGCTGGGCCAAGGGAGGAGGTTGCTGTGATTTGGCCATCACTGGCTGGATGACCAAGTAGTAAGAGGCAATGTAGATTGATTTAGGAGGGACAGTCTGTGAAGAATAGGGTCGGCTTGATTGTGAAAAATGTAAGTGTGCTGATACGTAAGATAAATAAAAGGTTTATCTACAGACGCCACTATAATTAGCACGTGACTTCTACACAGCACAGAGGCTGACACTTTAACACTAAGCATTAGTTATTATAAGAATAGGAATTATTTTGTATTTTGTATTATGAGTTGGGAATCATTGAATCAATGCTTTGATCATTAGAACTCATACAAAACACAGTAGGAATGGGTGCGGTGTGCATTCTCGCGATGTTTCCTAATTAAGGAAAGCGTTGTTGTGGCCAAGCCCCCCACTGGTCGACATGGAATAATACTTATGGGCTGTACCTCCGTACTGTCTCAATATCAAGCCATTCGGCAGATAGTAATGGATGAGATCGCAAACCAAAAATCTCAACTACCTCAGCAACCTGACCAGCCTCAAACATTTCAGCAGCCTCACCAACCTCATCAAACTTAACCTCTACAACCCGTTTTCCTAGCTCCAACAAAGCAATCTGTAACAGATTTGGACAGGATGGTAGGAAGGGAAGATGGAATATCTTAGTAATGAGGAATAAATGGCTATGTAAGAATATAGCGTAGAAAGAAAACAAGACGTAACATGATCTCTCAAGATCGCTATCATCTGAGTATATATCTACATGTACCTCATCAGGCCTCCCCCTACTAGTGGGGCCGCGCTAACAAAGACACGCACTAAACTCCTTACAACCTTGACCCTGTAAGAAAACCCAATTTTCCAATGCTTAGCACAACTCCGAATCATGCCCAACTCCGAACGCATAGAATTACACACACTGCTGTTCCTGCACTCCAGACTCCGAGAGAATCCTACTTAACTAATTAGAAAACCAGGGGTCCCTTAAACACGATTTTGGAACTGGACTAGGACTGTGACACAATCGAGTCAATGGCCAGCGTGAGATGGATTGACTACATTATTCAGTGCCCACTTATATCTCTCTAGAATTAAAATTGAAGAGGATCGCGCCGAACCTGATTTTGACAGAGCTGAATGTTGTGATATCCTTCGCTCTGCTCCACCAGAAAAACAGCCAAGATTCCAAAATTGGCTGGAAACTGGGGGCGTAGATGTTAAGTATGATTGAATAATTTTCTATACCACCCGAAGAAAAAGTTTGAGAAAGAGTTAGTCCGCCAAACGGCAGCCGACCAACTCAGTTGGCTGCAAATGGGTCTCATCCAGTACAATGTGGACTACTTTTAGGAATATGAATTCAAGATCCCACAATGTGGAAAATAGATTGGATGGATGAATACAAGAATTTGCATCTTGAGATTTCTATTAATGCCCCTCTTCGTCAGCTACTGATGAACAAAAATTTGTTAGAAGATGACCATACTAAGTGAGCTTCTCAGGTTAAAAGAATTTCTGGTTGTCTTGTGAACTCGCCCTCGTATCAACCCCGCGGATCTTCAAAGTAAGACATAGTATGTAGCCCACCACGGATCAAACCCTCAAGTCGTATCTCTAGCTCTACCATCTAATCAATAGCTGAGCTTAGTTGCTGATAGGGATACAAAATTCAGTGGAGTTGACGCCGTACAAGTTCTTAAAACAGTTGTTATCGCCCTTAATTTAGGACTAAATAATACTGCTGATAACAGATCTAGAGCTAAGTGCCGATCATCACATGAATTTAAAGGCTATCCAATAAAGGTAAGTACATTAGGTGTTGTAAAACGAGACTTAAATCTCGAAATTGCCCTAATTATCGACTAACTACAAAGCCAAAGGTAATTGTTAGTCTAAACAGCTCACGCAATAAAGACTCCGAGAGGAAAGGAGAGGATATCAATACGGAGATAGAGGAATTAGAGAAGGATCTGTCTGGGGAAGATTAAGCTCTGAACAACGTCGCTTTTGAAGGAAGGTGAAAATTTTCACTAGTGATGTTAAAACAGCCCTAGGCAATATGAATATCCCACCATTTTTAATTGATTCCTAATTAAATTCCAGCATTTATCTACTTGCCTTAATTGACATAAGCTGCTTTTGTTTTGCGGCATTATCAAAAGATTTTGTGGGAAAAAAACAACCTCCCCTGAATACAAATCCTAGGAAAAAGTCTTCAATTAGCCGAGAAAGATGAAAAAGAAAGAACTATTAACGAGATGACTTTTGCTGACTTGGAAATTGATGGTAGAAAGGTAAGAGTCTACAGATATATAATCCAAGATTTAGCTTAATATCTTATACTTGAAAACTCATGAATAGAGCAAAATAATCTTGTCTATCTAGTAAAAAAAGAGAAATACGATTTGGGACAAAGCTGACAGTTTGGTTGTCAGAGAGCAGGGCAGGTATCTTAGTAACAATTCTCCTGGCTTCAAAACAAGCATACATCACATTGCCACTGTCGCTTAGGTTGTAGTCTCAACTTTTATTTCTTTAATTAAGCTAGCTAAGAGAAAACCTGGATTGCAAATTTTCGCTATATCTCTGGAGGATATTAATAAGGCTCTGGAAACAAAAATGACTGATACGCTAAGTTCAATTGAAGCCCAACTCCCACACAAATCAAATACTGGTTACAACTTTACATCGAAGATCAAGAGAATACACTTCCTCCACATCGAGCATTAGATATGAAAATAAATTTGGAAAAAGATGATGAAGGTAGGGAAAATCCAATACCATGGGGGCCACTCTATGGTATATCCAGAGGCAAGTTATTAGTTTTAAAGAAAACCTTGAAGGACCATTTAGATAAAGGGCGGATAAGGGAAAGTAGCTTGCTAGGTGCTGCACCCGTGCTTTTTGTGAAGAAGCCTGAGGGTGGTTTGAGGTTTTGCGTGGATTACCGAGCCCTCAATACAATCACAGAAAAAGATCGATGTCCCCTCCCATTGATTAGAGTGTGATAGGTCAGTCAAACTGGTATTGACACAGAAGGACTACTAAATAAGATCTAAGTTTTCGTTATCTAAAATAATTACATTACAGAATCAAACTTCATTAAATACAGCTGCTGTCTTATTCCAGCTCCTTCTCGTAGCTTCCATGAGGTTACCAGAAACTTCTGGATCAGCATGACAAGTACCAGGGAATCCCTGACTAATACTATCCTGATCTGGCTTAGGCCGGATCACGCTAAATGGGGGTTCTGACCCTATGACATCGCCCATTTTATCCCCTCAAGGCTGTTGTAATTTTTTATTTTTTTTTAATATACCATTTGCTCCATGGTCTGTCGTTATTTAATGCGTTGCCATATGATATTTCATATTTGTCTAATGCTTCCGTCTCTTGCAGAGCCTGCAAAGGTTCCCACATTGGGTCTGCAAACCCTTTCCATTTGACAAGAACTAATTGTTGTAATCCTTTTCCTCTTCTGACGGATCGAGCGCATAGTATTTCGTCCACATGCTGCTCCTCGTTTCCTTCTGCAGTTGTGATTGGAGGAGGCTGTTTGTCATGTAATTCCTGTGCCGGTAAAGGATTGTTTGGCACCCGACACAATTGATCCACATGGAAAACATTCTAAATATTATTAGGCAGTCCGACAAGTTCAACGTTATGAGATCCGACTACCCTGGACACGGTATATTTGCCTCTTAACCAATCCATTTTTTTCTTAGGTCTGTTTGTTTCATAATTCTCAAAGCTGAGCCACACCTTATCCCCAACTCGGTATTGCTCTGCTGCAGATATCTTTTTATTAGCATGATATTCTTGTTGCTGACTAGCTGCAGCAATAGAGCTTTGTGAAAAATCCTGCAGGTCCATTAATTGTTTCACAAATTGTTTGGCCCATCTATCTTCGGGTAGTGAAGGTTCTTCAGTTCTTTAGACTTCAATTACTGAGGGGTGGTAGCCATGTGTAATAAAGAATGGGCTCAATCCTGTTGTGGTGTTGGTCAATTATTTAATGCCATTTGTGCCGTAAAGAGCCATTTTGACCAGTCATTTTGCATGTAGTTTACGTATGAGCGCAAGTATGCCCACACCTCTTGTGACGGGCTGTGCCCGGTAGGTTGTGGCTGGGCAAATCAACTTGGCCCATCCGTTTACCTGGTCGTGGCGCGACGCGTTTACGCGTAAGCGAGGGTCAGGGGTACTCCCTGCTATGACTACTAGAACTTTCGAGAAGTCTCCAGAAGAGTTGAGAGTACTCCGGATGATTCTATCCCAAGAGTAATTAATGATGAGGAGTTAAGGAAAGAACCTTCTAGTGGTAAGGAGAAAACTATAAATATCAGTATTCTAGAGCAGATAGATTCCTTCTCCAGATTTAATATTAACTTATTTTGTGGTATTGCTTTCGTGCAGTGACCGTTTGCATTAATCCTCTAACACCTCTTGATTCCACCGCTTAGTGCTTCTATCTGTCTGCGGATGATAAGTTTATGAAAGGATCTGTTTGATACCGACTAGCTTGCACAAATGTTTCCAGAAACGCCCCACCCACTGTGACCCTTGGTCACTGGTTATTGACTTAGGAAATCCATGATATCGGTAGTAGCACCACATAAACCTTTCTGCAACTGTTTCCGCGTCAATTGTTGGCAGTGCTTCTAAAGTTACGTTTTTAATTAAACGGTTGGTTATAACCAAGATATTAGTTGCTTGCTTGTTACCAAAAATTGTTGCTGACGGAGGTAATTTTGTGATGAAGTCTATTGCAATGTCCGAGTAGTAACGATCTGGAATAGGCATTGGTTTTAGGAACCCCTTTTTATGTTCCCTCCAAACTTTTGTTCTCCCATAAATTGTAATGATCCACGGGATATTGATTCCTCAGGCACTGCCATCGCCGTTACATAACCCTCGATTAATTCTACCAGCTCCATCAGTTCTAAGACAGCCGCACTGACCACACGCCGGGCTATACCATTCACTTTTGTTAGTTTTCTGTTATCCTCTGTTAGCGTATAATTTAGCGGCACAGCTGCATTTCTTTTGTCTTTAATAGCAGCAAAACCCACACTGTAATTTAGATTCTTCATTTTAGAAATACAATCAAAAGCCGCTTTTTGATGCTCCACGCTCTTGAACCGTGAAGCCTTACACAAATATCGCAATTCCTGAGAAATCTGCGAACGTATTTATGCATCATAGGCCAATAATAATCCTTAGAAAGAATGGCTATAGTACCTTTCCTTCCAGGATGTCCAACTATTGTAGCATCATGTGTTCTCTGTATTAGTTTTGTTCTCAATGTGTCTAATGAGTCATTTAACGAGTCTACAGGAGCACCTGAAATCCATATACGCCCTCTAAACAAAAGTCTATCCAAATTATTGATGCTATATTCTGAAATTTGCACTTTTAATTGTATATCTGTTGGGAAATTTCTTTCATTATTCAAGACTGCTTCAAAGATCCTATGATACGCCCGGTCACTCTTTAGTGTTTCAAGCCACAGATTATGTAGTTCTGGATCTTCGAAGACGCGACTTTCTGGGGCGGGAGTAATTGTTGATTGAAGGGAGGTATGGCATAATCACTGGTTTATAGCATTTCCTGGTATAATTTGAGCTGTTCAACTCTCTACCATTTCTGCTTCCTTCGGCTTGTCTTGTTCTTTACGGGATAAAGCGTCAGGCACCACCGATTCCTTTCCGGGTTGGTAAACCAAGTTGAAATTATACCTAGATAAATATTCAGCTCATCTTGCCTGTCTTTCTGAAAGCCTCTGCCGCGTCATGAAGTACTCCAAATTACGATGATCTGTAAGAATCGTGAAATTAGAGCAACTCCTTAGTTCCGCATCCCACTGCTCTAGACATCTGATAATGGCTAACATCTCTTTGTCGTGTATGGGGTAATTTCTTTCGGCAGCAGAAAGTTTTTGTGAGTAGTATGCAACTACTCTACGCTGTCCATTTTTATCCAGTTGTGTTAATGCACCTCCTAGTGCAAAATTTGAACAATCTGCTTCTAGAAACATAGACTCTCTATGATCCCATTGAGTAAGAATTGGTGCTCTGGTGAACAGGGTTTATAGTTTTTCAAAGGCTTTTTATTGCTCAAGTCCCCATTTAAAAGGAACTCCTTTTCCAGTTAGTGCAGTTAGAGGGGCTATAATTTCTGAAAATGATCGTATAAAAACTCGATAATAGTTCGCGAAACCAACAAAACTTCTGACCCCAGAAGTTGAGCTTGGTGCTTCCCAATCAGAGATTGCCTTGATCTTATCAGGATCCGCCTCAATACCTACACCTGCTCGGATAATGAACCCTAAATATTTAACAACTTTAACAGCAAATTCACACTTATCTGGGTCTAGGTATAATCCAGCAGTCATCAACCTCTCAAGAACTTTTTGAACCTTCGCATCATGGTCATTTTTGCTGCCACTGGTATATATCAACACATCATCCACATAGGCTGTGCAGAAATGGTCGAGATAATCCTTAAGTACGTGGTTGATATACCTCTGGAAAGTTGCAGGGGCCCCTGTTAAGCCAAAAGGGGTGACAAGCCATTCGAACAAGCCATATCTAGTTCGAAATGCAGTCTTCCATTCCTCCCCTTCTTCCATGCGTATCTTATGGAATGCCGCGACAACATCCAGCTTCGTAAACCACTTTGCTTTTGTTAGATTTCGTATTGTATCTCCAATGAGGGGCAATGGGTATCTATCCAATTTGGTGATAGCGTTTAAACCTCTGTAGTCGCAACAAAAACCGAAGTCCCCCTCCGGGTTTTATTACAAAGAGAACAGGGGCGCCTGCTTCGGACTTGTTCACTCAAATGTAACCCTTGTCCAGTAAATCATTTAAAGTTTTACAAAGAACAAGGAGTTCCTCGCGTGACATGTGGTAAAGAGAGCCAAAGGGAACTTGCATTTCAGCATCTTTACTGTCTTTCTTAATCTCAATTCGATGATCTATTCCACGACAATGTGGCGGTAATTTAGATGTCTCTTCTGATTTCCATAAGGAAATAATGTCGTGAAATTGCGAGGGTATCGACTTTTTTAATTCATCCTCTGACTTACAATTTTGGTTTGACAATTTGATAAGCGCTTTGTCGATATCTTTCATACTAACTCTGAAAACATTTGTATTAGAATTTATTTCATTTTCATATAGATCCAAGGTTCTTGCAAACTCTGATTCATCCACCAGACATGCCGCTTTAATCTCCTTTACAGCAGGTGAGTCTGTTTCCGCTCCAATAGTGGGAATATCCTTTCCAAATTTTTCATGTCTTACAATATTTAGGTGGGGTATAGGGTATGCTTTGTTATTCTTCATCCAAGGTTTCCTCAGAATAACAGGATATTCCAACATAGAAACTATATAAAAGTAGATGGTATGGTGATATCCATCAATTTCAACATCGGCATAGGTAACCCCATCAATAAAAGCTACTGTCATAGCTCCTGATGCATCTCGAACCTCTCTTTTAGGGATAGATATGCGGGGAAGGTCTAATTCTTTACAAGTTTCTTCACTCATTGCGGCATAACATTGACAGCCGTTATCGATCAAGGCATGGTAAATATAAATATTATTAAGAACTATTTTAACCAACGTAGGTTCCCCATCCATTTTCGACTTACAAATATTCCAAACTGCCAATGCTTTCGAGCTTGGCTCCGGTACCCGACTTTGTCCCGGAGCTAGTCATTTCCCTCATCTTCCTCGAGATTTATTTCTCCATCGTTTTCTAGCACAGGGGGAAATCCAACACCTGTGCTATTAATTCCTACCTGTGGCCGGATAGGCGGGAGGAATGGGCCACTTGGTACAAAATGAGCATCGGTCCCACATCGTATACATAGCTTTTTTTTCTTCCGAAACTCAAGCTCTGCCTAGTTCACGAAGGTCGCACGCTGTTGGGATTGGGGGGCTTTGCTTCCCGACGTTTGATTTCCTCCATTTTTCTGTTGACCGCCTTGTCCTTTCCATTGACTGTTCCTCCCCTTTTGCCCGTTACTGCTCATCAGACTCATGATGACATCGCCATCATGGTCTAATCGAGGTGCGGAAAATGAGTTTCCAATTGATACGGGAATTTCCATAGATTGGCTAAGTCCTTTTTTACCTTGGAAGTGGCGGGAATTTTCGAAACGATAAGCAACCGCTTCAATCTTCCTTACCGAGCCATAGTAGTCGTCAGGGTCCAATTCTACCGTAAAGAGTTGGTCTTTTAGGGCTTCGCTAAGTGAACGCCGCAACCAGACAACTTTGTTATCTTTAGGCCAATTCTCACCGCCACCGCCAGCAAGAGCCTCATCGAAAAGGGGAAAGAAATCTGAAAAGCGCTGGTTTTCCTTCTGTTTTAAGTGAGATAAAGTCTCTTGCATATCTTCTTTTTCCTTTTTATTGCCGCAAGTTCTTTTGAGGTGATCAATAAAAGTTCGAAAATCCCAGTTAATTTTCCATCCGGAAGCATAAAATACCGAGACTTTTTGTTGGGCAATGCTTGGTAGAGAATGATTAATATTGTACCAGACCGCGCGGTCGGATCCCATAAGTTCACAATCAATTTCTATACAATCTTCCACCTCGTGAATAAAACTGTTGAATGTAAATTTCTCTCCATCCTAAGTTGGAAATTTACGACGTTTTTGGTGTGTTGATGTATGACTTTAAACCGACGGACGCTTTGGAAATTGATCATTGGGAAAGGGAAATTTTGTGTCATTGTTGTCATCCCTACTTGGTTCTTTTTCCTCATCTTCTTTTAAGCCTTGAATAATAGGAGTCACAGTGAGGAGAATTTGTTCCGTGATGATATTACAGAGCCATTCTTCATTCATACTATTGCCTGATGCTGCGGGATGCTGTCCGGGTGCGGAAGTGCCAATTCCTGTTACAGGCTATTGCCCGGTTGGCTAGATCCTGAGTTAATCCGGCTCTGATTATTTGCTTTTGTAAGCTAACGGTAGCATAAAACCGGCTCTTGTCTTCATAGTTAGATTTCTTCCCTTAGATATAATATAAACTTAATTTGGACTCATCAGCGCGACTGCGATTGTGACGACCTGTCATAAGCAGTATGTAGATAGCGTGGGGAGACACAGAGGACAAGAGGTGGGTGTCAGGCTTAAGTTTGCCATCCTACATGATACACGAGATAGATGCATCACCACTCGGCTAAAAGGCCAGACCAGAATCATAGAACACTATGTCCTGGCAATCTCCATATATATATTATACAGTAGAGGCTTTCCTGACACGGCCCTTGACATATATTATATCTCATCTTTTATTTATACTACTAGTGCAAGTCTTACGACCTCTCCTATTTTTGTTTATTCACGGATCCGTTGTATGAGCACGTATAGAGTCCCATCCCCAACAAGCTCTGCTCATTCCTTAGATTCGCTTCTCACACAAGAAAGTAGCGCCTATTTCTCGGCATCAGAATTCCTTATGTCTGACATGCCATCTTCGCAGCCGTTGGGACTGACCCAGGATCAGATCCAACAATTACTGTCTTTCCTTAACAGTAACAGTGCTGCTGCGCCTAAGACACTCAAACCTGCTCCTGCTGGAAACAAAGCAGTATCGAAATGGCTAGTATAGAACGGCGCCAAGGAGTTATATTCTCTATATATTGACCAATTAGTGACTAAAATCGAAACAGACTCGAACTCTCTTGGGGGCCATTGTTCTGTTTGCTCCGATATGATAAGCACCATCCCCGACGAGTATAAGTCAAGAGTATCGCATTGGGTTTCGACTGGCGGACCTGACAGAGATTGGGATTATCAACAATTCATCAAACACTTCAATGATCAGTTCGAAGAAAAGACATCTACACGAGCGGCAAGCGAGTCACTCGCGATGATGAGGCAAGGGCAATACCAGGCATTTACTGATTATTTAAATGACTTTGAATACACATTAGCTCAAGCGCAAGGGTCAAATTGGGAGGGACGCGTCAAGATCAACTATCTCACTATGGGCCTCAACGACCGCCTATCAAAAGCGCTGGTCCATGTTACGACGTCCGAAGTAAATTATACCCTCTTTATTAAGCAAGTAAGAGAAGTTGCCGGCAAGCTCGAAGCTCGTGGTCACAGATCGCCGAAGCGAAGTACGACTCAGTCAAAAACATGGTACATCAACAAAGCGACCGAACCTTTCCAATCCTACCACCATAATACATTGTCAGTTTCTGGTACAACACCCTCGCCAATGCAGGCAGTAGATGCCGAAGGTGATACGCAAATGTCTGGAATCAATGGTATTAGCGCAGCCACACTCTTCGCTATAGTTAATGCTGTCAATTCTCAAGCTGAAGGGACAGGAAAGGGGAAAATTAATAAGCCCCCAGCGCCATGGCGCTCTAAGGAAGACCACGCAGCGTTAATTGCAGCTGGGAAATGTACACGATGCGGGGAAAAAGGTCATTGGTTTAAAAAGTGTCCTAGATTTACTTGGCCAAAGAGACCTATCAATGTGAATCACACATTTTCCAGAGGAGCTGAAGGCTTAGGAGAAGTGTTTTTTGATGACGGTGAAGAATTGAACTCGGGAAAAGAGTAAACCCTGATCAAAGTCGGGACCAGGGTGGAAAAATTGTTTCTAAAAAAACAAATGAAAGACATAATTGTAAAGTTAGATGGCTCCCCATTCATGATAGAAGTCTTGTTAGATAAATGCTTTTATACTGATGCGTTCATGGACTCAGGATGCCTATGTTATTCTGCTATTAACCTTTCATTCGTAAAACGTCATAATTTACCGCAACTACCTATTGAGTCGAGAGAACTAAAACTCGCCAAGAATGATACACAACGGCGCGCAATCAACAACATCACTTGTGTGGACATGGACATAGATGGCAAGTATGAGAGGATATGGGGATATGTCATTGAGGACCTAGCGTATGATATGATACTAGGTGATCCTTGGATGAGAGCTAACAATGTTGTATATGACGCACGAAAACGTTCAATTTGACTTGGACAGCAGGTTGAACTCACAGTTAGAGCCAAGGGATGGGATAAAGAGCTTAAGCCAGGATTAATGGCCAAAATTAACTGTCTAAAAGTCTACACGGGTAGTGCACACCAGATTTTAGGCGCGCATTTCGCGGCCATCTCCATGCGAACACGCAAGATAAGAGATGAGAATATCAAAATCTTTGCCGCTTCAATCTCTGACATCAACAAAGCTCTGGAGGTTAGAAAAAAGAAGACTCCCGAAGAAATCAAAGCAGAACTATCACGAGAAATAGAGCAAAATGCCCAATACTTTACTGAAGATGAAAAACATGAGCTCCCACCCAATAGACCGTGATTAGACACCAAAATCGAACTATCAAAAGATGAAAATGGCAGGGAAAATGAAATACCATTTGGTCCCCTCTATGATATGTCAAGAGAAGAGTTACTTGTTTTAAGAAGGACTTTAACAGACCATCTTGATAGAAACTGGATCCGTGCTAGCATATCACCAGGAGGCGCTCCAGTATTATTCGCTAAAAAGCCAGGAGGCGGACTACGCTTTTGTGTTGACTACTGCGCACTTAATGCAATTACGGTAAAAGACAGATATCCACTCCCACTAGTAAAGGAGACGCTTAGACAAGTAGCGAGATCAACGTGGGTCTCCAAAGTAGATGTGAGAGCGGCGTTTCATAAGTTAAGAGTACGTGAAGGAGATGAACATAAAACAGTATTCCGAACACGCTATGGATCTTTCGAATGGTTGGTAACACCCTTCGGGTTAACGGGAGCTCCTTCTGCGTTCCAAAGGTACATCAACACGGTTCTTGGCGATTATCTGGGAGATTTCTGCTCAGCTTACTTGGACAATGTTCTGATTTACACATCAGAAGATATTGTTGATCATTGGATTAAAGTCAATATGGTGCTAAAGCAATTAAGACTAGCTGGACTAAAGATGAACTCTCGTAAAAGCGAATTTGCTGTGAAGCAAACAAAATACCTAGGGCTCATAATCAGCATAGGAGAAGGTATCAAAGTCGATCCAGAAAAAGTCGAGGCGATCAAGGGATGGAAGGCTCCCTCTAGCACCAAGGCAGTACAAAGCTTCATTGATTTTGCAAATTTCTACAGAGATTTCATTCCTGATTTTGGGGGTATCGCGGCACCACTCCTTGACCTTACAAAGAAAAACAAAATTTTCAAATGTGACAGTCACCACCAAGAATCATTCAAAAAACTAAAAGAACTTTTTATCAAAGCACCGATTCTAGCTTTGTGGGATGACGAGAAAGAAACTGTACTTGAGGCAGACTGTTCAGGCTATGTACTTGGGGGTTGCCTATCGCAAAAAGATGACAGAGGTTGTCTCAGACCAATTGCCTATTTATAAAAGAAACTAAGCCCCGCAGAATCAAACTACGAAATTCACAATAAAGAACTGTTAGCTATCGTGCGTTGCATGGAAGAATGGAGAGGTATGTTAATAGGCCTAAATAAGCCATTTACTGTTCTCTCGGATCACAAAAACCTCCAACCTTTCATGACAACACGAAAACTAAACGAACGACAAGTGCGGTGGTCTCAATTACTCTCTCAGTTTGACTTTAAATTGAAATACCGCCCCGGGAGACTAGGTGGTAGGCCCGACGCGTTATCAAGGCGAGAACAAGATATGCCTCAAGGTGCAGAAAACTTCAGGCTAAAGAATAGAGAACTCAAACTTATAAAAGACATCTGGATCTCAGCTTCCTCCACGGATAGACTAAAACAACCACAGGTTTCAAAAACGATAAGCAAGATTCCTGCCGGTTCATACATGTTCTCTGATCCATATTTTCAATCTTTATGGGATCAAGCGATACTCGCAGATGAAAAGGTTCAGATACTCTATGAAACCTTAGATAAAGGAGAAAGGTGCTTGCCCTCGTCACTTAGCGACTTGAAGATTTCTCTCGCCGAGTGCAGCTTTGATCCGAGAGGAGCATTTAAGTTCCGAGATAGGGTTTGGATACCCAATTACGAACCATTAAAGACTGCACTTATACAGCAAACGCACGACTCGCATGTCACAGGGCACCCAGGAAGAGATAGTACTATTGCTATACTAAACAGAAATTTCTTTTGGCCGGGAATATCAAAAGACGTAAGAAGATTTTGCAGGAACTGCGATGTATGCGGCAGAAGTCTATGTGGAGAGAACGGAAAAGGGGTTGCTTCGTCCTTTACCCATACCAGACAGGTTCAACAGCGAATTGGCGATAGACTTTATGACAGATTTACCCGCAAAAAGTGCAACTGACCCCCGATACATGATGGTAGTAGTTGATAGATTAAAGGGAAGTGTAGCAGTTGAAGAAATGTCAACTATGAGGGCCGAAGACTGCGCACGAACATTCCTCAAGCTGCATTTCAGATATCATGGATTCCCCGCTCATATAACTTCGGACAGAGGCTCTAACTGGGTGGGAGACTTTTGGAGGGAACTCTGTAGACAAACAGGCATAAACCAGCGATTATCGACGGCATTTCACCCACAAACTGATGGTGTAACGGAAAGAATGAATCAGGAAATTTTGGTTTACCTACGTGCGTTTGTCACGTATGCGCAATTTGATTGGAAAGAACTCTTACCATGTGCAATGCTTGCTATCAATAACCGATCTTCGAATTCATTGGGAATGAGTCCGTTTTTTATTGAACATGGTTACCATGTTGAACCAATTCAGCAAATAGAACCAAAAGTCACTCCATCGGACCCCACAAAAAGAGCACAAAATTTTGTCAAAAGACTGCGCGATGCAGAAGAAATGATACAAGCGGCTATGGCATCATCGCAACATAGAATGGAAGAATTTGCTAACAGAAGACGCACCGAAGCTGAGATATTTAAAGAAGGAGATTGTGTATGGTTAAACTTGAAAAATATTGAAGCCCCGCAACTATCAAAGAAGCTCTCCTGGATCAACGCAAAGTACCAGGTCGTCCGTGTCATAGACTCACATTCTGTCGAATTAAACACATCAAAAGGGATATGGCCACGGTTCCATGTCGATTTACTAAAAAGGGCTGCCACGGATCCACTTCCATCCCAAATCACCGATGACGCCCAGCCACCACCCGTGACACCTCAAATTCCAGATATGCAACCTCATAGTAGCAATCCAGAGTCTGAACCCGAGCAATTTGTTGAAAGAATCCTTAGAGCTGAAAACAAAAAAATAGGCAGAGGACATAGACGCTCAGTACTAGTGAAGTGGAAAGGATTTGCAGAGCCCACATGGGAACCAAGGGAATGCCTAGACGAGACTGAAGCATTAGACGTTTTTGAGGCAAAATACGGTAAAGGGGACAATGTCGGCGAAAGCAACGGGGCCATAGTAGGGCGGAGAAAAATTACGAAACGCGATTTGATAAGAAATTCGCTTCAAAAGAGAGGGGGGAAATAATGTTACAGGCTATTGCCCGGTTGGCTAGATCCTGAGTTAATCCGGCTCTGATTATTTGCTTTTGTTAGCTAACGGTAGCATAAAACCGGCTCTTGTCCTCATAGTTAGATTTCTTCCCTTAGATATAATATAAACTTAATTTGGACTCATCAGCGCGACTGCGATTGTGACGACCCTTGACAATTCCCTCTATATCATTTCTATTTACCGGTCGAGGCTCTTTTCTAGTTGTTATGTGTCTTTGTTGTTACCTAAGCTGTGCAATAGTGGAGTCTGTCATTTCTATGTCCCGTTGATTTGCCCCTTCCATCATGCAATTGTGCTAAAAGCAATGCCGATAACAGTGCCAATACAGTGCCGATAACAATTCCAATCTTTGATAATGAAGAACGAAAACTTATGTGATAGGTTAGTCAAACTGGTATTGACACAGAAGGACTACTAAATAAGATCTAAGTTTTCGTTATCTAAAATAACTACACTACAGAATCAAACTTCATTAAATACAGCTGCTGTCTTATTCCAGCTCCTTCTCATAGCTTCCATGGGGTTACTAGAAACTTCTGGATCAGCGTGACAAGTACCAGGGAATCCCTGACTAATACTATCCTGATCTGGCTTAGGCCGGATCAAGCTAAATGGGGGTTCTGGCCCTATGACACAGAGAAATGCTAAGAGCTATCTCTAAATTGACATGGATCACCAGGGTCGATGTTTGAGCTGCATTCCATAAGCTCAAGGTTAGGGAAGGGGCCGAGGAAAAGACGGCTTTTCGCACCAGGTCTGGCCCTTCCGAGTGGCTCGTCACACCTTTCGGTCTCCAGGGAGCTCCAGACGCTTTCCAAAGATATGTTACTGAATTCTCAGGCAATTATCTGGACAACTTTAGTACAGCGTACTTAGATGATATCCTGTTTTATACAGATGATGATATCAACAATCACTGGAAAAAGTGGAGAAGGTATTTCATCGCCTCAGTAAAGTAGGCTTGAAATTAGATCCAAAAAAGTGCGAGTTTGCTGTTAAGAGGACTAAATATCCAGGTTTAATTATTAGTCTTGGTGAGAGCATTAAAGTCAATCCTCAAAAAGTTGAAGCGTAGAATTTTGGAATGTCCCAACTGCTGCAAAAGGAGTACAAAGCTTCCTTAGTTCCGCAAATTTTTACAGACAATTTATCTCAAATTTAGCGAAATTTCGCAACCTTTGACAGGCCTAACAAAAAAGGATTAGGCTTTCCTCAGGCTCAACGAGCACGACAAAGCGTCCGAACTTCTCAAAGAATTAATAATCGCAGCTCCCGTGCTAGCACTTTATGGTCTTGACAATAGAACGGTGATTGATACTGATTGTTCTAGATATGTGATGGGGGCCTATCTTTCTCAATTTGAACAACTCAAAGTTTTACGACCGATATTCTACATCTCAGGCAAGCCTACTCTAGCAGGGTGCAATTATAAAATCCATAATAAAGAATTACTTGCTGTGGTCTCGGCTGTAGAAGAATGCAGAAAAAAGCTCATGGGGCTAAATGATATTTTCCTGGTATCATCAGACTACAAAAACATAGAATACTTTATGGCAACCAAAAATTCATCTGAGCGACAAGTTAGATAGAGTAATACACTTCCTCAATTTAATTTCCAGCTAAGACTCAGAGCTAGTAAAAACTCAGCACGATTAGATGCGCTATCAAGAAGAGAACAAGATATGCCAGGCAACGCTGACAACGAACGTATGAGTTCATGTAGTCAGGAGAAGGCTCTAACTGCGGGCAGAACAATAACAAGATTTTAATCTAGGAGAGAAAGTCTAGTGTGTCAGGATTCGCAAGACTCGCCCCAAGGGGAATAGTAATAAGAGATCAATGACAGCATAAGATTAACAACACAGTAGCAATAGAAAAAGGACGCAGTCGTTAGGAGGGGCGACGAAAATCAGGCGGTAGAATATGTGATAACACAATCAATATTATTTCCTCACTAAACTAGTAGTAAATTACAAGACATGAATATGGCCGTACCCAAACCACAATAAGACTCCTTTATATACACTAGTACCATGGAAGGTTCCGGATCCGGATCCGGATTTACATGCAATGAAGTAGAACAAAGAAGAACTCCATAGAACTCCTGTGAAGGCCTAAGGAATAACAATCCAGAATCATATAGAAACAAATCGAAGTGAACTATCAAGAATGCGGAGTCATCTAGCGAGTCCTAGCACCCACGTACGCAAATACTCTATGTACTCGCATGTATAGTAAATAATCTCACCATAGACTAATCTACAATCTCAGAGAAAAAGGTATACCGAGATGGATCTGCAGGTTAATCGAATCTTTCCTAGAAGAAAAAACAACCTCAATAGTGTTAGGTTCATACAAAGGAGCTCAAATAATCATCAACACAGGTATACCTCAGGGATCCTCACTGTCTCCTATACTCTTTCTCTTTTTCGTGAGCACGCTCTTGCCATTATTGCAAACGTCATCTACCGCAGCCGTAGGGCTCGTAGATGACACTAATATACTAACATGGTCAAGCTCCACTGAGGAAAATTGTAGGAAGCTGGAGAAGAACCATGGAGTCTGTGAAGAGTGGGCAAGAAAGCACGGAGTTAGATTTGCGCCAGAAAAATACCAGTTGATGCACTTCACTCGTGCAAGAAAACCCCACAATCTCGAAGCAACTGTAAGTATCCAGGGACATCTAACTTCTCCACAGTCTTCTCTCCGAGTTCTGGGAATTTTTTTCGACCCCAAGTTAAACTGGGGCGCCCACATAAAGAAAGTAGTGCAAAAGTCGCATACCCAGACACAGTCAATCAGTAGATTGGCATAGTCTACCTGGGGAGCGACATTTAAGAAGTCAAAGCTGTTGTACAGCACCTTGGTGAGACCGGCCCTCAAGTATGGGTCCCAGATTTGGGCTGAGGCCGGGCCAGTGGGTAAAATCCCCGAAAGGATAGTTAAACTTTTAAGAAGTGTTCAGAGAAAATGCTTAAAGTTAGTCACAGGTGCATATAAATCTACAAGTAGTAGAGTACTCGAGCATGAGACCTCAGTGCTCTCCATAGAGCTCTATCCGAAGCAAAGGAGGATCCAACACGCCGGACTATCAGAAAAGCTACCTGTATGAAGGATAACCGCTTTGGCATGTAACCGAATCAAGCTGCCCGTTCAAGGGAGAGAGGAGATTCGTGCCAAGATCAGGAGCAAAGTGTTACGGTCGCGGTAAATTTGTTATTCACGAATGGACGGATACTCAATAAAAGTAATAAATTCTCTTAAGGACTAACTAACGGGACCTTTCTCATTAAATCCCAGGACCAACGCCTATTCCGATTATCCTTCTCCCGAGCAATCTTCCCAACGCCATGACCTGTATTTCCTAACCCCTGTTCCGGCCCTAGCAATGTCTCTCCTAAGCCCCCTGTCTCTGATGCCGATCCTGTCGCGCTTCCCCGGCCCCTCGAACTTGACGACGATCTGAGTTCATCTCCCTCCGCCTAGACATGCCTTCAGCCTCCCGTAGCCCGATCCCACCTCTTGTTATTTTGAGGCTGGGATGGTCCTTGAGACCATCCCTTAGCTGGGCACAGCCCGTAACACAAAGATATGGCCGAAAGGAACCGAATTTGCGGTAGAGAAGAGGAAATAGGTCAGCAAAAGGTGGCTGTCAAGATTGCAGCATTCCAGGAATGGAAACATTCTTGGACACATCATAAGAACTCTGGACGTTCGACATCAGCGAACCCTGAGACATGAAAAGCAGCGAATATCTCTATGGACCAAAAAACAAGCAATTTCAGAATGAACTACAGGGAAGCACCAGCTCAAATCCATCAACACCTTAGCAGGGCCCAAAGCAGCATCGCCATACAGATAAGAAGCGAGCAAATCGGGCTCAATTCATATCTGTACAGAAGAAAAGTACCTGGAGTTAATAGCCCAAAGTGCCAGTGTAGGTATCCGTCACAGAACGTCAGGCATATAGCCATGAAGTGTCCGTAGTGGGCGAGGGGACGAGGGGATTTCCTACAATAAGCAAAAGATTGTTGTGGTGAGTGATATTAGTGTTTGTTTAGTGTAGACACAAGGTAAGAAGGGCATGACCTTATACACACCATGTACCCTGTATGCATGGACGAGCAGGCTGAACAGTCGGGGATGTTGAGTCATATATACCGAGACATACAGACCGAGTCGTGTACGCCGAATCGTATGTACCGAGTCATATAGACCAAGTCGTATATGCCGAGAATGCCGAGTCATGTGATATGTAAGAAGCGTAACCTATGCGTCGAGGACTCGAAATGGAGTCTCCAACTCTCTGAATAGAATCTGGAATCTGGGGTGCTACCTATTACCTATGTATATAAAGAGAGTGCAACATCAAGATAGAAGTGACAAGTGAAAGTAATATATCATACCTTATACATTCTTCTCCATCCATTCTTGTTCTATCCTTACCTTCAAGGATCATTATTCTAACTCGCAAGTTAGCATATCGCACTTCGCCTTCATAACTGTAATAAAGATAGATCCTATTAGGCCATGATTCAAAGCCCAGAAGATGTGGCAAGAATCACGAAGTGGATACTAGACGAAGAATACCTTGAACAGTTTCGACTTGTCAGTCAAGTTGAGGCGACAATGCGGGAAATGATTTACAGATCAGGGGAGGGGAGAGACGGATCACACAATGGTTATACAGTGTAAAGCACTTCTTGAAGGTAAACTGAATACACGATAGACACAAAACTGCAGATTAGGGGGTTTGTACCGCGAGGTTTCCTCCTGTGTGTATGCTAAAGTTAGTCAGCTGCATAGGCCCATTGGGCACCTGAACGGGTTAATTGAATTTAAATCAAAGATAGTAAATAAAATAATTAACAAGATTAACAAGAATACATCTCTGTTTTATCATCCTCAATAACCCTTGTTCTATCCCGATCTATTCCTCATTTTACCTCTCCCACTCCAACTCTTCATCAATACTTCCTTAAACTTACTTCTTCATTCACATGAACAGAACCATTGTAAATCACGTGAGCTAAACCACGTGTAGACACTCAGCCTAAACACAACAACCTGTGCTTTAGTCACACATCATTTCCACATTTTTCACAATCGCGCCGACCCTATTCTTCACAGACTGTCCCTCCTAAATCAATCTACATTGCCTCTTACTACTTGGTCATCCAGCCAGTGATGGCCAAATCACAGCAACCTCCTCCCTTGGCCCAGCGCGTCGCTGATGAACTCGAGCTTGTACAGCGCGTTGCAAAAGGCCGGGCTACTTGGGTTCAGAACTTCCACAACAAGTTTTGGACATCTGTTGAAGAGACAGACCCTCTCATTAAATCCTTCGTGCGCGAACAAATGGACGCGTTTCTTTTCGCGGTTGCTTCAGGGCATCCTATGCGACATGACTCTCCGAGACAGCCCAAGCCGGCGAGCTCCCTACCCAAGCCTAGCCAAAACATTCCCTCCCGACCTTTTGTTCCTCAAGCTTATTAACCCCAAAGTTGGGCAGCAACCACCGCATGCCCATCTGCCTCTCTTCCCCCGGCTGCCGCTCAGCCCAGCACCAAAAATTGACCTCCTCGCGCAACTGCGCTGTGACGGGTTGATACAGCAGAGATGGACAATAATGTAGGTAATCGTAATTAATATTAAATCTTCTAAGGAAATCAAATCTAATTACATGATAAACTATCATTATATACAAGCCAAATCGCTCGAGCTACTTAGCCCTGACTTTGAGTCCCGTATTTTGTGACGTGACTTATAAATATACATTGGTTTGAGATGTGGCGAGATCAGAGCACTATGAAACGTTCCCTGTCAGATGTTCTCCACAATTATGATCGCCATGGATCATTAAAGAATTTGCATACGTTGACCAGCGTAGGCTACAGGACAATATTGGCTCACAAGCCGTTACATGCGCAAAAACCTACCGTAATATGCAGGGGCCCTAAAGCCATCTTTCGCCTTACAGAAGACGCTCCTCTCTTTAGAGCAGATGCGACATCAGTTAAAGTTGCTCTTATTAAAATCATCCCTGGCCTCAAGGAGGGTATCACCTCCGTTTCCCGCAACTCAACCGGATTCAGCATAACCTTCTTGTCTGAGGAATTGCTGAATCTTGCATTAGAACACGCCGACTCCATCAAGGCCTCTCTTTCAGGAGCTTTACATCAAGTGGAGGAGCGTATTGGATATGTCGGCAAACGCATTCCACGCACCATTTGGAATCCGGTATCAAGTCTGGCTTCCTCTACGCTGGATGACGTCAAGAGCATCGCTTAAGCGCAGACAGGTGTGGCCCCATCTAGCGCCCGCTGGTCGCAGCATGAGAATGGTCATGACCCCTTCCGTACTGTAGTTATATTCTTCCCAAAGGAGGTTCCGACCTTTCGGATAGTTGACAGTGCCCCATCCCGGCGCCACATCCCTAACCCGAAGGTAGTTCAGTGCGAAGCTTGTTTCGGGTTCCATCAATCCTCTCGCTGCCGGATCCAAGCTTTGTGCGCCTCTTGCGGCACCCTCCGCCACCAAGGAGAATGTTCTCATCTTCGACAGTGCATCAACTGCTTGGGCCCTCACCCTGCAGACGACCTTAATTGCCCCCTCCGTCCTCGCCCTCACAAGGGCAAACTTATTCAATTCTTGATGAAAGAGGTTACCGAAATTCGTTCGGGCAACCGTAACAAGCTTTGCAAGTCCCGTCGGGCTGCTGCTGCTGCCGCCGCTGGTGCTGCTACTACTACCTCCAACTCCGACAACTCAAATGATCAGTCGCCTCCCTCCGGGAACTCCAGCGATCCTTCTACACACGCTCCTTCCGCTACCCAAAATAGGTTTACCGCCCTTGAGGACGCCTCGCATGGATCTATGGAAATAGATTCAGACGGGCAAGCGTCCAATAACACTCCAAACCTCTATGAATAATAGAGCTTATTTTAGGAGCCACCCCCCGCCTCGTCTTCGTTTCCTCCAGGCTAACGTCGGACGTGGTGGATCCTCTCACCTCATACTTTTGCAAGCCGCTTTCCAAGGCAACTATGATGTGATCTTTGTTCAGGAGCCTTGGACTAAAATTATTAATTTCAAGAATGTAACAAAGTCCCACCCGGCCTACGTTATCTTCACTCCTCCCAATCGTGATTGAAAGCTAGCCCGCCCTCGCGCTCTCACGTACGTACGAAAACGTTCTAACCTCCGTCCGATTCAGTTAGACAGTGGCTCGTCACCCGATATCGTTGCGCTCCTCCTTCAGTGCTCTCCGTCTGTAGAGGCCATTTACTTTTACCGGCAACCTGGAGCGCCTATGCCTGATTGTATCAGCCCTCTTCTTAATTGGCCGGTGAAGCCCAACTCCATATTTGTGGGAGATTTTAATCTTCACCACGAACTATGGGAGCCTAATATGTCTTGTTCAACTGGAGTCGGACACTTTGTCGACTGGATTGATGACCATTCGTTAAGGTCGGCTTTACCTTCTGGAGTTCCTACTCATCGCGCTGGCCACGTCCTCGACCTTGTTCTGACTAACATGGAAGGACTTTTGGCACGGGTGGATCCAATGGCTCACACAACGTCCGATCATGAAACGATATCTGGCGTAGTGCAGCTCTCTCCAGTCCAAAGGCGCTTTCCGTCAATGAAGTTGCCCAAGTTTGACGCAGATACTTCAGAGATATTCCGTCAAGCCCTAACAACTACCGCTCCTCCTAGCCTACACTTTGAGCAACCCACCTCCCAACTCATAGATGCGGTGACATCCTCTGGTATTTCTACCCTATCAGCTATTCTACTTATAGCCAACCCCCCGAGACCCGCATGTGTGCCGTGTAAGGATTATTGGAGTC
Organism: Podosphaera xanthii; assembly: GCA_028751805.1. Classification (NCBI taxonomy): domain Eukaryota; kingdom Fungi; phylum Ascomycota; class Leotiomycetes; order Helotiales; family Erysiphaceae; genus Podosphaera; species Podosphaera xanthii. The sequence goes on from JAPWIX010000008.1 coordinate 1,809,268, forward strand.
AGGAATGCTCTGACCAACGCCGATGGTATGATGATGTGCGGAGAAGTGGTGATCCTTATCTCATCAGTGAGGCGCACCGAAGCTTCCGCAAAACTATTAAGCGAGCCAAACGTGAGCATAAGCGCGCAATTTTGGATAGCTTGTCTTCAATAACAGAGGCCCATAAAGTGGTTGGATGGCGAAAGTTCTCCAGTCGCTTTGGTCCCCCTCCGATTCAATATAAAGGCGTCACGTACAATACCCCAACTGAGCGCGCCGACATCTTTTTCCGCACAAAGCTCGCTCGCGTAAGCAGGATCCTGATGTATCCATGTACTCCCCTACATGTCCATCCCGAGCGATCCCAGCACCTCTTTCCGTAGACGAAGACGAAGTACGACATTGTCTACTCAGTACATTGTCCACTACTCCAGGCCACGACCATCTTTCGGTTTCTGCTCTCCGCCTCATCTGGGAAGTGGAAGCATGGCGCACATGGATCGTACACTTATACAGTCTCTGTCTGATATACGGTCATCACCCAAGTATTTTCCGCCGTGCTGAAGTTGTGGTAATACCTAAACCTCATAAGGATGATCTTACTAACCCTTCGAACTGGCGACCAATTTCACTTCTTCTGGTCCTAGGGAAAGGGCTGGAACGCTTATTTGCTAGACGCTTCGCCTTCTGGGCCTTGTCAAGCCGGATTATCTCCCAAACGCAACTGGGGGCACTGCCTGGAAGATCGGCCATGGACATTGTAGAGAGTCTTTTCCACGATGTCGAGAAAGCGTGGGACGCGAAGCAAGTGTGCACTCACGCTACCCTCGACGTAGAAAGCGCTTTTGACAGCATCCAGCCTGGTCGTCTCTCTGCCCGCTTGCGCGAACAGGGATGGCCTATTCCTTATGTAAATTGGGCTGCTTCTTTTACTTCTAGCGGGAGAGCTCGCCTTCGGGTAGACGATTTTGTTGGAGAGTTCTTGGAGATACCGCATGGTTTGCCCCAAGTATCACGTGCCTCACCCATTCTACTCCTCCTGTCAAAGTTAAAAGAATAGATATCGATGTAGAGGCGGAAATCAATATAATCAGATGGGTCAAACTAGGTAAAACTTAATAAAAAATCAAAGTACAACTATTTGTGTGTGGCCAATCTATATATATTTTGACCTAAGCGAGTACGTGACTAGGCCCACTATTCACTTGATCTTAACACACCCCCATGCTGAGTTATTCCATTATCCCAGTAATTTAAAGATCATTGTACGTGTAACAGGCCTCGTTAACTCCCGCAACAGTAACACTAGAACCCTAGAGCCTGTTATGCCTACATCTCCCTGTGGAAGTTTAGCACACCACAGCATGGACGCTGTTTTGCGGTACAAGAGTACCCGTTGTGACTAGCTGTATTAATTCCTCATTTTGCCGAACCCTAAAAGTCTTTGAAGTACCGATAAATGCCGTATTTCTTTCCAACTACCTTGATCGAGATGGAATCCGTTTTGTCGATGTACCAAGCCCGTTGGTGGCGTTCCAGGTTTCTGTCATGATACAGTATCTATTGTTAAGATGTTTCGGATCTAACTTCAGACTGTTATTTTGAGATATGGCAAGGAAATAATATAGCTAGTAGCGGGTCTTACATGTAGATAAATAGCCTCTTGATCCATCTAGATGAGAGGGGGCGGTTTAGGTTCTTTCTTGAGAAATATACTATAATCATCATTACCATAATTTATTCCTTTAGTGATTTATATTGTCTCGAGTACCACTGTCACCAAATTTATGACTTCGACTTTATATATCACGAATCGTTAAAACATACATCGCGATGATAAACTTTTAAAGTCGAATATACCTGCACGAACTAGTTTTCATGCCAAGACCAGCTATAAGGTTTTCAAATCTATCCTTCGGTAAAGACTTGGTTAGTACATCAGCAACCTGATTAGTGCCAGGTATATGTTCAATCCTTATTCTGTTCTGTTGAACCATATCATTCCGTACAAATAGGTATCGAATTCGTATTTGCTTTGCCTTATTGTGAAACTTCGTTGTCTTCGATAGCTCAAGTGCTGGTCTGTTATCAATGTAAAGCGGAGGTGGTTTATCAAATTTATGGCCCAGATCAGTCGCGATTTTCTCCATCCAAGTCAACTCTTTAGCTCCTTCGCTGGCAGCCATAATCTCTGCTTCCATTGAGCTTAACGCAGTGCTCTTTTGTCTATTCGCACACCAAGATACTGCGCCATTATGCCATATCACAGTATAGCCTTGAAATGACTTCATATCTTCTTCTGTGCCCCAAGTGGCGTCAGTCCAAGCCGACCATCCTACTTCCCGAGCCTCTGACGCTGCGTAAGTAATTCCAAGATTGCGTGTACAATTGAGATATCTTAGGAGGTGCTTGGCCATTTCTAGATGATGAGAGTTAGGAGATGACATGAACCTGGCTAATTGTCCAGCTGCATAGGAGATATCAGGCCTTGTGCCGTTTGACAGATATAGGATCGCTCCAACTATTTGTCGGTATAGTCTAGTTTCATCGTTACCCAGATTTCTCCAAGTGTCTCCATCTTGAGTTTTCCTGAGGATGGTTTTCGGTGGTAATGGCGTTTGCTTGGAGTTACACATTTGCATCTTCATTCGTATTAATAATTTCGTGGTGTATGCTGATTGATGAATTCGTAACGATCGAGCAACTCTGTTACGTTCAACTTGTAATCCAACAAAGGTATCAATTGGACCAAGTAATTTACACCTCCATCTGTTCTTGATATCCTTCTTCACACTTTCTACCGCTCTTTTTGTCCCAATTATCAGCATATCGTCGACATACAGTAGTACATAGACATTACGTCCCAAAAATAGGTTTGGATCGGCATCTCCCCCTCTCAACCCTATTTTTGCGAAGTGGGACTTGACTTCATTGAACCACGCGAGTGGTGCTTGTTTTAAGCCGTAAAGTGATTTATTGAGCTTAAGGTGATGCGTATCTCGGTTAACATTTGGATGAAGTAAATGAAAGAGTTGAGGGACTTCCATAAATATTTCCTCCTCAAGCTTCGGATTAAGGAATGCTGTTTCGACATCTAATGCCTCTATTTCTAAGTCGTCCGCAGCAGCTTTTGCTAGAAGAATTCTGAGTGTGTTAAATCTTATGACCGAAGCAAAGGTTTCGAAATAGTCGGTTCCGTATTCCTGTTCGAATCCTCTTGCTACTATCCTTGCCTTGCAACGTGCAAGTGTTCCATCAGACTTGAGTTTCTTCCGCAGCACTAATTTGCTGGAGATTACTTTTCGGTTTATTGGTGGGTTCTCTTTAATTATTTTGAACGTCCCTGTCTTTTCTAGAGATTGGAGTTCAGATAAGATGGCTTCAGTCCATAGTTTTTCATCCTCATTTATGGCTTGTCCAACAGTGATTGATTCGAATGGTGGTGTAGGTACTTGTATTGATGAGGAGTTACTTTCATTGATATCAACTATTTGAAATGCTGTTGCATTCCTTGTAATCTCCTCAGAAAATACCGAATAAATTCTTTCTTTAATTAATCTTCCGTATCGAGATCTGCGTTCAGTTTTGGACTCTTGAGCCGATTTTTCTGTTTCAAGTACTGCTCTCTGTTGTCTGTTTTGAGAATACCCTCGGGTAGATTGACCTTCATGATTAGTATCAGATCGCCAACCTTCACTGCTTACATCTATAATGTTGATAGAACCATCTCTTGGATGATCCATTCTATTATCTGCGTTCCTAACGCGGCTCAACTCATCTCTAGGATTGTGGCCTTCATTATCTGCGTTCCTAACACTGGGGGATCTATTGTCAGTCTCAATGGCGTGTAATAGAGTGTATACCTTGCTCTTCTGTTTAACGCCTTTTGGCCTCCCAGTTATACTCTTCAAAAGATCTTCCTTGCTAATCTGACTAAATTTTGAGATATCAATTCTCCCGAAACTATATTCATTGAATTTCGCATCGGCAGAAACTGCTTCTTGTAGAGTGACGGTGTCCAGTAATTTCCATATCTTTGAGGATTGCATACCTATCATTATGAATTTGCCTTCTCTGATGCGTGATACCCAAGTTTGTGGATGTAGCTCGGGTGGATACAGTACATCTGCTTTACAACCAAAGACTTTGAGATTTTTGAGTGATGGTATCTTGTTATAGTATGCCTCAAAAGGAGTCTTTTGTTTAATTTGATCGAATGGGAGGGCTGCAGTTGGTACTCGATTCTTTATCCAAACTGCATGCTCAATTGCATAGTCCCATAATTGATGCGGTAGCCTTGCTTCATAAAGTATGGATCTAGGGATTGTTTCTGTAGAACCTATCCATCTTTCAACGACTCCATTCATTGAATGCTTGTATAGTGGGCTTGGTTCAAGCTGTATTCCTGTTTCCTTGCAGTGATTTTGAAATTCTGTGCCAAATTCACTTTTGCCATTGTCGGCTCTGATGTAGACAATTTTATGGCCGCTTTCGAGTTCTGCCATTGACTTGATTTCCTTGAATTTGGACAATACCTCTATCATTTCTTTGGTCTTTAATAGCCTGATCCAACAATATCGAGTGGCATCATCGACCACAAGTAAAAAAAATCTGTACCCTCTCACAGACGATGCCTGAATCCCTGAAATATCACAATGTACACGCCGCAGCTTGCTCACACATCGGTTATCTGTCTTTTTGTTAAAGTGCTCCCTGAGTCTTCCTGCCGAGCAGGATTCGCAATTACTTTCACCGATAGGCACCGCTCTTTTGAATTTTGGTATGGCAATTCCTGTGTCGCCGTTTTTAAGTACAATATCGACGTCTTTAAAATTAATATGACCAAGTCTTCTGTGGAGAATATCCCATTCCGTTTCAATGGCCGGATCTTTTGGTTGGTACGATTCCATCTGAGTCGAACAAGAAGATTCAGTATTCATCGCCTTTTCTTCGAAACTAGTGTCTTCTTTGACTTTGTAAACGCCGTCTTCAGCCATTGCATCAAAAAATATCTTTCCTTCTCGCATGACTTTGCACTGCTGATTGGCAAATAGTACTTCTACTCCCCATTTGTTAAATTCGTGGACAGAGAGTAATCTAAGCTTTCCGAATTCTGGTACAAACCAGACATTATCTAGAGCAATAATTTGTTTTCTTGACTTAAGCCTGATAGTTCCTTGACCTTCACAATAAATTATTTTTCCATCAGCAACACGAATTGGTATAGGAGACCCCCATCTCTTCAGGGACTTGAAATCCTCTTTAATGCCGCTGAAGTGCTGAGAGGCACCAGAGTCAATAAGCGTAACAATATCTGATTTCTTCGTGAAAAATGCATATGTAGTGAGCGTAGGGTAGGCTTCCGATAGAGTACAAGAACGTTTCTTTAATGTTACGGCATTGCAATACGGTATTTCACTGGGCTTGAGATAGGAGTCGGAACCGTATTCATACTCTACTCTAACAGCATTAGCTTCAGCTATGGGATTGCTACTTTGAGCAAGCTTATCTCTTTGGCGGCACTCTCTCTTCCAATGCCCTTTTTTTCCACAATTGAGACATCTACCTTGTCTCTTTTGAAAATTTTCATCTCTGTCAAAGTGACTGCCTCGGCTTCCACCTCGACCTCGACCTCTACCTCTACCACGGCCACGACCACGAAATCGACCACGACCTTGTCCTCTTCCCCCTGTAAGACCAGAGTTGTTGAAGCCGCCACTCTGCTGAGCTACATTAACGATGGCTGGCGAGGGTAGCACTGAGGAATTGATGTTTGCCTCCAATGACTTTAGGGTGGTCACTGTTTCCATCAAGCCCTTGTTGTCGCGTATAGCATTAATTTTTGCCATGTTCCAGAGAGGATTTTCAGACGGAATTGACTGAATAAGCGTCTCTTTAACATTCTCGTCTGTCAATGGTAGTGCTGTATCTTGGAGCTTGATTTTAATATTATTGAGCTTCGTAAGAACATCTTGTATTCTCTCTTTGGCTGGATCAAAAGTCGTTGTCATAAATTCTCTTCTAAGGCTGGATATGACGGTCGGGTCGTTCACAGGATTCACATTCTGTAGAGCTTCCCATAGTCCCTTTGGGTCGCCTTTCTCTTGATAATCGACTGCGATGTGCTTGTAGTTGAACCCGACTGAGTTCCCAAGTATTTGCAACGCATCTTTGGTTATCTTGGAGTAGTTTAAGTCGGTTGTCGCCACTGTCCCTTTAACCACCCCAAAACATTCTGCTGACAACAGCGCTGACTTTACAGTTAGACTCCATTGCCCAAACGTTTCTGTCATCAAAATCACGACATCCCCATTCGAGCCCGCGGCCCAGATCGGAAGCCCCATTTCGTTTACTCGAACATTTCCTTTCTGCATAATTGCTTCCATTTCTTTCAACTGTAATTTATCCGGGCTATAACCTGTCAAAGTTAAAAGAATAGATATCAATGTAGAGGCGGAAATCAATATAATCAGATGGGTCAAACTAGGTAAAACTTAATAATAAATCAAAGTACAACTATTTGTGTGTGGCCAATCTATATATTTTGACTTAAGCGAGTACGTGACTAGGCCCACTATTCACTTGATCTTAACACCTCCTTTTTCTTGAGCCTTTATTTAAACAAGGCTTTCCCACATATGGCTACGTTGATGACGTGGCAATTCTTTTGGTGGCCAAGTCTCTGGTCGAATCTTCGCGTCTGACTGCCGTCAGGATTGATACCATCACCCACTGGTTCAATAAAAATGGCCTCTCGTTAGCTGAGAACAAGATAGAGATCCTGCACCTTCATAGATTCTGTTGAAGTTAGGAAAAATATATTTCATTAAGCATATCAAATCTAAAGAAGTAATTTATTTATCAACAAGATACCAGTATATATATATATACATATCTACAAGTGCCAATTCTCAACATTCAGCTTCGCATCTATAACCCCCAAAGTCTCAACCTCCAACCGGATGAATATCAAAAGATTACCCGTAGGACTGTAGACGCGTGCTTAAAGAAATCTCGAAGGATTCCGGATGAATGCCGGAATGATCACTAATGGTTAACAATAATATTTGTTAATTATTGTTATATAGGTAAAATAATCGGCTCAGTGATAATCCGATTGGTCCAAGCCTGGACGTTAGCGGGTGGAAGTACCGGGTAGTTAGCCGTAGTGAATGACGTCGCTTTTATGCCGAGCGGACGGTGCGGATATTGATCTGGGTAACTAAGTCAGGAGGCGTTCCAAGCGAGTGACCCGGGAGATGTTCCGATCTCGACTAAATCCAACAGATTCCGTCAGCTCCCCCCTTCCCTGACCATTAACGGCGTTTTAAGGAATGCTAGCCCATCCATAAAGTGGCTTGGTGTTCTCCTTGATACCAAGCTTTCCTTCAAAGGACATGTCCAGGAATGGAGTGCGAAGACACAACGGATCAGTGCCCATATACGGCAGCTTGGTAACACCAATCGTGGCGTACCCACTGCCTTCCTCCGCAAAGCAGCACTGGCAGCGGCTCTACCTGTCCTCTTATACGGTGCTGAGGTCTGGTGGCGCGGTCACTCCTATCTTTGTCAAGGACGTCCAACCTCCACCCGATCTCAACATCTTGTAGATATGTTCTCTCGAGCGCTAATCAACCTGGCCCGAGCGATTCTACCGGTGTACAAGACCACGCCCTCTCCAGCACTCCTAAGGGAGGTTTGCCTCAAGCCTGCGCATATATTACTTGAGGAGATCCGCCTCCGCTCTGCTGTTAGACTGGCCGCCGCGGACAGTTTTCACCCTGTGGCTCGAAGATCCATTGTCTCCCGTCCACACACCCGCCTTACCAAAAAACTAAAGCTCATTCCTCCCATCTCTCGACCCCAGCTTTTACCCCCTCCTATAAATCTCCTCGCAATCAGTCTCGAGCAGATTTTTCGGCCCAAGAATTTGCTGAGCATATTGGAGAGCTGCCACCATGGGATATTCTTGTCTTCTCGGATGGCTCAAAGCAGGCAAATGGTTCCGCGGGGGCAGGTGCCGTAGTTCTGCACAGAGATATCACTGTGGCTGAAGTGAAAGTGCCCCTTGGTCCTGACTTTGAGGTCTACGACTCCGAGATCATCGGCGCTCTCGCAGGCCTTAGGGCTGCTGTCAGGAATGCCTCTGTTGTATAATATATATATGGAGATAGCCAGAACATATTGTTCTATGATTTCTGGTCTGGCCTTTTAGTCAAGTGGTAATGCATCTATCTCGTGTATTATGTAGGACAGCATCCATAGTCTGACATCATGGATCTTGTTCTTGCTCTTGTCAGCTGTCTACATGCCGCTCATGACAGCTGCTATAGCAGCTCCTTCAACACATCTTGCAAACAATATTAATGTAATCCTCGACAAACAAGAGGCCGCACATTGCCATCTCGATTCCTCACCCTCCAAGTCCTCGCAAATGGAGATTTTGGAATTTCGGGATCTCGCTTCTCGCTGGCCTGCGAGGAGGATTCTTCCCATCGCATCTCCTGGCAAGGCCCAAGTAATGTGGTTTCCCGGCCACATGGGCATTCCAGGTAATGAGTTGGCCGGCAAGTTGGCAGGAGAGGCTGCTCGACAACCAGCCCCCTCTGGCGCTTCCCTTGCCGGAGTCCGCGCAAGGATACAAAGGCAGATATGGGACATGACCTCAGCATGGTGGCAATCTCATGCTCCCCCCATGTCAGGAAAGCCTCTACTGTATAATATATATATGGAGATTGCCAGTTCATGGTGTTCTATGATTCTGGTCTGGCCTTTTAGCCGAGAGGTGATGCATCTATCTCGTGTATCATGTAGGATGGCAACCTTTAGCCTGACACCCACCTCTTGACCCCTCTCTCTCCCCACGCTGTCTACATGCTGCTTATGACACCCCGCCTATTCTGAACTGGGTATGCCATTTCCCAAGAAACCCCCAAAGGAACTACGTCTTCCTCGCCGCTATCTGGGGTATTTGATCCAATGTCGTTCTGGACACGGCGACTTTCGTTCTTATCACGAAAGGTTTCATCATAAAGACGCCCTCCTGACTTGTTCCTAAGGGGCCAACAAGTCGATCACACACCTAGTTTTCTGCCCCCTCGTACGAGATAGACTTGCTTCGGCTGGTTTTCAACAAAGCCTGGGCCCGCTTGACGTTCTCCTCGGCACCTCTCACGGAGCCAATCCTTTCGCCACTTTTTTGGAGAAGGCCAGTTTCCTGTCAGAAATCTGTCCCATCCGCAACAGATGATGTATTTATGTGAGGAATTTGCTGCATAGCACCCGCTGTACCCATACCTAATTTAATGGCCTCGCTGCCAGAGCACACCTTTTTCCGTATCATGTATTGCAGCCACCATGTCCCCTCAGGGATGGGGCTTTAGTATAACTGGCGCCTGGTAGATATAAAAAACACTTAAATAAATAAACAACCTGTGCTTGGCTGGCATAGTCAAACTCTTCACCTTCACGCGGTGCCATCTGTAAACGCCCAGTATGTTCGCACATCTGGGATAGCCAAGAAGAGTCGCAATCGGATTCTGACCCAATGTATAAGCTTTATTACCCTCAGTCAAATTTCACCAAAGCGTGATTAAATCCAATCCACCATCTTCTACCTCCCGAAGTATCGAACTACAAACCCCGCCAATGGCTTCGACGACCGGACTGTAACGACCTTCTGCATTGCTTCGGCGTGCCTCCATCTAAAGACACACGATGATAAGAATACCCGATGGAGGAAGAGAGTCGGAGGGCACAAAGATGGAGAGGTTGTAATGGCTTTGGAAGGCTAGGTAATGGTGGGAATCTACGAGAAAGGGAGAGTCAGGGAATTTGGCAAGGAAAGGATACAAAGAGTTTTGGAGGGTGGATTTATGATCTTGCGGTGGAATATTTGACTTTGGGAGTGTTGTGTGTGCCAAGGTTTCTCGATTTGGTTAAGTGCTACCACCACTTTTAAAACTGGCTGCGCTTCCTTTTTGGAGTCGAGACTTAATTTTTATTTTAACTCATTCTTGTGCATGCAGCCTTTGGGCTATAACACAAATGACACTGGTAGGGTACATGGAGCGATGACTCAACTTGATATGAGGGGCACTCACGCACGAATATCATTTGAAACAAAACTGGAAGTCAGGCGCCTTACAGCCCTTTCAACCCTCAATCGTTTATGTCTGCCGCAGGAACGCATCTCAGCCACCCACAACTATCAAGCGTGCCTTCATCATCGTCACATACATGACTACGCGAGAAATGTAGATAGAGCCTTGCCGAATTCGAACCAGCGCTCTCCTGTCTCAAGTGGGACATGTGCCTTGGCTACCCAGACTGTACTTGGGAGAACGGCCCGGACAGTGTACCACACCACCATCTGACCCGGAGGCGAGACATGCGGCTTCGGTCGTGACGACGGTACTCGGCGCGAGCTGGTGTACTGTTGGGAAATCTCTTTGTTGCGTGGACGTTCGCGGCGGAAAAGAAAGGGGAGATGCAGGGCGTCGAACCTTTGGCGCTTTTGTGTCTTTTTTTTTTTTTTTCTAATAAAAGCAACTACTGGCTAGTATTAGTCAGGTAATTAGGTAGTTTAGAGTCTCTAGGGATAGACTACCCGTATCACGCCTCTTGGGTGTAGGGCTTGTGCCTGATACGTCATGAATACAATTAATCAATTAATGAGGATTTAGGTTGGTGTTCGCTTCATTTGTGTATCTACAGGCTATCGGGGGCAATTGAGTTAACTTTCATGTAATATTGCCCCTGATAGCCTATAAATACTTTCCTGTAGCTACATTTTACTCGCTAGCTTTATTAAACCTTACAAACACGAGCTCTTGTCTGCTCTACAATGGGAGTCCTATCAAACAGCATTTTCAATTTTCATCTTCCTTAACTCGTTGATACGATAAATACTCAGGGCGAGAACTTTGAGCATTATGGGAAAGGCTTTCAGGTTGACTTCCTTTGGAACATCTATACGATTATTACAAATAAAAGAAAATATTATTAGTTTATAATCAAGACTTTCGCCTATTCCACTATACTTTTGTTCTCCGTATATGTCTAGGCCAAATTTGCTATTTCCCTCCCATTGCCAGTTGTTTTTGCTGACGCCATTTGAATATCAGATTTTTTTAAAGCTTCGGCAATTTCACTAATGATTTAGAGGGTTTAATTTCCACTCGATATCTTCAATTTCGAGTCTGGTAATTCAGCTTTTATCGGGTTTATTTCGAAGGACATGATAGAAATTGGTTGATGTTCTAGTTGCTGAATGAGTTTATTGGATTTTAAGTCGTAGTTTTCGGAGAGAGCTCCTTTTATCTCTTGAACACTCCAGATGTGTTCTTCTTGTTCTTGCAGACATTCGAGCAAGGTCTGGACAGTTGATCTACGCTTTGAGATTTTCGAATCAGATACGCCCCTGCCTCGTAAGCAGTCACGAAGAACCTGAAGAGCTCTCAATTTAACCCTTAAAAATCGTTGAAATTGTCACGGAAAAGATCCCACAAGTTGCCATCCACAACGTTCTCATTATCGTAGAAATATGTTTTGAATCCAGTATGGTTAGTTAGGTCGGTTGGAAACGCAGCCCTAAGATTTATTCTATTATCCCATTTTTCCTCTCCTACTTTCCAATCTATTGTTTGACTGGATTCCATCTTAACTTTGGTATTTTGAATTTCGGACTTTATTTATTTATTTATTTATTTATTTATTTATTTATTTATTTATTTATTTATTTATTTATTTATTTATTTATTTATTTATTTATTTATTTATTTATTTATTTATTTATTTATTTATTTATTTATTTATTTATTTATTTATTTATTTATTTATTTATTTATTTATTTATTTATTTATTTATTTATTTATTTATTTATTTATTTATTTATTTATTTATTTATTTATTTATTTATTTATTTATTTATTTATTTATTTATTGTTATTTATTTATTTATTTATTTATTTATTTATTTATTTATTTATTTATTTATTTGTTGTTTGTTGTTTATTTGTTTATTTATTTATTTGTTTGTTTATTTATTTATTTATTTATTTGTTTATTTATTGTTTTTATTTATTTGTTTATTTATTTGTTTATTTGTTGTTTATTTATTTGTTGTTTGTTGTTTATTTATTTGTTTGTTTGTTTATTTATTTATTGTTGTTTATTTATTTATTTGTTTATTTATTTGTTTATTTATTTATTTGTTGTTTATTTATTTATTTGTTATTTATTTGTTGTTTATTTGTTTATTTATTTGTTGTTTATTTGTTTGTTTATTTATTTATTTGTTTGTTTATTTGTTGTTGTTTATTTGTTTATTTGTTTTATTTGTTTATTTATTTGTTTATTTGTTTGTTTGTTGTTTGTTTATTTATTTATTTGTTTGTTATTTATTTATTTATTTATTTATTGTTGTTGTTGTTGTTTATTTATTTGTTATTTATTTATTTATTTTTATTTATTTTTTGTTTATTTGTTTGTTTATTTATTTATTTGTTTATTTGTTTATTTGTTATTTATTTGTTTATTTATTTATTTGTTTGTTGTTGTTTATTTGTTTGTTTATTTGTTTATTTGTTTATTTATTTATTTGTTTATTTATTTATTTATTTGTTATTTATTTATTTATTTATTTATTTATTTATTTGTTTATTTATTTATTTATTTATTTATTTATTTATTTATTTATTTGTTTATTTATTTATTTATTTATTTATTTATTTATTTATTTATTTATTTATTTATTTATTTATTTATTTATTTATTTATTTATTTATTTATTTATTTATTTATTTATTTATTTATTTATTTATTTATTTATTTATTTATTTATTTATTTATTTATTTATTTATTTATTTATTTATTTATTTATTTATTTATTTATTTATTTATTTTATTTTATTTTTTTTTTTTTATTTTTTTTTTTGAAACGTGTGGTTGAGAGTAAATTAAATAGGTAAAAACAAATGGGTGGTGTAGAGAAGAGGCTCTGTAGGTAACCGCACACTATCAAGCTTCCAAAGGGGGTTCTTTTCCTATCTTCAACTGAGATCGGTCAAAGAAGATGAGAAACAATATCCTTCCAAGATTTTCGAGTTTCCTGATCTGTGCGCGCTCACTGATCAGTGTCGGGATGCTTTAAGACGTTGCAAAGGCGTAAGCTAATTTTCACGGTTTGCGGTTGTGTTGTTGGATCTTGTCTTATTTACTTCTCAAGAAATCATCTACTTGTGTCTACGCGCTGCGCGATTGGATTACGTAAAATGACCAGCGCTGAAGTAACTCGTGTTATTCCAACAGTTATCGATATACATAACGTCTACAGTGATGGAATGATTGAAAATTAAGTCATTTTTGAGAACAAATTTAAATCTCCCAGGAGATCTGGAATGTTTTTGACACAGGGAGCAAAATTGTGTGATCATTTTCACAAGAGCGTAATCAGTGGGATCATGGTGTTTGGCACGTTGAAGAGTACGAGTAAGGCGATTAATGGATTAATGCCCAGATCTTCGATGTAGATGTCTTAGCTCAACCTTGGATAAATAATTCATGGATTTTCGATCCCAGACAAGGAATGGATGGCTAGATAATTAGACTATTCGTATAGATTTATTTAGTGTCTCAATGGTATCGGTTGTATTATTTAGATTTTTTTTTTTAAATTACTGTATATGAAGCCTTTAAGATATGACACGAATGACACTGGTACGGTGCATGAGGCGATGACTCAACTTGATATCAGGGGCACTCACACTTAAATATCATAAGGGCATAACGCGAAGTCAGGCGCCTCATAGCCCTTTCAAGGGTCGGATGGTGCAGTGGTACACTGTCCAGGCCGTTCTCTCAAGTAGAGTCTGGCCAGCTTGGACACAAGCCCCACTTGAGACAGGAGAAAGCTGGTTCGAATCCAGCGAGACCCGCACACCACTTCTCTCGCGGTGATATTGTATTCGTAGAATGATGAAAGCATACGTAGATAACCATGGGTTTATCTCGCTTTTCCCCTTGATGGGTTTTCACGGAAGAGGGTACATGTCGTAAGGCGTTATTCTCGTAGTGGTATCTGCAAATGAAATCTGAATATGAGTGTTCCAAACGTAAAACTGAGTCATTCAGCGAAATATACATGTCTTCCGTAATCATTCGCGTTATAGCCTTAGGCTGCATATGCGAAAATGATTTTAAAAAAAAATAGCCCTTTCAACCCTCAACCATTCATGTCTGCCGCAGGAGCACATTTCAGCCTCCCACAACTATCCAATGTGCCTTCGTCATCGTCGCTTACATGACAAGGCGAGAAATGCGGAGCAGGTCTTGCCAAAATCGAACCAGCTTCCTCCTGTCTCGAGTGTGACATGTGTCCAAACAACCCAGAATTCGCTTGGGAGAATAGCCCAGACGGTATACCACTGCATTATCCGACCCATTATTTACATATATAGCAAGTTATCCATCCGCTACAATCATAAAACAAACAGTGTATTTGCTTCAATTACGTTAAATTCGATTGGTCTGATGGGCAACTTTAAATTGATTGTGCCGGTTGATTTTGATTTACTCACACTAAAATGAGCGAGAAGATATTCTGTATCGGTGTATCAAACCTTTAGAGCTGGTGCGGTAGTTATGAGCTCGGTAGACCTCTTCTGTGCATAGAAAGATTATATCGGTTTACCACTAATTGTTAAGTTTAATGTCCTGTTGTGGTAGTCTTTTGTCTATGTCCTCACTACTTTTTATTTTCTTGTTTGACTTTTCTCCTGTTTCACTTTCGACAAATCCTCTCATCTTCACAAAATTTTCCAGGAGAAAAGAAATGGCTAAACTTATTGGTTTGTTGAATGGCCCTTCTGGTTGGGAGCGATGGATCTCAATAATTCAAAAATTTGCTCTATCACAATGTATTTGGAGTCAGATTGACCCACCTAGCCAATCGCCTTTTCATGTGTTCAGCTTTTTCAGGAACCTTTGCTAACGGCAGTTAATGCTGCAGCAACAGCAATCACTGTCTTGAATGCTGATCAAATGAAAATGTACGAATTCTTATACAACCCACATCTTACAGACCTTCAGGGTTGTAACAATCAGCAGAGGTCGCTAGCTTCAACCCAAGAATTTATCATGAAGACTGGGAAATTATTACTCAAAAATAGCTGATGAACATGACGTCGGGAAGGAATTGGTTCTTCTCAGACGACGAGTACAGCCCTGAGATTGGGTACAACAAAAATAAATTATGGCAAAGTATCAACCTATTCTAAATTCCCTTCGTCAAACTGATATTTCTGCCTGGGTTACCAATTGGCAAAAAGTTCTCACTGATGCAAAAAGAATTAATCTTCCTGAAGCCCAAGATCTTCGACCGACTTAATCTTTTCTTGAAGCGATTTCTGAGATTAATAGCAGCTCCTCTGACTATCGCACAAAAAAATTGGAGGTTGAAGTTCGAACGAATTCTGTAGGATGGGAAGAAACGTTTCCGGACGAAAGTGAAATCTCTGAAAATTTGAGCGTTCATTGGCAGCGAAAATTCATCCTAACCTCTGCAATCGTCATTTGCAATTTTCAAGGGTAGCAATTCTTCTTTGAATGCTCCGCCAACCAATGTACCTTCTAGTAACTCGCTATCTTCAAAGAAACCCCTCTGTCCTTGTGGCTGGAGGTGTTACTGCTCAGAACGTTTTTATATCAATAAAAAAGCAAGACCTTCAAGCTCCACACCATCCACGGAAAGGCTGCAAAGAGGGGACATTTTTCTCAAGGATCCAACAAGTAGACAAAAACTGAAAATTCAATCAAAAAAGCGGAAAATTTTAAGCAAAATCTAGCAGTAAAGTCATTCTAAGAGATCCAACAAAATTTGAATTCTTGGGATACTGTTCAGGCAGCAGCTGCTGTATCAACATCATCATTTGGCGGCCAGCATAAAAAAACTCAAGCTACTCTTTAAACCCCTCTTTTATTCTCGATTCAGGTTCCGACGGCCATATCTGTAATTATTTTTCCAGATTTTTATACTTTTATTCGAAATCATCTACGGCAGTGGCAGGGAGCAGAGAATCAGAGATTCTTAGGTATAGTACAGTATTTATGCGAATTTCTACAGGACTGTTCCAGTCTAACGAAGTGGCATATATTCGCTCGTTTCATACATCACTCGCATCTCTAACTCGACTGCAAGCTGCCGGCATCTAAGGGAACTTTCGAACTATTTGTATCTTCACGTCAGAAAAAACAATTTGCTATACAGAAAAAAAATACAATCAATCTGTCATTGAATTTAACGAACTCACAACATCTGGTACATTAATGTTTTCAAAATTTCAACTCGAAATCTCTATGAATGCAACAGAGATTAAACTATGACACGAACGGCTTTGTTATCCGTCTCACCGGGATCTTAAAAAAAGCCTGAAAAATCATTTACTTTCTTCTCTGAATTTCGGAAGCGAATTTGCCGATTGCAAACTGTGTAGAATGTCAAAGGCTACCCATGCAGTAAATTGGGCTCCCCCGTCTTCAAAAGCAATTAGACTGTTTTATCGGAATCACTTTGTCATATTTTCTCTTCCCTCTAGTTATAATGGCAAAAAGGTGGCCCTATTAATGAAGGACGACTTCACTAAGATCATTTTTCTATATTTTCCTCCAAATTCTACCTTTTCTGAACTCATAAAATGCTTTCACAGTCTCCAAATCTACTTCAGGAGTCAATTTTTACTCGGCATTTGTGCTATACATAGAGATAAGGATATCTTTTTGCAACAAGAAGATCAAAACTTTACCATACAACTCGGGATTGAAGATGAGCCAATTGCACCATTTACGACTGCCCAAAATGGCTCGGTCGAGCGGTCTGGGAGGATTATTGCCACGAGAGCACGAGCGATGCGACTATTGTCAAATTTACCAAAATTTTATGGCGTGAAATTTGTAGAACAACAATTTTTATTTATAGTCGCATCCTTCATCACGACTCGAAAGTAACGTCAAATGAAGCATAGAAATCGCCAATGGAAAAACTTTATATTTGGCTTCGGGTAAATAAAGAGCATCCTCCTATAATATTGCTGCACC
This sequence comes from Podosphaera xanthii, assembly GCA_028751805.1. Lineage (NCBI taxonomy): Eukaryota > Fungi > Ascomycota > Leotiomycetes > Helotiales > Erysiphaceae > Podosphaera > Podosphaera xanthii. Next base: position 1,826,343 of record JAPWIX010000008.1, read on the forward strand.
TATCTTTACTTCGAGCTTATGGGTGCAAAGCTTACCCTCATACCACTAAATTCTTTTTAAAAAAAGGAGAGATGGGAGCTTAAACTGGAAGCTCATGCTGAAATAGGGTATCTAGTTGGATATGATTCAACGAATATTCTCCGAATTTAAATTCCTTCTAGAATAGAGGTACGAAGAAGCCGGGATGTTACCTTTAACGAGAAACTTCTCTTTTCAGAGAAATGCGTAATTCCAAATCTCATTACTCTTCCTGAATATAGTTTCTCTCCACATATTCCAGAAGAGTCCGGACTCGATTTTATACATACTTTTATTATTGAATCTTCAACACAAAGCATCCTCGAAGATAGGTACCACAATTTATCAACATCTATTAAAACTTCTGAAAAATTCCCTTTGACTCCGGAAACTGTGCCAATTTGTGAAAAAAATTCTAATGAAGACTTGATCGAATCCTCACATAATTCTGAGGAGCAGGCATCTCAAGAAATCAATCTATCTTACAGCCAAAAATCCGGAAATTCAAGACCATCTTGATCTAATTTTTTCATTCGAAAATATTTTGCACTCAATTCCAATAGAACCAAATTTTCCCATCATATCTTTTCATACAGCTTTACAATTCTCTCCACACAAAAAAGAAAAAAATTACACCGAAAGTATCTCCCACCGCTTACTAGATTTTGGTCCGATTTGTCCTCTCATCCATTGGGCACAAATTTCATTAAAGCTGGCGACACAGAATGGGATCTACTGCATCTACGAGGAACATTCTTTTCCCCCCAATTCTTAAAAATCAGGTACCTAGCAGAATTCTTCTACTCACTTGGGCTTTTACCTATTAGTTCAATAAACATGGTGTCAAACAATGGGCAGTTTGGAACAAACAAAACCTAGTAATGTAAATTATTAGATACATTTTTTTGATTGTTACATCGTCTGGAGATACTTATTTCGGGGTATGATGTTTCGCTTAGGATATGGTGATCAGGAGGCTCAATTTTCCAACATGAGATATCTTGGTCTCAAGTTTTTATAATTTGTTTTATCATGTAAATTTTTGGAAACAAGTAGAAATTGATCTTTTCTAGGAAGACAGGAGTCAGATAGATATATAGGGAAGGACATAGAGAAGAAAAGAACGTAATGAGATACTTTTTGACTTCACGATTTTTTTCAATTGACACTTAGTGTCTAACACATGGGTATCGCCGTATGTTCAAATTAAGATTATGCATTAGAGGAGATCTTCAAACATACAATGAGAAAGACCCTTACGTCGCCAATTTAGCTGTAAGAAAATTTCAAATTCTAACAGCAATAATAGCTTAGGTTGATCTTTATAACAATCCACGGGATATTGCTGCCTCAGGTCTTGCCATCGCCACCCATTATCCTCTGTTTGCCTCCGTCAGTTTCTGTTTCTATAGCAACAGCGCGGCTCGCATGCCTGAGACATCCCATCACCTTACATTTTGTATCCATCATTTTCCAGTTAAATTTCTGTTGTCTTCTATCCGTTTCTGTTATCTTCGATAGGGCTCTAAATGTAACAGTGCAACCACATTTCTTTTGTCTACATAAGTAGCTATACCTGCTCCGTAATTAAATTTTACATGTAACATCCATTATCAATGCCACCTTTATTATCACAGACACTTCTGTTTTCATTGTCACCATCACCAAGTACAGCTCTTGTCAAGTATGACATACTCCCTGCCTGACTTTAGCTCCGACACTGGATCAACTACCGACACTGCCTCGCCCACCAAATCCTCTGAGACTGCACTATATTCTATACTTCTTTACTTTTAGCAACGATATCTGCGCCTTATGAAGCCCCCCAGCCATTCATGTTAGAGTCGATGGAGATGGTTCGCTCCGCACAGAACCACCTCGCGGGCATTCAACAACAGCTGCACAACATTACACAAGAGAGAGATCAAGCGTGTGCCAACCTTGCCCATACTGCTCCTAATGCTATAGAAAAAACTATGACTAGCACCAACACGCCTGCTGGCCCTCAACACTCTTAGTCCCCTATGGCCCATGACATGGCCAACTCCGCTGCTAGCACTTATGTCAAGCATTCTAAGCACAAGCTTCCTGAGCTAAACAAGTTTTCGGGCAAAAGGGCTGAGTACAAGATCTGGGCCCTTGCCGCCAATCAACAGATTAAGAAAGATGGCGACGTATTTGGCATACCAGGTGACCAATACGATTACATCTTTGCCGGAATGGAGCCCGATGCTCAAAACCTGGTTGCCAGCTATTACGAACGTGGGCTTGCTGCGGGATTGATTGCCGTTAAATTTTTGGCCCATCTCGATACTCTATTCATCGATCCAAATGCTTCCAAGCGAGCTATTTCCAAGCTGAGCAACACCCTTCAGCGCGAAAATGAGTCATTTGCTATGTACCTTCCTAAGTTTGAGCGTCTCCTACACAAAGCTGGCGTCGAGGGAAACATGAATTGCATCTCTCACTTCGAAAACAACATCAACCTCAAACTCACGCGCGCGTTGGCTGGTAACAATATCCCAGATATTTATTCCGAATATGTCGCCTACCTCTTCAAAATTTCATCTCAACTTGAAGCGGTAAACTTTCACGCCCGCCGCCGAAACAAGTCCCCACCTTATACCCTAACATCCGCCATCACATCCCAGCCAGTTAGAAACCCCGGATGCCATGGACTGGACCCCAACGCCTGTGGGCATGGCTGCGCTAAAACTAATCACCGAGCAAGAGCGTAACCATGTCTGTGGTAACAACGGCTGCTTCCGATGCCGGCAGACCAATTCAGGGCACATCTCTTGCACTTGCCCGCGCAACCAGATCCCTAATCGTGCTGCAGCCATCAGTAAGCCAATCAAATCGGCTGCAACTCGGACCAGTGACACTATGTCGGAAAATAGAGAGTTCCAGGTGAACTTCGCTGTTTAGAGCCTACTGGAGAGGAAACAGCTCAGAAGGAAATGAGAGCTAAAAGGAATATATATAGACGTTACTATAAATAATAAAATTTTCACATCCGCCTTCATCGACTCCGGTTGCCTATGTCTGGCTACTATCTCCATGCGCACTGCCACACGCTGTAAAGCGGCTATTTTACCTATTATCCCACGTCCCATTGCCCAAGTTGTTATGATTTTAATGAAGATATGTCGAGCCTGATGGATCAGGGAATATTAGATTGGCTCTCGGGAGTATCGGTGCATGATTTTTGGAATCGGTTTCGGGAGCGTCGGCTTATGGGAATGGAGATTAGTTTTTCGAAATATCTTGTAATTATTGATGGTCTGTTATTGTTTATTTGTCGGAAGATTCGGCGCACCCTCATATATAAGAAGACAAGAAGGACACGAGGTATCTTCAGCTTTGCAATTTGTATTCTTTCTACATATCTATCAATTAGTGGTTTTATCCATTACCTCCTCTGTTGGTCTCATCCAAAGCTCTTACAAACTCCTCCTTTACTTATCTTCATCCTTACGTTTACCTTATCTTATTCTCTATCTTAAACTCATCTTTTATTCCCCCTTTCGAACGGTCGCTCGCCTATATCCCCTCGAAGACGGCGACTTAATCTCCCTTCCGAGTCTCGCCGTAAAACAAGTTGTAGACGATCCTGACCCACCAGTCATCAGTCAGATAGCTGTACTATGAGTTTGTCGACCTAATCGGGACCTACATACATGGGCATGCAAGGCTAACAAGGAAGTATATGTAACCTCTGTGGGTTAAGTATGCAAGGGCCTTATACGCGATCAGCCGAGCGCTAAAAATTTTATCCCTGTATTAAATGTTGACTCCCTGCCATCGATTCGCAACTTTTCGTATTTATGTTTACATCTTGTTAAGCCAGGTGGAATAGATTGGGTAGAATAATGTGACGGCTGGCAAGCCTTAATATGATCTGTAGACTATGCTTGGTAGCGCAGTCTTAGGCTTATGCAGAGGGGCACCTAGGGAATCTGATCATGTGATATTGGTTAGGTAATGAACGTATATTTTGTAGTATTTGCCTCAGGCAGAAGTGTTACAGAGTATGGAATATTTGACCTTGTAATTACTGGAGTTTACTCTCCAAAGATTTACTATAGATTACCATAGTCTATATCAATTGCCTTACGCTTGTATAGCCCAACCGTGACAAATAATATGAATAATTATGAGTATATGGGTGAAAGTCCTATGTGTGTCCTACTATATACAAGCGATGACTATTACTAATACTTTAGTCATGAATGATCTTGACACGCCCCCATGCTGAGTTACTCTAATAAACTCAGCAATATAAGATCATCACATTGGGCCTCGTTAACTCCCGCAACAGCGCCCCCAGGGCCTGTAGCAGCCTACATCTCCCTGTGGAAGTTCAGCTCTCCAACAGCGTTAAGGCTGTGTTGCAGTACAAGAGTACCCAATAACCTTCTCTTTGTTCTCCCATGTTCCCCATCATGTTGTTAAGTTTGATTTACACGACGCTTGTAATTGTGATGTGTGGATTATTTGATAAGAGATAATATCAGTTCAAGCAAGCCCAAAACCTGAAATCAACTTTCGGAATTGATCTTTAGGAAGTTGCTTTGTTAGGACATCGGCGATTTGTTCGGTCCCTGGTGTGTGCATTATTTCCAATCTGTTCTGGAGGACCATGTCGTTTCTAATGAAGAAATGCCTGATTTCAATATGTTTCGCCTTGCTATGAAATTTCGTTGTTTTAGAGAGATCTATTGCAGGCGCGTTGTCGATTCGAAGTAACGGAGGTTTCGTCCATTTAGCCCCGAGATCCAGACTAATCTTTTCCATCCAAGCCAATTCTCTTGCTCCTTCAGAAGCGGCCATAATCTCAGCCTCCATTGATGAGAGTACTGTGCTTTTCTGTCGATTTGCTGCCCAAGAGACAGCACCTCCGTACCAACTCACTACATATCCCTGAAATGACTTGCGATCCGTCTCTGTCCCCCAAGTGGCGTCAGTCCAGGCTGAATATTGTTCCGTCTCTTGTTTGGTACCATATTTGATTCCGAGATTTTGAGTTCCTTTTAGATAGCGAAGGAGTTGCTTTGCAATTTTCAAGTGAGACTCTCCTGGTTTACTCATAAAGCGGGCTAGTTGTCCAACGGGATAGGCGATGTCGGGTCTAGTGTTATTGCATAGATAAATAGTTGACCCTACAATTTGTCTATAGAGCCCGTACTCGTCATCGTCAAGTAGTTCATGTTCATCCGCATCTTTAAGAACAGTTCCCGCAGGCATAGGAAACTCGATAGGATTACAGTTAAGCATTCCCATTCTCTCCAGTAATTTGTTAGTATAAATATTTTGATGGACGCGAATAGTCCGACTATTCTGATCCCTTTCAAGCTGGAAGCCCACAAAGATTTTTGCTTCTCCGAGGTCTTTCCCTTTCCATTTTGTCAAAATTTAATTTTTAACGCTGTCTACTTTTGACCGTTCTCCAACGATTAACATGTCGTCGACGAATAGTAGAACATAAACTCCTAGTCCGATAAATAGATTTGGGTCTGATTGTCCAGAATTTAGTCCTACTTCGCCAAAGAAATTTTTAACCATCTTGAACCATTCGTGCGGTGCCTGCTTAAGTCCATAGATTAATTTGTTTAGTTTAAGGAAGTGATATTTTCGGTCAACTTGTGGATCCAATAGCTCGAACATAGGCGGAAGTTGCATATAGGTCTCCTCTTTCAAAGATGGGTTCAAGAACGCCGTATTGATGTCGATACTATCGATTTCGAGGTTCTTGGTTGCTGCTATAGCCAGGATTATTCTTAGAGTGTTGTATCGAACAACAGAGGCAAATGTCTCAAAGTAGTCTAGTCCTACTTGTTGCTCGAAACCTCTTGCGACAATTCTCGCTTTCTTGACTCTTTCTGTAGAGTTTGCTCCCAGTTTGTATTGTAAAACGAGTCTAGATGATATAAGTTTCCTACCAACTGGTGGCTCACTTTTGATAATTGTAAATGTTCCAGTTGATTGAAGAGCCAGGAGCTCCTTTGTTATGGCATCAATCCAACCAATTTCATCATCTTCCATTGCTTGTTCAACAGTGATCGATTCACAGGGCGGTGTAGGTGCACCTAGGGATGTTGATTCCTCTGCATTTATAAACACTGCCTTGCGTGCATTAGCCAGTTGCTTGACTTTGGGTCCAAAAACTTGTCCTTTTGAGGTTGATCTTGTCAACACTGTAAAGCGTGTTGCTTCTCGCAATGGTTTTAGCACTTCCATTTGTGCATTATTTTGAGGTATGACAGCTTCCACCGCACGTCTTGAAGGTTTCACGACCCTTCCAGAACGCGTCGTACGCAACGACAGTCTGAGCACGTCCATTTGCGCTTGCACGTCCATTTGTGCTTCCTGTACGCGTTGGCCAGACGCCTCAGGTATTTCAACAGCAGAGCTGAAGAGTTCATTATTATGTGAAGTCGTCACTTCACCGGAGTTTTCCAATGCTCCGTCAGAGATCTCCATTTGTCCCTGCGCACTTGGTGCGTTTTGAAGCATCAGGCTTCCATTATTTTGAGATACATTTCCAGGCATTCTTTGCGTGTTCCAGGACGCTATATCTAAATTATTCGATTTGTTGATCGTGCCTGTGTTTCGGGGAAAGTGAACTCGCTTTTGATTTACTCCTTTGGGCCGACCAACCTGCGGTTTCGGCGTATATTGTGTGATATTCCCCGGAGCCTGTGATTTAGGGACGTTAGCCTTAATATCTTGCCCTAGACTTACTGTTGCGTAAGTATATTCGTCTACTTTAGCATCAGCCGATTCCCGAACTTGTAGCGTCGCAACAAATAATAATTTATGAATCGATTCCCCTCTCATTCCTACAAAGATTGATATACCCTCTCTTGTATTGGGAGTCCACTTCTGAGGTAGTAGAGCTTTGGGGTAGGCTAGAGTTGCAACACATCCGAATGGCCTTAAGTTTTGAAGCTTGGGTAGCTTTTCATACCATGCTGCGTGTGGGATGTTCCATTTGCTTGTTGTTGATTCGCTTGGACCGAAGGTTAGAGCTGATGTAGGCACTCTGTTGCGTATCCAAACTGCGTGCTCGATGGCGTAATCCCAAAATTGATGTGGAAGCTGTGCCTCAAACAGCATTGACCTTGCGTAGGTTGCTAAAATTCCAATTGCTCTTTCCGCGACACCATTCACTGAGTGTTTATAGGGTGGACACGGCTCAAATTGGGTACCTCTTTCCTTTAAATAGTCCGTAAATGCGGGTCCAAATTCACTTTTTCCGTTGTCAGCCCTTATATACCATACTTTGTTTTCACTTTGGACTTCGACAATGGCTATGATTTGTTTGAAAAGGTTCAACACTTCCTTTGTTTCTTTAGTGTGAAGGAGAGAAACCCAGTACATTCTGGTAGCATCATCCACAACTACGAGGAAATATTTGAAGCCTTTAATTGATGTCCCTTGGATCCCTGAGATATCTGCGTGCAGACGTCTTCCTTTGATATGCTCCCTGGTATCTGTTTTCTTGTTAAAACGTTCTTTCAGTCTTCCGGCTAAGCAGGATTCGCATTGCTTTTCTCCATGGTACACGGGTCTTTTGTCGGTTAATTTGCCGGGTATCACACCTTGGTCAGCTAGTTTTATTATATCTCGAAAATTCACGTGCCCTAGACGACGATGGTAGAGTTACCAGAGAGATTTATCATTCGGAATGGATCGTATATTCTCGCGCGAAGATGGAGTACTTTGGATTAATTCTGTCATTGACTCTCCGAATTGATTGTCAATATTATCTGGAATTGATGAGGCCCGTTCGTCAAATACGGGTGCCACAGTGGAGATTCCACTGAGTGCTGATGATTTTAGCTCTTGAATTTCGTACAGTCGATTTGAGCCTAAAACAGTCATAATTTTCTTATTATCTTTGGTAAGATGACAATTGTGGTTGATGAATCGTGCTTCAATACCAGAGTCGTTCAGGCGCCAGACAGAGATCAGACAAACATTCCCAAAATCCCTTACTGTCAGGAAAGCCTCTACTGTATAATACATATATGGAGATTGCAAAATCATGGTGTTCTATGATTCTGGTCTGGCCTTTTAGCCGAGTGGTGATGCATCTATCTCGTGTATCATGTAGGATGGCAACCTTTAGCCTGACACCCACCTCTTGTCCCTTCTCTCTCCCACGCTGTCTACATACCGCTTGTGACACTTACAAACCATACATTATTGAGTTCGAGGATTTGGTGTTGAGTTTTGATTTTAATTGTTCCATATCCTTCGCATAGAACTTCTTTTCCATTCGCTACAGTGACATTGCGTGGGGAGTTCCATCTTTTTAACTGATTGAAATCTGAGTAGATGCCACTAAAGTGCTCGGTCGCACCAGAATCGATTATGGTATGGGAACTAGTTGAAGCAGAAAATGATCGGCTGGTCACACATGGCGATACAATAAGAGAGTAGGAGAAGATGGTGTTTTCATTTTCAGGAACAGACGATACTATGGCGGTATACCCCGTATTGGTATGTTGGTTTCTACCATTTTTTTCTTCCAAAGCTTGCCTTCGATGTCTTTTATAACTTTCACACTGAGCTTCGTAGTGCCCATGCTTGAGACACCACTTGCATTGGTTTTCGTCAAAATTGGTTCCATGCAACTGTCCTGCTTTTCCTCTAAATCTTCCCCTTGCCGACCCCCATTTTCTTCCATTGTCCCGATGGTCCTGGAAGTTCCTGCTCTTGTCGACCCTTCCACGTCCACGTCCACCTCTTCTTCTTCTTCCAGTTCCTCTTCCCCTTCCTGGCCCTCGAACGCCTCTGTTGTCTCGAGCCATGTTTACTTCGGCTGGAGGTTTGCTTGATTCGGTGGATTCGCATGATTTGAGATACATGATTGTATCATGCAAACTCAGGCTGTTTGCAAGCACATGCATCCTCTGAATTCGCCAGAAGTCGTCGTTTGGCAGTGCTTGAATCAGACACTGGCGTATCATTTCGTCAGACTGGGGTAGGATTGTCTGCTCTAGTTGAGCCTGAATTTTCTGAAGTTGATCAACTACTCTTTGAATTGATTGAGTTGACGGATCAAACTTGACTTGGTGAAGATCGTGGTGAAGGGAGCTAGCGAAATGAGGTGTTTGAGCAGGATTTGGCTCATTTAATTTGGCCCACAAGCCCTTCAAATCGTTGGCTGTAAAAAATCTTTTCGCCGTCTGCTTATGAGTTCTCCCGATAGACCCATTGATGATAATTTTGGCCTCTTGAAATTTAGCCTCATATTTTTCTATGGCCCTTACTGGACCAGTCGGGCATTCTTCCGTCCCGTCGATGATTCCCTCCAATCCAGCTAAAGACCAAATGAGTGAACAGTCTTCATGCCATTCAGGAAAAGTTTTGTATGAGAGAATCGTAATATCCCCATACTTCGTCTTAAATTTTGCATCCTCTCCTGAGGATTCTGTGGATCTAATAACTGACATTTTGTGAGCTCGACTTGATCAGGTCCAAAAAAAAAGAGATAATAACTGATGAACAAAAGAGTTGAGTACGTCGAGAGATGTGTGATGGTGAGTGAAAGCCAACCGGTCTCATAACCTGTTAAGCCAGGTGGAATAGATTGGGTAGAATAATATGAATAATTATGAGTATTTGGGTGAAAGTCTTATGTGTGTCCTACTATATACAAGCGATGACTATTACTAATACTTTAGTCATGAATGATCTTGACACATCTACGATGTGTAATTTGTCATGTGACAGATACCTTAGAACAGTGTCAGTTATGATTGCTTGGGGTTTGGTGTGGTGTTCGCTTAATTTCTGTATTTATATGCTTTCTTGTAGCAAGATTTTTTACCCTAGCTTTATTAAACCTTTCAAAGACGAGTTCTTACCTGCCCTACAATGGGATTCCTAACATAATTTTCTATAGTTATTGTTTGTGCCTGTGTGTTTTTGTTTGAATTATAAGCGTTTATCAGGCTTTTTATGTCGAGCTTGAAAGTAGATGATAAATTCTGTATGTACATTGGGACGCTAAGAATTCTGAATCGAGAAGGGGGACCATCGACTGGAGGAGGACGAGCGAACTTGCATTTAAGGATTAGTTAAATCCCACAGAAAAGGCAATCAATTCCTTTTCTCTCTGAGAAACACATCTAAGTATCAATTTCTCAAACAGAGTTGGGTTCGGAGGATATGATGAGATACTCCTATTTGTCCCAGGTCAAAATGAGGATCTAATCCTAGGCTAATGCTGGCTCGTTAGCCACGACGTCTCCCCTCGTCCTGCCAAGCAACAAGTGGTTATTCGCAGCCCGGCTCAGCTTTCCCTTATACAGTAGAACCCCTCTAAGCTAATAGTGGGTCCCGGTATAAATGTTGAAAAGATTCATTGTAACTTGGATTTTTATATTTGCAACACTTACCCTTACAGGTCATTTTGCGTGCAGGGGTAAGCATTACAAATATAAACGGTAAAATTTCTATGAATCTCTTCAGTCATTATACCGGGACCCACTATTAGCTAAGAGGGGTTCTACTATATCTCTCATTTTTACACAGTCCGTAGCTATTGTGACAGCTGGTAAGCTGAGTTATTCCTGTAGCCTATGTGGCGCATAGGCGTGCACGAACGTTACAGGGATAAAGGTGTGGCGCATGGGGCATGTGGTTAGGGGGTATGGTACGGTGAGGCAGGGAGGTCTCGCTTATCCTGGAACTTCCTGGAGCGTAAGAACCGGCTTAGATACGAAAGCAAACTAAGACGTAAAGACTCCTTGATACACCTGGGCTTCCTGTTTCAACGACTTTCTGATATACGAGGATTTGCAGGAACCTTCGATTATGTTAGGGTTAAGGCGAGTTCTTAGATTGTGGAGATATTGTATATGTGTACTTATTGAGTTACGAAATAGTTCACATGCGTATAGATTTGAATATTAATTACCTCTACTCATTTAGCTGCGCAGGGGCTCTTGTCTAAACTGTGACAGCTATTTAACCAATTGCATTATGTCTTCTTTGAGTTGTTCGAGTTGAGGCTTCTCACACCCTGATGTTTCAGTTAACAAGGAATCACTTTCATTTGAAGAGAATATTATCTTGTTCATAGTCTTGCATGTCATAACTGAAATCAGGGATACTGCAAATGATTGCCCTTGACTTCCAGCACTGATGGTACAAGTGGTCAGGTGCTGAATGGGCCTTCTAGAGACGGTAGGTTCAATTCCTACATGGCTTATTTTGGATACAACTATAGCTGCTCGTCGAATATGAGCACGGGAAGAGTGGCCAAGATTTTCCTGATGAGATTTTTCCGAGAGGGTTTCTCATTGGATTTTTCCTCAGCCCGTGGTCTTTTGGTCATGTGGGATACGTTCCTACCCACTCGACCCGATGTAACTAGCTGGCGCAAACGTAAGTCTTGGGAAAAGTCGGGCAACGGAGGAGTATTGCTGTAGCCTGAAGGATCATGTATTCTAGATATCTTTCATGCGTCCTATGCTCCTATGGAGCGGTGGCCTGGGCTACTTCGAACATTAACTAATACACACACGCACACAACACAGATATCTGATATGTTACGTTGTGCACTGGCATCACCCTGGATCAATGGTTATACACAACCCACTAATTTAAACACGATGATCGTTCGTGACGCATTAATACACCGTGTATACATCGTAAGACGACCTGCTCCGTCACGATCCTCTCCATCGACGGCTAGGGCTTCGAGCTTCATCGATCACTACCACATCACCTCTACCGATCAGAAAATATTGAGCTGTGTCTGTTAGTAGATTTGGATCACCTTTCAGTCAATCTCCTTGTTCTTGTCATCTGTGTTATATTGTCGGCGCGTCTTCCAAAGCTCCGTTTTTCTGCTCAAAGCATGATAACTCAAAAATTGCATTGTAGAGGATCGAAACTATCTCACCGAAATTATTATTTCATTGCAGATATGTGTATGGGTCCCCTTTCGATGTCCCTGCAAGCCATTCATTAGGTCTGATCACAAATTTATCATGTGGGTGTCACGGGCTGCGCCTTAGCTTTGCAAAGTGTACATATAACGATCATACTCGCCTCCGAAATTAATGCAGTCTACGCGAAGTTAAGAGGCCATCACTCAAACCTTAATTTCGAAAATAGGAATAGCATTTAATAGCCTGCTCATACTCTACCCCCAGGATAAGTTTTCTCCAGTGGATCCAATTTGAGGGGCGAAATCGGTTCCTTTAAGCCTAGTTAGGTAACATCTTTTCTGAGATCAGGTATTCAGACATTCAGACAGGGATTATTTGTATGGTGTTTTTGCCCGACAGAGGTTTTCACCACTGGCACTAGTTCACAAGCTTTACTCAAATTGGTAACAATTTTTGAATTTAATCGATTTCAGATAAACAAGTACATGCAAATTTACTTTACATAGCAGATTTAATATTTTACAGGCCCGCCTTGAGCAAGTATGACTGCCTCACATCTCGTGGGCATACTTCTGATAAGCTTCTCAAGCTTATCCGGCTTAGTCGCGTTATTCCATGCTTCTTTCACTAGTCTTCCAAGTTCATCGTAGGATCGCTGCCTTCCCCTTTCCAATCTCGGGTAATGGTACTGTATGTAATCTTTCATACTATCCCATACGTGCTCAATTGGAATCAGGTCGGGTGAATACGGAGGCCAGTCGATCGGAGTAATGAACCTCTCCCGGAACTCTTCGATTGTTCCCGCTGCGCTGTTTGAAGGAGCATTGTCCTGCATCACAGAAACCCATGGTCTCATGCTCACCATTCCATCAATCAGCGGTACAATTCTCTGAGAGTATGATTCTGAGGTAATAGACCCCCATTCCTTCTCCCAGAAAAGGCAAGGGCCTTCCTCTATCACTGCAAAACTTCCCCAAAACATCCAGCCAAGACTCTTTCTCACCTTTTCCACTTCGCAGGTGGCGTTGACTCCTTCACCTATCTTGAACTGAGAGTTAGATCGGTATTTTTTATTAGTTGAGGTACAAAGATACCAACCTTTCACGTTACCCATTCTCTCTTTTGTTGGCCGTCTGTGGCCCAGTTCTTATCAGTCCAAAGAATCGTCATCCAATCTTCAACAGTCCAGTCCTTGTAGGCTTCGGCCCACTCCCGAAGCTTCCTTTTAACCACTTCAGAAAGGGAAGGCCCTTTCAGCGCTGGATGACGTCCGTAACCCCCTTTTTTTTAGCTCGTTTTGAATAGCCCTTTCACTCACTCCAAAATCCCGAAAGGGACCATGGGCAAGTTCAAACCATGACATTCGACGACCTTCAGAGGATGACGTTATGAAAGCCTCAGTCCGGACAAAGTCAGAAGAGGACAGTGTTGGGGGCCGACCTGCAGCTTTCTTGGGTTCAATGTACAGAGTACAAAGGGTGTATCTGACCTGGTTTCGAGTTATATCGAGTTGTTTTGCAATATTTGTCTGATTCATTCCCGAATCGTGGAGAGTTTTGATCTAGACGTGTTACCTCAGATATTTATTTACCATGAAAATTTGGCTTACCTGGAGACGCTGATCTCTGTTTAATCGATTGGCGTTGTATGTGTGAGCTGCTAGTTGTACTTGGCTCATCTTTTAAAGAATAATTGGCCTATGAAATATGCGAAATGTTAAGAGTAACGATTTATTGATCCTCTTAGATGAAAATACTGATGATGATGATGATGATTCTGTAGACAGTAACAACACCGATGTCTATTGAATTGCGTAGATGAGGAAGGGGGAGAAAGAGATCAAAGCAGCAGTCCAGTAAAAAGCCTGATCACTCAGGCCAACATTTTCAATTTCTTTTGGTGTGAAGACTAGCAGGGATTATATAAGACTAGTAGGGATAATATTCATAAGCGAGGTATTAGTGCATGCTGAAAACTTACTCTGGGGGTAGAGCAAACAAGATATTTCCTTTGAGAAAAATAGGCAGTGTTTCGGTCGCTACCCGCTATTCAATTTTTTTGAGTGATTCGTCTTTCATGGTGGGTGGGAGCTTATAAACTACCCGTAGAGCTTTCTGCGATGAAAGAGTTGATAACTCGGAATTATATGATGGTATCCGCACCAACAGTTCAAAAGAATCTAATGCTAAAATCGCCGTTTTCTCGGAATCGAGAGAGATCACAACCTATTCACTTATTTTCTTGAGTGCATCGGTGTTGTCAGTCGAATTTTCTGTTGAAAGTTTTAAGTCGGGATATCCGTATCCATAGTGCTACCGAATACTAAACGACATCATTCTTCCATGTTGAAGCATTTAGCTCAGTGTAGTTACTAGCTGTCGAAGCTAATAATTCTGACCAGGAGATTGTTTTGTACATTCACGTATTTGCGTAAGGCAAACATTGTCTCAAGGTGTTGGTGTTTTGGTTTTTCGTGAAGCGATTAATTTTTTTTTAAAAATCATATTGTACTCAGCCTCACGGCTATGATAAGCGATCAACGTTTAAAGGAGTTTGGTTTGATCTGGTGTTATTTGTTGATGGGTATCAAGATTTTGGAGGAGTTAATAAGAGTTTCGCGGCTACGTGTACGCACGGATATCCCGGCGTTAATTCAAATAGTTGGTCTCGCTTGTCATTTAATTAATAATAGGAGAGCTAACCGAACCTGCTCGGTACAACTTGTATATGATATCTAGGAAGAAGACTAGATCAGGGAGAGTGGTGGAGAGATTTTGCTGTAGAATTAATATTTTTTTACATCTTACTTTTACGCTTTTAGTATTACCGAAAATCCGTTTGGATTCCAACACTAGCCTTATCTCTTAAAGGAAAGTTTCCAAAATTTCTAGGTTGCCTCTTAAGCTTCGCCATCTTATGGTCCCAAACCAAGCGAAATAGTGGTGCGAAATATATTCCAAGATTCAGGCTGACCAGGTAACTGATGTTTTGAATATGGAATTTACCTTAGCTGCCCGGATTCCGCCAGGAAGACTTGGTTGGACTGTTGACTGATACACAGTCAAACTTGTCCACTCATTTATTACGGAATCGAGCAGGTAGAGACATGAAGACTTACAGGGATTCCTGTTTACATATTATGTCATAAACACACCTAAAATCGATCTACATACAACAATTCTATTGCCGAGTTTACAACCAAGATGAAATGAAAACAGATAGAAATGGCAGTGCAAAAACCCCTCAATTTTCAGAAACGAGTTTGCTAAACGTACCATGTCTCATGAGAAAATGAAAAACTCAGTGCTTGGCAAGTATTTTGATAAACAGGCTCAAAATATATAATCATTAGAAACATGTGAAGACAATAGATCATCGCAGAAGCATTAGAGCGGTGATCAAATATTCCCAACACATTTGATCTTGGGTATTGACTACCTCTCAGTTAGAGGTGTATTAGAAATAATATACGACCAGGCCAAGTTTCCATCAACAAAAAGTCTGAAGTTGAGATCTTGGCCTCTTGGAGTTTTTTGGATGTTGATCAATCCAATTTTAGAATTACCTTTTGGAATATACCTTTATAAATTAGCAGAAGTTTTGAGGTTAGAGTAGAGGGACAAAAGTTACTTAACCTCGACGTCTTCATTATCCGTCTGCTTATATGTTGGTATCGGCACATAAAATTGGCTCAACGGGCTGACCGAGAATTCATGAACTGTAGCGTCAGTTGACCATTTTCCATTCTTCGGAGGGGGAAATGCTGTGGCGGCGAATTCATGCCGGTCACCGCTTAAAATAATTATGCTAACGTCACTTTTTAGACTCACGTCCCACATTGCTTCTAAAATTTTCCGCCGCTCGTGAAGGAAGCCAGCCCATGTATCTAGCCCATTAACTTGCCAGTTTTTAGTGAAGGGGACAGACGAGATGACAAATTTCCATTTGACTCCCTCTGGTTCAGGCTTTCGTAAGAAAGCGAGTAAGTCCGATAGCTGATTCAGGCCCAGCATAGTTTTTTCTGTGGAACTTACTGGTAATACGGTGGATAAATTACGGTATGTTCGACAGTCAAGAAGAAAAAATGAGGCAGGTCCCTGTGTAAATCGGAAATATGTGGCCTGATGCCGGGAAGGAACATTCGTACTCAGCCGTGTTACACCGGGAGGATTGATAGCTGTTTGATAATGATGCCAGGGATCTACGGCTGCATCATAAACGCCAGTTGTGTGACGATCCCAGTCATTTGCAATTTCATGATCGTCTAAAACGTGTATCCAACTCAAGTTTTGTCCGACAAGTGGCCAATCAGGTGATGCATAGACTTGTCGATATTCCCGACGATAGTCCTCTACTGTCGTACCAAAACGTTTTGGCACGTCTATGTAAATAAAATCACCAAGGAAAAGCATAAACTGAATCCTTGGGAAATTTTTTAAGATCCGAGACATGTACTTGAAGCCTGAAATAGATAGAGAATGGTCAAACGGATTATATGGAAATCGAGCTTTGAGACAACTGGATGTTAGGAAGTTAAAGTCTCCATGTTGAGTCAACTGTCCTTCCTGAGGGGGTACTGTAAAAAATCCGGTATGGTTATTAGAGGTCGTCCATTGATATTCCTCTTCAGGGACGTTTGGTAATGGAATAGTTACAGTACCAGTATAGTCTGTCTCATTTCCTAAAGATGTGATGATTCCTGCAGCTTGCCACGACGAAGTTTGATTTGGTGAGGATGAAGTCGTCGAGCGGAAAGACACGTATATAGGCAGACGCGACGCGTTCGTTTCTCGAACGATTAATCGTGCCTCCGTCGGTGAAACGTATCCTATTCGGGCGAAGCTCAGGTCCTCTGCTGGATGGAGTAACCTCGCTCGGTACACCAGATCCGTCACCCCCAAGACAAGAACAAGGTTTACTAAAAATGTTGCTAAAGAAGTTAAAGATGAGTTGGAAGTTGGAAGACCAGTCACGGCAGACAGCCATGGGTTTATTTGTTTTTTTACGATAACTGTCTTCTGTTTCTCAAATGATATTCGTGATTGTTTCAAGTTTTTGTCAAGATTATTTGGTGATTCCTTCTCCTCAACATTTTCGGCACTTACTGGGGAAGTACTCAAGGGGGAGGCGTACTGGAAGTTGCGATAGCTTTTCACAAATGACGGAATATAAATAACAAATAAAGTATAGATTATGGGGGGAAAGTGCTAGAAATGTTTGTCAGTTGGTATGTACAATCTTAAGGTGCGACATACATGACCTGGGATCCACCGAAGGAAGATGTACGAAAGTATTCGCAAGACAATGGAGCTTCCAGCGGTGATATACATGTATGGGCCATCTACGAATGTGGCCATAATTTTAGTGAGTAGTGAGAAAGTGATCTATCCTGTGATTGTCTACTTGTAAGGTATTGATATAGAAATAATTATCACGTGAATGGTGACCGATGCCAAAATATAGCTTCGTTGAACACCTTCAGTAGTTACACTAAATGTAATCCATTTATCGTCGATTGATTTCATTGAAACTTTAAGTCTACCACCCTAGATTCCGCTACCCCTCACCCACGTGAAACCATAATTTCAATTCACAATAACTCCCCACACATACTTACTACAGTAGAACCCCTCTTAGCTAATATTGGGTCCCGGTATAATTACTGAAGAGATTCATAGAAATTTTACCGTTTATATTTGCAATACTAACCCCTGCACGCAAAATGACCTGTAAGGGTAAGTGTTGCAAATATAATAGTGTAAGTTACAATGAATCTTTTCAACATTTATACTGGGACCCACTATTAGCTATGAGAGGTTCTACTGTATTATGAGATCTTCAGAGATCCTAATTCACATTGTATTGGGCGGTTAAAAAACCGGAAAATAAAGCAATTTTAATGAAGCTGCGAGGGCATAAGATTTGCCCAGAACGACTCTTAGAGAAAGACATAACGGTGGAGTTTCTGATACAGTTATGAGTGGCGAAGTAGTATTATAGTACTAACGTGCAAGGAGAATGTATGATTCGATGAATATGAAGGTAATGATGAATGAGTATGAAGATGAAGATATGTATTATTTTTTAACTTGTCTAACTTTCCATGTAGGTAATACACTTTCCTTATATACACAAGTCGTTGTTACCCTACTGCCCGGATCCTATACTTGCGCCTAGGGGGACGAAGACGGCGTTTCTACCTGTACGTGGTGTCTCCTACGAACCTGGAGTTTATCTTCAGAGCCAACAGAAACACGCATTACTTGGTCACGGAGGAAAAGTCAACCAAACGAGTTTCCGGGGCGTACCCAGCTCCCGTTATGGTGGTGATGGATCAGACTAAGTTGGCCCTTTTTACCAAGATGAATTCTCACTGTTTACAGATATTCTGGCATTATACTGTCTCCTGAGGAAAGAGCACCGCTACCTGAGCGCTGGTGGTGTCGGTATAAGGAGGATATCTGGACTATGGGATATTAGGGAGATACAGATGGGGATATGCACCTCGTGTGGCTCTGGTGTCAAGGTCTCGCCTGGCTGGAGTTGCAGGTTTTTTGAGACTTTTTCCCGCGTACCGGTTTCCATGGCTGCTCTTTTTCAATTTTTTTTAGCAGAAGGTTCCGTAGAAAAGGTGGTTGAATTATTCGGGTAATTACTGAGCTAAATGGCTACCCGTCATGGGTCAATGTATCAATGATCTTAGGTTCGAGGTAAAAGGGGATAGGAGCACTGTAAAAGGTGTGGCCTGGGTCAGAGAGGAGCCCTAGTGTTATAATAGTCTTAGACTCTACATAGCACGAATAAACAAAACTACTACTACTATACTTGCGCCTAGTATCTACCAAGCACCGAGTTGAGTCTACTGATATCTATTTACAGAGTTGGAGACTACTTCTCGTATTATTTTCATACAGGGTCTCCTTTTTGTCAAAGATATGAGCACAAAGAAGATATAAATATCGTAATAGTTATGCTGGGAAAGTATGTAATGTATGTAAAACTACAAAAAGGATAATCATAATATTGTGTGTGTGCATCCTATCTTATACTATACGTGAGCGAGCTGCTAACTAAACAAGCGAGTGAGTCATGTGATCTTGACACTTTTGTCTTACGACTCATATCACCTGACTCGGTATCCTCGGCACATACGACACAGGGTATCCGTACATGCAAGTGCCTATTCTTGTTGCTTTACACCTACACTGCACAAATCCAATGTCGCTATACACAGCAGTTTCCCACGTATTAAGTACGGAAATCCAATAAAATTTGAGTAACGAGCAGGAGAATTTTTTGGTGCAGTGGATAATGGATCTGGATCAGGCAGGACATGCCCCCTCATTCGCTAGCGTTAAAGCAATGACCTCCGTAATTCGATGTGGAAATTCTACAGATGCTTTACCTGGAAAGAATTGGATGACCAGGTTCAAAAAACGACATTCTAGTATCAAATCAAAGATCGGGATGAAGCCAGAGAGACAGAGAGCAAGTTCTGTGACTGAAGAGAGAATTTTAGAATGGTTTCACCGACTAAAAACCGTGATTGACAAACATTCAATCAAGTCGGATTATATGTGGAATGCTGATAAGTATGGTTTCGCTTTAGGCAGTAGATCTAATGGTAAAGCTGTTGCATCTTCATCTTCAAGAACTACTCTGGTCAAGTAGCCTGGAAATAGGGAGTGGGTGACAGTTCTAGAGGGAATATCAGCCGCTGGACAGAGGATGAAACCTCTTGTCATATTCAAGGGGAAAAATGTCAGTTCTGGCTGGTTTCCGGCCACATCTACTCCAAATTGGGCTTATTGCTCTTCTCTAAATGCTTGGACGTCGAATGATATAGCACTCAAGTGGCTAGAGCAGGCTTTCATCCCATCAACGCTAACTGAAGGATGTCGACTACTCTTACTAGATAGGCATAAATCTTATGCCACACACGAGTTCATGTGGAAATGTTACACCAATAAGATTGTAATATTCTACTTGATATACCATTCAAGTCATATACTTCAGCCACTTGATTTGGCGTTTTTCTCATTGGTCAAAGCCAAGTATAGAGCAAAAATCGCTGAGCTCAGCAGATTTGACGATGCTAGCGATATAAAGAAGCAAACATTTATCAAACTAAACTCTAACGCTAGCTACGAAAGTCCAGATAGTGCTCGTATAAAAAATGGATGGATGGCTGCAGGAATTCAGCCCTGGAATCCCGTTAAAGCAGCTCAATCCCGATTTGTCCTTAAGACGCCAAGTTCTGTACAAATTCAACCCCCGATAACCCAAAAACAGAAAGCGCCGACTATCAGAAACGGAACTTAAAACCATGCCATGTATCCCACGCCAATTTCGTGAACTTTTTAGAAGCGCTCAGAATGGTGGGAGCTCTTCGCGTACACGGTGCTCACTGTTCCAAAAAGCTTACAAGGGAATTGATAAGATCTCGTTTCAACTTCAACTTGAGAAGGAGACAAATGATTCCAAAGATATACAGCTTGAGCAGCTGAAGCGAAAGGGCCATAGAGGAGTAATAATTGATGCAAATCAGACATTTGCGAGACTAGAACAGGTTCACCTGGCGAAAGAGGCAGAATCTGCACGTGATGCTGCAGAAAGGGCCAGAATTGCTCATTTTGAAGCCAATCCTTCTGTAGCAAGTAGTGTAGGTTCCTCTATACAGGACCATTATTTTGAATTTTCATTAGGTCCATCTGTTAGATAATTATCGTAAATTTGATAATGTGGTCCCACGTGGGGAAGGGTGGCGGAATCTAGGGTGGTAGGCTTAGATATCTATACAACTACAGTGTCTCAGCCCTAAAGATTGTTAGTGGTAGACGTTAGTTCTGTATGTTAAGACAAGTATCTGCAAGGTGTAGAGACACAAAACCAACATCAGCCACTAACAATCTTCAGGGCTGAGACACTATATATACAACGTCTTAATAGAGCTAGTATTAATCTTGAGCTTCGCAACTTTTCTCATCCATCGGCAAGTTGCTAGGGCCTGTTGTAATTCCATTGTTTAGTAACATGGTTGATAATAGTACATACTCGCTTAACTAGAGTTAGAACTAGTGTTGAACTTTATTTATAATTGTCAGATACCTAGGTGTCTGATCCCTCGTGTTCGCAGTTCGGAGTATCGGAGTATCGAAGTATCGGAGTATTGGAGTTTCGGGGTTTTTTCGCGTGTTCAGATACGGTCAGACGTTATTCTATATCGGGTCACTATTTATCTCATTCGTATTTATTTCGAGATACGATGGCGAATATTTGACATTTTCACTACAGGTAGCTCATCTCAAATTGTATATATCATAGTTCTATCTTGTACCCTAGAGTCTCCACGCTTTGTTTTTCGTCATTTATTAGACCTTCAGAATTTACTCTTTAGCTTCTCAAATTACCCTTCAGACCTTAGACCTCCAGACCTTAGACCTCCAGACCTTAGACCTCCAGACCTTAGACCTCCAGACCTTAGACCTCCAGACCTTAGACCTCCAGACCTTAGAATCCTCGAGCCTTAGCCAGATTCTGTCGAGTCACGCAAAGCCCGCTATCGTGACAATAATAGAGTTTCCCCAACATTCGGTTAAGCGGATAGGGGAATATATTGGAAGAGCATAAAACAACACCGGATTAATTGAAGTGAGAATATTGTATCCATTGTAGTGATATGACTTCAGAGTAGAACCTTCTCGCAGAATAGTAGAGGACGGCTAGGGGCTCCGGAAAGATGTAAATAATGAGGCAGTAGAAATCTGTATGATTATTGAGCAGTTCCTTGTCTATATTCAATCAATAGAGAGATATGATTGAGATACTTCTATACTTTTTGATTACAGTCGAATCTGGGCTTGGCGATACTGGGCTTGGCAATAATCTCGCTCTTATGATACTCAATCTTGGTCCCGATACTTCTGCCACTAAAAATACCTTGCAACCTGGGACCTCTGAATATCGACATACTTTTGTTGTGCTTGGCACTAACAGAAATGATGGGCAAGAAGGACGCATAAGCGGGCGTGTAAGCGGGCGGATGAGCAGAGAGATGTTCGTGCCGCTGCACAGAGGTCACGGAAGAGACGGAGGACCAGCAATCCGGATGGAGCACGTGGCATAGTTAGACGAGAGGCAGCACACATAGTTCTCGGTGATTGTCATGTTTGTCCTATCCATGCACAGACCATATCGGAGTATAAATATGCCTGGGATTCCCATGTAGTAGAGAATATATAGACATCATCCAGTGACAACATGATACTACATTCAATCCACATATAACCCGATCACTCTAATTCTAGTATCAATCTTAGCTCCTCTAACCAGTCTACGTTCCCTTATCATACACCTAGTAAAACAACTTTTCCCACAATATTGCCAAGCCGAGATCAATTTCAGCGTCAATATGGCGAAAAGACAATTCGCAACGACAAAAGGCACCGATTACGAGCTTACTATCATCATCAAACTCTGCGATCTACACACAAAGCATGCATTGAGTGGTTTCAACACGAGTATGGGATGACGATTAGCTAACCTACTATCTCCGACACAATCCCCCACTATGTAGGCTGCAGTGTAGTCTGCTCAAAGGACTTTAGAATTCAGGGAAAGCTCAGGAGATATTAATACAAAGCTGATGAGATAGCAACAAAATTTATTGGGACAACTCAAACAGTTATCTCTTCAATCTGCGCAGCAGTCTACTATGGATAATTGGTTCTCATAGCAAATCAGGCAGGAAATTTATGTAACTCCACTTTATCCTTACATAAGCCGACTTCAACTTAGCAATAACCTCTTACTTATAACATGCACATGATGATGATTTGATTTGATGTTTTTAACGTGACCGGGCACAAGCCCTGCACCTAGGAGGCATGGCACGGGTCGTTAAGTTCTATGTATTTAGACTCTTAACTACCGACATGACCAGCTCTAAAGAAGCCAGATAAAATACAGAAGAACAAAGGAAAACAAAGAAATATCATCTAAGACTCCAGTACCCTGCACTATGCCTTACTCCTGCGCCAGAGACAAACCCAGACAAAGGAAAGTTACAGCGGAACACAGCACCCCTGTTTAAGACTCATCCCGACTGTAGCAGTGTGTTACAGTTAAAAAGCGCCAGAAAATCTGCCATCCTCCTTGTCCTATCATATCCCTTATCATAGGTCGTGGTTCCTGTGTTTCCGTCCTCCATTTTTGGATTGCCGGGCGACACTCTGCGAAATGCCACGGTCGTTTCTCTCGACCACATTTGCATAACATTTCCTCATCTTGATGTTTAAAACGTCTATGATAACTAGCGAAGTCCCCGTGCCCGGTCCTTGCCGCGATAAGGCGGTGATACGCCCATCTGGGGAGAGCTAACTCGGGTGGCCGTTTACGTCGCATAAGTAAGTCCAGATCATCGTATCTGAAAGGTCTATTTTTATGCCACCATTTTTCCACCATTTCCTGTGTGATCGTGGCGACTTTTCGTTTGAGAGCTGCAAAAGTTAAGACGTGTTGAATTTCGCCCGGGCTATGATGACTGGGGCTTGCTGCAAGTGCTGCTTTTGCTAACTCGTCGGACTTGTGGCTCCCTTGAATACCACTGTGTCCTGGAATCCATCGAACTTCTACTCCTGATAAACTCTTGCCCAATTCCGAAAATCTTTTCACGTTCGACTGAGAAGATGTTGTTCTGCCGCTAATTAGGGCTCTCACTGCTTCCTGGTTGTCAAGAAGCACCTTGATTCCTGTATTTGCACCAATTTCTGACGCTGCCTCTAAGCCTCTTAGAGCCCCGGCTATTTCTGCGTCGTAAATTTCTGCTCCTGGGAGGAGATTTCCACCAGTTGCTATCAATTCTCCATCTTTGTATACGGCGAAACCGTAAGCCGAATGCCCTGGACCTGTCGATGAGCCATCGGAGTAAACAATTAAGGTTCCTGTGGGAAGATCTTTGAGCCAAGATTTGATTTCATCTGCCATATCTTTCTTGCTGCTACCCTCCCGAACGTTCACTTTCACGTTGGACGGTCGGTAGAGCAATCCAGGTCCTTCAGACGCTGGTAAACTGAGGTAGCTATTCTGAAGGCGCGTTAGATATCGCTCGGGGACTTTGAAGACGCGTTGTTTTTTACTCTCGCGTAAATTAAGACGGTTAATAGCCTCTTTAGGTGTCTCTACTGCCCTTGTCGCCAGAGGATGACGGCCATCAAATCGGCGGACCCTGGCTGCACTTTGTAGCTGCCTTTGTTGTAGCAGTATTTCCGCAGGTAGGATCCCTGATTCTCGGTGGAGGACCAAACTTGGTGTTGTGCGCCAAACAGGGAGAGCCGCTCGGATTGCCGTAAGAATTGTCCTATCTAGTAGCTTGAGATGCCAACCGACACCTGTACCTACATTCTTGTCTTTTTGCGTTGTGACCCGGGTAAGGCCTGGCCACCAGGCCTTGGCGCCGTAAGTTGCTGTACTCACCACACATGCGTTCACCGCGCGGATTAAAGGCCCGGGAGCGGCACCCCGCTGCACAGTGTTAATCGCGCGCAGGGACTGTGATATCCTTTGCGCCTTGCTACACCACTCCTGGACATGCTGCCGAAAGATTAGTTGAGAGTCAAGCCAAATACCAAGCCATCGAATGTGCGGAGAGGGTGTGATATGCTGATCTCCAATCCTTACTGAGAGATCCGATGCGTCTAGTTTCTTCTTGGGTCCCCCTCCAATAACAAGAAGTTCGGACTTAGAAGGGTCGAATCCAATCATATGTGCTGAGGCAAGTTCGATGAGTTTATCGACTTCCTCCTGAGCTGCAGCGACTGCTTCACGGGGATTATTACCGATTCTGACTATGGCAATGTCGTCCGCATATCCAAATCTGGATTTTGGTGTGCCGTCTCGTATGAGAGTTGAGATGTATAACATGAAAAGTAAAGGAGAAAGTGGTGAGCCTTGTGAGACTCCACACTCGAACAGTTTCTCATCTGTGACTCCGTCTTTATATCTCACACGCACCCTTCGCTGTGTCAAAAAAGAGTCTACCCAGCGGCAAAGTGATAATGGCCAGCCCTGTTCTCGCATCCGTCTGAGAAGCCGTTTATGTAACACCGCATCGAAAGCTCCCTGAACATCAAGGGTAACCATAGCTGTGACTTTGTTGCTTCTCATGGCAGCTTCGGCGTCATGTATAACGCACGAGACTAAGTCGACTGCAGAGCGTCCTGGTAGTGCACCAAACAATTGTGAGGGTACAGCTTCGTGTTTAATTGCCAACCAGGACATCCGCTTGGCAACCAATCGTTCTAATCATTTACTAAGACTAGAGAGTAGTGATATGGGCCGCCATCCTTTTGGGCTGGATAGATCACGTCCTGGTTTTGGTAGTAGAACAACTTCAGCTACCTTGAAGGGAATCGGGAAGTATTCTAGCTTCAAACATGCCTGATATAGATCCTTAACATACAGTCCTATCGTGCCCCAGCATGCCTTAAGTAGTTGTACAGTAATTTTATCGTTCCCCGGAGCAGTCTCTTTAATTCCAATGGTCGCCGCTGTGACGTCTTCCAGTGATACTTCTTCATCCCAAGGAATATGCTCTGGTTGGCCATCTTCCCACGTGGCTATGTCATTTCTATCGTTAAATCTTGCTAGAAGGGAGTCCCGGAGCGCAATTGTCCTTTGAAGTGGATCTGAGAGCCACTGAGTTGGTGAGACTTGTAAAGGAGAAGGCTCTGTCGTAGGTCTGGGCCTCGCCCATCGCATTAGCTTGAAGACTTGTGCTTCTGTCTCCGTTGCTTCGACTTGTTTTTTCCAGTGCTCGCGTTTTGCTGATTTAACAGCGGCTCTGAAAGCTTTGCGCGTCACTTCTGTGTTTCCTGCTGAATTTTTGGCCCTCCGGAAGTCGATCTGCCTTAACTTGCACTCCTGGTTCCACCAAGGTGCTGTTTTACCTCTGCCCACAGCAGGGACTCGTCCAACAACCTTGACCGCGTCTTGTAGAGCTTGCATTAAGCCTTTTATGTAGCTCTCGATCTCGATTGGGCTATTCAGGGGGCCAGGCCTAGACCATTGCTTCACGCATCGAGCAAACTCATCTAAATCTGAGTCTTTTACGCGAATTTGTCTCGTAATCCCAGATAGGTCCGAGTTTCCAGGGGTATTAACTGATCCTTCGATGGTAGAATGATCAGACGTACAGTGGAATCGTGTTGATACAGCTGCAAAGGCTGTTGTGTTACTCCAGGTGAGGTCCAACACATTTCCTTCCCGGTGAGTGCTTTGTCCGATGATACTTGCCAATTGCATGTTGTGCGCTAATGCCCACTCCATGATAAGGTCACCGTTTCCATATTGTCGTTCCACTAGTGACTGCCAGTGTTGTGAGACGGAGTTGAAGTCACCCTCGACTACTGAAGGACCTTCTGGCTGCCACCTCAATAGCGGCTCCAAAGATCCACTGGGTCCCGGGGCACGATAGACGTTAACAAAAGTCAGTCCAGCTACCTGCATGAAACAGTAATCAGTTGTCTGGCCTGATGAGGAAGGAAAAGTTTGAGCCGCGTGGAGTCCTCTTCGTACAAAAGTGACAGCACGTGGGCGCGTTTTCGGCTCCGTGGTCCCGGAGGGGATAAAACTATTGAAACCAGGATGGCTTCTGGTGGTGTACTCTCCGTCTTTTAGCATTGTCCAAGGCTCTTGTACCATGACTATATGAACTTCTGCATCCCAAGCTTGTTGCAGTGCAATGTCCATGTTTGGTCCACCCTTTCCCACGTTCACTTGGTGAAATAGAAGGGCGTTGTATTTCTGGTTAAAATGGCTAGAGTTAGGTGTCCGACTCATTGGTCCTGCATTTTTTCTTCCGGGACATTGATGACCTCAGGGGCTTTCCCTTTCTTTTCCAACTCTGTTAGGGCGGCCTTAAAATCTCGGTGCCCTCGCTCTCTGATTATTCTCAACTCTGCTGGCGTGGGAGGCGTTAATTGTCCATTTTGACGTCTGGGTCGGGCCATACAGTCGGGGTTAGTTGACTCGTGAGGTCCTGCACAATTAGTGCATTTAGGTATGGAGACTATACATTCTGTCTTCTCATGTGCACCAGAACATCGTTCACAGCGCTGTCCTTTGACGCAGGCTCGAGTTGAGTGGAAGCCCCAGCAGCGTTGGCATTGCTCGATATGGCGTCGACGTGAGAATGGTATGGCTGGACCACTCTCATCAAAAAGTCTGAATTTGAGATTTGCAGGTACTTGCTTGAAATGAATGATCCAGCTTGTGAAGTATTGGCCAAGTTCCACTTTGTTTGGGCGGACCTGCACTGGTGTGACGCCACAGACTGACTGGCATTCGGCTTTCACCATTTCGTTCGTGATCAAAATTCTACTGTCTAGTGTGTTGATGTAGAGTGGTACGTGAGGTACTATAATCGAGGTCCATTCTGACGCTGGCTCGATTGTGGCATTGTCTTTCTCAACGGATGACCCTACTCTCAGGATTGAATCCCTTATTGCATCTGACGCACGTTCAATTGCGAGTCCTGACCTGACTTGTGACATGGCCAAAATTGCTGAGGGTGCAACTCCAGCTCGCTCAGTGAGTAACTTTTTGATGGTGACTAGTGACAGTTTGCGCCACTCGTGTTCTTGTCCAATTCGAAGAAAAAGGCGTCTGTCTTCTTTTGGAGATTCTGGTACTGCCGAGTTGGCGTGAGGGGCAGGTTTTCGTGACGCTGGAGCTGGTGCTGCAGGGGGGTTGGGAAGCCTGGCAGCTTTCCTGGCTACTGTAGCCCAAGGAGTTTCAGTCTCCTTTGGTTTTTCCGGGAGAGCAAGATTAGTGTCATAAGCAGTATGTAGACAGCGTGGAGAGAGAGAGGTCAAGAGGTGGGTGTCAAGCTAAAGGTTGCCATCCTACATGATACACGAGATAGATGCATCACCACTCGGCTAAAAGGCCAGACCAGAATCATAGAACACTATGACCTGGAAATCTCCATATATATATTATACAGTAAAGGCTTTCCTGACAATTAGGCTTCTCGACCGGTTTTCTCACCCTAGAAATAGCTGTTGTTATCGTGTTCATTCTAGGATTTAGATTCTTACAGGGTGAATCGGATGCTTGAGCATTACCAATCGCAAACGCAGTCACGATTGGAGCGATCTTTTCGATGAATGGCGCCAGTAGTAGTGCATCTTCAGTTCCTGCCTTGGTTTTAGCCCAGGCGTCGATGTTTTGCAGAAATCCTTGAGCCAGGCCCATTCTCTGCTTTCTCTGGCGTTCAGCTTGTTCAATTGCAGCGGCAATAACCTGAAGGCTTGGATGTAGATTGTCGCTTGGAGCGACAGGCGACGATGATGACGGCGCGCTGGAAGAGCCCATTGCACCAATCGGAGGGCTTGTATTCGGAGACACAGAGGGAGGGGGTGGGCACTTGTGCGAGTTGAAGTGGTCAGGATGAAAGTTAGTGTATGCTGACGCGTAGGAGTCATTATGATCCATTGTGGCGTCCTCCTCGGTCATAGAGTTGCAGAGCGTCCACATAGGGTACATCAGTGATCGTGTGGGGGGGATGATGGTAAATGTAGATGTTGGATCCATATGATGATGATGATATTATTTAACGTCTGGGGTGATGAGTCAAGTGCCCCAGGACACGTGATATCTATCCCTGCAGGGATATAGGACCCTAGGGCCAGAGCCCTAGAGTATTTGACGACAGTCTAATTATACGGCTATGCAGCGTTATCTGAAACTGCGCACAGAGAATATCGTGGGCTCTAAGCAGTGGCATACATGAGTCTTCCCCTTACTCGCGACTGGTGATCACTCAGTCCTTCTCCCCCGCTCCACCTTGCACTTCCAGGAGCCCCCGATCAAATATAACTTTACAATTCCCCCTAACGGGGACATATTTGCTCAAAAAATTGAGCCTGGCTCAGCCAGTTTGTTAATGTGACAGCCCCTTCTGGCGTGCCTAGTAGCTTGGGCAGAAGTTCGTTGATTAGCCCCTCAGGTCGGCCAGACCGACGTCTCAGAATTCTGCAAAAGAAGAAATGTCTCGGGGTTTTCAATGACCCACATTTACAGTGTAGGTTTGCGCCTTGATGTTTAAAGCGAATATGATATGCTGAGAAATCACCGTGTCCAGTTCTAGCAGCAATTAAACAACCCAGGGCTCTCCTATTAAGAGAGAGCTCCATGGGAATGCGTGGAGCGATTTTTATTTCAAGCTCGGAGTATGACTGGGAAATATTCTTGTCCCACCATTTTCCCCGCGTCAGTTTATTCTGATCTGAAATCCAGCGAGAGAGGGATGCATTTGATAGCTTCGAGATGAGGTTTGGGAAAGGCATTGTAGCGCCTTTTTTGGCTTCTTTATCTATCATTTCGTTTCCTTCTATTCCTGCATGTCCAGGGACCCATCAAACACGGATTTCCCCCATACTTGTGTGTGGTAGCCTCGTCCGTTTTTTCCATGTCCTATTGACCTCCAGGGCATCTTGGAAGACGGATTGAGAAGAAGAGCTGATAGTTTTGGTCAAAAATTTCCTTGCCACGTCAATATTATCAATAAATATCCAGAGGTTGGTGGCAAATCGGGCTGTCGGAAGAGCAGTGGCTACTCGAATTCCTTCAAGAGCCGCGTAAACTTCGGCATCTAGAGTCTCTTTTTGTTTTCCGAGAGAAAAGGCTTTAGTATAAATCTGTTGACCAAGCTGCATAATGACAAAGCCACCTCCTGTACTGCCATCTGCTAGTTTCGACCCATCCGAACATACTGTTAGGTCACTGGTCGGAACGGTCCTCAGGAGTTCTCGAAAGGAATCTACTGCCGTCTCTGTTCTGGTAGACGCACCGATACGTTGGAGTGAATCCTGCAACGGCTCTTCGATTTCCCATGGGGGGTTAACTAGGGGATTAAAGGTTTCTGATAGTGGGATATCTTTGCAAGAACGCGCTAATCGGGTTAAGGCAGGTGTACGGAGAGCTCTCTGGGCGCGTACGTAGAGAGGGTGACGGGGATCAAGTCTTCGTGTACGGATAGCTGCTCTCTTAACTATGTTATCGAGCGCAAGTTCCGCTGGTGCAAGGCCAGCTTCACGTAAGAGGGCGTTACTTGGGGTGGTTCGATAAACTGGTAAGATGACACGGGCGGCGCTGTTGTGCACCTTTTCTAACATCTTTAAGTGTATGCCTACTCTGTTACTCACTATGTTGCATCCCTTGATTCGAGTTTTACCTGGCCACCAGCTCTGCGCTCCAAAGTGGGCGATTGGTAGAACGCAGGCCGTAACTGCTTGACGAGAGAGCCTTGGTATGACCCCTCGGTTAGTATTTCCAAGACGGCGGAGTGCGCTAGCAACTTTGCAGGCTTTAGCGGTTTGTATTCGCGCATGGTATTTGAAGGAGAGTTTTCTGTCAAAATGCACCCCCAGCCACTTCAGGTATGGTTTCTGTCTATCCTTAGAAATAGTGGAGAAGCTGGTCACTACATCAGGATGGACGTCTTTATCCTTGTGCCTCCTAGAGAAATGTAGGAGTCCCGACTTCCCAGGATCAAATGTGACTCCTTCTTCGGTGCCCCAAGCAAGAGCTTGTTCTACTGCATCAGAAATATTTTGAGAATTTTCGTCGAGGGATGGCGATGTCTTGAGTATTGCTACATCATCTGCATATCCAAATGCATCTTTTTGAAAACCATCCAGTTTAAATAGGGGGGAGATATAAAGCATAAACAAGATTGGGGAAATAGGAGAGCCCTGTGGAAGTCCACAATCAATTGATCGAGGGGCTCCAATTTCATCATCCAGTCTAATGCATACACTACGTTCTGTTGCAAAGGAGCCAACCCAACGACAAAGATAATTTGGCCAACCTTGTTCCCTAAGTCTTCGGACAAGTCTTCCTGGAAGAACGCCGTCGAATGCACCCTTGACATCCAGCGTTGCCATGGGAGCAGTCCAACCCTTAGCTAGTGCAGCCTCTACATCATTGGTGAGGCAGGTCGCTAAATCTACCAATGAGCGGAGAGGCAGCGCCCCAAATTGTTGTCGGGAAGGTACTTTATATTCAATGGCAATCCATGACATTCGCCTGGCAATCAGTCTTTCCAGCCCTTTACCAAGAACCGATAGAAGGGCAATCGGCTTATAGGAACGAGGTGAAGTCATATCTGCTTTATTTGGTTTTCCAATGATAGCCAAAATCGCAGTGCGGAAACATCGTGGGTGATAGCCCTGATCTACACAAGCTTGAAACAGTTCTTGAACCATGGACGTGATTAGAGGCCATCCCAGTCGTAGAACTGCTGTGGGAATCTCGTCTTTTCCTGGGGTAGTGTTCCCGGCGTTAAGTATGGCTTCCGAAACCTCTTTTGGCGTGATTGCGGGAAATGGGAGAGATGCTAGAGCCACAGTCGGAGTAGAGAGTGGTATATCGACAGTAGTTGATTGATTCGACAGAAGGTTTCTAGCTAAAGCATCTCTTTTATCTTCTAGTGTCTCCGCCGGAAGACTGCCAGGTGAGGTAGGATCAACCAGAGGAGGAGTGCGATACGCTCCTTTTGATTTGTGCCACTTTGTGATATCAAACAGTTCTTTAGAGTTGCTGACTGATTCTAGCTTTTTTTGGAAGAAATTGCTTTTTGCAGCGTAGATAACTTTCCGGTATTCTTTTCTATCTGTCAGAGTTACAGTTCCGCTGCGGGCTATCCTCCGATATTTTTCTCGTGCTTCTTTGCAGCTCAGATCTCACCACGGCTGGCCCCTATTATGAGGCATTTTTCTCTTTGCAGATCCTTCGTAGGCGTTCTGTAAGACTTTTATTAACTCTTCTGCCCTTTCATCTATACAAACTTTGGACGTAATGGTAAATGGTGGCAGACCTTCAAGTCTACTACGTAGGAGCGAGAGGAAAACATCTTGGTTGATAGTAACAAAGCGGGGTCTTTGTGTCGGGGGGAGAGTTCTATTCCTGAATGGAACAGTGATTAGTAAGGGGGAGTGGTCTGACGTCACATCTAAGTCTCGTTGTACTGCTGCCGAAGTTCCTTCAGCTATAAGTAAACTTGAGGCAAAACAAAGATCTAAAACATTGTCTCGATTATGAGTAGGGACATCTATATCGGAGATAAATGTCAGGCCTGCTGATTGTGTCCAATTGATGAAAGAATCTGCTTGTTGAGAGAAAGGGCCCCGATGAGACGGGTGCCAGTCTTGATGGTGCATTTTGAAATCCCCTACAAAGATAGTTCTCGGGGTGATATGAAGATTAGTTAAAGAAATGAGTGCCTGGACTCCGTCTCCCGGATTCGTGGCTCCAGGGGGGGCATTATATACGTTTACGATCAAGACACTGGACCCAGCTGGTGACTGAATCTGGAGAAGCAGAACATCCCTCTGTTCCTGTAGAGAAAAGTTAGTTGGACGGGTTTGTGTTGCCACAAGTCCTGAATTTGTTCTTATGTAAGTCAGAACACGCGGTCGGAGTGACCAGTCGTCGATCGGAGTGAAGCATTGGAATGAAGGGTGCTTTTGGGTGTTCCTCTGTGAGAGATCTCTGTTTATGTATGGTTCCTGGATTAGCAAAATATCCGAATCAATTCTAAAGGCATTTTCAAGTGAGAGAATATGCGCCGCTGAACTGCGCCCTACATTGACAGAGAATATTTTTAATATTGGGTCTCTAACACTCATATATTTCCATGGTGTTGTCCACACATTGCTCTTGAACGGAATGCTCTAGACATGCAAATTTATTTTGGGAAGCGGAAGGGGAGTATGGAGTGTTGCTAGCTGCAGGAGATGGTTGAGGTTGAGGTTGAGGTTGAGGTTGAGGTTGAGGTTGAGGTTGTGGAACTGGAGCTTTGTCTTTGTCTTTGTCTTTGCTGTTTTTTTCGGTGGCTGGTGCACCCACGACGACACAATGAGCTGCCTTAAGGCGGAGTCTTGCCGCTACTGCTGTATGTCGAATCTGTGCTGTTTGGGTCCTTGAGGGTAAGACATTATTTTTTCCTGGCCTTAGAAGACATTCAAGTGAGTCTGCGGCATGAGGTCCATGACAATTGGCACATTTTGGAGGACAGTTATGTACTCTAGAGGGATCACAGCTTTTATGGTTGGCTTCGTTATGCTGAGTAGATCCACATATTCTACAGCGAGGCGCTCTGGCACAAGCGCGTTCATTGTGCCAGGCGAAACACTTCCCGCACTGCGGAGTTTTCATCCTCTTGGGTAAGAGTTTTGTGGCAACTCGTACGCCAAACAAAGGCAGGCTTTTGAAGAGGTGAGAGCCTTCGGGAAATAGTACTATCCAATTCTTTTGGTGTGTGTACTGGTTGTCAGTTTCGCCCTTGCATTCTAGTATATTAGCAGGTGTTACGTTGGTAAGATCTGTTAAGGCGCTGGCTATGGTTGTCGCCGTAATTTCGTTAAGGACGACTTTTGTTCCATCGTAGCCCATAAACGAGCGCGGCACTCCGGAAAGTTTAAATGCCGAGTATTGCACCGGCTTTTCAACTTTGCATTCTCCCTTTGTTGATAGGAAGGCCTGGATTTCACTCATTCGGCTGAGCAAGGTTTCGTAAGCGGGGGCGGAAGCGGGGCAGATTGCAAATCCAGATTTGATCTTCGGAACTTCACGAACAAGCTTCTCCTTGAGGAACATATTTAGTTGCAGCATTACTGCGTAAGGCGACATTGCCAAGCATGTATGGTCCGGATGTGCATGAACAAAGATACGGTCATCTTCTTGGAGCTTTTGGGGGCTTGTACCTTTGGGGGGTTTGGGCTGGGCTTGATTACTGTGCGGCCGCTGCCTCTGTCTTGGAACTGCCACTGCAGCTGTAGCTGCGTACGAAGTTTGTTTTTCCGCTATCTGTTCGGCATTTGCGTTTGTAGCTCTATGGAGTGGGTTTTTTGAGTTAATTTTTTCACCTACATTTGTGCTGTAGGGGGTTGGTGGGCGAGGTAAACCTCTGACATGGCTTTCAAAGTGCCTTCGGGCTACAGTATTTAGATCAGATATGAAGTCACGAAAAGATTTCTGAAGATGTTGGGGTAAAACAATCTCGCAGATCGCGTCGTCTAGTACTGATGCTATGTTCTGGAACAGGAGAGTAGCTTCCTGGTTCCTGGTGTTGGCAGCGGAGGTAGTTGACAATAGTAGTTTTGTCAGCGAGCTCCCTCCAACCGCGGGAGCGGTGGTAGGTGGGCGGGGAAGAGGAGGGATCAATAGGAGGGATTGAGACATATCGGTAAGAGCTCTATGGAATGAGTAAAAGATGCTACTGTATATGGTATCAAATGTTGTAGATGTGTATAACATGCACATGTAGGATATTAAGTATTGCCAAGCCCAGGTTCGACTGTACTTTTTACGTCATGCCGGCGCACAGCACACAACCCTAAGGATCCTGTACCGGTTAGCTTAGCCAATCTATAGCTACCCGACGCGTTAGTCTCCCGAAAGATTTTAACCAAGTAGATGACCCTTCCCCACCCACACCCCATGAGATTCCCCTGAGCCAATTCCATCTTGCGACCATCTGTCCCAGGTCACTGATCCCACGGTTTCTCAATTGCCAACTGCCCTCCCTGACAGCCAATCCAGATATAGGTACTTCTATACTATACTTATCAATCTCATCGTGATCATTACTCTGTCATGTGACAGATAGTTTGGAACAGTGTTAGTTATGATTACTTGTGGTTTAGCGTAGTGTTCGCTTAATTTGTTTGAATTTGATTTCATTTAACCCGATGAGGCACCCAGTTGGTCCATGCAGGTGACTATTCCTGTATATATACACAAGGGGAAGCCTCTCAGTAAAAGCCCCTTGGTTCTGCATGATTAAATTCTTTATAATTTTCCTGGTTTTCCCAGGGTCTCCTTCAGGAAGTGCGTTTACACTGTTATGCCCAGTGTAGCTACCATCTCGTCAATTACCTACCTCTTTGGTTCCTTCGTGAGTCTTCTCTCTGCTTTAGTTGCGTCTCAACTTCCCCAGTGTCAGAACTTGTCAGGCCCCGGTACTTTCAAATTGAATATCTCCTTGCTGGACCCTGAAGATCTGTTATGCCGATCTATTTTAGGACCGACGCATTAATAGTAATCTTCGCAACAAGCTTTATTTAGATATTCTATTTTCGTTTCGTTATTTTTAACTTGCTTGGGTTGAATAATTTATGGCAAATCTTCAGGATGATTGTTCTAGGAATTTGGATTCTACTGTACATAAGGAGTTGTAGCCTTCCCTTCTTCTCCCTTCACGCTTTGTCTTTTCTGTCATCCTATCACTACCTTAGAAATCAACTACCTTAGAAGTCTACCACCTTAGATACCACTTACCTTAGTCCACATTCATTTCTTCTCACTTTGCCTTGTCACTTTCTTTATCCTCTACTCCTCTATCTCCCATAACATTCCCAACAGCACGGGTATCTGAAAGTCACAATATCCACCCACCAACGTGACATTACAAAGCGTCTAATCAGTTCCCATGGAGATGGGAAATACTTCCGAGTCACCGTCGTCAGAGGCCATGGATGAGTGCCCCGAAGACATGCCAACTCTGAGATTTCTTCCGTCCCACCTTTGGAGTGTTCCGTACCTCCTGCAGGCTCCTGGAGCTATGGAATATGAAATAAACCATGACGATTCCCGAGTTGCACAACTATTTGCCTCACAGGAGATGCCTAGCTCTTCTGCATCAACCTCAGCTCCAAAAAATACATCCTTTGCCAGAATTTCAGCACCTCCAATGTCATTGTATGATGGCACCCACGGTAACTTACGCCCCTTTTGCTCTCAACTGGCGAATCAATTACAGGATGATGACTACTCATTCCCAACCGAAATGTCTAAAGTGCGTTTCGCGTACAAGTGTCTCGGGCCCGGAGCTTTGCAGAAAATGAGATCCCACTTCCGCCACCTGGAAGACCCTTCAGTTGCTCCCGAAATTACAACCTTATCCGAATTCCTAGATGCTTTGCGGCAGGAATGTGGCGACCCAGGCCTACAAGGGAGAGCTACGCGCGCAGTAGAAAAGATGACCCAAGGCAATATGAGGTTTCATGATTTCATAACTCTTTTCCATGAAAATATGGCCGATTCAACGTATGCCGATGTTGATAAATCAACCTGGAAGAAAATGCTGGAACTTCGACTATCATACAAGCTCTCAGAAATCCTCTTGTCTGCTTCTGATGTACCTACAGATTATGATAAATTTGTCGCGTACCTACGGGTTAAAGATGCTCGCGTTCACGAGTTCAAGGCAACTTTCCCAAGCGCTTCAAGGGAGCCTCGACCCACAGTTCCTTCACCCACACCGCCTCCAGCATTCCAAAGAACCTTCAATTTTCCTACGCCACCATCAAGAATTCCTCACACACCCGAACTTACGGTATCACAGGGAGGATCAGCAATGGATTTGGATGTCCTGTCTAGACAAAAAGGACCAGACGGCCACCTGACTATTCAAGCCAAAGACGCCCGTCGAGCCGTTGGTCGATGCCTTTGGTGCAACAGGTTAGGACACATGGCTCCTAGCTGTCCACTCGGATCACGTAACATTGCCACAGCCACTATTGAACCTCCAACTGCATCAGAAAATTTAAAAGGGGAACTCCAACAGTAAGTCGCGTGTTGGAGTCGTTATCGGTTGGTCACGCAAGAGTTTTAGGCTTGTTAGCTTCCCGTCATATGTATGTACATGGAAAGATAGATAATGAGAACTTAACTGCCCTCGTTGACACCGGCGCATCTGGTTATGATTTTGTCTCAAAATCTCTTTGTGATCGGCTATGCCTCATTCAGACGCCTCTCTCTTCTCCCATTGCTCTCGTGGGATTTGAGGGAAATCAAGGCTCTCAAATTACCCACAAGGTATCTTTTCATTTTACTCTTAGGGGCCATATCGAGAAACTCTCTGCATTCGTAACTGAAAAATGTAAGTACGAACTTATTCTTGGTCTTCCCTGGTTGGAGAAACATGAGCCATATGTAAATTGGAAAGAACATACTATTACTTTTGGGGAACCATGTTTGGAAAAAGGTTGCTGTCAATTCGAGACCACCATTCAATATACCAACTGTCAAGTACCAATTCCTGGCTCCTCAAACGAAACACAGACAAGACCATTTATTCCTAAAGATAAACAGCCCTCATCTTCTTTCTGTAAGCCGACAAGAGTCTCGGCATCAGTTTATGCTCTAGCAGTTCGAGAGCCAGGTAGCCAAACTTTTGCTTT
Source organism: Podosphaera xanthii (assembly GCA_028751805.1). NCBI lineage: Eukaryota > Fungi > Ascomycota > Leotiomycetes > Helotiales > Erysiphaceae > Podosphaera > Podosphaera xanthii. Next base: position 1,863,520 of record JAPWIX010000008.1, read on the forward strand.
TAGCCTTCGCGATCTTGACATTCTTATCGATGAGCCTATGGAACGATTAGCTACGGCTTCTATAGGCAATCTTATAACTACTATCCCAAAAAACGCCGAACCTGAAAAATTTTTACCACCCCAATATCATGAATTTCTGGACGTTTTCGATAAGAAACAAGCTAATACTCTCCCACCTCATCGACCCTGGGATCACCCGATAGATCTCCTGCCGGGGAAAGAGCCGCCAGCCTCACGACCTTACTCAATGAACCATCACGAGCTTAAGGCCTTACGTGATTACTTAGAGACGGAACTCTCCAAAGGCTTCATTCGTGTTTCTCGATCACCAGCTGCCGCGCCTGTATTATTTGTCAAGAAGGCCAATGGAGATCTCCGATTCTGTATTGACTATAGAGGCTTGAACGCTGCTTCAGTTAAGAATCGATACTCTCTTCCCTTAATTTCGGAAACTCTTAGCCAACTATCAGAAGCTAAATTTTATACCAAACTCAACATAATATCGGCCTTTAACAAACTTCGAATCAAAGAGGGAGACGAGTGGAAAGCTGCATTCACGTGTCGGTATGGGTTATTTGAACCTCTTGTTCTTCCATTTGGACTTTCAAACGGTCCCGCTTCGTTCCAAGCCTACATCAATCATGCTCTGCGAGGATACTTAGATCAATTTTGTACTGCATACATGGATGACGTCCTAATCTACTCCGAGAATCTGTCGGCGCACCGGCGTCATGTTAAGTCTGTGCTTCAACGTCTCCGTGAACATGGCTTACAAGCGAATATATCAAAATGTAGTTTTGAGACAACCCAGGTGACGTATCTAGGCCTGATTATATCGACTGAGGGGATAAAGATGGATCCAAAGAAGGTATCGTGTGTGCAGGAATGGCCAACGCCAAAGTCAATCCACGATATTCAGAGTTTCTTGGGGCTTGCAAACTTTTATCGACGGTTCATCCCAGAATTTTCCCGTTTGGCCACTCCACTGACCCAGCTCACGAAAAAAGACGTTCCGTTTATATGGGATAACATTTGCGAATCATCATTCTTTCAAATAAAACAGGCTTTCAAAGATGGGACCATGCTGGCACATTTTGATCCACGGCTACAAACGATCCTCGAAACTGACGCTTCAGACTTTGTAACCGCAGCAGTTCTATCGCAATACGACGCCACCGGTATCCTTAGACCTGTAGCTTTCATGTCTAAAAAAATGCCCCCAGCGGAGTGTAATTATGACATTTACGATAAAGAACTTCTAGCCATCGTTAATTCTTTAGAGAACTGGAATACTGAACTAGGATCAGTCGAAGCACCTACTTTAATTTTGACTGATCATAAGAATCTTGAATATTTCACGACGACAAAAAAATTAAATCAAAGGCAAGCGCGATGGAATGAGCTACTTGCAGATTATGATATTAAGATTGTTTTCAGATCCGGCAAGAAATCAGGCAAGCCCGATGCCCTTACTAGGATCAGCGCTGACAAACCTTTGACCAATGAAGATGAGAGAAATAAACAACAATTTCAAACACTACTCAGGCCACACCAGCTCATTCGCGTATTGAATACTGATGCCTCTGATGCTAATTTACCTGCTGGTACAGACACAACCTACCCACTAGAATTATCAACTGATAAATGGAGCGAATCTTGCAAAGTCGACCAATTCTGCCAAGACATCCGAACAGCAATCGCGAATAAAAATATTCATCGTAAAGATATACAACTGGCAAATAGCAGATTAACCCCCCACTCATTTTCTTTAGATAACAAGGAATATGTCCCGCAAAACCTTCGTGAGTCAGTTTTACAACAGCTTCACAATAATCCGCTCTATGGTCATAGAGGTGCGGTTGCACTGTACATCTTACTTAGCAGACAGTATTGGTGGCCTAATTGTCACATTGACTCAAAGAAATACGCTCGAGGCTGTGAAGCTTGCCAGAGAAACAACCCGTCTACTCAAAAGCCTCATGGCTTCTTATGCCCTTTGCCACCCCCCAAAGCTTCTTTTAGACATCTCACTCTCGATTTTGTAGGTCCTTTGCCCATTTGTAACGTTCGAAATTTTACCTATAGATTTATTCTTCAAGTTGTCGATCGTCTAACAAAAAGAGTATGGATCATACCTCTAGAGAGACCGACGGCCAAAGATACTGCAGAAGCATTTCTCAGTAATGTTGTTCGCTTTGTGGGGCTGCCTGACTCACTTGTTTCGGACCAGGGATGGGCTTTCATCGATAAGACCTGGAAAGAAATCTGCTCCTGCTTAAATATTACCCACAAACTCTCCACTTCGTACCACCCCGAAACTGATGGACAAACAGAAAGAGCTAACAAAACTCTGGAAATTTATCTGCGCCATTACGTGAACTACCATCAAGACGATTGGGTAAAACATCTTCCTCTAGCAGAATTTTGCTACAACAATCATATAAATTCTTCGACCGGGATCACTCCTTTCTATGCCTCTTTTGGTCATCACCCTAGACTGGACTTTAGACCTGAGTCTGACTCTTTAGAACCTCGGGAAACCCCTGAATTTGTGTCTCGAATGTCAAAAATCGTACAATACTGTTCGGAACAAATTACCCTTGCTCAAGCATTTCAGTCAACATACGCAAACGAAAGGCGTCTCCCTGCTCCACGTTATGAAGCTGGTGATATGGTATACCTTTCCTTAAGGATTTTTTCACTGTCACGACCCACGAAGAAGTTAGATCATCTCAGGGCGGGCCCTTGGAAGATTCTTGCCATGAAAACACCTTTAGTTGCAAAATTAGATCTACCACCACAACTCAAGGTTGATAATAACTTCCATGTGAGTCTATTACGTCCGGCCCATATAGGTTTTCCATCTCAAATCCAACAAAATCCACCACCACTCGAACAAGACACCATGGGTCCGGAAACTTATGAAGTAGAAGCCATCCTTGACTCTAGAATAAAAAGAAAGAAAATACAATACCTAGTCAGATGGACGGGTTACAATGATACTACTTGGGAGCCACTTGGTCATCTAGAAAACTGTAAAGAATTAATTGATGATTTCCATCGATGCTATCCTAATGCGCCAGGCTCGCAGGATCTCGCCCCTAAAAATGGGAGGGGGTAATGTCAGAACTTGTCAGGCCCCGGTACTTTCAAATTGAATATCTCCTTGCTGGACCCTGAAGATCTGTTATGCCGATCTATTTTAGGACCGACGCATTAATAGTAATCTTCGCAACAAGCTTTATTTAGATATTCTATTTTCGTTTCGTTATTTTTAACTTGCTTGGGTTGAATAATTTATGGCAAATCTTCAGGATGATTGTTCTAGGAATTTGGATTCTACTGTACATAAGGAGTTGTAGCCTTCCCTTCTTCTCTCTTCACGCTTTGTCTTTTCTGTCATCCTATCACTACCTTAGAAATCAACTACCTTAGAAGTCTACCACCTTAGAAATCAACTACCTTAGAAATCAACTACCTTAGAAGTCTACCACCTTAGATACCACTTACCTCAGTCCACATTCATTTCTTCTCACTTTGCCTTGTCACTTTCTTTATTCTCCACTCCTCTATCTCCCATAACATTCCCAACAGCACGGGTATCTGAAAGTCACAATATCCACCCACCAACGTGACACCCAGCCAGTCGAAACTGTTCTATCCATCCCTGTTCTAAGATACATTGTGTGATTCTTTCAATATCTTCTGGGTTGCTCATCATTGCTTCGAATGACCGATTTTTGGCCTTACGCCAGACTTTTGTTCTCCCTTTGGACCATAAGGGGCAGGCCATTATCATGTGTTTGACGTTTTGCGATATGTATCCACATGGGCATCTTGAATTGTCGACTCCGGGGACTTTTCTTCGGTACAGGTAAGAATTGAGCCCAACATGCTCGCTTCTTATCTGCATAGTTAAACTACTTTGGGCCCTTTTGAGTGCTTAATTTGTTTATTAAAATACTTTCTTGTACAGTCGTCCCTCTCTAACTCGATAGTGGGTCCCGGTATAAGTGTTGAAAATATTCATTGCAACTTGGACTTTTATATTTGCAACACTTATCCTTGCAGGTCATTTTGCGCGCAGGGGTAAGTACTGCAAATGTAAATGGTTGAATTTCCATGAATATTTTCAACATTTATACCGGGACCCACTATCGCTATTGATGAGGTTGGACTGTAGATAGTTTTTTACATCCAGAAAAGATGCTGTAATTTGGGGCGGGAGTAATCAACAACTCCCACTTGATCCCTTCTACAGCCTCGAATTGTCCCATAAGTCTGATCAACTGTGAACACAAGCAAAACAAGCTTTAAGAACATCCCATTGAAGCGCATACTATTCTAACACATATATCCCCTCTTTGCAATGTACATTGTCCCAGGTCCTAAACAAATTTGGATAGGAGTAGGGACAAAGTGCACCTCTCAACCTGAGTACATGTTCATGATTTTTTCTGTGATGACACCTTGTAACCTCATACTTGACTGGGTTGTCACTGCTAAGAATGAAACATACTTGATTGACAAGATGTTTAACCCTTGACTGCGATCTAATATCTTATTAAATATATCTTTCGAGACCTGTAAGTGATTCTGCCATAATGATCCAACAGGTGCCCCAGTGATTCAGTCTTGCATCGCCTTTTCCAACCATTTAGCTAATAAACTAGTGATTGGCCTGTCTGTTCCGTGACTAAAAAGAATGTACCAATATCACGTGACAATTATTTTCGAGTCGCAATAAGTGTATATTGTTGTGGCTCCAAGCCTTCTACTGGATGATATTTAGATGGAGTTCAGGATGAATCGTAGAGGTAAAAGTTCACACCTACAGTCAGAAACTGTCCAGAAATCCCTGGAATGAGCTAAAAATACTTATCAAATGCAGAATGAATTATAATAGCGCAATTGTGTAACTAAAACTATACGTACATATTTGTAGCTGGTGTTAGGGTCAAATGGTGGTGTTGTAAACCGTCCGGGCCGTTCTTCCAAGTAGAGTCAGGGTAGCTTGGACACATGTCCCACTTGAGACCGGAGAAAGTTGGTTCGAATTCAGTAAGACCTTCACACCACATCTCTCGCGGTGATATCGTAATCGTGGGATGACGAAAGCATACTCAGATGACCATGGGTTTTTCTCGATTTTCCCTATGGTGGGTATCCATAGACGAGGGTAAATGCCATTAGGCGTTATCCTCATAGTGGCATCTGCAAATGAAATCCAGGTATGAGTGTTCCAAATGTCAGACTGAGTTATTCTGCAAGATATACATATCCTTCGTAGTTATTCGCGTCATAGACCCAGGCTCCATGCGGAAGATAGATAAAAAAAGCCACAACTCGAATCCAAAAGCTCACGCGTGGAATGGTGACGCGTGATTGTTAGCTCATCTTCTGATGGCAGGTTCATGGAATGTACTCTATTGCAGGGGTAAATAGTGAAGGGAACCCCTGAATGCCAAGATCTGACAGGGATTATACAATATGCCATTGGCTGCAATATTTTGACCATACCAAATCCGACAATAGCTGAACCTTATTTGTATGGGAAATTTTGCGTGATAAAAGAAGTGTAGGAGATCCCTGTAACTCGTTGAAATGATGATATTCTATTCAAAAGTGCTAGCTTTTATCAAGTATTAAATACATTTTTACCAATAATTAAGCATCATTAATAAGGAATCGAACCTCCTCTTGCTCTGATGACTGACTGGCACCTTTCTGGCATGCTCTCTACAAGCGTAGCCAGTTGCTCCTGAGAAATTGACTCTCATGCCTCTAGGACTGCATTACGGAGCACTTCCCCAGATGGATTACCAGAATCAAATTCTGGGTGGTGCTCTTCAATATGGGATTTCATCATATCCCACACTGACTCAATTGGATTCAGGTCTGGGGAATATGACGGCCAGACTATGAAATCTACCCCCCTTGATGACAGCTCTCTTTTCGTACGTTGAGCAGAATGGGCAGGAGCACCATCCTGCATAAAGAGAAGAGGGCCGTGAGAGTCAATTGGTTGTGTTGCCGCGTGGATTAAAGGAACAATCCTCTGGCAGTAACTCTCTGCTTTTATAGTCCCCCAATCCCTACTCTAGAAGAGGGCAGGGCCCTTCTGGTTCCCATAAAAGGAGCCCCAGAACATCCAACCACGCTTTCGAGGACCTTTTCGAACCAGGCAAGTGTGATAATATGTCTCCTCGTGCTAAAAAATTAGATTAATGCAGTTGATACATGGCTGAGATCTGGACTCACCTTCCTCGAAAACCATACTCTTGTGTGACGTTCACCAGTGACCCAAGTCTCATCAGACCAAAGAATTTGGGACCACTGTTCAGGTGTCCAAGAAGAGTGTTCTTCCGCCCACTCTAATCTTTTCCTCATATGTGCAGGCGTTAGAGTAGGCTTCGCTTGAGCAATGCAACGCTTGAACCCTCTTCTCTCAAGAGCACTTTTGATTGCGATTTGGCCACAATTCCAGTGGGATAACTTAGCAGCAAGCTCCAGGTGGCTCATCTGGCGGGCCTCACTTGAAGACGTGACAAACTCTTCAAGCTCAACTTCCTGCTGAGCGTTCAAGGCGTGGGGTCGGCCATTTCGCTTTTTGGGCGTCAGACATTGCCTTGCAAGGGCATATTGTACCCTTCTTTCGGTGATACCGAGTTGATTACCGATGGCGAGATGAGTAAAACCAAGGCCACGTAACGTGTATATCTGGACTCGCTGATCCCTAGAAAGCTGGCTCCGTGATCTTGGAGTAGTGGGAGATGCTGGGGTGCTCATTTTTCTTCGCAGTTTATCGTGAGGATATAGGTTATTCGATATGTCGTGTCAACCGATTTAGTGTGGTACGAGGATGCTGTGCAACTATCGAACATAAGAGATAAGGTTCAAGGAAGAAGGAATGCCTCGGTTGCCTTTTTGCCTTAGTCTAGCCATTTTTGTAGCGCTAAAGTCGGAATGTCAGGGATAGCCCATGTAAATTACACAGAATGTGGGGCTACACTTCTTACCCCTGTAATAGAGTATAAAAAGCGTGTAATAATCATCTGGTCCTCTGATACATGCGCAATTGGTGATATTAATATTCAATGTCCTGTTTCATCAGGCCTACTAGAGCTATTACACTTATATGTAAATCCAATATTGGTCTTAAAGCCCTTTCAAATACCTTTCATACCTCGGCGAGGAAGATGGTTGTTCACGAAATTACTTCGTAGGTAATAGCAAACATTGTTTGAGACCGCAGCTACTAATCTTTTTTCATATAATAGGAAGGCCGATTTCGACTCCAAGTTACAAACTCATAGACATGTCGTCGTTGATGCCTATGCTACATGGTGTAAACCATGCAGTGTTCTGAGTCCGATCTTTGCCGAGTAAGTTATCCTTCAGGATAGCTAGTTTTCTGGCTTATTTTGACACTAACTCTTTGTTTTCATAGGTTATCGGAATCCTACAAAACTGTACATTTCGCAAAAGTTGACGTTGATACTGTCCCAGAAGTAGCTACATCGTTGGGTGTCCGCGCAATGCCTACCTTTGTCCTCTTTCGAGATGGAAAGGATATCAACAGAATAGTTGGTGGCGACCGCCTTGCTCTTCACGCCTTAATCCAGAAATCCAACGAGCCTTCCACAGCCACTTGAACTTTCTCATGCATTTGTCTAAAGGATGAAAAAAATTAAACTACAGAAATATTGTGAAGTAAAAAAGTTGAATTAAAGTTTTCTCACAATCTCTTCATTGTTACATATTTATGCAGAAATTCTGATGCGATAAATCAAAATCAGGACCTCCACTCCAAATAATAGAAGTCCGGAGCACATCCTCTGAGCTCGAATAAATTGGTCATCAAAAATCGCCGCACACAAATATACAGTAGCGTCTTAAAGTGCGCAATGAAACCACCACGTTGACTAAATTTTACTGTAACTCTGCAACAACTTCAAATTTAAAAATTCCAGGTTCAAATAAAATCTAAGCCATTTCTTGAATAAGCCCAACATTGTTTTGTAAAAATAATGATTAACTGCAAGATTCGCGGTGGTCTTGGCACTTAATGTCTATTGCGCATTTTTAGACGCGTTATTCTAATACTTGGTATGACCCCCCTTTGCCTTCTTTATGGCTAGAACCCTTGATGGCATACTCTCAATTATTGTACGACATGAATCTTCAGGTTTATTTAGCCAATCGTCGTCTACTCTTTTCATCAATCCGTGGGTTACGGGCTGTGCTTCTATTTGTTCCAATTAGTCACCTGGAAAGATTACTCATCAAATGTCATGTGATGGGCGCTATCGCTTGAAATAGTTCAAGGATGGTGTTTGGCGGGCTGCCTAGTACCAACAGTCTCCAGGGCGAGTTTCAAATGGAAACAACTCACGTCAGACTTATGAGATGTTACGAGGGGAGAATTCATTCTGAAGATGATCTGGTATCTTGGGGTTTGATCAGGCGAAGAACATCATGTACATATTACAATCCTCCCTCGATTCGCATCTAGAGACTATATAGAAAATAGACAGCATTTGGCCACCACTCCTTTTTATTATGCTACTTTGGTGACTGCCCTTCACACCGTGCATACTTTTTGGCGTTTCCGGGTACTCTGCAAGTCGGCGTTTTACCAGACACCATAGGTGCTCAATTGGGTTCAGGTCGGGCGATTGAGAGGGCCATTTCATGGTATTTATACCTGTGGTAGCTAGCCAATTCTTTCAGGCCCTAGAAGTATGCTTGGGATCGTTGTCATGTTGAGAAATAACGTTGTTTCTGGCATTGGAAAGAGCTTGCTTGCTATTTCGTCGACTGTTGGGACCAAACAAGTATTCAGAATGCCTATTAGCTGTTCCGAGTTCATCCTTCCAACCACACGACTCATTCCACCGGCGCCAAACCAAGACATACAACCCCATATCATTACACAACCGCCCCCGAACTTCAGTGTCTCTTCGACCACTTCTGCCGAATAGCTACTTGGATTCCTGGACCAGGCATATTTGATTCCGTCGCTATTGAGTCTATTTATCTTCGTCTCATCTGACCAGATAACTCTTTTCCAATCTTCAATAGTCCTACTTTCATGTTCTAAAGCCCAATGCAACCGAGCTCTCTTATGCGCCTTCGACAGCATCGGTTTCTTCACCCTCTTCATAGCCCGGAGACCCTGTTCCCTCAGAGCCAGCCTTACGGTATCAGGAGAAACTTTGTCTTCTCGTTCAAGATCGATAATCTTCGTCGCTTCTACCGCAGTTTTGGTCCCGCAATTAGCCACCAAACGAGCCAGGGCTCGCTTGTCTCGACACATTAACTCCCGTGGTCGTCCCTGCACAGGTTTTGATGTATCATGAGATGTCTTTTTGCGATATTTGGCTACCGTAGACCTATAACAGCCCATAATTTTTGCTATTCCTAGTTCTTTTTTACCTTCATCGAGTAATGTAGTGATGGATGATATCTGGTGCTGTGAAAGTTTTCTCATTGTAAAAAAAACAGAGAATATTGAAATTAGGTAAATTAGGAAGAATACAAAATCATGTCGAATACTTATATAGATCAAAAAATTAAAGTTTACAGCATAGTTGTCTGTTAACTCAGGTTCTACCACGTGGTGAAATGATACGTCAAAAAGTGCGCAATAGACATTAAGTGCCAAGACCAGCGTGAACCTTACAGTTAATCGTTATTTTTACAAAACAAAGTTGGGCTTATTCAAAAAATGGCTTAGATTTTATTTGAACCTAGAATTTTTAAATTTGAAGAAGTTGTTGCAGAGTTATAGTAAAATTTAGTCAACGTGGTGGTTTCATTGCGCCCTTTTAGACGCTACTGTATAGTGTTGAGACCATCACATGCAGCTCTAATTAATGGTCCCCTTAAATTCAATTATTTATCTTTCCCAGTTCAAGACTGTGTAGGACATGTAGTGTTGTGAAACGACGCTAATCACATCTGGTATACTTACCACGTGATGTACATGGATTAAAAGGGGTAAACAGATTAGGAGAATATTCTGGAATAGGATATTCTATCTACTCGTTAACAGCATCATTTAGAACTTTCTAGTAAAACGAAGTTATGCTACGAATACTACTGAACTTTGTCGAAGTTTCTAGATATTGTATTTCACGTATAAATAACTATATGTAGTTCCGCAGCAATGTAAGCTTGACCAACAACGCAGTTATAAAACATCCTAATACAAACCATTCATCGTCGTGAACTAAGTTCCAAGATAATCTTTTCTATCCAAAATACCATTCTTATCTCTCTATCTCTCCGCACACACTGTTGTGAATACGCGTCACGACATGTCGCGTCGTTTGTCTTGGCGAGAAACGTTTCGGTATAAGATGTAGTCTCTGTTGTACATAATCAATATATAGTTCTCACTACATAATCTTTAACATACAAGACCTTCTCATTTCTACTGATACTCAGTATCCAGATTTATAATAGGTTATGGCCCGGTATAGCGCAGGTTCTTAAGATAGAAAGATTACTCTATTTCAAAAAAAAATCAAAAAAAACACAATTGTTAAGCCTCAACGAGCGTTCAAACACCTCAAACGAGCATCATCTACAATTTCGATTACAATGTCCAACTCCAGAAACGAATTCAATGCTATAATACTCAGAAGCGATGTTTCTTTCACAACCTGGTCATCCGACCTACGTGGCGCACTTGCACAAGAAGGCCTCGTGGGGTACGTCTTTCACGACCATCCAGGCATGCGCGCAAAGAAGCCACCGATCTATCCTCAGAATTTTGATTCCAAGATTGAAAACGAGGTAAACTTACAGTACCTGGATCAGCTTGAAGCCTGGACGACAAAAGACCTTCAAGCTTACAGTATCATCCTTCGGAGGCTTGATTCAAGCATCAGGCCAGAGTCCAACAACACTCAAACTTCTAAGGAACTCTCTGATATGATAGCGAACACTCACGAGCCGTCAGCTGCGATGCCGTACAGGAACGCTTACAAAAAGCTACTTAGTACAAAATTCACGACAACAGCAACAAATTTTTGCAACAATTTCCAGCGAAATTTGCAAAACTTCCGAAATGCTGCAACAAATTTGGAGACAATGGCGGAAACTTCACTAAAGTTCACCATATCCGACGGCATGGCTTCGATAATGTTTTTCGAGGGAACAAGTCATATCAGCTGGCTTGAAACGTGGAGGGCTACAGGAGCCCTGGACAAAAATCAGCAGTCGTTCGCGCCACTCGATCAAATGATGGCCACACTAAGAGCTGTTTCTGGGGATCGTCTGGTCGCCACAAATCCTGGTCCAGAAATTGTAGCGGCGGCCCCTCGGAGTCAAGACCCTGACAGCCAGTGCTACCTTCACCCAAACTTAAAGCACAAGAATAAGGAATGTCGCACACAACATCCAGAATTGCGGGAAGTTAAGAGGAATAATAAGAACGGGCGTGCAAACGCTGCAGCAGCCTACGACGACAATTCTGACTCTGATATAGCTACCATGGAAATGACAGCGTACTCAACTGCATTGCCCGTCATGGCCAGTGCCTCTGGCCTTGCTATAACAAAAGACTCGCTAATTTGGGATTCTGGTGCATCAAGGCACTTCGTTAACAACCGTTCAGCTTTCACAAATTTAAGGAAACTGAAGAAGCCCTTCACTTTCGACCAAGCAGTTCACAAATCTTCGCTCAATTACGGAGGCACTGCTCTTGTTAAGCTCGGCTCTCTGGAATTCATGCTCAACGATGCTCTCTACTCACCCGAGTCCTCAATCAACCTAATTTCTGCAGGCCGCGCCTTTCGTATCGCAAAAATCTGTGAAAATCGCGAAGCAGGTCTTCTTGAAAAAATTTCAGCTAGTGGCCGCCTCCCTATTGCGCGGCTAATTAATATAGGCGATGTATCTATCATCCTTCCACTTTCCAGAGCTACTAACGCTGTGAGTCCTCATGTCAGTATCGCCGTACCAGCTCTGTCGAATTCAGCAATGGCGAAACCCGCTGTAGCCAAACTCAAGAAATGCTCCACGGCTGACAGACGGCACCAACGCTTAGGTCATGTAGGTCCTCTTATTCTGTCCAAGACAAAAGATTTCGCCAAAGGACTTGAAGGATTAGACACCAGTGAGCTTACGCACTGTGAAACCTGTCATCTCAGCAAAGCCCAGCGTTCCATTACGCGCGAAAAACGACCTATTCCACACGAGGCCCTCGACGAGGTTTTTGTTGATATGGTTGGCCCCTTAGACCTGAATATCTTCAATCAACGGTACGCAGTGATCATCACTGATGCAACAACTCGAATGCGATGGTGGTTTGGTGCCGTAACAAAAGGTCAGATCCCCTCCAAACTTGCAGACTGGGTTACAACCATGAAAAACCAGTACGACAAAACTGTCCGTATTTGTTTTTCGGATGGAGGCACTGAATTACAGCTCAACTCATTGTGGCAAGAGACTGCACGTCAAAGAGGTATTCGTCAAGATATCTCAGCTCCATACACACCAGAACAGAATGGTCCAGCCGAAGCAGCAAACAAGGTCATCATGACACGAGCCCGCTGTCTCCTTGTTGATGCAGGTATACCGGTAGTTTTCTGGTCATGGGCTGTCAGTCATTCCATTTTTCTTTCAAATCATCTCTACAATCTCACAACAAATAAGGTACCCATCCTTCATTTCCACCGATCATTAAAAGTTGCTCATCATAGTGTACTAAACTTCACCTGCCTTCCACGCTTTGGCTGTAAAGCATACCGAACCCTTAACAAAACTGAAAAGGGTGGAAAGTTTGATCCCCGAGCACAGACAGGATGGTTTGTTGGTTTTCAATCAAACACCTTCAAAAATGCCCTGCTTCTTTGCCCTCATCATACTGAACGCTCAGGATGGACTTGGAAAATCTTCTGTACACCTCACGCTTCGTTTAACGAAAACGACATGTACGGATCGTGCATTGCTAAGCTGCAAAATTCGACCCCTCAACAGTATCATTCTGCAGGAGGCCTTGGTTTTGAAAATCCGGCTGCATCAGAAAATGACCTTTTTCCTCAACCATCCTCCGCGCCTCAATCTCTTCAAAATCCTACCTCATCTTCCCCGCCTGACGTGTTATCCAGTGAGCTCATCAACAGAAGTATCACCCCACATAACCCAGGAGAATCTGAATATCCACAGAATGAAGAAGAAGCTGAGCACGACGCTCCACAGGATCGGGGGGAGTCAAGAAATAATGATCCACAAGACGAAGACGAGTCTGAAAGTAACGCTCCACAGGATCAGGGGGAGCATGGAACATACGACACGCTGATGTTGCCCTTCGAACCGCCGACATATGCAGGCCAAAAGCGACCTGATAATACATCGCGTAATTCTCACCAGCCATCAACAGAACTAGTGTTAGCAGAGCCTGAAGTTGGTGAGCAACCACAATCCGAAGGATCTGAAGAGAGATACGACACACCGATGTTACCATTTGTAGTCCCAGATATTGCTGGACAAAAACGGCCCCACTCGCCTACTCCTCCATCGTCGCCTCCTCAGTCTATGTCCATTACTCTTCGCGGGCGTCCTGTTCGTCGTCATGATTACAAGCGTCTAAACAGTGGTAGGGTCGCCGCTCCCTCTCAGAGGTACACTGATCCAAAATCGCGGACGGAAGCTATGGCAGGTCCAGACTGTCACAACTGGAAAATAGCTGCCGAAGCAGAATTCAGATCTCTCATCTCTTCTGGTGCAGCAGTCATCGTTGACCGCCACCAAGTACCCAGAAATCGTACTGTTCTCTCTGGCAAGTGGGTATTCAAGCGAAAGACGCATGCGGACGGCTCTCTAGACAAGTACAAGGCTCGATGGACGGCTCGTGGATTCACACAGCAAAAAGGCTCAGATTATCACGATACATTTGCTCCGACGCCTCACGCTGATACAACTCGCCTCCTCTTTGCAGTCGGTCACCAACTTGGCTGGCATAGACTACAAGGTGATGTTCCGGCTGCGTTCCTCAATCCAGATCTAGATGTTGTCCTATACATTCTAATGCCCCAGGGTTTCGAACAAAAAGGGAAGGTAATTAAACTAGAGAAAGGACTTTACGGTCTCAAACAGGCTGCTGCTCTATGGCATGTCGTAGCCTCGGCTGAGCTTCGTAGACAAGGTCTTGAGCCCACCGAATCTGATGTTTGTCTATTCACCAGTAAAGCCAAAGATCTCTTCGTCGAGCTCCACGTGGATGACTTCCAAATCCTCGGTCCCGACAAGGATAAGATCGTTAATCTTACCAAGGCCCACAAGAGAAAGTTTAACTTCAAGATTGTCAAGAGCGATCAGTTTCTCGGCATACATCTAACCCATGAAGGCAGCAATCTTAAGCTTTCTCAAGGCCGTTATGCTCGTGAACTACTTTCCAGGCATAATCTCGAAAACTGCAAGCCAGCCGCTACTCCATTAGAACGCCACCTAGAGTTTTCATCTCAGCCAATATCAACTAAACGACTGGCCGAGTATAACCAGATCATTGGAGGTCTTCAGTACCTGGCTAACCAAACGCGCTCCGAGATCTCATTTGCCACAAATCACTTGTCTCGATTCCTCAAGAATCCCTCAGAAGACCATCTGATAGCCGCAAAACGTGTGCTTCGATACATCTTGAATGACCCTGACGCTGGTATTGTCTTCACCAAGGATAAAGATCCTGAGCTCAAAGCATTCTCTGACGCTGACTTTACCGGAGATCTACCCACAGCACGCTCTACCACGGGATTACTGATTAAACTAGGTGGCCCCATTTCTTGGAAATCGCGCCTTCAGCGTGACGTTGTATTATCTAGCACTGAAGCTGAGTACCTTGCGCTCACCGAAACGTGTCGACAAGTCGCCTGGACGCGAAACCTCTTCGAGGAACTTGAACTTGGTAACCAGATCAAAGGCACAAGATGTACGAGCATCCTAGTCGATAATCAGTCCGCCATTTCATTGACTAAAAATCATGACAACCATAGGCGCTCTCGGCATGTGAATCTCCGTAACCACTACTGTCGGCAAAGCGTATAGACGAGGGTTGATCGATGTACAATACGTACCGACAAACAAGCAGCAAGCCGACTCTCTCACAAAACCATCGTCTGCTGTAAGGATTATTTAGGACATCTGTTTTATTCTCTGAACACTGCACACAGTGAGGGGGAGTGTTGTGAATACGCGTCACGACATGTCGCGTCGTTTGTCTTGGCGAGAAACGTTTCGGTATAAGATGTAGTCTCTGTTGTACATAATCAATATATAGTTCTCACTACGTAATCTTTAACATACAAGACCTTCTCATTTCTACTGATACTCAGTATCCAGATTTATAATACACACGCATCTATATGTAGGACCTTTCTACCTACAGGCCACGAGTACCTATTGCCACAACCAGTATCCCCCCTCCTATCCCTCCTTCACAGTTCACATCCAACAGTATTACCTCTGACATCCCCTAACTCAATTATACACGTAGAGTAGCCACTAGCCTAACTTTACCTTTCCTCTCCAGCCAACTAAACGAAGTCCATTTGCGGGTGTATGGCAGATGAAGAAACCAGCAAAATGCCACTGAGTGCGGAGCTCCCCTAATACAGACATCGGGGCTAAATCCGAGAATATAGCTACCCTTATGAAGCGTTTAGAGAGGCCCGCCTCCTGGGCACTGCAGACTTGTGTATACCCACGGGAGTTATCCCCTCCATTCATAGCCTATTCTCATCTTTATCCCTCGTTCGTCCCGTAGGATAAATCGAAGGTCAGGTTGAGATTTCAGACAAGTCTTGAGAAAGATTTTACGCTGTGAAGTAGCCTAGCCTAGTCTTTTCTGTTCCGTTTGGAGTGGTGGGAACCACGGTAGAATTGTCAACATCAAAAAATCCTTCTGACTAGTAAATAGTCTATTTTTATTGTGCTGGCAACACTATCCAAGCAAGGTCTTCAGCCTGCATACCAGGTCTCAATAACAATATCCGCCAGAATAGCCCAAAGTGCTCTCCCAAATGGAGTCGTGTCGTTTTTCTGTCTCATTCCAACCAGCTATTTGTCTATCCTTTTAATACTTACTTCTTGGATAATTTCAATGTTCGAGAAACTGACCTGACCTTTCTGCCTCTTCAGATCATGAGTGTGGGGATGTCTTCGGCGAGTAGAAGTCATCTTTGGACGTAAACATGAGTTAGTGAGACCTTGGTATGAGTCAGACCTCGTTCGAAAAAGTTCTAATATTCATCTGGGGATTTTGATGTTGAATTTGATGCTTGACATGGATCTTATTCTGGATGCGACTCTTCTTGGCTATTCCAAATATGCAAAGCATACTTGGCGTTGACATTAGAGCCGCGTGAAGGTGAGGAGTTCGTCTTCACTGGCTCTCTTATCTGCTCATTACAACGAGTAACGCTGAGAAGTTGGCCGCTCTTGGCCGATAGAACCAATTTAATCATACAACTTTGATATTGCATACTCATGCTGTATGAAGCATTCTTTGGTACTACTAATTACAGAATTTAGCGATTCAGGGCCTGAGACCATTTTTCGAACCGTAAATACTCACCCATGAACAAGGAAAAATATTTCCATGTGCCTGATTTCCGTTTTACCCTACAGAAATATCTATTTGGGAGACTTCAGGTCGTTGTCCCAATCAAATATCTTCTAGATAAAACATTCTAGTCTGGAACTGATGTCGAGGCCACAGACTCACAGAGACTTTCCTTCTATGATGATGCGTGTTACTTTTCTTTTTAAAATCATTTTTGCGTATGCAGCCTGAGGCTATGACGCGAATGATTACAGAAGATATGTTTGTGACGCAGTATGTTAGCGTGTAGTATAGAGTGTCTTCTCGCTTAATAGTCGCGCTAGTAGCTTTCTGTTGCGCCACGCGTCATCTGTCATAGAGTACCTTAGTTTATATCTACATATTGTATCCATATCTTCTACCTCATCTAGTTCACGAATTACCTCAGTATTGAAGACTTGTTGTGGCTCACGCCTACTGTCCCGTCCACAATGACCAGAGTTTCGAAAGTTTCTTGGCTGATATCTAGGCGACTCATTCTTGGCTTCCTGACGCCGATCGAGGCTGAACCTTTGCTCAGGCCTGTTCTGATTGGGTTCGGGAGCACTCGTTGAGAATCGCGGGTGATCAATGATGGGCCTGTTTTGAGCTAGTGGATGTCTGCGCCAATTTTGATACTGTCGTCCCGCGGTTAGGCTCTGACTAGACATAGTAGAACAGTACGCCTGAGGTTGATAAATATCATACCACGTGGATTTGATTGACGAGAGCGACTGAATAAACGATGTCAAGGTCGTTGTTTCAGTCGGAACAGAAATATGAATCCGGAGACGACCATCAAGGAGTTGGTGGGCGAGGAGTAGCTGTCCGTACACTGTTGGTGCTGTGTTTGAAGCAGTACCGTAGAGTATGACCTTCTGCACAAAGGCTTCTGGATCTTGTCGGGCACGGACTTCCTCGATGCCGTACTTTAGAGAACGTAATTCTTTGAGGGCATCTCCCGGTGGCATTCGGAATCGTCTTTCGAGCTCGTCGCACCAAAGTTCGTGGGACGCTTTAAGCCCAGCACGCGTTGTCGCAGTGATCTCATTTGTGTACCACATCTCTACTTTACCCTTAAGACATTGGTCGAGCTTTCGCGCAACATTTATTGACGACCACGGGTGTGAACTGCCTTGCACTACCTTAGCTTTAATGCGCGCTGTAAAACTATAGACATTATGATAGAAGGTTTTCCCATCTATGAATTCTACATATTCCTTAGCTAGATTATCAGGATCGAAATATCCCAACTCTTGTGCACGCCATTGTGGCTCATCGTTGTTATTCACACTTAATTCCATGAATTTTTGCATGAACTGAGCCATCTGCTCCGTCGGCATGGTAATGGACGAAGGCTCATTACTAGTGGCCATGGGTTCTTTGGGAGAATTAATTACGGATGGTTCAGCTGAGGGAGCAACTTTTGGTTCTAATGGTTTGTTCGAGGTGTTCGCAGGTGTTGTTAGTAAGGTCGATTTTAAAATTTCTAAGTTATCAACGAGTAGTTGTGCTGAATAAGCTGCTTGTTAATAGTCGTTCCTCCAGCTCTTAGGAGGAGAGCTTGGCAGATCTACGGCTAGCTTTTCGGTAGAAAGATTATCTAGAACCCAGCGGATGGCTACTTGATGGCTTACAGTCAGACGCTGACGTGAATTGGGGAACTGATTTTGAAGTAATTGTAGGCCTGTTGCAATTTTAAGCGCTTCTTCGACTGTGAACTTGTTGTCCATGTAAAAAGGCCTATGCTTCAAAAAATTGAGGGTACGGCTCAGACAATCCTGGTGCTTTCGCTGGTGGTGTCTCAAAATAGATAATGCTACCATTTGTCAGCTCCGGGGCTTCAGGTAGAAGATATGGATACAATATGTAGATATAAACTAAGGTACTTTATGACAGACAACGCGTGGCGCAACATAAAGCTACTAGCGCGACTATTAAGCGAGAAAAAACTCTATACTACACGCTAACACAGTATGACTCAATTTGACGTTTGGAACACTCATACTCAGATTTCATTTGCGGATACCACCACGAGAATCACGCCTTACGACATGTATCTGTTGAAATTGGTGCTACAGTAGAACCCCTCTTAGCTAATAGTGGGTCCCGGTATAAATATTGAAAAGATTCATATTAACTTGCAATTTTATATTTGCAACACTTACAATTACAGGTCATTTTGCGGGCAGGTGTAAGTATTGCAAATATAAACGGTAAAATTTCTGTGAATCTCTTCAGTAATTATACAGGGACCCAATATTAGCTAAGAGGGGCTCTACTGTATTTGGTAATGAAGATCATCATCATTATGGATGTGCACAGGGGTCCAAACCCTTGTTATCCATGATCATGATTATTCACACATTAGTATAGCAGCATAGTAGTTTTGTTTATTCGTGCTATGTAGAGTCCAAGACTATTATAATACTAGGGCTCCTCTCTGACCCAGGCCACACCTTTTACAGTGCTCCTATCCCCTTTTACCTCGAACCTAAGATCATTGATAAATTGACCCATGACGGGTAGCCATTTAGCTCAGTAATTACCCGTAGAATTCAACCACCTTTTCTACGGAACCTTCTGCTCAAAAAAAAAAAATTGAAAAAGAGCAGCCATGGAAACCAGTACGCGGGAAAAAGTCTCAAAAAACCTGCAACTCCAGCCAGGCGAGGCCTAGACACCAGAGTCACACGAGGTGCGTATCCCCATCTGTATCTCCCTAATATCCCATAGTCCAGATATCCTCCTTATACCGACACCACCAGCGCTCAGGTAGCGGTGCTCTTTCCTCGGGAGACAGTATAATGCCAGAATATCTGTAAACAGTGAGAATTCGTCTTGGTAAAAAGGGCAAACTTAGTCTGATCCATTACCACCGTAACGGAGCTGAGTGACATTTCCTCCGTGACTAAGTATTGCGCGTTTCTATTGGCTCTGAAGATAAACTCTAGGTTCGTAGGGGACACCACGTACAGGTAGAAACGCCGTCTTCGTCCCCCTTTATTCACACATTGACAAGCCACCCATTCTCTACAAAGAGTAATATGACGTGTTAATCTCTGTCACAATTGTGTCCGGCACAATTGTTAGGCGGGTCGGGGTGATTTCGGTTACGCGGTTCGCTAGGGGCGGAGGGGGGTAGACGCGATTTCGGGAGGACGCGGGGACGACAAGTGGGATGAGGATAGTGCGGATGCTAGTGGAGGCTAGCGGGCACGACGGGTAGTTCAAGGGTTTAGATTTTGACAGAAGAAAAAGCGTGAGAAGCCTAATACCCAGCGCTCCTACTAACTATATACATCGCTCATTGTCATGACTCAGAATATACAAATAAGACTAGCCGTAACAGGTGTGAGAGAACGCGAAACCTGGGGGTGTGCTGATCAGTGAAGACATGAACGAAACGTAGAGATTATTCCCAGTCGAGCAAGACAAGATTAAACCAAACTTAGATCAAACAGTAACAGTAACAATTATCCTCTTTCATGACATCTGAGAAACAGTCTTCTTACAATCTCTTAGTTGTAATAATTAACTATATAGTATTCTGTTACTAGGTGGGAGTAATCAACAACTCTCCACTACAGCTCATAGAGCTCTTCATCTTCTCAGTTGCTTTCCTAGCTGATATTAATTAGAAGCCTAAACGCTTACGCTTTAATAAACTGCCCTTTATCAACAGTACCGTCTGCCATTAATTCCCACCATGAGGATGAGCGAGAAAAACCATTGATTATCTGAATATGCTTTCTCTATCCTACGAATACAATATCACTGGGAGAGGGGCGCTGTGAGGGTCTTACTAGATTCGGACCAGCTTTCTCCTGTCTCCAGCGGGGCATGAGTCCAATCTGCCCAGACCCTACTTGGGAGAACGGCCCGGACAGTGTACCGCTGCACCATCCGAACCTTAGTTTCCTGGTAGTTATATAGACTGTTTTATTCCTATCACTCAATAGCTACAGAGTTCAAGATTGAAGCGATTTTATAGTCCCCCGTGGGTGATGGTCTTGATAACCTGATATTCAGCGATTCCATACTTGCTCCCTTCTCTTCCAAAACCACTTTCTTTGATTCCTCCGAAAGGTGTGGCGGGATCACTGATTATTCCAGTATTTACACCGACCATACCTACCTCAAGTGCCTCTGCAACCCTTGTGACCCTTGATATGTCACGAGAAAAGATGTATGCTGCTAATCCAGTTGGTGTTGAGTTTGCAATATTTAGCACTTCTTTTTCTGTATGGAACTTGAATAGTCCTGCTACAGGTCCGAATGTCTCTTCTAATGCCAGGGTCATTGATGTAGTCATACCAGTAATGACCGTAGGCTGGTAGAAATTATTCCCAAGCTCTGGCATTTTACTTCCTCCTTCAATAACTTTCCCTCCCTTGTTTTCTGCATCACGAACATGCGCATCAACTTTTGCAACAGCTCTGCTATGTATCAAAGGGCCATGCGTCACACCTTCAGTAAATCCTCCACCAACGCGAAACTCTTTAACCTTAACTCTTAATTTGAGAGCGAAGCTATCGTAGATCGCGGACTGTACAAATATTCTATTGGCGCACACACATGTTTGGCCCGAAGACCTAAACTTGCTTGACACAACACCGGCCACTGCCAAGTCAAGGTCTGCATCATCAAAAATAATAAATGGTGCGTTTCCTCCAAGTTCAAGTGACAGTTTTTTTAGTGTTGAAGAGGATTGCTTCATGAGAAGCTTTCCAACACTAGTAGAGCCAGTAAAAGATACCTTCTTGACAATTTGCGACGTTGTGAGTAGTTCACCAATTTTTGAAGTATTTTGAAGGCCACTAACTATGTTCACAACGCCATCAGGGATACCTGCACGTTGTGCTAATTCAATCAACGCCAAAGATGTAAATGGGGTTTCACTAGGTGATTTTGCAACGATTGTGCAGCCGGCTGCGAGAGCAGGGCCAATCTTCCGAGTCACCATTGCAGCTGGGAAGTTCCATCTATACTTGTTAGTCTCCGTTTAAGAGGATGAATAAGGCGACAAACGGAGTGATAAGCCCACAAACCCCGACCGGTTCTTTGAGGGTAATGACTCTATTTCCTGATATAGAAGATGGAATGGTGTCTCCGTAAGCTCTTGGTGCCTCTTCACTAAACCATTCAAGGAAATTCGCAGCGTAGGAGACCTCTCCTTTGGCGTCTGACAACGGTTTTCCATTTTCCCAAGTGATTATTTTAGCTAAATCATCTGCGTTTTGGACCTGATTGCTAGTGTAAATTTATGTAACGACCAATCCTCAACTACGGCGTACCATCAAGTCAAACCATTTACGTAGTAGCTTAGAGCGTTCTCGCCCACTTTGGGCACGGAATGAGGGGAAAGCAGCAGCAGCCGCATCAATGGCTAATTGAGTATCATTGATATCAAATTCAGGAGCTTCGCCGATCAACTCCTCAGAACTTGGATCTAGACATATCAGCGAAGCTTAATTTTTGCTACGAATCCCCTTGCCAAAGACTTTGAAGCTCAACCCAGATTTCGATGTAACCCATTGACCATTGCAAAATGCCACATTATTTTTAAACAGAGTGGGGTCTTTGAGCTGGGGAGCATTGTGAGACCTTATTGATGCGAATCGAAGATTTAATTTTCGAAGATTCAATGGAAAACGATTGACTTCTCTAAATATGGAAACTTTGTGTAAAAATAACATACTGGAATCGAATGAATCTCCGCCGATATGGACATGAAACCAAAATAGTAGGCAGAGAGGTTTTTGGAAGCCACAACTCTGTATACATGTGCTGCCAATCTACAGACTACGTTATCCAAAGCAAGCTTGCGAGTTTTGGGTATCCACAAAGTGCCCTTAACGGTCTATGAGGGCTTGAATTTCAAGAAATTAGCGGCTCATAGCGCGGCCTTCTGATTGGACAACTAAAAATCTACGTGTGCTGACAGACGGCAGAACCCTCCCACAGGCTGTACTTATGCATACTTTTTCTTTTTTTAAAAATCATTGTTGCGTATGCAGCCTGAGGCTATGACGCGAATGATTAAGCAAGACGTGTATGTATCGTAGAATAACTCAGTTTGACAATAGGAACATTCATATTCAGATTTCATTTGCAGATTTCACTATGAAGACAACCCCTAAGAGCTGTAACTTTTTCCGTGACCACCTACCACAGGGAAAACTGAGATAACCTCCGTGGTTATCTGGGTATGCTTTTGTTGTCCTATGAATGCGATATCACCGCGAGAGATGTGGTGTGAGGGTCTTGCAGAATTTGAACCAGCTTCCTCCTGTTTCAAATGAGGCATGTGTCCAAGCTACTCAAACTCTACTTGAGAGAACGGTCCTAATGGTAGAAGGATTGATCGTTCGCGAAGGAGTTACATCTCAGTGTAATTTATGTCCTGAGTTCCCTAGCCTAGGTCTTAGTCAAATACTAACTAATTACAAGAGGTTATCCTTTTGTTGAGTGCTAGTCTAAAACATTATAACTAGGTGAAATCTTGTCTATGGAAGGTTGCGGATCGTATGGCTTGGGCACCACTATGTTCTTATTCTGGAGTCACAAAGACATCGGTAATTTAGCGATGGCACTCGGACCCACACTAGAAGGGTATAAACATCTTCGTAGCCTCGTCGCAGGGAATAAGGCATAAAATAATTTAATCTCCTGCTCTACTCGCAGAATTATTGCCGTAGTCGGAGCCACGAGATATCGCGTAATAACTCAAACTATCATCTGTACAGTGCCTCAGCCCTAAAGATTATTAGTAGCTAATGTTAGTTTTGTATGTTAAGATAGGTGATTGCAAGGTAAAGACACACAAAACCAACATCAGCCACTAACAATCTTTAGGGCTGAGACACTGTACATTGTCAATTGCCTAACTTATATCCACAAGTTGGCCTTTGGTATTATTATGTGGAGCCTCAAGAGGATCGTCATTGGTTGGACTTTATTCCAGCCTTTGGATTTCAAATCAGCCGATGTTAGCCAGAGTTACTGTTGTCAAGTTGTGCACAAATCGGGCCGGGTAGTGTGGTGGTACACCGTTCGGGCCGTTTTGTAGACATACATACCCTTTCAAAACGCCTGCATGCGACACGTATTCAAATCTCATATCATAGCTTCTAGGCTGGACATAATATGTTTTCAGTAAAAAACTCATCAACCTTTACCTACTAAGCACGGTCCTCTTATGTGTAAAGTCTCTGATCACTTAGAGCGCGCAAATTAAAGAAAACAATTCACCGGAATATTATTTAAGCGATCCGAGATTATATTTAGCATCCAGACTACCTGTCGTTCAATATTACAAGTAGCCGAGCTAGAATCGTAAGACAACATTTCAATGCTATTCTGAAATTTGATTACTATTAGGAGGCTGCTATCAACTGTTGTCATTTCAAAGAAAAACCATTCGAACAAGAGATATCCTAGATTTTAAGATAGATACAAAGACGCATAGTACTGTTAGAAACTTGCAATCACCTTAGCAAAGACATCTACCAGTTAAGATGGCCGACAAATCATCCGAAAAGATGGCTAAATATCGAACTGAGATTCAACAGGTAAGCTGGTTGAATCTTGTGCTGTGCTCCGTCATTCTTCAACTCTACAATGTTTGTTCCTACAAAGTTTTCTCGCAGCAATATATGGTGTCCTCTACTATTGCACAAGGAAAAAGAATCCCGATTCTTTCAACCACTTGAGCATAAATCTAAGCTTCACATCTACACTCTATGGTTTAGTTACATCTAAAAACGTGGTATTGCTTTCCGTATATAGATTCACTACAATAAGATGAAGGGGTGTGCAAGGGTCGAATCATTCCCTAACATTCAACCGGGCTCTAGTCAGGAGTGATGATGATGGTGCCCACAGCTTGGTTATTGTTCAACTTTTGTCTCGTCTGAAGATTAATATATCAGAATTTTTCTTGCTTAAACCTACAAATTCGTGTATCCGCAGTTGCTGACCTCTCCAGATGATGTACGTTTCGGGAGACACTTCTGAGGCGTCAATTGATACTACAGGTATGATAGAGGAAATAGTCAGACAGCAGGTGATTGAAATGGTAAGCAAATTTGCCACGACGACTTTTTGTACCCATCAGACGACTTCCCGATCACTTTTTTGTGCTCAGTAACCAAGCTTATTGATGTAATAAGCTTCGACAATGCACTGAGCAAGCTGCTCGCAGAGGATCAAGATCCATTTCGACGGATGACCTGATTTTCCTGATTAGACACGACCAGGCCAAAGTATCTCGACTCCGAACATTTTTATCGTGGAAAGATGTCAGAAAGAATGTGAAGGATTCTGATGACAAAGGAGGCGACGCTGACATTGGCGCTGGTGATGAGCCTGTAGTTGCAGTAGCTGGAGGACCAGTTGTTGATACAACCAAGAAAAACAAAAAAGCGAAAGTCGGATTACCGTGGGATGTTCCATCATTCTACAATCAAGAAGTTCCTGAACGCGAGGATGAAGAAGATGAAGACGAAGAAGAGATGAACTCTTCTACTTTGGAACGGTTAAAGAAGGCCGATGAACGAACAAAAGTTATGACTAAAGAAGAGTATGTAACCTGGTCTGAATATAGACAGGCTTCTTTTACCTTCCGAAAGGCAAAAAGATTCAGGGAGTGGGCAGGATTCAGTGCTATAACAGATACCAAGCCCAATGATGATATTGTCGATATTCTTGGATTTTTGACCTTTGAAGTCGTGCAAACACTCACCGAGGAAGCCCTAAAGATAAAAGAACAGGAAGACCTACTCCGAGACATCAAAACTGGTGACGAACAATCTGGGAAAAAGCGGAAGATTCAAGGCCTATTTAGCCCGCCATCTGAAGGTCGCACACCTGTAGAGCCTCGTCACATTCAAGAAGCATTTCGAAGACTCCAACATCGGCCCAACAAGCAGCGTGCAATGTGTAATTTCACTCGAGGATTAAATCGGACGCCATTGAAATTAGTGAGTCATCATCCCCAAAGCTAATTTCTCTCTATTACTTACGTTGGGTCAGTTCTAGTATCTCTTCATATTGATGATCTACGGCTTTAACCTGTCCTAATGACACGCTCATATTAATCGTGAATTGATCTTCAAACGAAAAATCCTACCAATAAATAAGATAAGCTGTGCTGAGCTTAGGCCAAAGTATACGTACTACTTGTGTCGTAGTCTGATGGGAAGGAAACCATAAATCTAAGAGAAAAGGAACAGCCAACGCCTATCCTCAATCCTTAACTAATTTTAATAGATGATCGACAATTTCTCCACTCAAAACTCTCTACTGATCCAAAAATCGATTTTCCAAAGATCAGGGCTCCGCTCCTAACGCCTCAAAAAATAATGACCTAGTCATCCAAGATCTCGCCGCCGAAATTGATCATCGAAATCAGAGCTTAAGCCTTCATGCCTCAGATCTCTGACTCGCTCATCCTTTTTGGTGCTTAATTAATTATATCATAAATTTGACAACTAAAAGTGACGCCGAGAAAAACCAAAAAAAGATTCAGAAGTCAAGGAATCATGGGAGCTAAATAATTATAGATATGCAATGTGCGAAACACCATAAGGACCATATGCTCAGATAATGACGTATATTAAGTTTCGACGGAAGGAGTCCGAGAAATGTAGAACCCCGACATGTTAACTTATTTGTGTAATTAAATTCTTAACAGTGAAATCACAAGAGAAGTGAGGAAAGTGGGTATAATCTATATAGTTATGAGTGCAAGTCGAATGTAAGCTCAGGTATTAAAACTATGTAAACATGCACCTTATAAAAAATTAATCTTCAAAATTATCGTCATTTCAATCATGTAAAGGTATCCTTACCATTGCTTCTTGGGATCTGCCACTACCAAATCAGAAAGCAGCGAGAAATTTCTCGGAAAGGCGACCTTTTCTCGTTTGTTTCTCTTTGGCAGGAAATTTTTTAATCTGAACATCTTGGAAAACGTCCCCGTCACTAAACGAGTTGAAAGGCCTCACATCTAAAGATACCTAACTTGGAAAACTGATGAATGCAAAAGGCAGCCTTATACAATTGCGAGTATTTTGGATGACTAAGGGCCTACTCTGCAAGCATCAATGATCAAGGATGAGCCTTCCTACTTTGGCGGGAACTCTTTTGACGTAGAGGTGCCTGCCGAATATACCATCAGTCAGCGTTCTCTCAAGCGGCAAGATTTGAGACCCGAATGCTCAAAAATGCATATCGGAAGACCTGGCAAAGCTTTAGAGGGCGGAATTGCAACTTGTCATCAACATCAGTCTGCCCACGTTGTAGAGTTTGATTGTGATCATATCGAATTGTCACCTCTGAATCTTTCTCCCTTCTTTTGCTCTTCCTGTTGTCTGAAGGGGTCAGGCTATGATCATACATGTATATTTCCTGTTTAGTGATAGATATCCACCGGAATAGTCAGGATTCTCAACTTCCAAAACTTTGCGGTGTGGTAATGATTGGGACTCGATCTGAGCGGTTGGTCTCTAGATGACGATCTTACTATGTGCCCTCTTCAGGATTTGGTGGATAGAAAATGGTATTTCCTGGTGATTGATGTTTTTTCTATTTAGTTTGTCTGGATGCATTGACATTTGCAGCTCCCTGATCTTCGGGATCGACTGTGACTTGCCTTATTAGCTTTGCACTCTAGTGACACCGGGGCCCAGTATCCTCTTACTCTCAGAATCCCGCTTCCTTTCCCAATTCGATCTCGGGTGATGGATTTTTCTACCCTGCATAAATTAAACTACTCTTCGCTATCTATTTACGTTGATAGAGATCGCTGATTATCGCTCCCGCCAGTTTTTTTTCTAATTCTACAAAAGGTCTTCTCTGTAGGATTTTCGACGTGTAAGTTTTAGAAGAGCCTAATATGCTGCATCCTTTTTTGCTGTAAATGAATCTCCATTGATAAGAAAGAGTTCTTGTGTTGGTGGACGTATGCGCCTCTGCGATAGTTTATAAATTTCCGAACTATATGGATCCCACGGGCTTGACAGTCTATTAAAGGATGGTATTCCTCATCCCGGGTATAGCCTGCATCAGGGGCCACATATGAGGGCCGGCCTTTCGAGCGTGCTTTACAGCACCTTAAAATCTAAGCCGTCGTTCCCACATCAATTATGTTCATCGGCCTCTTGACAGTACTTGGAAGTTTAGCATTGTTTGAATCTCTTAATGTGAGCGTCTTCTTTTTGCTTGGGTCGAGGCACAGGTAAACTCCAAAGATTTGGAGAGGGCCGTGACTTGGTCGTGTAACACTAAAAGTCATTTGTGACTTCAAGATTAGTTCAATGGTCTCGTGCCGGTGAGCTCAGCCTAAAAACTAGCTACCCGACGTGCTGGTGCCCCTGAAGTCCCAAAATTTTCTAAATGTTCCAGGCCTTTCCATCTGAAACCTTGCTAGATTTAAAAATACAAATACGCAAACCCTTCCGCTAGGTAGCTTACTATCTAAATAGCAGACATTATAGTCTACATGTTTAAGTGGGAAGAAGTATAGAATGAGCTCACTATATTTCCTCGAAGAAAGAAGTTTTCTTGATCCACGTCTTAAAGGAAATGGCACTATTGGATGAACCAAAAGCCCACTGAATTTCAGCTGTGGGGTATTGAGGATCATTGAGTCGAGACTGGCTTCGTCCGGGCTGACAGAAGAAGAAGTGATCTGGTGACTTTTCTTCCCCGTAGGTGCAGGTAAGAAGAGCGTCATTGTGATGAAAACGACCGTGGTAGTCGGCAGAGTTACCGTGCCCTAAGTGGGCGGCTAGGAGGAGGCCGAGAGTGCAACGATCAAGACGTCTTAATTCTGAGAAGATTTTGGCGTTGAAGCTGTCCGAGCTCCTTACATCTCGCAGGGGCATTTTCAATCCAATAAGCCGTGATTTGATTCTGGTGGAGAATTTTGATGTCCCTCTTAGCCCTTGCTATTGAAGGAGTTAGATTGGAAGCCTGAGCCGAACAGGCCAATTTTGCCAAAGAGTCGGCGATTTCATTTCCAGGGATACCTGCGTGCCCTGGGCACCAACCGACGTTAACCGTTCCCGGATCGGTGCTTGGGCTGCGGGATCTCTGTGTCCATAGAGCTGCGAGCTCCCGAAAGAGAGCTATTTGCGCTGAGCTTATCGCGGTGGGTGTGTCTGCCTGAAGACTTGCGGCAGCTCCTTGGTTGTAAGTGCAAACTGTAATATTGGTAGTATAGTAGAACATGGGATTTTTTAGGGCAGAGTAGAGGCACTCAGTGGGCCCGGCAACCTCGGCGTCATATACTTCTGGCTTTCCGAGGTCTTGTGCCCCAATAGGGAACTTTAGGTTGCGTGGCTGCACGTTTACGTAGACCTAATAAACGTCACAACGGAAGATATGTATGTTTCGCAGCTTGACTCAGTTTGATGGTTGGAACACTCATACTCGGAATTTATTTGCAGTTACCACTACAAGAATACGCCTCACGACATGAGCCGTCTTCCTTGAATATCCACCGCAGGGAAAAGTGAGATAACCCCATGGTTATTTGAGCATGCTTTCGTCATCCTACGGATACTTTATCACCGCGAGAGAAGTGATGTGAGGGTCATACTGGGTTCGAACCAGCTTTCCCCTGTCTCAAGTGGGGCATGTGTCCAAGCTACCCAGACTCTGCTCGGAAGAACGGCCCGAAAAATAAATTTGGTGGAATAACTTTGTTTGACGTGTGAAGTTGTTATGATAATGACTTAGTATGGTAAAGTAATGTACATACTAGTACAGGTACTAGTCCCAACACTAGTGCCGATGGCGTATAAGGGTTAGAGCACTAGAGACTCTTAGTGTGGCAAGGGTGACTCAAGAAAACAGCTAAACGCGCCTGGGAAGACCAATGACATATGCACTATTGGTAGTAGTGCATGGCAGGGGCAAGTGAGATCAGGGATCGCACATGGCAACAAGCATCCACGTATTGTTTACTTTTCACTGTATAACTACAACGTAGACCAGCTTCATTGAAAGAGTCTAGTTAAACATTACTGGTCTTTGAGCTCCACATTCTACATACTCTTTACTCATCTAAGCATTCCAAACACCTTACATCCACTTGTGTAGTAGCCAATCTCAGTCAATCTTTCAACCAGTATTTCCTTCAATCGCTCATAACCAAAATAGAAGTACTCATTCTCTGCTTTCGTTTGCAGACAACAAATGAAGGGAATGCCTTTCACCACTCTAACTTTCTCGGTGAATACCCACCAGAGAGAAAATTGAGAATAAGTCTATGGTTATCTGACTATACCATTGTCAGGATGACTATGGGCTTCGAAGTAGTAATTACGGTAAGTACGGATTCGACGGTGATTATGATGTTGGTAGCAGCGATAGTTAAGGTAAAGATTATGATAATGTTTACGGTATGGGATAATGGTGAGGGTTACGGTGAGGGTGGTGGTTACGGTAATAATGACGATTACGGTATATGGCGGTAGTAATGGTAATGGTGATGGTGTTGGTGGCGGTGGGAGGTGAGAGTTATCGAAGGAGAAAAAATGTAAGTCTGAATTACGACAAAAGACTTGACGTGGTGAGCCTCGTACGGAGGCTTGTCATGTTATATATACAATGAAAAACTTTAAAACTCCCAAAATAGACTTCCAACCGGGATTACTATTTTCCAAAAAACAAACAACTCCAAGCGCCGATCCAAAATATCCCCAGGAACCTAACAACCATCCTTATTATACGAACATAATATCACTACGAGAGAAGTGGTCAAAGGACATCTACAGAAGTTCACATCTACGATACAACCCTAACTTTTAATAATCTCGCTTCAACACCACCAATTTTTGCCCAGACCTATCAATTTGGCAAACCGTGAGGGTTAGAACCCTTGTTGGAACTCGGGCCCTGGCCCTTGTATAATTATGCCACTGTCCGTGCAGTGCTAGCTTGTACACATGTACATGTACTAGTTAAATCGGACGCTTAGGAAACAGGGATGCAGCCAATAAACTAATGAACATTCGCTAAAGCGTTGCTGACAATTATCAAAATACATGTACCAAGCGAGGTGATGATAGGCATGTGTAAAGATGTTGTAATGGCGTTTAGGCGTTGATGATAATTCTTACAGCTTCGATCTAATTCTGAAGTTTGTACAATCGGTCGTGATGATCTTGGGTTGGTTAGATTCTAGAAGAATATGGAATTGGAAGAAAGGTATTTAGGGCTACTTGATTGTATGTTAAACTTCACGCACTTCTTAATTTATTATATTGAACCTCTATTTTGAGTTACTCGAGGATGGGCCTCTCACACAAACAACTCAATGGAAATTGATTCTATCACTGACATTCTGCAATCAACTAGTATTCCATCCTCTCCTGGGATTGATCTCTCAACCCTTCCAAGACTGGACGCATCCAGTTGGGGGGATAAAAATTTTCCTGAGTCCACTTTACATATACCCCAAAGCCAATCAATAAATAAGACAGCTAACTCATTCAATCTAAGCAGTGGTTCCATATTACCAACTGATTTCACCAATAAAAACTCCCCATTACACAGCCCAAGGCCAAAAAAACGAGAAAGAAGAGAAATAGGCCATTACATGATAGTTACTTACCTGCAAGCAAGAACATCAGAATAACACCACTTTCTCACCCTGTCAAGCAATGCAACTGTATTTGCTTCATTCACAATGGAGAAAATCAAGGGCATAATCCAACACCAATCACAGAGAAATCTGTTCCTACAAAAAAATCAAACAACATTCAGGCCAAGAATACTTCTAAGGACTCCAGCATTCCCTCAAGAGCAACAAAAAACTCCCGACCACTTTCAAATAAAAGCTCAATTGCCAAACCAACCACCAGTGTGGCTCCTGTTACACCTTTAATTAAGCCTAAGTTCACCTGTGCAGAAGAAGCCCTTTACTCTGCCAGGAATAACATCTTGGAAGCATATAGGCTAACATCTGATGGAGACAGCCAAAGGCAATTGCTAGACTTCCTAAATTTGTTCAGAGTCTATACAGAGAAGGGCTATAATGCTATTCAAGGATTTATCAAGCATAATGACTTAGCAATCCCAGCTAGAACACCTCCAAACCCTACTCCAACTCGAAGATTATATCCACATGCGGATCAAGTTGGAATAGCTATTCCACCAAACAGTGATGATTATCTATCTACAGATCTATATCTCTCTGACCTAGAACACAACTCTAGGCAAAATATCATTAAGGGCCAAAACCCACAACTTAGTTCCCCCTTCAATTCTACAAAATGTACCAACAATGGTAGTCTTCCCAAGCCTAGCTATGCTCTAGCAGTTCAAAAGACCACAGCACCAAGCTCTAAGCCTATGCCTCCAGCCAAGGCTAACAAGCCACCTGTGGCTTGTCATTAACCCAAGGCAAAGCACCAAGTTCAAACCCAGCTAGAAAAGGATATATCTTCCAAAGGCAATAAAGTCATTATTTTAGTCCTGACCAAGGGTACTTCTGTCCCAACATACCAAGCAACCCGAATTAGGGATAAAGTTAACAAAGCTATGGGTAAGATAGCTGGTTCTGGAGTTCATACATCTCCAAGAAACAACATTGTTTTAACCTGTTTTAACTCTACCCCAGAGGAACTCCTAGACCAACAACCCAAGTGGGAAAAGGTTTTTGCTGACTGGCCTATAAGTAAGGTACAAAAAGTTGAGACCTGGCCTAATGTGGTCATCCATAGTGTTCCTTCTTCCCTCTTTTTGAATGATATTCCAGAAGAAGTTTCCTCTTTCAATCCACAAATATCTGTTCAAGGCCAACCAAGATGGTTGACTTGGCCACCTAAGACTGATCATGGCTCTATAGTCATGACAGTTAGCTCAGAAGCTGAGAAAGCCCAAGTAATCCAATCAGGAGTACTGATTGGTGGTCTGCCGCTGAGGGCAGTTAATTACAAAACTAGCAATCAAAAAACTCTTTGCTGTTCATGCCTCAAGTATGGACATCATCAGCTTCTGTGCAAGAGAAAGCCAGTTTGTGCCATTTGCATGAAAGACCATAAATCCTCTGAGCATAGTTGCTCCAAATGTAAGGCTTCTGATAACTGCTCTCACCACTCTACGCAATGTTTTTATTGCAAATCTTCTTCCCATACTGCTCTCCAAAAAAAGGATTGTGAATTTTATACGGCATTTCTATGATAGAAAATATCAAAGTCTGCCAACAAAATGTTGATAAAGGGAAGTTAATTACACAATCCCTCTTTGAAGTTGCCCTTTCTAATAAATCTGATATTGTTTTCATTCAAGAACCTTGTGTATATTTCAACTCATCCATTCATGCTTTCACTTCTCTGTCTCATCCAGCCTACCATATGGCTCTACCTAAGTCAAGTGCAGGTGTCAAACCAAGGGTAGCTACTTATATAAATAAAAACAGCACAGTTGATATATCAGTAAGGACTGATCTCTTATCTGACACTGATATGCAAGTCTGAGGTATCTTCATGTTCTGAAACCTTCTCTATCTTTCATGTTTACTATGAGAAGTCTTCTCCAATGGCAGAGGTACAAAGCACTACCCTGCGAAGGTTCTTTCAACTTAATTTTAATATATTCAAATCATTTCTCTTCTTAGATGATCTAAACCTACATCACCCATGAAGGAACCCCTTAATTATCAACCTTTCTTCGGCATCTTCTAATCTCTGTCAATTCTTAGAAAGTCACAAGGCAAGGCTCCTGGTAGACTCACAAGTAAAAGAAGAGCATGGAGGGACATTTCATAGACCAAACTCTAAGAGTATATATTGAAATGATTGCTATCATGAAATTAATTACACCCAATTTTGGATGTGATAATCCTGTGATAGTCGTGTGCAATCACAAAGATCTGCACACACTAACCTGTCTACAAAGTAGTGAGGTTGGTAAATACGCTAAACCATATCAATATAAATCACCAGGTTTCTTTTTCTTTAGATAGATATTATATATAGCGACCTGTTTCTAAGCTGGAGTAAATAACAACTCTACAGCTTACGATCAACAGCCTTTTTTCTCTCTCCAAATCTGCAAGATTGTGATAAGTGATCATTCAGCTCTTACAAGCTATTGCTAGCAGACTTCCCAAACTTTCAGGTTCTGAGCCCTGTGCACTAGCACAAACATTTTGTCTGAAGTTCAATCCTCAACGCTTACATATCGTATCTTTACCAATCCAAATCTCTAAAGCAAGCATATCTACGTCTCCGAATCTTAAGGCAATGTCGCTAACAAATTCAGAAACTGTCGTGTCTAAAAACTTCTTTACGATCATCTCTAAAGGATACGGCAGTCGTTCGATGAATTTAATGCACGTTGAACCTCTCGACGGACAATCCAATCATGATTTGTGGGCGTCGATTATGACTGCTGTATGGGGTACACTTGGTGTCACAATCGATGTCGGCTCGGTAGCTTGGAGAATGATATTTTCGAGAATTACTAAGAAAGCAAGAGGCGGCGTGAGATTGGGTCTGTAGCAGGGAGTAACAAGGCGAAGAAGGAAGTAAGGATAAATGACTGGGACTAGGAATAACTAAAATAAGGAACTAGGTCAACTGGAGGGTCTAGGGTAACTAGGTTCTAGGATTCTAGGGCTCTAGAAGGGACAAAAGACAAAGCGTAAAGAGCTATCCTCTGAAGGCCGAAGGTACTTATATACATTATTTGACCAGAGATCATATCAAACCAAATCAAGAAAAATAAAACATATTAGTATCGTGAAGCGTATAGATCCATGGCAAAGCGCGAGTCGGCAATATGGATGAAACAAGACCCATGTCAAACCCCAAAGGAGATATGCCGAGATAGAAAATTATCCGAAGCTAGACGAAACAAAGCAAACCGAAATGCAAACCGAGACAACCAAGCTAGTCTTATTGGGACGTGTTAAACAAATAAAGGACAGACATTACAAGGTCAGACGAAATCTGACATTATCCCCCCTCTTTTTCAGGCGCGAGCTCCTGCGAGCGTGGAGCTGTCGGATAGGAGTTATGATACTCGTAAACAAGTTCTTGGCATCTGGCTAGATGTTCGGGTGGTTCCCATGTTGTATCTTCACTTCCTGTCCACCTGACAAGATATTGTACCCTTTTTCGCCTAAATCTGGAGTCCAATATAGCCTCAACTTCGTAGGTTTTCTGTCCGAAAACTTCTGGGTTTAGAGGAGGCGGTTGAAGGTGTTGCTGAGAGATGAATCCTGTGTAAGCGGGGCGTAGTAGACTCACATGAAAATTATTGTCTATTTTTAGTTGGTTAGGGAGGTCCAACTTTACTACCAGCGGAGTCTTTATTGCTGTGATTTTTCAAGGTCCTGCCCGGATATGGTATAATTTTTTTGTTGGCCTTGATAAAGCAATGTTTTTTAAGGACAAGTAAACCATATCTCCTACCTGATACCTAGGGGCTGGGAGACGCCTTTCATTGGCATAGGTAGATTGATATGCCTGAGCTAGACTCATTTGTTCTGAGCAGAGTTCGATAAGATTTTCCATTCGTTTGACAAATTCGGGGGTATCTCGGGGTATTGGATTATCGGATTCCGGTCTAAAATTCAATCTAGGGTGATGGCCAAATGAAGCATAGAAGGGAGTAACCCCCGTAGAGGAGTTAATATGATTGTTGCAGCAGAATTCAGCCAGTGAGAGATGTTTCACCCAGTCATCTTGGTGGTAATTAACATAATGGCGAAGGTAAACCTCCAGGGTCTTATTTGCTCGTTCTGTCTGTCAATCTGTTTGCAGATGATAGGAGGTTGATAGTCTATGTGCTATTTTTAAACGGGAACAGATCTCCTTCCAAGTTTTGTCGATAAAGGCTCTGCCTTGGTCAGAAATAAGAGAATCTGGTAGGCCTGCAAAACGAATCACGTTGTTGAGGAATGCTTCAGCCGTCTCCTTAGCTGTTGGTCGTTCTAGAGGTATTATCCAAACTCTTTTTGTGAGACGGTCGACGACCTGCAGTATAAAACGGTAGTTGAGGCCTCGGATGCTACATGTTGGGAGCGGGCCTATGAAGTCAAGAGTCAGGTGACGGAAAGCTGAGCTGGGAGCAGGCAATGGTTGGAGGAATCCATGTGGTTTCTGAACTGATGGATTATTTCTTTGGCAGCTCTCACAACCCCGAGCATACTTAGTAACGTCAAGGTGACAGCTTGGCCACCAATATCGTCGAGTGAGTAACTTGTAGAGAGCAGCCGCCCCACGATGGCCATGCAAGGGACTCTCGTGGAGTTGTTTCAACAAAGCTTCTCGGAGTGTTTCAGGCACATATTCCATTTCATTCATCGAAAAAGAGTGAGGAGTGAGCTTGCAGTTGGCCAGTTGAATATCTTTTCTATTAAGCGTCCGGTCCGCCAGAGCTGAGCGAATTTCTTTGCAATACTTATCTTCCTTGCACGATTTTTCCCAATTTTCGATCGAGAGTTCTGACTGGTCTCGAGGTGCTTAAGGATGTCCAGCGACTAAGGGTAGGGGTTCTTGGGTGCGAATGGTTTGGTGGGGCTTTATCAGTATTTGGTATTGGTGCTTATTTCGTTCATCTTCACTTTCCACAGGATTATCACTACTTATCCGTGTTAGTACGTCCGGCTTTCCTCCTTGTTTACCCGGCCTAATCACAATTTTGAAGTCATAATTTGCTAGTAGCTCGTTCCAGCGAGCTTGTCTGCTATTTAGCTTCTTGGTGGTGGTAAAATGCTCGAGGTTTTTGTGGTCCGTTAGGATTAGGGTAGAGGCTTCGACAGAACCAAGTTCGGCAGTCCAGGTTTCAAAGGCATCGACAATGGCGAGTAGTTCCTTATCGAATATTTCATAATTGCATTCAGCAGGTAGCATCTTTTTTGACATGAATGCTACTGGTCTTAGAGTGCCAGATTTGTCTACTTGTGATAAGACCGCGGCCGTAACAAAGTCGGACGCGTTGGTCTCAAGAATAACCTGAAGCTTAGGGTCAAAGTGGGCTAGCATCGTCCCATCTTTAAATGCGTTTTTAATTCGGAAGAACGATGATTTAAAAGCATCATCCCAGACAAATGGAACTTCTTTCTTGGTGAGGTTACTTAGTGGAGTTGCTAGCCTCGAGAACTCAGGGATAAAGCGACGGTAGAAATTTGCGAAGCCCAAAAATCTCTGGACATCACAAACTATTTGAGGGGCAGGCCATTCTTGTACACAAGCTACTTTTTGAGGATCCATGTGAATGCCTTCGGTTGAAATTATCAAGCCCAAGTAGGTTACTTAGTTCGTTTCGAAGCTGCACTTTGAAATGTTCACTTGTAACCCATGTTCACGAAGACGTTGAAGGACATTCTTGACGTGACTTCGATGCTCGCTAAGACTCTCAGAGTAAATCAAAATGTCATTGTTACAGGCTGCGCCTTCACGTGTTTCGGAATCAACGAAACATTGTACTAGCTCGAGTCTTGATGAAACTCCCCTACTTCGGTACAGATACAGAGTCATAATTGCTACATGTAATACGCAGACGGTTTTGTAGTTGTATCTCAAGTTCTCAAGTATGATGATTTATATTTAGTAGGAGGAGGAACAGAGATAGCTATATAGGTAGTTCTACTCCAAGACTTACTTTCGGAAGTCGATTAGAAAATAGAGGGCATTTGGCCACCATACTTTTCTTATTAATTGTTTTGGTGCTTCGCCCTTCACAGTCATCCATATAAGCTGTGCAAAATTGGTCAAGGTATCCTCGGAGAGCGAGATTTATGTAGGCTTGAAAGGATGCTGGGCCATTGCAAAGACCAAAAGGCAGAACAAGGGGCTCGAACAGACCATATCGACACGTGAAAGCAGCCTTCCATTCATCACCTTCCTTGATTCGAAGTTTGTTGAACGCGGAGATGACGTCCTGTTTCGTGTAATGCTTAGCATGGGAGAGCTGGCTAAGTGTTTCTGAGATCAAGGGGAAAGATTGCCTGTTTCTTACAGTGATTGCGTTGAGCCCCCGATAATCAATACAAAATCGAAGATCACCATTTGACTTTTTTACAAATAGGACCGGAGCTGCTGCAGGCGAGCGACATACACGAATAAAGCCTTTTGATAATTCAGAATCAAGGTAACTGCGAAGGGCCTTTAGTTCGTGCTGATTCAAGGAATAGGGGCGGACTGTAAGGGTCGAAAGATAATTGTTATTCGCAGAATATCTAGAGCTAGATACAAAAGAAGATCTTGAAGTGAAGAGCTATTTCTGAGGCAAATTCCTAATATATCCTTCTTCAACATTATTCTCCTGACTCTTGTCCAGAGAGCCTTTTCCTTCTTGACAAGCCTCCAGGAAATTCAACTTCATGCATATTTATCCGCGCCGTTACACTCGATCAGTTATCAGTTAGAGAATAATCTCGCTGCATATAAGTTTCGTCCATAAACGTCAATTGACGGTCTCACATATGATTCACGTTTGTCCCTTAATTAAGTTCGTTAAGGTCATGGTCCAAGCTTGCTATTTATAGTGTGCGTATTAAGATGAGTCAAGCAGCCCGACCCACAATATACGTGTTACAATTAGTGACCCTGGCGTCTCGTTACTAAATTTATAAGCAAGGATAGCTGATGAGTAATTACCAATAAATAGGCCTTAGCCTAATGAAAGTCAGGCCTCAGGCCTGTGACACGGACGGCCGGAGGTAACTTTCCCGGTTGAAGATCAATAGCATGGTCCCAAGATCAGTGGGGAGCTAACACATTGGCCTGTTTCCTGTCAAAAATATCAAGGTAGTCGTGTTATTGGGCTGGCAGAAAACTCTTGGGATCAGCATCTTTCGGTATAGACATGAGAGCGTTTCTAACGCGGAATACAGGTGAACGCTGCATAGAATCGTCAATGAGTAGGTCAATTTTGCGCAGACTTAGAGCAAAATTACTGCTTTCGGGCTGTTGGCTCATCAAGACATTGGCTTGGGCAGATACTTATACTGGGGGCTGGAGAGTTGATTTAACTGTGGGTCGGTCTCTAGGATTATCGGACTCATGGGTTGTGATGGGGGCCGGGCCCTGATTTGACGAGTTGAGGTACGGAACGGTAGTCTCAAATTGACAGCAAGCTTTCTCCAGACAAGGCTCGCCAAAGGTGATGGTATGCTCTGTCCAATTGATATAAGGGGCATGATTTTCTAACCATGGGAGGCTGAGGATCAGGTCATATTTACATTGATTGATTTTGTAACCAGGAAGGGTTTCATGATGATTGCCGATTGAGAGAGGCAGGCTTTCTGCGTGACGCTAGTACCTTGATTTCCTTCAAATCCTACGAGAGCAATTGCTAAATTAAGGGTTCTGGGTACAGTGTTAAGGCGGTCACAAAGAGCTTTTGAGACAAATGCAAACCCGGAAGTGCCGGTATCGATGAGGGCAAACAGATTTTCATTTTCTATCTATACATAAACATACATATGTCGAGAATGTGATAACTCTGTTAAGTCCGCATTTCCTACCGAAATCGACTCCAACAAGCGAATTACTGTTGGAGTTGTTGAAATGATTGCTATCATGAAACAAGTAACGTCCAACTTTGGATGTGATAGTTGTTTGCACTCACGTAGATCTGCATGTACTAATCTTTCCATAAAGTTGTGAGGCTGGTAAATACGCTAAACCGTATTAACACAAATCACTAGATTTCTGTTTCTTTAAATAGATATTATATATATAGCAATCTGTTTTCTAAGCTGGAGTAAAAAAGAACTCCACAGCTTACAATTAACAGCCTCTTACATTCCAAAATCTGCAAGATCGTGATAAGTGCCTAATCACTCTTAACAAACTGTTGCTAATCCCTTCCAAATTTCTAGAGGTTCTGAGCCCGGTGCACTAGCATAAGCACTTATTGTAAAGGTGAACCCTAAGCGCTAACATATTGTTTCTACAGATTCGATACCTCAAAGATGTCTAATTCATCTACTTCTCCGCTCCCTCAGACTAGCTCATTGCAAAGTTCGGAAACTGTTGTTTCTAAAGATTTCTTCACGATAATCGCCAAAGAATACGGTGGTCGTTCCATGAAATTAACCCACGTCGAGCCCCTCGACGGGCAATTGAACTACGATTCATGGGCCTCGACCATGATTGCTGTGTGGAATACGCTTGGGTTACACGAATTAGTTATTGAAGGTTTAAAACCAGTAGATGACGCCGACACTGAAGAGAAAAGGTCGTATAAGTCATTATACAATTTGGCTGTAGGTGTCTACATTCAAGTTGTTAAATCTGAGATACGACATAGTATCCTCGACAAGATTGACCCTCACTTGATGTGGACGCACCTAAAGATGATGTACAGGAGAGATACTGCGTATTCTCTTGTTTATCAATTAGGGAACCTATATGAGCTTAAATCAGTGTATAATGCTTCTCAGACTCTCTCTTCTTTCATCGAGCAGTTTGAAACACAATGGTTTAAACTTCACAAATTGTCACGAGAATCTACAGATCCTGATCGTCGTGAGATTGCATCCTTCTTTGAGAAAGATACTATTAAGCGTGATTTCCTTGGATTCTTGGCCCGCCATAAAAAGAACGTCGTTGATAATCTCAGGACTAAGAGTAATCTATCTTTTTCTGAGGTCAAGCAAAGAATCGTTGATACGGATGAGGTGGAAACTCCTCATTCCGCGTTTTTAGCTACCGTGGAAAAAAGGCCGAAACCTCTAACCAGGCCCGCAAATATCTCCAAGAGAAAGGAATGCAATTTTTGGCGGAAACATCATCCAAACAAGGCATCCGGTCACACGTGGAATAATTGTCGGATGTTGAAGGAGATGAAAAAGCATAAGGCAAAGGAAACTCCTCATGTTAGTGAAGAAGCTCTCATGACTCTCTCATCTATAGACAAGGTTAGTAAACAGAATTTCTATCTTGATACGTGCGCAACTTCTCACATGTGTCCATACTCAGGTCGTTTCGAGCTCCTCTCAATATGTACCGGATTTGTGACATCAAGTTCGGGGGAGGAGATGAAAATCTTGGGGAAAGGATCTATTGTGTTGAATTGTGTATTATCAGATAAATCTATTTCTTCATTTCGTCTCAGAGATGTCTTGTATATGCCATAACTTAAACACCCTCTTTTTTCATGGAAAAAAGAAAGAGCTAAAGGCTATAAACTTTATGATGATGGTAACGTAATGCGTGTCATTAAAGACAAAAAGGTCTGGCTTGAAGTAATCTTCTGTGGCTCTCTACCGGTTATACCGGAGTTGAATCTACCAATTAAGGAAATTGCATATCTTACCTACTCTTTTTAGCACGAAGCATCATTCCACTCTTCCCCTTCAACTATATCTAAAACAGATAAGTTAATTCAGGATTCCAATAATATTCCTGATTGTCCTAAAGACTTTCACTGCGAGGCCTGTGCTCTGTCTAAGTCAACTCACAGTAAACCTCATGCAGCTACTTCGAGATCAATTACACCAGGAGAATATCTGCATTCCGACCTTTGTGGTCCGTTCCCAATAGTATCTCTGTGTAATTCTCGTTATTATATTTCATTCATTGATGATGCAACTCGTTATTCTTGGGTCCACCTCTTAAAATCTAAATCTGATGCTGTTCAAGAAACAATTGATATGATTACTAAGATTGAAACCCAAAATAACTGTCGAGTAAAATCGTTGATAACCGATAATGGTGGTGAATATGTAAATGAAAAATTTTCAAAATACCTAGAACTGAAGTAGATAAATCATGACTTGACTCCTCCCTATTCCCCTAAATCTAATGGCGTCGCCGAGAGGTTAAATTAATCCATCGGTGAAAGTATACGCGCCATGCTATCAAGCACTACCAATAAACGGTTATGGGCTGAAGCAGTCAAAACTTTCATATACACTAAAAACCGAATAGCTCATAGTTCCGTTAGTGGGTGGACACCTTTTAAGGCCTTTAATGGCGCAAAACCCACTATTAAAAATCTTCAGCCATTTGGCAGAGCATGCTTTGTCAAATACCAGAAGCTAAGCGTCCTTCAGGTTGCAAGTTGCTGCCAAGAGCTGTAAGAGGTATATTCGTAGGATACACTAATGTACCTCATCACTACCGTATTTTCGTTCATGACTATAGTAGAGTAGTTGTCTCAGCTGATGTCAAATTTCCGCCACATGTGGATAAAGAGAATAACACCAACTCTGGTGTTGTTTACTCAAACCAGCGACATCCTATAACTACTTTGTTAAAACCACAATCAGTTGTTCTGGATAAAGTGCTTACTCCAAGTGAACATCCAGATACAAATTGTGCAAGTGATATTGTTCAAACAGTTGAGCATAATCCATACCAACAAGTGTCAGAAGCCTTGCCTTCAAATGACAATCCTTCAAATGATTCGGAAATCACTACACATTCCCATATGCCTGATATTAACTCTAAT
This sequence comes from Podosphaera xanthii, assembly GCA_028751805.1. Taxonomy (NCBI): domain Eukaryota; kingdom Fungi; phylum Ascomycota; class Leotiomycetes; order Helotiales; family Erysiphaceae; genus Podosphaera; species Podosphaera xanthii. The sequence continues at coordinate 1,905,536 of JAPWIX010000008.1, forward strand.
GAGGAAACAATTAGAAGATCCAACCGCACTGTACAACCTCGTGTGTTCAATGACACGATTACGGGGGAGTGGTGGAAAAGATCTCGTGTACATTCTTCACCTCGTCTACCTGAATCAGCCAATCTGGCTAAGGGTGTCAAAGAAGAAAGCGCATTGATTAGTATTTCAGATGTCAGAGAACCAAAGAGTTACAGTGAAGCAAAAAGCTCATCTCAATGGTCTGATTGGGAGAAAGCCTTTCAGGATGAAATGGCATCTCTACAAGAGAACAATGTGTGGGATATAGTTCCAAGACTGTTGTAATAATATCATTTTGTATATCTAAAAGTATCACGATAAAATCATACAGAATATAACAGAAGCACAATGACTATATACAGAGTAATTCCAAGTACCATACTTTCTTACAACAAAGTAATCCAAGCATACCCTGATACATCTGTTACAACTTACTAACTCCGGGAGTCGCATCTATTCTGAAACACAATGTCATTGTTGTTCTTAGTCATGTAATCCGATACCATGATATGAAACACCCGGGTTCATATCGTTGGTCTCGTCGGGAACTTCTAAGACAATGCAAGTAATTTATCATGCATTTCTAACACCCCTCCTGACCGATGAGATCAACAACCTTAGAAGATTCAGATCGAGATATCTTCTGGCACAGTGCTCTTGTCCGGGACTGACTTAACGGCTTTGTAAGTATGTCAGCTAACATATCTTCTGTAGGTATGTATTCGACCCTTATGGTCCCATCACTAACACAGTTTCTCGAAAAATGATATGCAACATCGATGTGCTTGGCCTTTGTCGAATTCGTTCCTTTTGCAAGAGCCAGCGCTCTCTGATTATCTGAATAAACAAGCATACCTTTATCACCAACTAGCTGAGTTGCGACGTGGAGTTCTTGCAGAAATCTATTAACCCAAATTGCTTGTTTCGAAGCTTCAAACAGAGCAACATACTCAGCCTCTGTTGTAGAAGTGGCAACTGACTTCTGTTTCTTTGACTGCCAACAAACAGGGCCTCCTCCAAGCATCAATATGTACCCACTTACGGAGCGATGGGTGGAGATATCCGATGCGTAATCAGAGTCAGAGTAAATCACAGCCATTTTATACTCCGTGATTTTGTCAGTGGGGGGACCAAAATTGTAAGTAATAGCGTAATCCTCTGTTCCTTTCAAGTAACGAAACACCCTACACACAGAATTCCAATGTCGAACTACTGCTGAGGCATTAAAACTGGCTAATTGGTAGGTGGCGAATGATATGTCGGGCCTTGTACTATTTGCCGCATACCCAAGACTGCCGATAGCGCTTGGAAAGGCAGACTCGTCGGCTGGCAGTTCTTCCTGAATGGGCAAAACACCACTATAACCGTTCATAGGAGATGTATACGTTTTGGCATCTGTTAGTCCAAATCAGTTGACCTTATCGCGGATATATGGAGCCTGTGAAATTTTGAGTATCCTTCTGGATCTATCCCGAAAAATTTTCCAGCCGATAATTGTGCCGATCGGGCCTAAATCCTTGATCGGAAAATAAAGAGCAAGTTGTCTTTTCAACTTTTCAACATTCTGAGTATGACTACCGCATACCACAAATTATCCACATAAACACCAATAACTATCGCCCTTGATGCATGTATATATATACATCCATCGCAATCGGACCTTCTGAAACCAATACTGGTTAGTTTCCCGTCAAGCTTCTCATACCACGCCTTGCCGGATTGTTTCAAGCCGTATAATGACTTATTTATCCAAACGTATTCAGACATTTTCATACCTTCCGGTGACCTCATGAAGATTACCTCGTCTAGATCTCCTTCGAGATATGCTGTTTTAACGTCTACCTGGTCTATCTCCCAATCATGGAAAGTTGCGACTGCCAACAAAGTCCTTAGAGAATCCATCCTCAGGGTTGGTGAGTAGGTGTCAAAATAGTCAACACCATGGACCTGACTGAAACCTTGTGCGACTAATCGTGCCTTAAATCTTCCGTCAGATTTAACAGTGAAGACCCAGCGTGAGCCGATAGGTTTCCTATTTTGAGGGACATGGGTTACAGGCGTAAAGACGTTCTTTTTTCTCAGAGAATTAAGTTCCTCATCGATTGCAATTTGCCAATTTGAATTGTTGGGCCCATCGATAGCCTCTCTATAAGATCGAGGAATAGGAATATCGCCCCCTATATGCAGGGCTCGCGGCCTAGGCTGCCACGCGGATCTGGGCTCAATTTGTTTACGCACCCGATTGCTCCTCCGGAGAGACGGTATTTCTGAAGTTTCAATATCAAAATCCTCATTTGATTGCGGATGAGGCTGGGAGATATCGCGTTCCTCCGACAATGAATGTGAGGTAGGTTCTGGAATTGAAGTATCTCCGATCGTCTCATTATAATCACCCTGCTCTATGGCGGCCGAGGCTTGCGGTGATGAGTGGAATTCGGAAACTGAGGAAGCTACTGATTGCGTATCTCCCTGAGGATGAGCTTCCAAATCGTCATCACTGTCAGATTCCCAAGTATTATCATTCTCTAGCATAGTATCTTCGGGCTCGACAAATTGTTCTGAAGCTGGTTTCCCCCAATTCCATACCTTGTCTTCATGAAAACACACGTTAGCGGAGATTATAACCTCTTCGCGGCCGGTTTTCGATGGGATATACACACGATATTGAGAAGAAGACTCGCAATATCCCACGAAGATACCCTTTAACGAAGTTGGCGACAGCTTGTATCTCCGAGGATCAGTTGTGTCAATCAATGCATAGCACAAACATCCCCATACTCTCAAGTGAGAGGTGATTAGTAGAGAGTCATGCATGACCTCAAAAGGCGTACGTTTTTCAGGAAGTAGGGGCAATCTATTCCGAATGTACGATGCTGTAAGTACGGCAGCATCCCAAAACCGAAGTGGAAGTCCAGCATGCATGAGCATACATCTAGCCATTGTTATTAGGGATCTAATTAATCGCTCGGCAACCCCGTTTTGATGTTGGGTGTATGGGGCGCTAATTTGTTGAGTTATACCACCAAATTCGATGGTCTTGTACTCAACTCCTCCATCAAAACGCATGGCTTTGATCTTGGAATTTGACTGCAGCTCCTTTTTCTCTTTATAGGACTTGAACCGAATTGGTACTTCCTTTGTACTTCTCAAAAGATAAATTTCGCACTCACGAGACGCATCATCAGTAAATGAGACAAAGCAAAGGCTTCCATAAATCCCTGCTTTTCGACTTTTCCCCCAAGTGTCGGAGTGAATTAATTCAAGCTTAGTCAAGGATTTTACCCTAGGGTTTCGATTTATCTTCTCGACTTGTTTGCAAGAGTTACAAACTTCACATTCATTTATGAAATCCGTACTCAATTTAAAGTTGGCGACGTTCCTTGAACTTATGTCTTTGAGTTTGAGTCGAGGAACATTGAGATTCTTGATCAAATGTGGTCCGACATGAGCAAAACGATTATGTATTAGTTTGGTCGTCCTTTCTACATTGACTTGAGAAAGGAGAACTCTCGAGGGGATATCCGAGCAAATTGATCTTTTGTCGAACGAGGAGATGTTAAAGCAAAGGAGCTTGTCTCTGATGGCAGCAGTCGCGAGCAGTGTGTGATCACTAGAGTAGATTCCGAGGCCCCTACTATTCGAGTGGAATTTGAACCCCTTTGCCAGAAGTTGTGGTCCTGAGACAAGATTTTTGGTGCACTCTGGGATATACCACACATCTTCTATGCTTATTGTCTTTACAACCGTGGAGTCATCGAAGTTAGAAATTTCAAAGTTCACAGAACCAACTCCAGAAACAGATAAAAGTTGTCCAGCTGCTGTTTGAACTGAGATGTCGATAGGTGAAATTGACGTAAATAGGGACTTGTCATGAAAGATATGATGCGTCGCACCAGTGTCGAGTACTATGTCATTCGTCTTTTCAGTGGTAACTGAGGAGAGCACGTGCTCCTCCACTACCCACGCACCATCAGAAAAAATTCCCTTCTGATCGTCATGTTTGAAGGAATTTCTTGTGTGGTCAATTTTCCCATTCTCTCTGTTTTTCACTTTTCTTCTCCTTTGTTCCATTTGTCCCTTCATCTTTCTGACCTTTGCAGCCTTTTCTGGATTCTTGGCAGCCCATTTCGTACCATCTGGCGTTTCAATCCAGTAGAAACAAGATTCTCGAATGTGGCCAGTTCGATTGCAGTGAGCACATTTCTTCTTAGAGCTTGAATGAGACTCTTGGCCTTTCTCTCCAGTGATGAGGGCAACAATATGCTGATCGTGATGGCTGCGCTTGTAACTCGATTGAGTAGTTCTCAAAGAATCAATGGTTTGGGAAAATGAAGCTGACTGATCATTCCTGAGCACTGTCACGGCACCACTATAGTATCCGTCCTTGTAGCTGTCGAAATGATTGAGTAAACGACTCTTCATTATTGCGTCACTGGGCCAATAGGATTTATCGACCAAAGAAATTCTTGACTGTAGCTTGATAAGTTCTTGGGTGAATTTATTGATGTCAGTGCCTTCTTCCATAGAAAAACTCCAGAATTCTTCGAGGAGTTTGTCGATCGATACTATTCGTTGGGGTTTGAAATACTCATTCAATGAGTCCCACATTTCTTTCGAGGTTGCCTTATCATCAACAAGATAATAGGCTTCTTCAGGGACCAATTGGATAAGTGCTGCTTTTATATTACCATCTTGCTCAATAGCATTTTGATCAAAAGATACTTTTAATCCAGAAGATTCGGACTTGTTTTCTGTCGTTATTAACATATCTTGAAAAATATAGTTATCCCTTCTGTGATTTTTCAGTACTTGAATGAAAACAGCGCTCCATCTCGAAAACGTGTTTCTACTCAACTTCGGAGCGTGTTTCAGGGATCTTAAAATCTCATATGTCGACATAATGATGATTGAAAATAAGAGTTTCTTAATCGTAAAAGACAAAATAATCCAAGTAGTAAGGTGGCTTGCTTGAGTAGTAATTCGAGTTGTATATATAAAAAGAACCGTATGTCGACTTGAATACGAGCTTGGAGACCCAAGTAGTAAGGTGGCTTGCTTGAGTATAAATCCGAGTATGGGGACTCAAGATGTCGACTTCAAAATTTCTTTAAAATAATTCGAAAAAATAAAACAACAGGCTCAGTTGGTTAGAGCATTGGTCTCATAATCTGTTGTAATAATATCTTTTTGTATATCTAAAAGTATCACGATAAAATCATACAGAATATAACAGAAGCACAATGACTATATACAGAGTAATTCCAAGTACCATACTTTCTTACAACAAAGTAATCCAAGCATACCCTGATACATCTGTTACAACTTACTAACTCCGGGAGTCGCATCTATTCTGAAACACAATGTCATTGTTGTTCTTAGTCATGTAATCCGATACCATGATATGAAACACCCGGGTTCATATTGTTGGTCTCGTCGGGAACTTCTAAGACAATGCAAGTAATTTATCATGCATTTCTAACAAAGACCAAAAGGGCAAAAAGTTGTTAATGGTAAATGGGTTTGCAAAGTCAAGGGAGATGCTGAAGGTAAAATCGAATGATTAAAAGCTAGATATGTTGCAAAAGGATTTTCCCAGGTCCAAGGGCTCGATTATGATGAAACTTTTGCTCCTGTCGTTTGGCTTGAATCTTTACAATTACTTCTAGCTATATCCGCAAAAAAAGGTTGGAAACCTAGACAGCCCGATATTAAAACCGCATTTTTATACGGTGTATTAAAAGAAGAAATTTACATGGAAATTCCTTAAGGGTACAGGATTGATAACCATGTGGCTCACCTTAATCGGTGTATCTACGGACTGAAGCAATCACCCCGAGAGTGGTATTTCAGATTGGTTGATTTTATCAACCCGCACGGTTTTGCTTCTACCATTTTTGACCCATGTGTCTTAATCCATAATACTGGCAAACTCATAATTGCTATATACGTGGATGATTTAGTACTATTTGGTGATCAAGGAAAACTCATGGATGACATGGTCAAACTTCTCAAGTCTGAGTTCAAGGTCAATGACATTGGCACACTCCATTGGATACTTGGCATTCAAATTGAGTACTCAAGTGTAGATATCAACTTGTCTCAGACCGCATATATTGATAGAGTCCTGAATAGGTTTTCTATGCAAGATTGCGACCCAGTCTCCACGCCCATAGAGTCAAACCAAAGGCTCATGGCAGCGGCAAATGGAGAGCCTAGGGTCAATGCTACTCTGTATCAGCATATAATCGGATCTATAATGTACATCGTGACTGGAACTCGCCCTGATCTTGCATATACAGTCACTCATCTCACAATATAATTCGGACCCATTATCCACTCACTTAGGAGCTGCAAAACGAGTACTACGATACTTAAAAGGAACTAGAGATCTTAAACTAACATATAAGTTTTAATCTCCCTTAGTACTCAATGGTTTTTGTGATGCATCATACGGAAATTGTCTTGACACTCGACGAAGCTTTGCCGGCTATCTCTTTCAACTAGGAAATTCTACGTTTAACTGGAAGTCCAGAAAGCAGCGTACAGTAGCTCAATCAACTTGTTAAGCTGAGTATATGGCTATCTCTCTTGCTACTAAACAGTTCATTTGGACTGTGTGTGGTCTTCATCAGCTTGTTGACAAAGATATACCGACAGCTTTGTTTACGGACAACAATTCAGCTATTGACATTGCTCACAATCCAAGATTGAATGATGCTACAAAGCACATTGATATTGCATATCACTTTACTAGAGAATAGATTGAAGACGGATCGCTTACTTTGCTACACATCCCATCAGCTGATAATTTAGCTGATATATGTACAAAGGCGTTACCGAAAGCGAGATTTAATCACTTGTGCAACCATATCTTTGGTACAAAGTGAGGAGGAGTGTTGAAATGATTGCTATCATGAAATTAATTACACCCAACTTTGGATGTGATAATCCTGTGATATTTGTGTGCAATCACAAAGATCTGCACACACTAACCTTTCTACAAAGTAGTGAGGTTGGTAAATACGCTAAACCATATCAATATAAATCACCAGATTTCTTTTTCTTTAGATAGATATTATATATAGCGACCTGTTTCTAAGCTGGAGTAATTAACAACTCTACAGCTTACGATCAACAGCCTTTTTTATCTCTCCAAATCTGCAAGATTGTGATAAGTGACCATTCAGCTCTTACAAGCTATTGCTAACCGACTTCCCAAACTTAATGTATATCTATCATAGACCTAGCCTTTGTTGCTGGCTTCCAGAAGCTTAAGTGGCATAACTGGCATTATGGAAAAAGTACTGGCTCAGATCATGAGGTTATTCTGTTTGAAGCATCCCTTCTATGTCAAAAAAGTTCTGGTCCCTGCCTACCTCCAAGATTTAATACAGGAAAGGCAAACTGGGGAACCTATACTAAAAATTTACAATCCCTTGAACCCACTTTTCTACCCCAGCTTAATTATGCGATTTCTGCCAGGGAGCCAGACCAAGTAGCCTGTCTCCTTCAAGATTTAATTCTTCTAGCATCACAGAATGCCATTCCTAAGTGTAAGCCATCTAGCCACTCCAAAGCCTGGTGGACTGATGAACTTACTTGTCTAAGAAAGGAATATCATTCTAAAAGGAAAACAGCTAAGAAGAATTTGTGTACTGCTGACATTGGGGAAGCTAGAGCTTCTAGAAATAATTATTTTAGGAAAATCAACTACACTAAAGTGGCTCACTGGTAGGAGTTCCTATCCGGAGCTAAGGATAAAAGTTTATTCACAGACTATAGTTACTCCAACCCTAGGCTGTTTCAACCTTCACTGATCCCTTTATTGAATTACAAGGATTCTATGGGCAATAATAGAGTAGCATCAACCTTTGCAGACAAGTCCTCCGCCCTAGTTAGCACCTTGTGTTACGGGCTGCGCCTTAGCCTCAATTGTTGATCATGTGTTATGAATTACTAATCACATGTCATGTGATCTTAACTGTTGCTATAATCGGTTCGATGATGGTTACAAGAGCTACTCTGACTAAGTACACCTACCCCTAGTTTTAAAGATAATGACTCACGTCAATCTTCGAGTTGTACCCGTTACAGAACTTATCAGGAAAAAGAGCTGACGTTTGGGAAGTAAGTCGTGTGGTGTAGAATTACTTATATATTATGGTTCTCCCTCTAGACTCATTTAGAAATCTATATAGAAAATAGATTGCATTACGGCCAGCTTACTTTGTTACATTGTTTTTGTGATAGCCCATCACACCTTGTTTCTATTAGAAGTCCCTATTACAAATGAGAATTCTTTTCCTAACTCTGTTGTCACTGATTTCATCACACCTACAACAAATAACAGTTCACTAGCAAACTCCCAGTGGGAGTGGCCAGAACTTTCTCTTAATGAACTTCTTCAGGCAGTACCTGATAAGAAAACGGCCCCTGGTGTCGCACGTGAAGCCAGCACGTGGGCTAATTCGAGATTCGTGGTAAGGAAAAGGGGTTCCAGGGATGAATAGGGATTGTAGGAGGATGAATGATAGAGAAGTCCGAATGGTAGAGTGGTGAACTCTGAGAAGTTTGGGGTAGAGAAGTTGACTGAAAACAAAGCGTGAGTCGCTCTGTGTGCCTATCTAACTTGACTAAATACAAATAAGAAAAGGGCTCTGACAACCTAGTACGTAGCTTAATTCAAGTGAAGTAACTACAGAGTCATAAACTGTAACACCTGGGCCACAAAGGTGACAAATGAAAATAGCAGGGGTATGTCGACATGGGCTCTAATTAGCCGAAACGCCGAATAAAACAGTAATGCGAGGCTGGCCAAGACATCCGATACAACCAAACTCAAATGTCGCAGAACAAATGGTGCTGAAACTCTGACATTACCTTCCTCTTTTTTCAGATGCGAGCTCCTGCGAGCGCGGCGCAGATGGATAAGCGTCATGATACTCGGACACAAGTTCTTGACATCCGTCGAGATTTTCTGGTGGTTCCCAAGTTGTCTCACCATTTCCTATCCAACGAACCAAGCACTGGACCCTTTTTCTTCTGATTCGTGAATCCAGGATAGCCTCCACTTCGTACATGTCCGGTCCAAAAACTTTCGGATCCAGTGGCGCTGGCTGTGATTGTTGTTGCGAGGGAAAACCGCTGTAGGCTGGGCGCAGAAGGCTCACATGGAAGTTGTTATCTATCCTAAGTTGAGATGGAAGGTCCAGCTTAACTACTAAGGGGTTTTAACTTTTGATATCTTCCAGGGGCCTGCCCTGACGTGATCGAGTTTCTTTGTGGGCCTCGCAGATGCCTGGTTTTTTAAGGACAAATAGACCATGTCTCCAACTTGATACCTGGGCGCCGGAAGTCGTCTTTCATTTGTGTAGGTTGATTGGTAAGCTTGTGCTAAGGCAATGTGTTCAGCGCAATGTTGGACTATGTTTTTCATTTTAGTAACAAATTGCTGAGTTTGTCTGGGCTCTAATGTATTTGATTCGGGTCTAAAATCTAATCGTGGATGATGTCCAAATGAAGTGAAGAATGGTGTTTGTCATGAAATGAGGTGGCCATCACAAGGCAGGCAAGAACTCGTGGTTTAAAGGTTTAGTAAAGCTAAAGAGTCAAGATCTATCTACACAAAGGTATTTATATGTGCGAGTTAAGCGAGCACGTGGGCAGATAATGACTAACAGTCCGTTTCATGACAGTGTTAACCCAGTCAATGCGTCAACATGGTTGTTGCAGCAGTATTCTGCCAAGGGAAGGTACTTTACCCAATCATCCTGATGGTGTTTAACATAATGGCGTAGGTAGACCTCTAGGGTTTTGTTGGCTCTCTCGGTTTGTCCATCTGTTTGTGGATGATATGAAGTAGATAAACGATGTGTAATTTCGAGACACGCGAAAATTTCTTTCCAGGTTTTATCAATAAAAGCTCTTCCTTGGTCGGAAACAAGGGAGTCGGGTAGGCCTGAAAACCGGATCACATGGCTGATAAAAGCATCAGCAGTTTCTTGAGCAGTTGGTTGTTCCAGCGGTATGACCCACACTCTTTTAGTCAGGCGATCAACGATTTGAAGTATGAATCGGTAGTTAAAACCTCGGATCTTGCATATTGGCAGGGGGGCCACGAAATCGAGTGTTAGATGACGAAAGGCTGAACTAGGTGCTGGTAGGGGCTGGAGGAAACCATGAGGTTTTTGTGTCGAGGGGTTGTTTTTCTGACAGCTGTGGCAACCTCGAGTGTATTTGGAAACATCATCTTGGCAGCCGGGCCATCAAAATTTTCGAGTGAGCATTTTATAGAGTGCTGCAGCCCCGCGATGACCGTGTAATAGATTATCGTGAAGCTGCCTCAACATAGTTTCGCGAAGGGGCTTTGGGACATACTCCTTATTCTCGAAAGTAAAAGAATGAGAGGTTGCTTTACAGCTTGCTAACTGGATGTCTTTTCGGATAATGGAATGATCGTCTAACGCAGAGCGATTTTCTTGGCAGTATTGATCCTCATCACAAAGTTTATTCCAATTAGTTAGTGAAAGTTCCGGTAGCTGTTCATTTTGTGGAGAATAATTAGATGCTAGCGGTGATAGGTTGCGAGGGTGTGAGGTTTGATGGGGTTTAATGAGTATTTGGTATTGGTGTTGATTTCGTTCATCTTCTTTTTCCGAGGGTTTATCAGTGCTAATTCGAGTTAGAGCATCAGGTTTTGCGCCCTGTTTGCCAGGTCGAAACACGATCTTAAAGTCGTAGTTTGCTAACAGCTTGTTCCAACGGGCCCGCCGTCTTTTCAGTTTCTTTGTGGTCGTGAAGTGTTCAAGGTTTTTGTGATCGATTAAGATGAGAGATGGGGCTTCTACCGATCCTAATTCTGCTGCCCAGGTTTCAAATGCGTTAACAATAGCCAGCAGTTCCTTGTCGAATATTTCATAATTACACTCGGCCGGGAGCATTTTCTTGGACATAAAAGCCACCGGTCTAAGTATGCCAGAGCTATCAATTTGGGATAGGATTGCCGCTGTGACGAAGTCGGAGGCATCCGTCTCCAGGACTACCTGGAGTTTAGGATCAAAATGAGCCAGCATGGTTCCTTCCTTAAAAGCTTGTTTGATTTGGAGAAATGATGATTTGCAGCCGTCATCCCAAACGAAGGGAGTTTCTTTTTTTGTAAGTTTAGTCAATGGAGCTGCCAATCTAGAAAATTCGGTAATGAAGCGGCGATAGAAATTCGCAAAACCGAGAAATCGCTGTATGTCGCGGACCGTACGAGGAGTTGGCCATTCCTGTACACAAGCCACCTTTTGAGGGTCCATGCTAATTCCTTTTGTTGAAATGATCAGCCCTAGGTAAGTCACCAGTTTTGTTTCGAAGTTACATTTTGCGATGTCTACTTGTAATCCGTGTTCTCGGAGCCGCTGTAGAACAGTTTTGACATGTTGACGATGTTCGGTCAGGGTTTTCGAATATATCAAGATATTGTCCATATAGGCCGTGCAGAATTGATCAAGGATTCCCCTGAGGGCATGATTTATATAAGATTGGAAGGAGGCTGGCCCATTACATAGGCCAAATGGGAGAACTAAGGGTTTAAATAATCCGTATCGGCAGGTGAATGCGGCTTTCCATTCATCGCCTTCCTTAATTCTAAGTTTATTGAAGGCGGAGATTACATCTAATTTCGTGTAGTATCGGGTGTGAGATAATTGGCTGAGTGTCTCTGAAATTAGAGGAAAGGAGTGTCGATTTCTTATGGTAATCGCATTGAGTCCGCGACAGTTGATGCAAAAGCGGAGATCGCCATTTTAATTTTTCACAAAGAGCACCGGAGCAGCAGCTGGGGATCGAGAGACGCGGATAAAGCCTTTCAACAGCTGTTTATCCAGGTAAGTTCGAAGGGCCTTAAGCTCGTGTTGATTCATTGAATAGGGACGAACTGCTGGGGGCTGTTTTCCAGGTCGAAGCTCGATAGAATGATCCCAAGATCGATGAGGTGGTAGCGTTTCAGCCAGTTTTTTATCAAAGACATCAATAAAATCTTGATATTGAGGATGGAGAAATTCCTTGGGGCTGGCGTTCTTGGGAATGGCCATGGTGGCACCTCTTACATGAACAACGGGTAGGCGCTCTATTGAGTCATCTATGAGGATGTCGAGGTCGCGGAGGCTTAGCGCGAAGTTAAAACTCCCCGGTAGTTGGCTATCTACGGCAAATGCTTGTGCAGATACTTCCGAAGGAGGGTGGTCTTTCAATTGGTTCATTTTAATCTGAGGCGAAGGGGGATTTGGCACGAGATTTTTCATCGAGAGGGGTTTCTGGGTTAGTGAATTAAAGTAAGGAACGGTAGTCTCGAAATGGCAACAGAGATTTCTTAAGCAAGGTTCCCCAAATGTGATAGTATGTTCTTTCCAATCTTTGTAGGGTGTATGTTTCTCCAGCCAAGGCAGACCTAAGATGAGGTCGTATTTGCAGGGGTCAGTAACATAGGCAGTGAGGGATTCGCTGTGGTTTTTAATTAACAGAGGGAAGGACACTTTTTGGGTGATATTAGAACCCTTTTTTCCTTCAAAGCCCATCAGGGAGATGGTGGATGGGAGTGACTTGGGGAGGAGTTTTAAGCGATTACAGAGGGACTTTGACACAAATGCAAAGCCAGAGGCGCCGGTATCGGCTAGAGCAATCAAAATTTCATTTCCTACTTTTGCATGTATATACATATGGCGTGAAAAGGAAAACTCTGATAAGTCAGCTCGTCCTACCGAAAGAGACTCCAACACGCGACTTATTGTTGGAGTGATTCTTTTAAAGCCTCGGGGATGGAATTTACCATTGTCGCGACTGACGTAATTGATCGGGCTCTCAAGGGGCAGTCAGAGACAATATGGCCAGAGCTATTACACCATACGCATCTACCTAGATCTCGACGAGCTTCCTTAGCTGCCTCAGTTAACTTGCCGTCGGGCCCTTTTTGTCGGGAAACTACGTCTAAGTCCATTGCAGAACCACCTTGAGATACGGTTGGTTCTCGAAAAGTGTTGGCTGGGGCGGGTGAGGCAATGAAGCTTAGTATAGGGCTAGGCCTCATTGATGGTCGGTAGAGCTCCGAGTGTGAGGAAGTTGCTTTAATTTCTTGCAAGCCTGCATCCTTGAGACGCAAATAGGCTACAAAATCATGGTAGTCTGATGGGACGTTGGAGGCAGAAAGAATAAGTTTTCGTAGGGGAACCAAAAGTCTACGTTCTAACATATCTTTCCATTGTGACTAATCTTTGTTAAAATAGAGCGAATCAGCCATATTGTCTTCAAAGATCGTTATGAAATCATGAAACCTCATATTATTCTGTCGTAAGGCATCAATTCTTGATGTCGCTTGGTGACGGAGGGATGGATCTTGGCATCGCTGTTTCAGTACTGCAATGAACTGTTCTAGCGTATTTATTTCTGCTGGGATCGATGGATCCTCTAGGCACCAAAAAGAAGATCGCATCTTTTCCAGTGCGCCGGGGCCGAGACATTGATAGGCAAATTGTACCTTAGCACTTTTGTCCACAAAATAGGCCTTTGAACCCTAGATCTGGTTGATAAGTTGGGAGCAGAAGGGGCGGAGCGTTGCGGAACTTCCATTATACTGCGCAATGGGTGGAGGTGTCGGGCGGAAGAGAGCGGGTGGAGCAGGCGAGGCGGATAAGGAAGGTGCCAATTGAGAAGGAGCTGGGGCTGAAAATAATTGTCCAACCCGAGTTGAGTCGACACGGGTGGCGGCCGCTAGGATGCCGGGCATATGGAGATAGGGAATGCTCCAGAGCTCGGATGGTATTAACGGAATCAAGTCGGTATCCATAGGATCTGTAGGTGGAGTGGAAAAGGTATTCGGCATTCTGAAATGTAAATATATGAGTAGGTGGAAATAAATATGAATTTGGATATATAAGGTTCCGTATATATCCGTCTGTTCGACGCTTTGTAATGTCACACGTGAAGCCAGCACGTGGGCTAATTCGAGATTCGTGGTAAGGAAAAGGGGTTCCAGGGATGAATAGGGATTGTAGGAGGATGAATGATAGAGAATTCCAAATGGTAGAGTGGTACAAATGGTAGAGTGGTACAAATGGTAGAGTGGTACAAATGGTAGAGTGGTACAAATGGTAGAGTGGTACAAATGGTAGAGTGGTACAAATGGTATAGTGGTACAAATGGTAGAGTGGTACGAATGGTAGAGTTGTACGAATGGTAGAGTGGTACAAATGGTAGAGTGGTGGACTCTGAGAAGTTTGGGGTAGAGAAGTTGACTGAAAACAAAGCGTGAGTCGCTCTGTGTGCCTATCTAACTTGACTAAATACAAATAAGAAAAGGCCTCTGACAACCTAGTACGTAGCTTAATTCAAGTGAAGTAACTACAGAGTCATAAACTGTAACACCTGGGCCACAAAGGTGACAAATGAAAAAAGCAGGGGTATGTCGACACGGGCTCTAATTAGCCGAAACGCCGAATAAAACAGTAATGCGAGGCTGACCAAGACATCCGATACAACCAAACTCAAATGTCGCAGAACAAATGGTGCTGAAACTCTGACAGATAGATTCAATATATGTTAAGGGTAAAACCAAAACGGTCACTGCACAAAAGCAATACCACAAAATAAGTTCATATTGAATCTATGAAGAGGAAAGAGAAGACCGCTGCAAGCGTCGCTATTTATTAGAACCCTCTAATATCTAGAAGGTTCTCTTCCTTCTTCTTACTCACTGATGCCCCTTAACCTAGAATCAACCAGAATGCTCCTCTAGAACCTTCTCCCAAGTTCTAGTAGTGATAGTAAGGATCCCCCGTACATCACTAATTATGCCAGTCGCACTATTTATGCATGCATCTGCACCTGCGCATGCATAAAATATGCCATAGGCCACACAATTGCACCACATAATCGCGCCACATGACGTGACTCGGATGGGCCAAGTAAATTAGCCCAGCCACAGTCAACCGGGCATAGCCCGTTACACCCAGACTGGCTCTGATTTTTGAAAGGTTTAAGGTTGGTTTTGTTGTTGATGTCACAAAAATTCTAGATATGTGTGCCATGGAAACCCAAATTTGGAGTAGGCGTCTTCATAAATATTGGGTTGATGGATGGTAGCAAGGCACATAATCTGGTATTACAACCTTGCCACTCACATTGGAAACACCGAGAATTAATTCGTAATTCCTAAATTTTACCTGATGACTTCCAAATTGCCCAAAGAGCTAACCCATTTGGTCCCCGTATCAGATTTTTAGGACGTGGGGCATCTTTAGAGAATGGAATGCCTCCAAAAGAAGGCAAGGGACATGCCCTGATATAAAAACCTTGACGTTCACATTTAAAACAGCAGTTCTCTCATCGAAGCTCTTCTATCTGCTTGGATTATTTCCATTGAGCTTGGCGTGACATGATGATCAATTTCTTGCCGAAGTAATTATTCTGTCTTTAAATGCGTCCCTGAATGTAGTTGTTTATTGTCTGCGCTATCGTCGTGCTCGTTGTATTTGTCGTTACCGTCGTACTCTGTCTTGTTGATTGATAACGGGATAGATAGAAAATATGTCACGGTCTGAATAATGATGCTTGAGCAACCTAATAGTCAGAGGAAGTTTATTTTCTATCTACGGGGATTCAATCCCTGGTATGTAGCACTAATTTATATACATGTGTAAGACTGTGTAGATCAAATATTCTCTAGAAGATTCTGAATAGACTTCGTATCCAAAGCTTCCTTTTAGTTCCAGAAGTGGCACAGTCTGAGCATAAGCACTTGGGTTACTTAATGGTCAGAGGTTGTTAATTTTCTATCTATGAAGTGCTACAATACAACAGAAACCCTCAATATATATATCCTTTGCCCTAACTCCAGGAGTGCTCTAGAATATTCCAATTACCTGCAAATAGACCTTACCAGAAGGTTCTCTTGAGCCGTACCATTCTCCTGCGTTCCTAGAGGTTCCAACAGTATGTTTCTAGAACCTTCTAGTAGTCTAAGCGAGTGAGCTCGCTAAGCCTGCGCTAGCTAGTGCAGGCTACAGGGATATACCGGCTTACTAGCCGTCACATTTCCCTCTTTTCTCTTCGATGATCAGTCGTTGGTCTTCTTTGCTTCACGCCGTAGTCGTCTTTGTTTAAGGGTATGAGGTTCCGCCGGTCCTACAAATGCTCCTGTCATTGCGTTCTCAGGTCCATTGTTAAGATCTATAGAGCCGTAGGAGTGCTCAAATTTTTTTAAGGCCGCTGTGTCTCTAAAGTTTTCGACAGGCTCCCAAGTAGGATCAGCCCAGCCTACCCATTTCACAAGTGCTTGTCTAAACTTTCCGCGACCGCGACGGACTGTTCTAGCTCGCAGTATTGACTCTACCTCATACTCTGGTTCTCCAAGTTCATCCAGAAGAGGCGAGTTCTGGGCGTCATAACGTTTCTGGCTGGGAAATGGATCATTACCTGCTCTTTTCACCAACTCTACATGAAATCTGTTATGGATGTTGCCGGGAACATTTAGCTCGACTTTTAGTGCATCTGGCACGTTTGTGACTTCATATTTGGCATGCTGCCACGTTAATTTCTTGGATAGTTGCGGTGTCCGAATATGCTGTAGGTTTAGCCATACCTTGTCACCAACTTTGAACCTCTCTGGTTGCCGACGAGACCTATTTGCGTTTTCTTCTGTACGCTGTTATGCCGATGCCATTGCCATTGCAGCCTGTGCATAATCCTGTGCATCTTTCAGTCGTTGGATGTAAGTTTGAGCTGCAAGCCTGCCTGGGTGTCTTGACAAATTGTCTAATGGAGGTGATGGCTCTGAGAGTGGATCTAGATTATAGCCATTTCGAAGGAAAAGGGGACTGATGTCTCCAATCGCTGAGCTGGGTCGTGCATTCAGTGCCAATTGAGCTGAAGGAAGAAGCTCCATCCAATCATTCTGTGCATAACAAGTGAAGACTCTGAGGTACTTGTATAATTCTTGATTTGCTCTCTCGCTCGCGTTGGACTGTGGGTGATAAGCTGTAGTAAGTCGCTGATTTATACCCGTCAGTTGGCAAAAGGTTTTCCAAAAATGACTTAGCCAGTCACTCCCTCGATCGCTTGTCAGATATCTCGGAAACCCAAAGTAGCAATAATGTCTACAAATAAAAATTTTGGCGCAAGTTGGTGCAGTCATAGATTCCGTACCAAATAAAAATACATCTTTCGAGAACCGGTCTGTACTAACCATGATACTTGTACAGCCTTGGGAGGATGGGAGATCCGTCACAAAATCTATTGTAAGCTCACTGCCAATGCGCTCTGGGATTGGAAGGGATTCGTTTAGAAGTGACGAATATTATGCTAATGGATGAAATTAAACGTTTCACTTTGGTGCGCCCAGCGCAGTAAAGCTATTCGGTTGTCAAAGCCTCGGAGCACCCCACAGAAAAAGGATGGCTTTTTTCCCCAAAGGCACCCCGCCCTGGCTTTCGGGTATTCAACGAATCGGGAATGGCGTCTATGTTTAATAAACAACGTCCGATTGACTTTTTCTAACGTTGCAACAGCCACCACTCACATTAAAACTGCTCACGAGCTCCCTCCTGTGACAATTGTGGCTCCACCATGCAAAACTCAATACGGATGCAAAGCCTTGATTAGATGTAGAAACTGTGGGGGTCCACACTGATCCGACAGCCCAAAATATCTAGCCCGCCCCAATCGCGCCGGAGCTCTCACCAAGGAGCAGCTAAAAATTTATCGCCGGGTAGGGGAACTTGAATATCAGTTCCTAGTTCGAATCAAAGCAGCTGAATCGAAAGTGGCGGCTACTGTGGGAGCTGCTGCCGCCTCTAGTAGTCAGGACCCTATTAATTCTGTTAACTCTGTCAACTCAAGTATGTTAGAAGATAGTGAAGCTTTAATCGCCGAGGAACAGGCAGGTGATGTAATGTATTTATGAAGGGCTCCTCACGGACCCGCCACTGTTTCCCATCTTTATTAAAATTCATGTCAATCAATGTGGGAAGAGGGAGCACGACGCACGATATCGCGCTAGCTCACGCATGTGAGTTGCAGCTCGATGTCTCGCTGATACAAGAACCGTGGTGGTTTGGTCAGACAAAGTCTCATCCTTATTTTGATTGTCATATCCCGTTTGGTGGCACCGATGTTCGACCTCGCTCTATCATATATAACGGGAAAAATTCCAAGAAAGTAAATGCAGCCCAAGAGTTTCCTTCATCTACTGTTTTACTAGGTATATGATGGGGTACGTACAATTGCGCAGAGTTACTAAAAGGATTCAGATGCTTGGGTAGAGCAGGCAATTGCACGTATGGCAGGAATGTAAGATTGAATTAAAAGATGATAAGAATGATGATAAAAATATTTACAATGTGGCAGACTTCAGCCTATTTATACCAAGAATATGTCTGTGTGTGACCAGATCAAATGCAGCAAACACAGATATTCTTTGTGTGCCGAACATCGCTTAACTTATCCAAACACTCCAGCCCGACTGCAGCCGCATCGGCTCTTCCGTGACCCCAGCGTACTCTGCCGTGTACCGCTCCGTCTAAGCTCCTGCTGCCGGAACGAGCACGTTCACCGAAGCTCGGCATAACATCTACCCCGATAGGAGTGTATTGTTGGGTTGTTATAAACGGTATGAAATTTCTAAATGTCTACAAAGCACCAAATGAACCCTTAGCAGTTGAACCTCTCTTAAACTGGACACCAGATCCTAGATCTGTCGCTGCTGGTGATTTTAACTCTGTTCATTGGACATGGCAACTCTGCGCCGCACGCACATTATGACAAGGCGAAGAAATTGAAATATGGGCGGAAGTTTATAACCTAACATGCCTGATAGTTGGGGAACCCACTCATCGCGCTGGGAATACCTTAGACTTAGCGTGATCAAATATTGATGAATCTAGTGCGTGAGTTGACAAGGAGCAGTGTATGACAAGCGACCACCTTCCTATTTGTTGGTCAATCTACAGTCATAACCAACTTAAACCCACCAAAAAGGGACCTTTGGGCGTGTTGAAGCGAAAACTACCACATTTTGCAAAGGTTGTCTCAGAGTGGCTTCCACCACTTCTATCTTTAAACTCAGTAGAACAAACAAAGATTTTTGCACAGGATACTTGTGGGGCATTGCAAGATGTGCTGGAGGCAATTGTAAAACGGCGGAACAAGGCATCCAATAGAGCGGCATCCTGGTGGACTCCGGACTGTAAAGCAGCCCATTTGCAACATCAATCCGCTACCTCGGTTACAGAACGCTATCAGCATCCAAAGACTTTTCGGGCTACAGTTGCTACCGCCAAGAAAGAGCTTTGGAAGCGAAGGGTAGAGGCCATGAAATCTTCTTTTGACGTCCTTGGACTCATGCAATGGGCTATCCCGAGACATCTGAAGATACCCACACTACTCATGCACCAAGGAAGGTTTGTTACAGATCATGCTGAAGGTGCTGAAATTCTTTGTGATGCCTTCCTTGCTCGATGTCAGGCTTCAGACGACCTCGCTTCTTGCTCTCTTTCAAGTGGGTCTCATATACCTTGGGCGGAAGACCTGACGGATCTCGAAGTACAGATCTGTATCATTGGCAGCGGAAACACTAGCCCAGGTGTCACGGACCGCCGATCCTTCGGCCCGAACTTCTTGTCACGTGACATTCTGGAACGCTTCCATGGGTTCTGACAGCTTCCACTGTCGTCCATCATCGGCACCAATGTTCCAAACCCTTCCATTCATTTCTTTACAGCAGTGTTCCTGAGGTTTCTGACAGGATCAAGCGTTCTGGAGTATTTGGTTGGATTCTATTGGTGTCTAGGGGAATAGGAAGTCAGGGGTTCTGGAGATGTATATAATCACAAGTTCTACAGAGTTGTTTCAGCAGTTTTGAGTCTTGTACCTAGATTTACTCACAGTTGGATCATTGATTGCCCTCTATTATTCACGTTCACGTTCAACTCACGCTTCAAGTTCAAGTCACGCTTCAAGTTCAAGTCACGCTTCCTTGCAAAACCTCGCTCCCACATCTCTCCACGTCCCGGCTCCCAGCTCCACCACCCAAGCCAAACTTCCCAGCAACGCCACGTCTGACGCCAGGTTATGATCCAATTTCGGTGGACTACTAGCAGCATGCTGGGAAAATATTGGGACTCATGTTACAAATCTGTTTCGCTCGTGCGTTAGTTTTGGATACTACCCTTGTGACGGTTCACTACTAACTGCTTGGGCTGTTAAGTAATGCAGAGTAATTTATAATTAACTATGTAAAAGGAAAATCTCATGGAAGAACAATAGCTACTTTTATACATTTGGCCTACTCTATGTTGCTAGTAGAGTTTTGATACAGCTCATCACGATCACCATCTGATACCACGTAGTCTGTTTCAATGCTGCGAGTTGTGTCCCTAAGGATGAAACCTGATAGCGCCACCACTACCCTAGTTTCATATTCCTCAGTTTCATAGGTCCCAGTTTACGCCCCCACTTTAGCGCCTGCGCTTACCAGCGTAGGCTACAGGGCTTTCCAGCTGCCCAGCTGTCATAACCCTTCATGCTTCAAACTGGCAGAAATTGTGTTTCTTCAAAAATCCGGACGGGATCACCCTTCACCAAAAGGATAGAGACCGATATCTGTTGTGCCTAGCGAACATAGTGGACATGGCAAGGCTGCATAAGCAGTAGATAAGGTGATACCATCGAGGCTAGGATGAAGTGTTGGGACTAGCTAGGCGAGGTGTGGGTCTCACGGGTCTTGATGTTTGCATTGTTTGCTTCGTTGGCGCACGGATGATTTTAGAAGTATAAATAGGCTTAGATTCGCCACTAAGTAACATATTATCTTTTCATCATCTTTCAATTCAATCGCATATTCAAGCCATCCGCACACCTGCTTGCTATACTCCACCATCATAATACTGCATTAGTAACTCTACGCAAGTGTACGTACCCTATCATATACCTATTAAAACAATATCATCTCTCTCTTGTATTGGGAAGGGCTCGGAGTGTGATGGCTGATAAGCCAATATATCCCTGTAGCCTATGATGGTCATCATACGAGCTTGATACAACCCCTGCAGCCCTGTTCGCTTATGTTGGTTTCCGTCTAGCGATTGGCAGGGGCGGATGCTCAGACTTAGCCTAACAGGAAACCCAGAAACTAGTCTATTAATAATGTTTCAGAAGATATTGAAACAGGATTCAAGAGTTAGGAGTCTAAAGTAACTAGCGGTAGGCAAGTCATATATATAGGCATTATCAGTAACATTCACTGCCTCTCTCTTTATAGATAAATATAAACTACTTTATGGTTTACAGTGCTTCTGCCTCTATATCCCAAACCGTGACATGGAGAGGTAATTAGCAAAAATGATGTCTCACCTAGCAATTGTGTGGGGAATAGTGGGCGAGCAAAAATTTGGAGCTCTATCGAAACGGTCAGCAAATGACCTAGTTTCTTACGTCGTGCATAACATTGAGGAAGCTCGTACTCAGGAGTGGGCTTCAACATTTGCAACCCCTCACGTCCAGGGAGCTTTTGATGCAGTCCTCCACAATCATCTTTTACGGCAGATGCAAGCTCAAGGATGGCCCAAACAAATTCTGCAATCGACTTCTTTGTTTTTGAGTGGTCGCTTGTGTTATTTGGAAGTAGTGGTAGCAGCAAGTGGTAAGACTTGAGAGAGATAATTTCACAGAGAAGACAGATTGGCACAAGAAGGAGTCTGTTAATCGTTAGTGGGGAGTTTTTTATTACTCCCACTTAGACACAGCTACTTATAATATCTATCTAAAGAAAAAAGGAAATCTAGTGATTTGTATTAATACGGTTTAGCGTATTTTACCAACCTCGCAACTTATAGGAAGATTAGTATGTGTAGATCTTGTTGAGTGCACACAGCTATCTTATCCAAAGTTGGATGTACCAATTTCAACAGCTTGGTTAAAGTGCGCCACTTGGACGGTGTCACAACTCCGAAGGAGCTTTTCTGTGGAGCACCCCAAAGATCTCCAATATCTCCGCTTTTATTTCTCTTATATATGGCGTAACCTATGCGCAGCGGAAACACAAAAGTACGATTCAACTATGCCGACGACGTTGGTATATTGGGCATTGAGCGTACGATTCGTTAGTCTGCATCAAAATCTCAGCAAGAGGTGGTTTACTTATCAGACTGGGCACAAAGCAATGCTGTTTCTTTCGAGGCGGCTAAATCAGAGGTCATATACTACCCAGGACACTCTCGAGGTGAATCTGTGGGGATTGAAATAAATGGAAATTTGATAGAATCTGCAGATCACATTAGATGGCCCAGAGTGTATCTGGATCATAAGCTATTGTTTAAGCATCATTTGACTACATGTTGCAGCATAGCTCTCAAGAAAGCTCAGCATATGCGTCGTCTCAATTCAGTTAACCATGGAGCCGCACCAGGTCATTTAGTTACTGCCTTTAACGCATGCATAGTTCCAGTTGCAACCTATGGCACAGAATTATGGTGGTCTAGCTTAACACGAGAGACAATTCGGGGAATTGTTACGCCTGCGACATCGCATTTTTGTAACTTGATAGATAAAGCCGTGCATCTAGCTATCATATCTGCACTACCAGTATGGAGAACAACGCAAAAAGTAGTTCTTCATAGAGAAGCAGGAATACCTCCGACTCGGATTCTTCTTGAAAGCATCCGCTTACGACTTGCCGCTCGTCTGAATTCCCTAGATGATTGACACCCGCTTCGAACTAGAGCTAGCTGTTGTGAATTGCGACTAATGAGTTATGGTACAAATGTAGGAGTGGTAATCACGCGTACACGTACCATGAATGCATACATATAGAAGCATGAAATAACAGAGATTGCTAAGTTGATAGCACTGACTAGCAGATACCCGTGTTGCATAGATTCAATCTCGTGATAAAAGTCATGTAAGATGAGTTGCATAAAACAATACTTATCGCATGATGAGGCTGAGATCAAGTACACGACTCGATAGACTAACAGCATGAAGAGCAACTCAGTCTGTGGAAAACAGTGAGTATAACAATAGAATAAGGGTGTTAGGATTATGTATATAATGAGGATACTTCAGCCTCCATAGAAAATAGATTAATACATCTTTACATAACTCACATACTCTTCTTTACCACATTCCCGTTCTATCCTCGATTAGAGGGATCATACATTATACTCGCAAGTCAGAACATTGCATCTACTCCTCATAACTGTAACAGGTTATGAGCCCGGGCCGCTCTACTGTAGACCAACTCAGAAGTGCCAACGCTGGAAGTAGCAACATGTTTGACAACAAGAGCATCGTGATTCTTCAAAACAAAATCTTCTCTCTACAATCATTTATATCATCCCTTCCAAAGACAGCTGGAAACCGAGCACAGCCCGCTAACACGTCGTATGCTGCAACCGGCCCAGCCCGTCGCGACCCGCATCCAGAAGCTTATTGCAAGAATTGTCGTCATAAGCACAAGAATAAGGAATGCTTCAAACAGCATCCAGAATTAAAAAATAAGGATAGCAAGAGAAGGAAAGAAATGGGAAAAAGAAAGACAGTCCCCGCAGATAGCCATGTTACTGAAAATAGCATCTCGGTAGCATATGCTCACGCCAATGAAAATCCTACAATCTATGATACTGGCGCATCGCATCACTTCGTGGCTCAAAAGAAGTTGTTCAGTGACCTTAAACTATCCCCAAAACCCTTCAAATTTGACCAAGCAGTTGGAGCCGCATCCTTGGAACTACAAGGCAACGCACAATTGAAATTTGGTGACATCATCTTCAAATTATGTGATGCTTAATACTCCCCCAAGTCTTCTTGTAATATTGTGTCAGCTGGCAGACTAGAGTGTTGTGCTTGGCACAGACAGAAATGATGGGCATGAAGGACGCATAAGCGGAGTGATGTTCATGCCTCTGCACAAAGGTCACGGAAGAGACGGAGGACCGGCAGTCCGGATGGAGTACGTGGCATAGTTAGGCGAGAGGCAGCACACATAGTTCTCATTGTTTGTCATGTTTGTCCTATCCATGCACAGACCATATCGGAGTATAAATAGGCCTGTAATTCCCACATAGTAGAAAACAAATTAGACATCATCTAGTGACAACATAATTCCACATTCAATCCACATACAACCTGATCACATTGATTCTAGATCCAATCTTAGCTCCTCTAACCAGTGTACGTTCCCTTATCATACACCTAGTAAAACATAGAGAGATTATCAAACGTCTTTGCTGACTTTAACAAATCTTTACTAATCCAGAAGCAAAGCAAAAAGCCTGACAAGCCAATAGCTCGTCTAGTCCGCAAGAACGATGTATTCTACATACGTCCTCTCAATGATAGACAAGCTACTAACCCTTCGCCAATCATAGCTGCACCAAGCGTTACAAGAACACCAAAGGCAAACGCTCAACGATGGCATCAAAGGCTAGGGCATATTGGTCAGAACATCCTGAAGAAGACAGCTGAATGCTCAAAGGGGTTGGAAGGAATAAGCATGAATGATCTCACTACATGTGAAACCTGCCACTTAAGCAAAGCTCAGAGGTATGTATCCAGAGATCCAAGACTCACACCAAATGAGCCGTTAGATGAAATATTCATCGATACTGTCGGCAAAGTAGCAGCTGCAGCCAATGGACAACAGTATGCAGTGATAATTACAGATGCAAAAACACGAATGCGCTGGGTACTGATTACAAATACCAAAGATCAGATCGCGCCACTCCTCATACAATGGATCAAATCACAACATCATCAGTATGGTAAGAGAGTTCGAGCAATCTTTAGAGATGGAGGATCAGAATTCTTTCGAATCAAAGAATACTGTAGTCACCACGGAATACGCACCGAAATTTCAGCACCAGATACACCAGAACAGAATGGAGTATCAGAATCATCGAACAAGGTGATTCTAAGTAAGGCACGATCGATGCTCATAGACGCTGGCATGCCCGCATCTTTCTGGCCATGGGCAATCCAGCATGCATGCTTCATCACTAACAGATTATACTGCCTAGGAACGAAGAAAGTACCACTGACCGACTTCTTGCAGGGCCTCAACCAACCTCATCTAGATCAAATTGACCTTAGCAACCTGCCACGATTTGGTTGCAGAGCCTACAAACTAATAAGTCCGAAGCCTGGAAAATTTGAGTCAAGAGCTACCAAGGGATGGTTTCTAGGTTTCCAACAAACATCAAAGAACTTTATAATCTATCATCCTCAACAAACGCCATCCCAAAGATTAAGATAGATATTGAGCTTCACACCTCATGTGACCTTCAATGAAGATGTAATGTTTGGTGATGAACCAGGTAATCGGCAACAATCTTCCAATGTTTGCACCAACTCTTTACCAATTTTTATTACACCCACAACACCAGCCACCTCGCCTCTAACTCGTAACAGTCAAACCACTACACAGTTTGAGGGGGAGAATCAAGCATCCTCGTCAGAGAGTATAACCACCGAATCACCGCCATCAGAAGAGAAGCCTACTGAATCACCCCCACCAGAAAGCAGCCCTATCTATCAAGACTTGACAGAATGTACTTCGCCACAACATACAAAGGCGCATCACTCTTCGGAATCGATAGCAACAGTCGACAATACGCCAATCTATTCAGAGTCGCCAACTCCATCACCACCTACACAGACAACACAGTTAAAATTGACCTATCCATCGTCTATTGATGAACAAACCCGACCTCCACTCATAAATTTCACACCTCTGCAATCAGACACCGCTGATCAGCAAGAATTCGGCACTGAAAATGACCCACTGGACACTATTAATATCCATCAGGAAATAGAGCCCCGGAGGCAGCAAAATCAACAGGAAATGGCCCTAGACACGATCGAAGACCCTCTTGACTTTGTCATGACAGGATGGCAGCCTATTCCTCAGATTGCAGGCCAGAAGCGTTCACACTCTCCAGAACCCGAAATGATGGAGACGAGACATGGGAGGAAGGTTAAGAAACACGACTACAATCTCCTGCACCACGGAAGATCAGCTCACGCTTCATCGGACCCTACAACATGGGAAGAGGCAATGACATGTACAGAAGCAGCACAGTGGAAGTTAGCAGCCAGAGAAGAATTCCGCTCACTAAAAAATACTGGCACAATCGAAATCATCCCTCGTTCTAAGCTTCCCAAGGGCAGAAAACCGATGAAATGTAAATGGGTGTTTAAGAAAAAATATAACACTGATGGAAGTATTGAGAGATGGAAGGCTCGCTGCACAGCAAAAGGGTTCACCCAAAGACAGGGTATTGACTATACTGACACTTTCGCCCCAACTCCAAGGCCCGAGACTGGGACAATCTTACTCGCACTTGCACACCAGTTAGGCTGGCACAGAAGACAAGGAGATGTACCAACAGCTTTTCTCAACCCCGACATAGACATTGACCTCTACATGGAAATGCCTCGAGGGTTTGAAAGGGAGAACCACATCATTCGCCTCCGTAAAGGATTATACGGATTAAAACAGGCAGCAGCACTCTGGTATGATCATGCTAAAGCAACGCTTGCCAAACTTGGACTATTCCCAACAGTATCCGATGCATGTTTGTATACAAACAAAGCTAAAGATTTGTTCATCATAATGTACGTGGATGACTTCCAGATCATGGGCCCTGACCTTAAAAAGATCGAGTTAATCATGAAGGCACTCCACAAAAAGTACAAACTGAAGACAGTCAAGACAAACCTCTTTCTGGGTATTCATATTAATAACCCAACTCAAGACACCCTTGTACTCTCACAGGGACAGTACGCGCGTACGTTGATCTCAAGACATGGCTTAAAGGACTGCAAATCGGCGGCTTCACCACTGGAACGTCCCCTAGAGCCAAACCCCAATCAGTGTAGTTCACAAGAAAGGACTGAATACAATTCTATAATCGGTGGTCTTCAGTATCTTGCAAATCATACAAGACCAGACATTTCCTTCTCGGTAAACCACTTAGCAAGGTTCCTGATTAACCCAAGTCCCGAACACACTCAAGCAGCACTTAGGATACTCAGATATGTCTCTAAAGATCCAGATCGAGGAATCACCTTCACCCGATCCAAGGGCAGACCAATACTAGAAGCATACACGGACGCAGATTTCGCAGGGGATCCATCAACAAGCCGGTCAACTTCAGGCTATGTAATAATGCTGTCATCCGGCCCGATATGTTGGAGATCGCGATTACAACGAGAAGTTGTGCTCTCGACAACTGAAGCTGAGTATCTAGCAGCGACTGAGGCATGTCGACAGCTCAGATGGGTCAAATCCCTCCTTGAAGAAACCTGTACTAACGACCGTATTGATGGAGCTAGCTGCACAAAACTTCACGTCGACAACCAGTCTGCCATATCACTAATTAAAAATCATGACAACCATAAACGATCCAAGCATATTTCTCTTAGAAACTTTTACTGTCGTGAGGAATATCAAACGGGACGAATCGAAGTTGTTTACATTCGCACAAATAATCAATTAGCAGATTGCCTGACAAAAGCAAAGTCACCCGTCGCTATTCAGTAGCAGAGTCGTAGCCGACAGGGGGAGTGTTGTGAATTGCGACTCATGAGTTATGGTACATATGTAGGAGTGATAATCACGCATACACGTACCATGAATGCATACATGTAGAAGCATGAAATAACAGAGATTGCTAAGTTGACAGCACTGACTAGCAGATACCGTGTTGCATAGATTCAATCTCGTGATAAAAGTCATGTAAGATGAGTTGCATAAAACAATACTTATCGCATGATGAGGCTGAGATCAAGTACACGACTCGATAGACTAACAGCATGAAGAGCAACTCAGTCTGTGGAAAACAGTGAGTATAACAATAGAATAAGGGTGTTAGGATTATGTATATAATGAGGATACTTCAGCCTCCATAGAAAATAGATTAATACATCTTTACATAACTCACATACTCTTCTTTACCACATTCCCGTTCTATCCTCGATTAGAGGGATCATACATTATACTCGCAAGTCAGAACATTGCATCTACTCCTCATAACTGTAACACTAGCCTGTGTCCAAATGCGGGCATTGTCAGAGAAGTGACCTGCACGTGACTCGACGGCAAAAGGCTGAAGACTGAAGGCTGAAGATCGGAAGGGCGGAAGCGCAAGGCTGAGGTATGGAGACTTAAGGGGCCGAAAAGGTAACTGTAAGGTAACTGAAGACTAATGCTGAATGTCCAATGAAGGAGTAAGGGAGCGGAGATGAAGACAAGAGATTAGAAACTAAAGAAGTCCGAGAGCTGAAAGTTACTGAAGACTGAGAAATACTGTAGGCTAAGAGACATCGAAGGCTGAAAGACACTGAAGACTGAAGGTGACTAACTTGAATTCTATGGTCTCGAGATGTCGGAAAACTAAGCGTAAGGAGCTCATCTGGCAATCAGTGCCCTACTATATATCCGGAACAATTTCTCAAACAACTAAAGGTATCTTGTCACACTGAAGGAGAAACATCGGGAGAACTTCCAAAACGCCGGGGCTCCTCCGATACCCAATACAACACCGGAATACATGAAGCCAAACAATGGAAGACATCCGATGCTAACCCACTCGTCTAAAACATAACTAAACATGGGCCAAATGATCCGCGAACTCCAACAAGTATCCTCAAATACAAGAAAAAAGCAAGGGTAACGAAATATCCTGGTTCTCAAATGTCACGGATACAGCGTGCATATCGACAGCTTTCTTCAGCCGAGCCAGCTGAACCACTTCCCCCATCGGTATATCATAAAATGCTTGGTACCAAATTAGAAGGAGTAGAAGCCCATTCGTAATGGGTGAGCTCGATCTCTCCCACTGACATTTGCGCTTATTCAGACGAATCATCTGTTGGCCTCGGCCGATCTTTCTGGGGATTAGTCCACCAGAGAGGGGATTTCACGTTTGAAAAGGGATGGGGTGCTTTACATGGTGGTGAAGTATACGACGCAGAAATAGTTGGCGCCACCACAGCTCTTAGGCCTGCAATTATAGCAAGGCGATTTGGCGAGAAGATATTCTTTTTACTGGAAAATCAGGTAGCAGTTCATGCACTACAGACAAGAAAGGCAATTCTTGTCTCCAGAAAACACGAATTTATCACCACGTTGCCAGTAAATTTAGCACAGTAATGAGATGGGTTCCAGGTCACTCAAAAATTTGAGGGAATAAGGAGGCGGATGAAAAAGCCCGAGCTGCACTACAAGAACTACCAGCGCTACAAACTTCACCGGAGTATATTACTTTAGCCTATCTTCGTCGACTTATGTACCGACGTCGACAGGATCTAATAGACGAGTGGTGGTCAAAAGTATCTCCAGCTTGATATGAAGACTTAGATCTCCACATGCATCGTCGTAAACCACCAGCACTTCATCTTTCTCATAGGCTTCTACGCGGACTCCTGGCGGCAAGAACAGGTCACGGAGATTTTGCGGTGTATCATCGTCACTTTAAGCATGAAGACGCAAATTTAGAATGCGATTGCGAGCAGGAGAATTCGTTAACCCACTACTTTCGCTGCCGAAAATATGCCGCCCAGATTTGGAAGTTACATTGAATGATTATATAAATCAACTTCTGGGACCTCAGTGTGTTGAGAAGTTTACAGAATCTGCCGGGGCAACAGGCTGCTTCGGTGGTCTGCCCGCAAACTCATCCTCTGCTGGACGCGAGGATAGTAATCACTTAATGGCCATAAATTAACGTTTAGCAGGGCGATAGACTTGCATGAGAAATGCGAGTTCAACCCATGAAATTGTTTTCTTTTGGACGGAGTTTGTGATGTAGAGTCATATAATAGAAGGAATTTTGAACTGTTTTGTGCTGACCAATTTAGATAGCTGCATTATTTTTTGTATAATCGATTAGGGCATCCCTTCGGCCGTGATACTTACCGACTTCACCGGCTCTGCACCGTAAGTGGTTAAGGGGCACTAGCTTAGAACCTCAATGAAGATAGATAAATATTAATCTATAGTGTATGCATCAATCTAATCGAACAGCGAACCCTACCATTAAAAAATTTAGAACCAATTTCCAAAATGTCGTAGGAATGTTATGAGTTGACGCTTATACAGAATGTCCTCTTTTCCCACATTGTGTACATGTCAGAAACAATTTGCAAAAAGCCTTGATCTTGACCCAGGAGGATCTCGAACCCGCGATCTTTGCCACATTCTTACCGGACAGCAGTGCCTTATCATTAGGCCAACAGGCTTGAATCACCGTGTATTTATGAAGGTAATAAATTTTTATATAATTTAATAAATTTATAATTCATACATTTAGTGTCAGCGTCAATCTTTTAGTGAAATTAAATCCCAGTGTCTAAGCACAATCTACACATGGGCAAATGTTCAGAAAATTTTGATATTAAATCAAAGACAAGGGGATAAAGCTTTAGCCTGTTAACAAAAATCTGAGTTTACTATTAAAGCACAAGGCAATTTTGAATGTCCATGAAATCATGGAATCTCGAGCAATGCAAGTTTTCAATCTAGTTGATTTGCAAGTTCTCGTTAGTGACGCTTTCTCAGTGATAAGTCCAGGCACTGGAATCAAAATCTATGAGAATTATACTCCTATCTTAGTGTAATGATCACAGGTAGAATCATAAGTCGGGCAAGTGGAAGGTATAAGGGGACGAAGACGGAGTTTCTACCTGTGAATGGTGTTCCCTATGAACCTGGAGTTTATCTTCAGAGCCAATAGAAACGCGCAATACTTAGTCACGGAGGAAATGTCACCCAGCTCCGTTATGGTGGTAATGGATCAGACTAAGTTTGCCCTTTTTACCAAGACGAATTCTCACTGTTTACAGATATTCTGGCATTATGCTGTCTCCCGAGGAAAGAGCACCGCTACCTGAGCGCTGGTGGTGTCGGTATAAGGAGGATATCTGGACTATGGGATATTAGGGAGATGCAGATGGGGATACGCACCTCGTGTGACTCTGGTGTCTAGGCCTCGCCTGGCTGGAGATGCAGGTTTTTTGAGACTTTTTCCCGGGTACCAGTTTCCATGCCTGCTCTTTTTCTAGTTTTTTTGAGCAGAAGGTTCCGTAGAAAAGGTGGTTGAATTCTACGAGTAATTACTGAGCTAAATGGCTACCTGTTATGGGTCAATGTTTCAATGATCTTAGGTTCGAGGTAAAAGAGGATAGGAGCACTGTAAAAGGTGTGGCCTGGGTCAGTGAGGAGCCCTAGTATTATAATAGTCTTTGACTCTACATAGCACGAATGAACACAACTAAAAGTGGAAGGTATAAGCTGTACACTATGTAAAATTATTAGACTTTTAAAAATAGATTTGTTAAAAAATAATAAGTTCCTCAGTCATGGAGTTGCAGAGCGTATCAACTCTAACGAGTTACATAGAGAAACTAAATACTGAAACCTGGATCACATAGGGTCGGATGGTGCAGTGGTACACTGTCCGGGCTGTTCACTCAGGTAGAGATTGGATAGCTTGGACACATGCCCCACTTGAGACAGGAGAAAGCTGGTTCGAATCCAGCTAGTCCCGCACACCACTTCTCTCGCGATGATATCGTATTCGTAGAATGACGAAAGCATGCTCAGATAACCACAGGTTTTTCTCGCTTTTCCCCTTGATGGGTATTCACGGAAGAGGGTACATGTCGTAAGGCGTTATTCTCGTAGTGGTATCTGCAATTGAAATCTGAGTATGAGTGTTCCAAACGTCAAACTGAGTCATTCTGCGAAATATACATATCTTCCGTAATCATTCGCGCCATAGCCTCAGGCTGCATACGCATAAATGATTTAAAAAAACAAAACAAATTTTTTCTAAAAGTACCGTTCCAAAAGAGTAATTAACTACTTTGCTTAACGGGTATTTCCATACTTCAAATGAGGGAATAATCTATTTATTAATTTATTAATTTATTAATTTATTAATTTATTAATTTATTAATTTATTAATTTATTAATTTATTAATTTATTAATTTATTAATTTATTAATTTATTAATTTATTAATTTATTAATTTATTAATTTATTAATTTATTAATTTATTAATTTATTAATTTATTAATTTATTAATTTATTAATTTATTAATTTATTAATTTATTAATTTATTAATTTATTAATTTATTAATTTATTAATTTATTAATTTATTAATTTATTAATTTATTTATTTATTAATTTATTAATTTATTAATTTATTAATTTATTAATTTATTAATTTATTAATTTATTAATTTATTAATTTATTAATTTATTAATTTATTAATTTATTAATTTATTAATTTATTAATTTATTAATTTATTAATTTATTAATTTATTAATTTATTAATTTATTAATTTATTAATTTATTAATTTATTAATTTATTAATTTATTAATTTATTAATTTATTAATTTATTAATTTATTAATTTATTAATTTGATTTGATTTCAATTAACCCGTTCAGGTACCCAATGGGCCCATGCAGGTAACTATAACTGTATATATACATGAGGGGAAACCTTACCGGTGAAAACCCCTCGATTCTGCCTGGTTTAATCTTTACAATTTATCCCGGTTTACCCAGGTTCTCCTTCAGGAAGTGCAATTTTCACTATTCAGCCAGTGTAGATTCCGTCCTATCCCTTGCCAGATCGCTTTATTTTTTCTGACATTGCTGCTTCGACTTCCCCTGCAAGTCGAAACTGTTCTATCCAGCCTTGGGTGAGTATCCACTGCGTGATTCTAGCCACATCTTCTGGGCTGTTCATCATGGCTTCGAAAGACCTATCTTTGGCTAGTCTTAGGACTTCGCCTCTTCCCCTTGCCCACTGCGGACACGGCAAGACCATGTGCTTGACATTTTGGGACGGATATCCACATTGACATCTTGGGTCGTGTACTCCCGGGACTTTTCTTCTATACAGGTAAGAGTTGAGCCCGATATGCTCACTTCTCAGCTGAATGGCGACACTACTTTGGGCCCTGCTCAGGTTTTGGGGGATATTTACTGGTGTTCCCTTGAAGTTGAGTCTTTTTCTGCCTGTTTCCTTGTCGGTGGTTATCTTTGCTGCATTCCATAATTCGGGATCTGCAGTCGCTCGTCGACCAGAACGCTGCACCCTGTTTTTTGACCAAGAGTTTGCCCACTCCTGGAAAGCTGCTACTCTACCAGCCTCTTTCTGTCTACCCCTATTCATCTCTTTACCACAAATTTCTGTCCATTCGGCAACATCTTTGATCCTGTTCAAGGCATGCCTTTCTTCTCTCCCATTAGCGGGCAGCTTGACCTTGGCACATGCCGAAGATATTGTCTCTTGAACAGAAGTTTTATCTGATAGTCCGGCGTGTTGGACCCTCCTTTGCTTGAGATAGATTTCGATGGGTAGCACAGAGGATTCGTGTTCTAATACCCTGCTGCTGGTAGAGTTATATGAACCTGTGACTAGTTTTAAGCATTTTCTTTGTATACTTCGTTCGGTTGCAACGGACAAGATGATGAAGCATGTTGAGCAGTCTGAGGTTTTTACTTTGTTTTTTCCTTGGACAGGTATTCACGGTTGGGGGGAGAAGCAACGGGACGTATGTCTTAATAAGTTTAACCCTGTAGTGGTACCGGCAAATGTGTCTTTGGTATGAGTGTTCAGCGACAAGGTTGTATCATCTTAGTTCTAGCAACTGAGGATAGCGTACGCTTTCTGAGGTCTTTCGTCCCAACAGGGAACTTTAGGGTGCATGTTTTCATGTCATCCGTAGACCTAATAAATGTCTCAACAACAACCAACGCTATCTACTCACAACCACCAGAGAAGCTCCAGGGCTGTCGCAACAAATGTTTTCTAAAAGTACCGTTCTAAAAGAGCAGTTAACTACTTGGCTGAGGGAATAATCGTTATCAAAGTAGGAGTGCGCAAGGCTGAAAAGTGCCGCTGGTATCACGTGCTCATATAGATTTAGTTAAAAAGTCATAAAGATTTAGCTAAACCCTTTAGGACTAATTTAAAATATAATTCGTGCGAACCTTCTTATCCACAGTTGAGCTTTCTTGTTCACCTGGCCAACTCTTACTCAACCATCTTTCTTGAACATCTCCATGTTCGAACTTCCTGCTCATTGATCTCTCTCAATTTGTGAATTGCTGGAGTTTTGCCAGTAACTACACTCTGAGCTATTTCTACACCCCTGCTTACTACGTTCGTTCGATTGGTGGCATAGGTAACCGAAATAGTTTCAACTTTAATAACACCGAGTCTTGGATCTTTGGGACCGCCATCATGTTTTCCATCACCGAGATCACCTACCCAACCTCTTAGCGTGGGGATGTAATGCTTCTCAACGACATCAGTGTCAGTGATGATTCTCGAGATACCTGAAATAGAAGCCCATTGACCAGAAGAGTCGAGAAAAGAAACATTAACATGAGGGTCGCTTAGAATGTCATTGGTTTTTCCAGAGACGCTATTTGAATAAAAGACGAGGTCAATGCCATCATTTTCCTGTCATATTTAGTTTCAAGTTCAAATGAGGACAATGTGAGAACAACCTTTGCGGCGACAATCATACATCTGGATGATAATGCTCCAGTTGAAGCATCACGAGTGGTCAAAATCGCAAATTTACAAGAATCGATGAACTTGGTAAGATCCACGACTTTTTCTTTCACAGAGACATTGTCAACATTTTTTTCCTTGTACGGATCCACTGGTTTGCTATCAACATTTGTTGCGGTGAAGGGCATACTAAGATCTTATTGGATTTATTTCAAGGAATATTAAAACTAATGCCCAGCATTAATAGGTAATCCTTTGAAGGTAACAGACTTTGTACTTACAGGATTTTTACTAGAAAGTTTAATGATGCTCAAGAGAGAACTCGATTAAATAGAAGACTGGTAGAAGTTGGCAGGTGTGAATAGCTTAACTGACGTCATATGAAAGAGAAATATCCTCAGGAGCACATGCAAACCTCTGATCTAATCTAAATTGGTCGGCCTCGTATTAGTACACAGGTACGGTCTCATGGCAGTTACATTCATTATACAGTAGAACCTGTCCAAACCTATAGTGGGTCACAGGTTTAATTATTGTTAAGATTTATCTAATTTTTGGTACTCAATTTTGCAATACTTACCTATAAAACGCAAAGTTACATGCAAGGGTAAGTATTGCAAATGTTAATTGTTCAATTCCGATAAATATTTTCAGCATTTATACTGGAATCAATTGAAATATTGGTCATGAACAAGTCTGAATACTATGCTTCATGGGTAGATTTGGCACAGTGGGTCCAAAATAGGGGTGTTAAGTGGGTCCGTTAGTCCTAGTTAAAAAAGGCATGCCCCGTTTTAATGAAATGGCAAGGATAATTTGTATGGTGATTTTACCATACGGTTGATTTTGCACATTTGAGCGAGCTCCTAGAACTAAGCCTCTTTTGAACATTTTGATTATCTAACTACAAAATCTACAAATATGGCGGAAAGAATCTAGAGACTAATACTTAGTTGGGCCTCCGTCGGCATCGATTACGGCCTGACATCTGTCATGCATGCT
This sequence comes from Podosphaera xanthii, assembly GCA_028751805.1. Classification (NCBI taxonomy): domain Eukaryota; kingdom Fungi; phylum Ascomycota; class Leotiomycetes; order Helotiales; family Erysiphaceae; genus Podosphaera; species Podosphaera xanthii. Next base: position 1,941,128 of record JAPWIX010000008.1, read on the forward strand.
TTGGATGAGACCTGCGAGTTCTTGTGTACACAAAGAATCCCACGCCTCCTTCACGATCGCACGAATTTGATCTGACGACCGCCGCTTGCCCCCATTCAAATCCGGATACTTGTATTCGATCTTATCTTTCATGATTTTCCAGAAGTGTTCTATGGGGTTGAGGTCGGGCGAATAAGGGGGCCAATCAATAGGAGTGATTGACCTCTCCTCGAACTCTTCCATCGTCCTCGCGGCAACGTGGGGAGGAGCGTTGTCCTGCATGACAGAAAGCCCGGGTCCAAATCTAGTCATACCGTCTAAAAGAGGTACTATCCTCATAGAATAGCTTGAGGAAGTGATATTCCCCCAATCCTTCTCCCAAAACTGAGAGGGACCTTTTTCAGACCCCGCAAAGGACACCCAAAACATCCAACCAATCTTCTTCTTGATTGTCTGAACAATACAATTAATGTCACGTTCCTCCCATGGCTTGATAAAGTTTTTAGTTTTGGTGAGCTATCCAAGCTGGACAGTAAGATACTAACCTTTCTGGTTACCCAGTGTCTCGAATGATGGCCATCTGTTGCCAAAGTGTCATCTGACTAAAGGATGGACATCCACTGCTCAAGAGTCCAATCGATGCGGGCTTCTGCCCATTCTCTTCTCTTCCTTCTAATCTTAGGAGATGTAGTAGGCTTATTTAACGCTGTGCAGCGCTTAAAACCCCTTTTCTCAAGTTCACTCTCAAGTTCACTCTCTCACTCAAGCCCAAGTGCTCGAACGGTCTATATGCAAGTTCAAAGTAGGTCATTTGTCGGTTTTCAGGAGATTCTTTGATAAATTCCTCAATCTTATCGACATCTTCGGATGAAAGCGATGGACTTCGACCACGAGCTTTCTTGGGCGTCCCTGATCCGCGGCGAAGAGAGTAACCAACTTGCTTTCGCGAAATGTTGAGTTGGGCTGCAATTTTTGATTCATTTATGCCAACGTCGTGAAGCGCTTTAATCTATGCTATTTAATATTTCTGTATCATTCTCTTGCCTAAATATTCACCTTTATGCACTGATCTCTGCTTAAACGTTTGGATAAGGGCGTGGAGGGGGGTATTTGAGGTTGATCCATCTATTTTAAAGACAGCTCAGCCAACTGAATCGTCAGCCTGCATGTTAACTTACAGAAAAAGGCCTTTAAACTCAGGCACCCTGTAAGCTCAGTGCACGTGCAGACGCGCATAAGAGAACGTGGGAGGAATGTAGGTAGATAGAACCAATATATCACTTCTCGACGACTTATTCTCTTAACTTTTTCTCATACCTCTAATTTTTCTGACAAAAAATCTATGTATGATAGGCGGAATAAGTATGGAGCTTTTAAGATCAAAATTAATGAAAATGTGATAATGATGGTTGTCGCAAGGTCGATGTTGAGATGAGCTCTGTGGAGGTCATGGTTTGGAAATCATAGACACTCTGAATAATCAAGCAGCAGTATCAGCCCCCTGTCTAGTAAACCCACTAGTAAGGGTTAACCCCTGAAGCGAGGTCTGGCCCCACTGTGCTCTTCTTACCCTAGCAGCATAGTAACATACCGCTGGGTGCAGGATGGTTACAACAATGATTACAATTGCGATTGAGTTAGTGACGATCGAAGTCTTAAGTGTACTCAAATAGTTCAAGATGTAAATATTAGGCTAAAGCTACCATTTAAAGAAGAGGTAAAACTATGGCTAATTATATACTTCATACATAATTTCTAGAATGTTCGCCATTGTTTAGTAAATCTTCATCATAGGTCATAATAGGGGAGGTTGTGTGCCTCGTCGTCGATGTCTAGAATATTCTAGATATTTCCAAACTATCACGTGTATTTAGTGATTACCGGGTGTGTAATTAGGGGTACACGTAAGAAGGTTGACAAGGGTGTAGACCTCTCATTCGCATTACCCATTGTCAAGTTAATTAACTCAGGGTAGGAATGTTGGGAGTGAGGAAGATATAAAAATAGAGTGTGGTGGCGGAGATAAGTCTGTGATGTGTAGATAGTTGAAGCAAGTATTTAAATTTGCAAAGTGCGGAGTCTTTAGATAACTACTAGCGTAGCCGAGGCAAGCTAGATGACTCAGCAATTCCCGACACTCCGAGTCGTGATATACGCAGTCCCCCCTTTTGGATATGGGAAGTCCCCCTCCATGAGATCCCATCTCACCGATTCTGAATGCCAAATCAGATGAGCAGTGAAAATTAATTCTGTCACTAGTTACAAAAACTTTTAGTTTCGATGTTGCTATAGTAGTAAATGATAGTGATCATTATAATATTATGTCTATGTACACTAATTACAGTTCTTTCCCATACCGGTACTTTGTAATATCTCACAAGCTTCACACGCACCATCAGTGACACAATCTCGTATTATTCATTCAATCAAAGTCCACGCAGTATCTCAGTCTCACACGACCAAGATTCCATACCTTATTCAAACTATCTTTGAAGTACTATCATGTGCGACAACACCTTTCTACTCTAAGCACGTCCATTGCGTATCAGTATAACTAATTTCTATAGAATTCCCTCTATCAAACTATATAAATGGATCCCTCACCTATTACAGCCCTTTCTGCTCCTCCTGCTGGTTCCTACTCTTCATTCGAAGCCTTACACGAGGCTGTACAAGGCCATGCCAAAGCTGCCGGATATGCTATCACGATTGCTAGTTCTTCGAAGAGGAAAGGCAGAAAAATGAAGATTCTAATCGCAAGAAGGGTGGTTGTTACCGCAGTGAGGTCGATGAACCATGTCGAAGGCGACAGCGACTCACTCGGAAGACAAATTGCCCCTTCAGGTGCAAAGCTAGGGAGATGACTGATGGCACATGGGATATTTGTTTTCTACAAGCAGAAGATGGGAGTATTGATACAGAGTGTATCAGTCACAATTATGAGCCCGCTGACCCATCGTCTTTCCCAGAGCATCGTCGTCTCAACGAAGATTATATGGCACTGGCTCGTAATAACTTCAGCATGTGTATTCCGGCATCTAGGACTGTAGCAACCTTGAAGAACCGTGAGCATGCACCTGAGGTCAACCATTGTGATATCTACAACATTAACGCCCAGATATATCGCTCGAGCCAACACGGTCTTTCAACTCCTCAAGCATTCATTAACTATCTGACCCAGCAACGTACGAATTGGAATGTGTTCTTTGAGTATAGCCAGGACGCTTTAGGCCATCTCAACTACTTGTTTATTGCGGATACACGATCCATCGAGTTGCTGAACGAAAGTCCAGATATCCTCCTCATGGAATGCACGAATAAGACAAACAAGTTTGGCATGCCTCTTTTGGAAATTCTCGGTGTTTATAATCTTAACAGTTTGTTTACCATAGGATATTGCTTTCTGGACCGGGAAAACGAGCAAAATTATGATAAGGCAGTGACTCACCTCAAATCTCTCTACCTGCATAACCGACATCCATCCGTGATTGGTACTGATTGCGAACTGGCATTGATGAACGCAATTGATCGTCACTCTCCGCATTCTGAGACCAGCAGAATTATCTGCTTCTGGCATATATGTAAGAATTTGATGGTCAATTGCAAAGACAGATTCGAAACGGAAGAACGGTGGAAAGAATTTGAAAGGTTCTTTTCAGATGTCGTGCACTCAATGGCACCCGAAGAACATCTAGTCAGAGTCGAAGAATTCAAAACAGAGTTCAATTACAACGAGGGCGAATTGCACGAACTTCCGCCAGCCAATTCACCTGGTGATCTTGCTCGGTACACGACCAAAACCCTTGAGCAAGATGCTGTGAGGTATGCCCTTCAGTAATGGTTAGAGCCCCGGCACATGAACATCGTGCACGCCTGGACCAATTAGTTCTTCAATCGAAACACGACGACAACCTCCAGGCTCGAAGGTGCAAACGCTGTGCTCAAGAAATGGATTGGAACTCAAACCAAGAAGCTGTCGTCTGTTTGGGCCTCGATCCAGCTGGCACTGTCTGATCAGATCAACGAGATCAGAATCAAACGATCAAGAGCACGCGACAGCTTGCCTGCAGGAATTTCTGGAGAACTCTACCATGGAGTTCTGGGCAGAATTTCACACTTTGCTCTTCATGAAACCTGCAAGCAGGTCAAATATGCATGGAATGAAGAACTGCGAACGCGGAATGGACAGAATTCCATTTGTACTGCGACATTCAATAAGTCGATGGGTATGCTCTGCTGGCACATCATCCAGGAGCGAATGTCCCAAAATCGAGGTATTTTGACTTTAGGACCCTGACCTTTGGCCAAGTTAAGCTAATTCATTCGTTCAGGTCTAACGATCAACAATTTCCATCATTATTGGCATTTTGATCGTCCGCAGCCTAATTTTCGGCAGCTTATTCCTGATCCTCCGATTCTTGACCCTGTGATCCGGCAACAGCGTCGAATTCAGGAATGTGGACGCCGTGTTCATGCTAGAGAACACAACAGGCAGCAGGCCACTCAAACTGGCCGTATCCTTTCCCTACACGAGACATTGCAACCGGTATTACGACACTGCACTGCTTGTGATGAGTTAGAACACGACAAGATAAGATGTCAAGGTTGTCGGGCAACAGGCCATACTCGAAGTCATTGCCCAAACATCTAAGTGGGGTCATAATTGTTAGGCTGAAAGTGTTGTACATATCGACATAAGGATTATGCAAGTCGAACTAGCTTGTGTACCGAGTCGTGCAGGACTGAGTCATAGTAACCGAGTCTTATGGAGCTGGGCATCTATGCAATATACGGACAGTGGCTTTTTTGTCTCAGTGTACGACAATAATTGTGTGGGATAATGGAATTAGAGGATTAGGTTATGAGCCCGGGTCGCTCTACTGTAGCCTAGCTCAGAAGTGCTAACATCGGGAGTAGCAAAGATGTCTAACGACAAGAGTATTATGATTCTTGACGACGGTGTCTCCTTTACACAATGGAGATCAGCGCTACAAGCCAAGCTAGCGCGCAGGAACGTGCTAGGTCACGTGTTTCACAACATCACAGGGATTAGAGCCGCATTCATGCCACAGGATCCTACCATTACCAATCCGAATGCAATAAATATTGACGAATTAGTCGAAAAGCACATCGAGGATCTTGAGCAGTGGATCCTGCACGAAATAGAGGCCAAAAATATAATAATAGAACGCCTCAACAAAGCCAATTGTCCACAATCGACAGAGACAATGACGGCGAAGCAACTCTACGATAACGTTGCTGAGACCAGACAGGAAACGGCCACGGCTCCTTACATGGTGGCCCTAGAAAGTTTCTTACAGGTGAGATTCGAAAGTACAGCTGTTAAGTACATCGACAACTACCTATCCGCACTCCAAAGTTTGAATAATGCGGCAGCAGCGTTCCCCATCGACAACCTCCGGAACTCCAACGTCCATTCAATAGGTGCAGGGCTTTCTTCCGCTCTTTTTGTTCTTGGAACAAAAAATGTGGACTGGCTGACCAACTGGCGAGAAACAAGGGTGTATCAAGCCGACAATCAACTAGCCCCCGTACAAGCAATCATGTCTTCCCTCCGAACGATAGCTGGAAACCGAACATAGACTGCTAACTTGGCATGTGCTGCAACCGGCCCAGCCCACCATGACTTAGATCCAGAGGCATACTGTTCAATCTGTCGGCATAGGCACAAGAACAAGGAATGTTTCATCCAGCATCCAGAGTTGAAAAGGAAAAGTGGCAAAAGAAGAAACAACAAAGGGAAAAAGGCAGCAAGCATTAACACAGATAGTGAGGATGAAGTTAGCGTTATTATAGCATCAGCTCGACATAATGAAAACCTTACAATCTATGATACCGGTGCATCGCACCACTTCGTGTCCCAAAAGAAATTCTTCAGTGACCTAAATTCATGTCCTAGACCTTTCAAATTTGACCAAGCAATTGGAACTGCGTCCATACAACAACAAGGCAAGGCACAATTGAAATTTGAAAATGTTACCTTACAACTAAATAATGCCTTATATTCTCCTAACTCCTCTTGTAATATCGTGTCAGCTGGAAAATTAGAAAGAATTTCGAATGTCTATGCCGATTTTAATAAATCCCTGCTGATTTTAAAACAAAATAAAAGACCTAACATACCAGTAGCTTGTCTTGTCCGCAAGAACGATGTATTTTATATACACTCTCTTAACCATAGACAAGAAACCAGGCCCTCACCAACGATGGTTGCCCCAAGCATCGCAAGAATACCACATGCAAATGCCCAACGTTGGCACCAAAGACTAGGGCACGTAGGCCAAAACATCTTGAAGAAAACAGCAGGATGCTCAAAAGGACTTGAAGGTATAAGAATGGAAGATCTCAGCACATGTGACACTTGCCATCTAAGCAATGCCCAAAGGTTTGTTTCTAGAGAGCCAAGGCTAACACCAAATGAACCCCCAGATGAAATATTCATCGATACTGTTGGAAAAATAGCAACCTCAATTGATGGACAGCAATATGCTGTAATAATCACAGATGCCAAGACACGCATGCGTTGGACACTCATAACAAAAACAAAAGACCAAATTGCTTTGCTCTTAATACAATGGATAGAAGAATAACATCACCGCTACGGCAAAAGAGTTCGAGCAATATTTAGAGACAGAGGATCAGAATTCTTTCGAGTCAAAACATACTGTGATCAACATGGAATACGCACCGAGATCTCAGCTCCTGACACACCAGAACAAAATGGAGTGTCAGAATCGTCCAACAAAATCATTCTAACAAATGCTCGCTCTATGCTCATTGACGCCGGTATGCCTGCATCGTTCTGGCCATGGGCCGTCAGGCATGCATGATTCATAAATAACAGACTGTTCTGCCTACGAACAAAGAAAGTGCCACTAACAGACTTTATGCATGGCCTTAATTAATCGCATACAGATCAAATTGACCTAACCGATTTGCCACGATTCGGCTGTAGAGCCTATAAACTTATTAGTCCTAAACCTGGAAAATTTGAGCCGAGAGCTGAGAAGGGCTGGTTCCTGGGCTTCCAACAAAACACATCCAAGAATTTCATCATCTATCATTCTCAACGAACACCTTCTCAAAGACTGAAATGGATACTAAGCTTCAAACCTCATGTGACCTTTAATGAAGATGTGATGTTTGGCGAAAAACCAGAACCAGGCGATCAACAACAGTCTGTTCGAGATTTCATCATCCCTACCCAAATTTTCATAACACCGACTAACAAACAAACCTCAACTCTGACTCGTAACGAGCAAACTGCTTCACAGTCTGAGGGGGGACATTAACGACCTACGTCAGAGGGTCTGACCACCGAGTCGCATCCAGTAGAAGACATGACCACCGAGTCACCTCTCTCAGAAGACATCAATATGGCTGAGCAATCTCCGTTAGAAGACATCAATTTGGAGCCATCTGGCTCAGAGAGCATGATCCTTGATCCACCCTCACCACCAGAAGAGAGTCTCATCCATCCAGTCCCAACAGAGTGTACCTCACTGTTACCAACAGAAATTTGTCATTCACCACAATCAACATCAACAGCAAACGACACTCCAATATACGAAGAATCGCAAACTCCATCATCACCCGTGCAGACAACACAGCTTAAGCTTACTTATCCTTCAGGTGAAGAACAAACACAATCTCCGCATATGGATTTGATACCACTCGAACGAGATGCCAGTTATCAGCAAGAAAAATCTAACAGTGTTTATGACTCATCAGACACAGTCAACAACTACCAACAATTGGAATCTCAGGCTCAGGGGGAGCTACACTCACAAGAAATGGAACTGGACTATGACGCTTCTCTTGACAACGTCATGACAGGATGGCAGCCTATTCCAATTGCGGGACAAAAACGTCAGCGCTCCCCTGAAGCCGAAATGATAGAGACAAGACATGGAAGGAAAGTAAAGAAATATGACTACAGTCTCTTGCACCATGGAAGGGCTGCCCATGCGTCATCTGATCCTATGACATGGGGAGAGGCGATGACAAGCACAGAAGCAGCACCGTGGAAAATAGCAGCGGCAGAAGAGTTTCGCTCTTTGAAGGATACCGGGACCATCGAGATTATTCCGCGCCATAAACTGCCAATAGGCCGAAAACCGATGAAATGCAAGTGGGTATTCAAGAAAAAATACAACACTGATGGTAGCATAGAGAGATGGAAGGCACGATGCACGGCAAAAGGATTTACCCAAAGACAGGGCATCGACTATAAAGAAACTTTTGCTCCAACTCCAAGGCCTGAGACAGGAACCATCTTACTTGCACTTGCACACCAGTTAGGCTGGCATATAAGACAAGGGGATGTACTGTCAAACATCCATGTTTGATGGGTTACGTGTCAGTCGCGTCTAAACACAGTGACACAATACATGAAAGTGTCGAGTCAGTCCTAGGGATATGTCTTAGATCTACTTTTATTGAAACAAGGCTCAGAGCGGCGACATATGCTTCGGTTACGGTATGGACAGGCTGTTATCTCAACGTAGTTTAACAACGGGATGGATAATATATGTATCTAGGAGGATAGCTAGTTTTAGGGGAGATGATTTTCCTATCATCATCTTAATACATGTCATTTTTTATAACTGCACAGGACAGTCTTTCATCATCCTGATAGTTATGAGCCCGGAGTGACGCCTTATAGCTTATTTATTTGCTGTTTAGAAGCTTGAGAAGAAGAATCTTTCTATATTCTTTTTACACACCTTGAACGGTATAGTAAAATAACTTTACAAATCAGCTCACCGTTTAGTATTACGACTATGGCATTCTTTAAAGCAGGTTCTCTAACGAAAGAAAACTATGTTGAATGGTTTGACACAATTCAAGGTCATGCCACTGATAGTGGTATTTGGAAGATGGTCAATCCGTCAGGTACGGTGACTCATGAGGAGCCTAAGAAGCCAAGTTTTTCGGACTACAAATCAACGGCTACAAAATTTGCAGACTTAGATGATGACGAAAAGTCCATGTACAAAGAGGACAATGCTCAGTATCGAATCAAAATACAGAATTTCAAGCATGAAAGTAGGGTGATTGGCGAGCTCAGAGCCAAGATCATTGAGTCTTTACATCCCAATCACCGAAAACTAATATTTGGTTCCATGACGTGTCGTGAAGTGCTCATTCAGATCAAGAACAGACTTGAGCCATCTGAAGATATACAACGAATGCAAATATTTGACGATTACACGAAGGCGCGTGCCGTTCCAATGAGCAAAAATATTGACTCCTGGCTGATGGAGTGGGAAAGATTGGACATCATGATTAAAAGATTAAATATTGCTGATATCAGTGATTATAAACTCATTCAAGATTTTTTGTCAGCATCAAACTCTATCTTACCCATCTGGGTGACAAATAAGAGAATGGAAATTTTGAAAACACAAAATAAGATGACACTCAAATTCCTCGAAGTGCTACTCGAATTTCGACAATTTTGGTCATTGACTGAGTTTGAATCGACATCCAATACGACAGCATTTCCTGCAACTTTACAGGGTTTGCACCAGCCGTCAACATTACCCCAAACCGATAGCCAAAATCCAATAAGCGATAATCGACCTCAATATCAAAATGAGCAGGCAAGACCTTGTCTTTGTGGAAAAAGGCATAGCGGAAAAGAATGCTATTACCTCGCTGAGGGAAGGGCACCGAATGGATTTCAACAGGACGTCACAGTGGTAAAGAAATTTAAAGATGCGTGCCATCGTCATAAATTCAGAACTTTTGTTAGAAAAGCGGAGTGGACATCAAATTGGCTGAAGGAATTTGTCAACATGAAGTGGCCAGCTAGGGATGAAAGCCAAAATACCAATAATCAAATTCCACATGATAAACAGAATAATTGTGGGATTTTTATCACTTCTGTGAGGTCCATGAGTCTAACCACTAGATTGACACATCCACTTCAAAATGAGATTTTGTTGGACAATGGAGCAGATGGACATGTTTGTAATAACTTAGCACTTGCAGTCTCTGCTTTAACCCCTCCCCAAACCCCTGCTTTTGTTCAAGCAGGAGCAGGAACTTGTTCGATCATAGGTTATGGAAGTATGATGTTTCCGGCTCATCTAGGAAATGGAAAAACTTTTGAGATGACGATAACTAACGTTGCGTTTGCACCCGAATTTTTGACATCGGTTGTGTCCTGGAAAGCTTTGAAGAAAAAAGGAGTTAAATGGGACTCGGATACCAATGTGATGACTTATAACGGTCAAATTATCTGTCAACTTCTGGATCGTCATGACCATGATGTTTTCACAGAAATCCCTATTTCCAGACAAGAAACCGACAACTCCACAGTCATGTTCAATTCGAGTGCACCACGAAAGTCAGACGGATCTAAAAGGCTCTGGCACCAACGTCTTGGACATCCAGGATCAGAAGCTCTACGGCATATCCAAAGTAATTCTGTCAATGTCGATAAAAAAGGTCCAAAAACTAATGAGTGCAAGGCCTGTGCTCTCAATAAAGCAACTCGAGTCATTTCACGTCGACTAACTGATCGGGCAAAGTCTCCCTTTGAAAGGATCCACTTTGATCTGGTGCAATATTCTCCAATAGGTTTTGACGGATCAAGATACATGCTTCATTTTACTGACGATATGACCCAAATGAACTATGTCTATCTTCTCACAAATAAGACTGGTTTGACTCTATTCCGCCATTTTAAAAATTTCGTCGCCTATGTTAAACGACAATTCGATAAAGACGTCAAAGTTTTTCGATGTGACCAAGAGAGTGGACTTGGGAATAAATTCGACGAGTGGGTATCAGATTTAGGTATACAAGTTGAATGGTCTGCGGTCTCAACAAGTGAGCAGAACGGACAATCCGAACGTTCTGGGGGAGTGATACAAACGAAAGCACAATGTCTTGGAAACAGAGCAAATCTTCCATATGAATACTGGCCTGAATTTGTCATGACTGCAGCATATCTAGTAAACAGAACGCCGACAGCAACCCTTGACTGGCAGTCTCCGCTATCAAAACTTCGCCAGGCTTTGGGAATTCCTGATCGAGATGAGTACAGCCACTTGAAGGCATTTGGATGTACTGCATATGCCCTGGACAAGTCGATTTCTAAAGGTGAGAAAATGAAGCCAAGAGCAAAGACAGGATTCTTAGTAGGATATAATTCCCGAAACATTTATAGAGTTTTGCTGCTAGAAGAAGAAGTTGTTATTGGCACCCGAGATATTACATTTGACGAAACCCTCTTTCGTAACGATCAAAAAGAACTGACACTAGAAGAGGAATCTATTCCAATTATTGATTTTACCATGATTTCGCCTGTCTCGGATATCCAGTTGGATATCGAAGACCCACCAATCCGCAATGACGAACCAAATAGTCAAACGAATGATGATGACAATAGCCAAGAAAAATGCGTAATAACAACAAAAGATCTATCTAGCGATGTTGGAATAAATTTACGAACGCTCAAAAATTTATCGCCAAAGCATTGTGATGAATCAATGTTAAGCGTGCCGAATAACGAAGACGATAAATATGTTAACAAACAATCGCGACATTACGACCGCTGCGCAGTCGACGAACAAAACATCATAGTTGGTCGTCGAAGTCGGAGAAATGCAAGAAAAAACGAGTTGGACCCAAGTGCGCTGGTCGCAACTTTTAATGTCTTTGTTATTGGGAAGGCCAAGGATTTAAAAAGGCTTCATCAATCAGAGTTACCGCCTCCACCCGAAAACTGGCGAGAATTAAAAAATCACAAATATTCACAAGCATTCCGAGATGCCATGACAGTGGAGTATAATGCCTTGGTAGAAAAAAAATACAATCAAGAAAGTTAGACAAACGAATTCCATGAACCCAATTCCACTTAGATGGGTTTTTACTTATAAGTTTGATGAAGCAGGGTACTTGAAGAAATTTAAGGCCAGAATCTGTGTCCGGGGAAATCTTCAGCCAAAGACGGACGAAGATAATTATGCGTCGACTCTTGCGTTCCAAGTCTTCCGAGTACTTATGGCTCTAGTCGTACTTTTTGACCTCGAGACAATTCAAGCGGATGCTGTTAACGCCTTTTGCAACTCACCATTGGATGAAGAGGTTTATTTATACAATCCACCAGGTTTTGGGAGTAGTGGACACATCCTTCGCCTGCTTCGAGGACTCTATGGTCTTCGCAAATCACCGAAACTTTGGCTTAAGCTATTGTCTGGAACCCTTAGAGATATGGGTTTACATCAAGTTCCAGGCCAGCCGTGCGTTTTCACAGACTTTAAGGGCGTTATCATATTTTTTTTCGTTGATGATTTGGTATTTATCTTTCCAAGGAATCAACGTGATGATACGCAAAATTTGTTAAAAAATCTCGCTTAAAAGTTCGAATTTAGGATCCTGGGAGAACTCGAATGGTTTCTGGGAGTAAAAATATCTAGAGATAGGATTAACAAGAAACTCTTGCTGAGCCAAAAATCTTACATCGAAAAAATTTGCTAGGAATTTAGCTGTATTGAATCTAGTCGTCATGTCAATACGCTGATGGTCACAGATAAATTACCGAAAAACGAAGAACAGGCATCGAAAAACGAAATAAAAAAGTATCAGCAAAGAGTAGGTTCGCTAATCTATGCGTCGGGGGTTACTCGACCCGATATTTCGCGAGCAGTGAGCCACTTAGCCGAATTTATGACTAACCCCAGTCCACTCCACACTGAAGCTGTTGACCATTGTCTTCTGTACCTATACCAGAGCAAGGACTTGTCAATTGAGTACTCGGGTACATCATCAACATCAACGCTTCTGGATTGTTCAGCAGATGCAGCGTTTGCTAATACGGAAGAACGACGGAGCGTCCAAGGATTTGTTTTCAAACTCTGCAACGGTCCCATACATTGGAATTCCAGCAAACAATCAACAGTGACAACCTCATCTACTGAAGCTGAACTTCTTTCATTATCGAATGCAACCAAAGAACTAATCTGGATGCACAGATTATTCTCAGGGGTCCAGTTTAATCCTGGTGAACAGGTAGAGATATTCAACGACAATTTGCAGACAATATGATTGTTGACCAAAGAGGATCCAATTATTAAGACTAAGCTAAAGCATGTTGATATCTATCAGCATTGGCTCAGAGAACAGGTCCAGAAAAATCAGATTAAGGTATCATGGGTTTGCACCAATGAAATGATTGCTGATGGTATGACAAAATCGTTAGGCAAACAAAGACACGTCAAATTTGTTAGCATGCTCAATTTAGTCAAGAATTCTGTTGAACAGGAATGAATCAGGGAAGATTAAATCCTGGGGGGGTGTGTCAAACATCCATGTTTGATGGGTTACGTGTCAGTCGCGTCTAAACACAGTGACACAATACATGAAAGTGTCGAGTCAGTCCTAGGGATATGTCTTAGATCTACTTTTATTGAAACAAGGCTCAGAGCGGCGACATATGCTTCGGTTACGGTATGGACAGGCTGTTATCTCAACGTAGTTTAACAACGGGATGGATAATATATGTATCTAGGAGGATAGCTAGTTTTAGGGGAGATGATTTTCCTATCATCATCTTAATACATGTCATTTTTTATAACTGCACAGGACAGTCTTTCATCATCCTGATATGTACTGACAGCATTTCTCAATCCTGATATAGACATCGATCTTTACATGGAAATGTCTCGTGGTTTCGAAAAAGAGAATCACATAATCCGCCTCCGCAAAGGACTTTATGGATTAAAGCAGGCTGCGGCACTTTGGTATGATCATGCTAAAGCAACACTTGCCAGGCTTGGTCTATTCCCGGCAATCTCCGATGCTTGTTTGTACACAAACAAGACAAAAGATCTGTTTATTATCATGTACGTGGATGATTTCCAGATCATGGGTCCTGACCTCAAAAAGATTGAGGACATAATGAAGGCACTCCATAAAAGGTACAAGCTGAAGACAGTCAATACTAACCTGTTCCTCGGCATCCACATCAACAACCCTACTGAAGACACGCTTGTACTATCACAAGGTCAGTATGCACGAACACTGATTTCTAGACACAACTTGGCAAATAGTAAGCCAGTGGCCTCGCCACTCGAACGTCTCCTGGAGCCAAATCTGAAACAGTGCAGTCCACAAGAAAGGACCGGCTACAACTCCATAATTGGTGGTCTTCAGTACCTTGCCAATCATACGAGGCTAGACATCGCGTTCTCAGTGAACCATTTAGCAAGATTCTTAATCAATCCGGGACCCGAGTATATCCAGCAGCACTTCGGATACTCAGGTATATTTCAAGAGACCCAGATCGAGGCATCACTTTCATCCGATCTAAAGACAGGCCGACGCTCGAGGTGTATTCAGATGCCGATTTCGCAGGAGATCCATCAACGAGCCGATCAACTTCAGGATATGTCATTATGTTGTCCTCTGGCCCGATATGCTGGAGATCACGGTTGCAACGAGAAGTTGTTCTTTCAACAACTGAGGCAGAGTACCTAGCTGCAACTGAAGCCTGCCGACAACTTCGATGGGTAAAATCTCTTTTTGAAGAAACCCGCACTGATAGTCTCATCAATGGAGCTGTTTGTGCCAAGCTACATGTCGACAATCAGTCAGCAATATCACTAATTAAGAATCATGATAATCACAGGCAATCGAAACATATTTCCCTTAGAAACTTCTACTGTCGTGAAGAGCACCAAATGGGGAGAGTTGAAGTAGTCTACACCCCGACAAATGATCAACTGGCAGATTGTCTAACAAAGGCAAAATCACCAGTCGCTATTTAGTAAGGTTGTGACCGACAGGGGGAGTGTTTTACATATCGACATAAGGATTATGCAAGTCAAACCAGCTTGTGTACCGAGTCTTATGGAGCTGGGCATCTATGCAATATACGGACAGTGGCACTTTTGTCTCAGTGTATGACAATAATTGTGTGGGATAATGGAATTAGAGGATTAGGATGTGAGCCACTCTATGTATATAAGTAGGACATATCACTTGCATAGAGCGATAAGTAAAACTATGATTATTACATACCCTACTAACTCTTACCCATTCATTCTCGTTCCATCCTCACCGCAAGGAAATCATAAGTAACAACTCAGAAGTTAGTATCATTGCACTACTTCCTAACTCATAACTGTAACAGAAAGACGTATTTTATGTTTGTCATAATTTTATGGGTCCTGTTTTCTTTTTCAGGGATTAAAGTCAATTAAACTTTTTATAATTAGAAAAAATCCATTCATGTCCCAAATTTAGTAGCAGATCAAAATAACCAGGCAGAATAGTTTTTACATGGGGGGGGACTTCCCATTTCCAAAAGGGGGGACTGTATATATCACGACTCGACACTCCCCCATGCTGAGTAATCTTCTTCATAAATAGTCAAACTGTCTTGACATTGCACCTAGACCTTGTTAACTCTCAAAACGGCGGTAGTTGTGTCAGGATCAGCGACTAATCTACCTACTGCTATCACGTGAGTAGTAACGGATTCACGTGTTGTCACTTGACGATTCCATTCTTCTAGAAACTTCTGTACATCTTTCTAAACACTAGGGATTTTGGGTTAAGGTTCTATAGGTTTCCATACTATTCTCTCTCTTGTAATGCTCAATTGGGCTTCTACAGCATTCTCTAATATTCTATGTATTTCTAAGATGGCCTGGTCGTCGGCTAGATGGCCCTTATAGAGATGGAGTTATACTTGTATAAATAGTGGCCTTGCCTTTGTATCTAGAGGTTCTTCAGACCTGAGTCTTGTTATCTAATCATTGTTTGAATATAATCTTAACTTGATTCATAGTTATTGTCATCGTCATTGTCTTGTCCATCGATTTCACAGTCCACGCCCTCAGTCCAGAGCCACCGTCTACAGTCAGAGTCATCAGCCAAAGTCAACATCTAAGGGTTCAATTATCATCCATAGCAACGACCTTTACAAGTTGCTGCAGAGCCTACATCTGCATTTTATGCAGTTCAGCTCAGTATACGTAAATGCCTTGATGCATGAGTATCTCTGGTGTTTGTTGTACAATGCCTTCCAATATTCGCTATCATCTATAGTATACGCTATCAGCTAGATAGTGTTAAGTTTACTGAGAGTTCAATGTTCTGACACCCAGTAGATCTTAATGTGTCAGGAATGCCTCTACTTTGTAATATATATATATATATATATATATGGAAATAGCCATTCCATAGTGTTCTTTGATTTTGGTCTGGCCTTTTAGCCGAGTGGTGATGCATCTATTACGTGTATTGTGTAGGATGGCAACTTTTAGCCTGACACCCACCACTTGTCCCCTCTTCCCCCCACACTGTCTACATACTGCTTGTGAGACAATATTTTTTTAACAATTCGTATGGCAACTAGTTGGTAAAAATATCCGCGGGATTGTCTGCTCCAGCAGTTTTATTGACTTATAAACGATTCTTTCCAACCATATCGTACTTGATGTATGTCTTCCCAGAGTTTTTCCATCCAGGCCGCTTTTTTAGATCCTTCGTAAGCAGCAATTATTTCTGCTTCCATACTGCTTAGCGCAGTGCTCCTTTGACGTGGCGAAGTCCAAGAAATTACTTCCCCATTGTAGACCACAGCGTATCCTTGAAAGAATTTTCTATTGTCCTCAGTTCTCCAAGTAGCATCAGTGTATATATCAAATTTGTTATATTCAGTGTTGCTGTAAAAGGTTTATGGGAGTTTGGAAGTACTCGAAAATTGATAATCAAAATGGAAATTAATAAATTTTCCTTGGGGAACTAAACTACCAAGGTGCCCCCAATATTTATGTCCCTTTAGCCAACTAGGCTAACAGCCTGCGAAGACCTCCTGATGATATTCCTTAGAATCCTGTTCCCCTTTTCCCGCAGTACCCGTCCCTTCCGGATACATACCCCTTGCATCCGTCCGTATGCGCACCCTGGCATATATCCCTGCCTCCATCCTTGCGCATACCCGGCGTATATTGTCTCCAACCCCTTAACACTCTTACCGTGGCCTTGCCGCCAGCTTCCCTTACTCTCTAGCCGGGCTGGTCCTAGTGATCAGACCCAATCGGGGAACAGCCTGTCACATTACCCCCCCCCCTTCTTTATTCGAACAAATCTTGCCCTCTGTCTGCCTTGCCTAGCTCCTTTGTTCTCCCCAACATTGTCTCCCTTATCGTACAAAGCTTCAAAACGGTTTATAGCTTCCGCGTCCTCCAGGTCGGCCCGATCCTCCCAATTTGGTTCGGTAAACCCCTTCCATTTCATCAGTACCTGACGTACCCACCCTCTTCCGCGTCGAACCTTTTCTGCTCTTAAAATTTGTTCTACCGCTTGTTCCGGGTTAGCGTCTGCTCTGTTTTGAATCATTACTGGTGAAGGTTGTGCGTCATCTTGAATTTGAGAGGGTAGCGGATCTCTGCTAGCTTTCCGTAATAGTTTCACGTGAAATTTTGGCCAAATTTTCGACAGAACGTCCAGTTCGACCACATGCGGCAAGATTACCTTCACTACTGTGTACTTTGCGTTCACCCAAGCCAATTTTTTCTTTGGTTGAGGAGTATGTATATTCTTAAGGCTGAGCCACACCTTGTCCCCCACCACAAACTGGGGCGGTGGATCCTTCTTCCTGTTCGCCTGCTCCTCCATTATTTGTTACGCTGCCGCCATTGCTGCAGCTGCGAATTCTTGTGCCTCTCGTATCCGGTCCATGAATTTCTCAGCTCTCTTAGCCCGCGCGGACAGTGGCTCTATCGACACTTGAGATTTCTGCTGTACTGGCTCCGCGTGGTAACCATGCTCCAGGAAAAACGGGCTTAGCAATGATGCCAAATTATCTCGGTTATTGATAGCCAATTGCGCAGTAGGTAACATTGACGCCCATTCCAACTGCGAGAATGATATGAACGCCCTTAGGTAAGCTAATACCTCTTGGTTAATCCTCTCCGTCGCCCCGTCAGTTTCTGGGTGGAATGCGGTTGACAACCGCTGCTCAATTCTTACCAATTTGCACAAATGTCTCCAAAAGTCCCCGACCCAATTTGACCCTCTATCTGATGTCAATGCTTGCGGAAATCTATGAAACCTGTAACGGTAACCTAGGAAACGTTCCGCACAATCCTCGGCGTTCATGGTGTGCATCGCTTCAAACGTAACACTCTTAAGCAATCGATCGGTAATTACCATGAGGTACTTGGGTTCTTCTTTACTACTGGCTGGGAGGTCCGTCATGAAGTCGATGGATAATTCGCTGTGGAAACGTTCTGGTACTGGTAACGGCAATAGCGATCCCTGTCTTCGGGAGCGCCATACCCTCATCCTTCCACACACGTCGCAATTATTGCAAAACCTCCTCACCATTTTGCTCATGCCCGGCCAGAAAAAGGATCGCGATAAGATTGCAATGGTGTTGTTACGCCCTGGATGGCCTGTCACGTGCAAATCGTGCGTTCTTTGAATCAGCGCTGTGCGCAGGGGTTCCCAATCCGGAACCCATAGTTGTTTGCGAAAACACAACGCTCCCCGCATGTCCAGCTCACATTCTGCTCGCGCAACTTTTAATTGGAGGTGAGATTCAAACTGCGACTCATCCTTCCATAGAGCTGAATGGAGCCTCTCCATAATCATCCTGTCCTTTTCCATTCCTGTATCCCAGAGCGTTTGAAAATCGTCTTCCTCAAACAGCTGGTCGCCCCGCGGTATTTGATTTCCTCCCAGGCCCTTGGCCACCTGAATACCTTGCACTTCCAGCGTACTCTTGTCCACCCAGTCCTCCTTTAACAACGTGAACTCTCTTTCTTTTAATCTTGGGTCTTCCTCTGATTTAGGCACGTCCTGCGCTCTTCGTGACAAAGCGTCTGGCCTACCACTCAGCTTCCCCGCCCTGAAGACGAGCCTAAAATTGAATTGCGACAGCTGTTGAGATCACCTTACCTGGCGTTCCGACAGCTTCCTGGAAGACATGAAGTATTTTAAGTTTTTTTGATCAGTCAACACGACAAATGGCTCTTTCAGTCCCAGCAGCTCACTTCACCACTCGCTCAGACATCTGATAATCGCCAGGAGCTCCTTATCATGAATTTCGTAGTTACATTCCGTCGGCGCCAACTTCTTCGAATCATAGGCCACTGGTTGAAACTGCCCACCTGGTTGGCATTGCAACAGGCTGTCGCCTGTGGCCTACCCTGACGCATCGGTCTCTAGCACGGTCTCCCGCTCCCCATCCCAGAATGCTAAAACCGGAGCCGTAATGAAGAGAGACCTCAATTTCTCGAATGCTTCTTGTTGCTCTGTTGCCCATTGAAAAGGCTTTCCCTTATTTGTGAGTTCTTGAAGCGGAGCCGCAATCTGCGCAAAATTTTCTATAAACCCACGGTAGAAATTTGCAAATCCAAGAAAGCTGCGGACCCCTTTGACGTCTGTCGGAGCTTCCCATGTGGCAATGGCCCGTATTTTCTCTGGATCTACCTTAACACCTTCTTCCACGCTGATGATAAATCCCAAATATTTTATCTCCTTTTTTGGCAAACTCACATTTTTGAGGGTCAAGCTTGAGCCCCGCCTTGTATAATTGGTCCAATACTTGATTCACCTTCTTCCAATGATTCTCTAGATCCCGTTTGAAAAGATGACTACATTATCGACATACGCCAAACACGTTTCCCCTAACAATTGTAACAGCTGGTGAGCTGAATTATGCCTGTAGCCTATTATCTGCATAGGCTTTTATACAATATACATAATTATGCAACGTAGATTATTGTGGGGTAGCAAAGGGTCCATGCTTACCCTTGAATTGGAAGCATCTAGAAGAACCTCGGGAACCTCAGGATATTGTAATTAAGAGCTAGGAGGGGTATGACAATTATATTACTCTGCTGTCCTTTGGCGGAATTACACGGGCTCGGGTGCGGTGGTGAGTTGCAGAATAATGCTCTCACACTGGATTGACGGCACGATGGATAAATAATGATCTATAAAGGAGATACTTGTTGCGCACTCCAACGATGGATGATATCTTCTAATGGATGGTGGGAAGAATGATATTCATTTATATGAGATAGATACAAACTTAACATAGAAGGTAAAGAGATTCTGTCGTACATTGACAATGTCCGTGCGCCAGCCTGTCTTACACCCTTTCCTTATTCGACAGCCATTCATCCTTCTCCCTGTTCTGTCACGTTTCTACCGAGTCAGCACAACACAGGAAGGCCAAAGGGAATCTTCTAGATGAAAAACATTAGGTATAAATAATTGTAGCATGTTGGAATGTATGAGCTCTCCATAGATTTAATATAAACCTCTTCTGATCTCCTAGTTACACACGCACAATTAGATAACCCGTGACGTATATTAAATCTATCCCATTCAGCGATTCAGCAATTCAGTCAGTCAGCGATTTGGTCAGTGATTCTACACTATGACGGA
Organism: Podosphaera xanthii; assembly: GCA_028751805.1. Classification (NCBI taxonomy): domain Eukaryota; kingdom Fungi; phylum Ascomycota; class Leotiomycetes; order Helotiales; family Erysiphaceae; genus Podosphaera; species Podosphaera xanthii. The sequence goes on from JAPWIX010000008.1 coordinate 1,961,549, forward strand.
TAATTGGAGCCCCGAGTCGGTTCAAAAAATTTCGCAACAGACAGTATCCATGGGCGATTTTCTAAAGTTAAAAAGGCAGTTTGAAGAGCTTCTTTCCCGGCAAGCTAGTACTTCCCAGGCAACCAGCTCCCGAGTTATTATTGAGAAAGACCCACCTCCAAAGTCAGAACAAAATTTTAAGCAAACTAAATTACCTGAATTCCATGGCAACAGAATAAGGTATCCGGCATGGCGGGCGGCGGTTCTTGACACATTTCGCATGGATTGGAATTTGTTCGGGTATGATAACTCTCGGGCATTTCTGATGATATATAATTCTCTGAGGGCAGGGGCTTTAGAAAAAGCTGGTCCCTTCTTTGAAGCAGGTGGTGTACATCAAATCAGGGATCCCGCCGACTTCTTGGAATTCCTAGATCGCGTCTATTTAGATACCACTAGAGTTTCGCAAGCTAATATTGAGTTACACAATTTGAAGATGAAAGAGAACAAGCGCTGGGCCGACTTTTTTGCATCATGGTCAAACAAGTTGACAGAGGCTCATGGAGACTTTTGGGCTGACGAGAACAAGATTTCTATGCTCGAAAATGCAATCAGTAAAAGGTTGACGCAGGCACTGGCCGGAAATCACCCACTTCCAGACAATGACTTTGGTCAGTGGGTACAAATTGTGAGTAAAATTGCGATGCGTGTTGAAAGAGCAGACAGGAAGTTAGGTTGGCCTCCGGGTATTTCAAATTGCGGACTTGCAAAGAGTAACGACATTCTTAAAGAAAGCTTGAACAAATCAGTCCCAAGAGCTACTTCTAACTATAAACAAGATTTCCGTGAAACCATTAAACCTATAATCCAGGCCGAGCAAGCAGCTGAAGTGGATGCCGCGGGTGATACCATTATGGGAGGTATCTATGCTACTAACTTGGGAGAAAATATGCGAGCCCGGGCTAAGTGGAAGACTCGAGCAGATATTGACAGACTTAGGGAAGAAGGGAGGTGTTTTTGTTGCGAGCGCAGGAATTGTCCAAGTAAAAAATGCCCACTACTACCCGCCCGCAGGCCCCAGGGGGGTAATATCAGAGTGAATTCCGCAGGTATAACGGAAATAGATCCGTCGTTATATATAGTAGAGGCCAATGCATTTAAAGATAGAGTGCAGGAAAACTAGATGCTCCCGAGTACAGTCGCACTCGGGAGCTTAGTGCAGGGAATAGACAGGTTGTTAGATTGAATACAGAACCGTTTCTAGTAAATGCTTTAATCAATGACACAATAATGGTGCAAGCACTGGTTGATAATGGATGCCTTTGCTACGGCATCATTGATGATTGTTATGGCTTGACCGTATTGTGGCTTAGGCGGGCACCTAAGCGAGATTAGAGGCGGTTACATCATTTCTAATTATGCGAATGACGAAAGGGGAGACATCTTAGATGACGTCTGGGTGAGAATGAGATGACGTCTGGTTAAAGGATTATCTGATAGTAAGGAAAGGGTAAGTTAGAAAGGAGTATAAGTAATCTTCATTGGTAGCAGTGTTTTCCTTTCTTCCTTAATTAGTTCAATAAATCGAATTCTATCACAACCTGCTTGGTTCTATCACAATGATGATCTAACAACTCAACTAAACCTGCCGCGCATTTCGATTTCTCCTCGAATCATTGAGACTGCTGAAAGATCAGGCGAGGACAAGTCCATCATAGAAAACATTACATTCATCTCCTTAGACTTGGACGACTATTTGACACCTAAACTGTGGCTATACATTGTACCCCGAAGCAGCCACTCGATGATACTAGGGAAAAAATGGCTTGAGATTCAAGACGCGGTAATTCATTCAAAAGAACAACGGCTAGAGCTCCGGAAAGGAGGAGTGTCTGTTCATAGTGTGAAAAAATGGCAAGAAGAGTTTGAAAGAGTTCCACATCCAGAGAGTACGTCTGCTCAAGCTATGACGTCCATGATGGGATCTACTCCGGTTTGTAAAGCAACAATACAAGATATAAGTAAGGCATTACGAGGAAAACCAAGTCTTACGGTGGAGCAAGTAAGAGAACGTTTGCCAGATCAAGTGAAGGACTTCGCGCACTTGTTTACGGACGATAGCGGAGCAGAGAAACTACCTTCTTCAAAAGGCCACTTGGATCATGCCATAAATCTCAGACTGGAAAATGGAAAGCCTCTATCGCCACCCTGGGGTCCACTGTACAATATGTCCCGGGAACAGTTATTAGTTCTGCGCAAAACATTGACTGATCTTACAAATAAGGGATGGATACGACCTAGAAAATCACCAGCAGCAGCACCTGTACTTTTTGCAAAGAAACCTAGAGGTGGCCTACGTTTTTGCGTGGATTATCGGGGGCTTAATTCGATTACCATCCCTGATCGATATCCTCTACCTTTATTCAAGGAGACATTGAGACAACTTTCAAAGGCAAAATGGTTCACTAAATTGGACGTAAAATCAGCTTTCCACCGTGTCCGGATAAGAGAAGGCGATGAATGGATGACGGCATTCCGCTGGAGATTGGGGATTTTCGAATGGCTAGTGACTCCTTTTGGCCTTGTAAATGCACCTGCAACATTCCAGAGGTATATCAATGACCACCTCTGAGAACATCTAGACCTCGACGCAACAGCTTATATTGATGACGTCTTGGCTTACACTGATGGTACTGAGAAAGAACACTGGGAGACGGTGCGTAGCATTCCCAGTAAGCTGGAAAAGGCAGGGTTATATTTGGATATTGATAAGTGTGAATTCCTATGCCAACGAGTTAAATATCTTGGTTTCATTGTTGAAGCAGGAAAAAGTATTACTGTGGACCCAGCTAAAGTGAGAGCTATCTTAGAGTGGAAAGCCCCTACATCTGTTAAAGGTGTTCGATCATTTTTAGGGTTTGCGAATTTTTACAGATGCTTTGTTGATAAGTTCTCACAAATTGCAGCACCATTAATCGAATTAACAAAAAAGAACACAATCTGGCGGTGGGGAAAAGTTGAGAACTCAGCTTTTGAAAATTTAAAAAAAATATTTGCGTCAGAGCCGGTTTTAGCTCAATGGGACCCAGACCGGGAAACCGTGCTAGAAGCAGATAGTTCCAGGTATGCTATAGGAGGATGCCTCTCTCAAGTAGATGACCATAATACACTGAGGCCCATTGCATACTTCTCGAGGCGGTTAAACAGTGCGGAGGCAAACTACTCGATTCAAGACAAAGAAGTGCACGCGATAGTTTCTTGCTTAAATGAGTGGAAGGCAGAGTTACTCTCTGTTGCAAAACCCTTCACCATTCTAAGTGATCATAAGAATTTGAATTATTTCACCTCTAAACGCCTATTGAACGAACAACAAATGCGCTACAATTACATCTTGCAACAATTCAGATTTGTGTTACAATGGCAACCAGGAAATACTTGTGAGCGGCCAGACGCCTTATCCCGACGTGACCAGGATAGACCGTTCGGGCTCAGTGATGAGCGCAATGCAGGTCGGGTTTTACAACTTCTTCCAAATGTGTCACTTTATCCAGTTTCATGTGATGTACATAAACAAACCCAGGGCATTACTCCTAAAGCTTCGCCAGGTGACGTGTCCATTGCTAAAACAGACGTTCCAGTCACAGATATGGCGTATGGGGCGAGAATATTTGACGATAAAGTTTTACAAGGTCTTTGGAAAGAGGGAATTTTGGCTGATAAAAGCTGGCGTCGTGCGCGAGACTCAGTAAAAATGGGCGAGAGGAGTTTTCCTCCTGATTTGGCTCTGCATCATTCAGTCAATATTGCCGAATGTACTGTAGCAGCAGATGGTGTGCTTCATGGGAGAGAAAATTGGATTTGGGTGCCGGACTACGAACCTCTCTGAACAGCAATTATGCAGCAAACTCATGATAGCAATCTTGCTGGCCATCCAGGAAGAGACACTATGATAAATATGATCCTTAGGCAATGGTTTTGGCCTAAGATGAGGGAATCTGTTCGAAGATTTGTTCGAAACTGCGATGTTTGTGGCCGGTCCACTGTTTGGCGTGAGGCAAAAGCGGGGTTTATGAGATCGCTACCAATTCCTGAGCTGATAGGAAGTGAATTAAGTATAGACTTCATAACAGATCTCCCTGAATCTCGAGGTTGTACAAATATTATGGTGATTACAGATTTGTTATCGAAGGATATATTCTTGTTTGGGGCGGACTCGATGGCGGCCAAAAAATGTGCTGACTTATTTGTGGATAAATATTACCGATATTTTGGATTCCCAAGATTCCTGGCCAATGATAGGGGGAGTGACTGGTTAACTCATTTTTGGAGGACCTTTTGCAGCCTGACAGGGATCACTCAAAGACTTACTACAGCTTACCACCCTCAATCAAACGCCAGCGAAAGAGCAAACCAGGAACTTTATAAATATTTAAGGTCGTTCACTTGTTATTCTCAAGATAATTGGTTTGACCTACTGCCCTTGGCTCAATTAGCATTGAATTCTCGACCTAACTCTGCAATTGGTGGAATAAGTCCTTTCTTTTTGGCAATGGTTATGATCTTGACCCCATAGGGGAACCGACACCTGACCAAAACAAGATTCGTCACCCAGGAGCTACAGCTGGGAGTAAATATGTGCAGAGGCTGCGAGAAGTACAAGAATTTGCTCAGGCGGCAATGGCCTTAGCACAGCAACGTTATGAATCTAATGCCAATAACTCACGGAGACAACCTGAACGTTTTCAGATTGGCGATAAGGTGTGGCTAGACCTGCGGAATGTTAAGACGCCACAGTTATCTAAAAAATTAGCATGGTTACATGCAAAGTACGAAGTTACTGCGGTGCCGGATGCTTTAACTGTGGAGTTAAATGTCCCAGGAAACATCCATAAACGCTTCCATGTGGAGTTGATTAAAAGAGCAGGTAATGACCCTTTCCCAAGTCAAGTGCGAGATGATGGGCAAAATCCTCCGATCATGGACAACCTCGATAATCCAGAATATGAGGTTGAATCTATTCTTTGGGCCAGAACAGTAACTCGTGGTCATGGGCAATTCAGAGAAGCATTGGTTAAATGGGAAGGCTGGAAAAATCCAACGTTGGAGCCTGTTGACAATGTTCAAGAGACAAGGGCGCTAGATGACTTTGAAATGAAGTATGGGTCTATAATGACCAATGATGGCCCAACAGAAATGGAGGTCGGAGCCTATGTCGGACCGGCTGAAAAACAAACTATCTAAAAACTCCGGTCAAGAAGGCTAGCAAAGACCAAACAATAAGTCTTCAAAAGTAGGAGGGAAATTGTAACAGCTGGTGAGCTGAATTATGCCTGTAGCCTATTATCTGCATAGGCTTTTATACAATATGCATAATTATGCAACGTAGATTATTGTGGGGTAGCAAAGGGTCCATGCTTACCCTTGAATTGGAAGCATCTAGAAGAACCTCGGGAACCTCAGGAAGGCCAAAGGGAATCTTCTAGATGAAAAACATTAGGTATAAATAATTGTAGCATGTTGGAATGTATGAGCTCTCCATAGATTTAATATAAACCTCTTCTGATCTCCTAGTTGCACACGCACTATTAGATAACCCGTGACAAGAATTCTCCCAATACCTGGTTTATCCACCTCTGGAATTCCGACGGTGCCCCAGCCAGGCCGAAGGGGGTAACTAACCACTCATACAAGCCAAATATTGTTCTAAAGGCCGTTTTCCACTCGTCTCCCTCGGCTACCCTCAGCCTATGGAACGCTGATCTAACGTCTACTCTGGTTAACTATTTTACTCCGGATAGCATTTGCATGATCTCTCAGATCAGGGGTAGGGGATAGCAGTCGCGTTCCGACACGGCATTTAACGCCCGATAATCAACGCAGAACCTTAGACCTCTTCCTGGTTTCTTAATAAACAGGACTGGTGCCCCCCCCGGTGAGCTGCTAGCCCTTATCCAATTTTTATCCAACAGCTCGGTTAGTGTCCTACGTAGGACCAACAATTTGTCCCTCGACATCCCGTATAGCGGTCCCCAGGGCACTGCCATTTCTTTTCCCTGCTGATCAACAAGCAATTGTACCTTAGTGTCCACTCCCGGTCAGAATGGTGGAAGCGAGTCCCTTCCGTCGCTGCTGTCATCTATGAATAGTTCTGTAAATTCCCTAACTTCCTTTGGTAAGGCCTCCCTTATCATGTCTCTTGAAACTTTTTTCTTAGGCTGCAACGCCCTAGTGATATTATAACGGCTGGCTAGCCGGCAAGGATCCTGTAGACCACGGTTGCCAACGCGGTCCCTATTACGCAAAGATATTGACATGGCTAGCATTCCGAAATGTAGATCAACGTCCATTGGAACAAATGTTGGGTGCAGGGGGGCAGTCAATGGGTCTAACCCAACGTCAAGATAATTACAATTTTAGGATATTGAAATAAGAATCGCTGTGAACTACGTCCACGGCGCCAAGTTGTTTGCTCTGTTTGCATGAGTGGAATCACATGGGCAGGACAGGAGGAACCTATAAAAAAGGCCGTCACGTGTACATAGATATCTCTTTCTTTCCTCATAGTGAATATAAACTTCTGATTTCGATCCTCTGAGCCAACTTAGAGACACTAACCGTGACAGATATCATGAATTGAAATGGCACCTACTAACTCGTTTATAAGATTGGGGTTTCCCTTCAGATCGTGAGTGCATATGTCCGACAACTCTTGGTAAGATACCTCCGCTTCGTTGCCCAACCTCGCGCTTATCAACCCTTCCTGAACCTTCCGCAGTACCACCTTGTCGACCCAACCGCTTGCCTTCACCACCAATTCGTTATCCCCATGACCTATGCGTAAATATTCCTCGCCCGCCAAATAGATCACCTCATTGCGCTCCATCCAGGGCTTACCCAGAATAAAGGGATATGCTAGGTTGGGCATCATATACCCCCACAACTATTCTTGGCGTCCGTTGATGTCCAGCTTGAAACGCGCAATCCTGGTGATCTTTGTCGCCTTGGTCTCATCGGCTAATCGTAGTCTTTATTGGAATGGAAGATTTAAAGTTCAGTTGTTAGACTGGATAGGATCACTTATCAATCGTAGGGTAAACTTGGAACAAGTAAGAGTCTGTTAACGTAGTGTCTGAAGATGTTTATTTCTCCCACTTTGAACAGAGTGCTATCTACTAATAAAACTAACAGTGATTGAGTGATCTTACTAATAAGGATTAGCGTATTGATGCTCATAATACACTTTAGGCTTAATGTCAATGCGTGTGCAATTAGAGGATTCAACCTTGCACGATCTTCCTCAGCCATCTCAATTAGAAGCACTAATTTCATCAGTCTTTGTGGCGGGATTTTCTCAACAAACATATTTTCTCTACGCACGAGGGCTTCATCAATCACTGAAAGACACAAACAACCAGTATCAATCATAGCTTTTACGAAAAAGGAAGAATTTATCAAGCAGTCTTTAAGTAACGGTCGCGAAACAAATTCCTCTATCCTATTTCGTTCCACTGATAAAGCACCCTCTCTCCCCCCAAGAGCGACTTTTCTCAGGGGCTTCCATTTCCCAGGTTTCCATCCTCCCCTTGTGCCTCCGTCGCTGCAGCCGCGCTCAGCCACGACCTTGGAGCCTGAGCCCTCCTAAATCTGGGACAATGTTTTGCCCTGTGTCCCCCTTGAGTGCAGCGGAGACAGACCCCTTCCCTCATTAGTCGCTGTAGCTCTTCCTGCGACTGCCACGGAGCCCTTGGCAACACCCTCTCCTCAGGAGTCCTCGCTGCTCCTCGTGTGGAGCCCCCTCGGGGCTTGTTTCGTGCTCCCACTGCCCCTACATCCACACTTTCCGTATTCTGGGACGTTCCTCCAAAGGCCGCTACGATAGCGTTCGTGCCTCCCATTCTGATATCCCCCTCTGCATCAACTATTGGTCAACTCGGGCCTGCGATTCCTACCCCACTCTTTGGTGCCCTCAACTTTGTCGTTATTTGAGTGGCCCCCCTTGGGCGGTAACTCGCCAGTCCTTCCAGCTCCAGCGCCACCTCTTTCACTCCCTCGACCCAATCGTCATACTGGTCCGGTGGAGGAAGCTTCACCCTTACCAAGGCCGTCCGCAGCTTGCTGTTGAGCGCTGCCTTCAAGTTCATAGTCTTTCCCAAAGAAGTAAACGCCTCCACCCCCCCACTCTGGGCGACTTGGTATTCGAAATCCAGCAGGAAATCCGCAAACAACTGATATTCTCCTTGCTCCATTCTGTCCACAAATTCCAAAGCCGCTTGCCTGGCCTGCCTGTCCACGAATGTGTCCGTAAAATGGGTGATTAAGTCTTTCCAGCTGAGCCGTCCTTCCGCCCTTCTCCTGTCGAACCACGCCGATACTCTAGGCTTTGCCAGTTCTGGCAGGGTCTCGATGATATCCAGACATATGGTCCGGTCGTCCAGGTAGGGAGCAAAGTCTACCTCAATCCTTGTCTCTAATCTGAGAATGTAGAAACCGAAGTCTTGCTGTGATCCACTCCATTTTGGTAGCGTCGAATCCCTCCTCATCAGCCTTGTTGCCACTGCCGGCCTTGTCTCGGTTCCCTGAGTATTTATATTGTTAAGTTATTGGAGCAGCCCCTGAATGTCCTGACTTGACAATCCCACCGGCAGGTAGCTCGTGAATCCCTCCTGCCCCGTCTGCTGGCTTGATTCACCCTGATTGCTTCCGTCATTCATGACTAGGTCCGACACTGAGTTTGAGCTGGTGGATGTGATAAACCGATGTTGAGGGGCACGCGTTCCGAAATAGGGGCGAAAGACCTCTTCGAGATTGGTATTGATTTTAAAAAGATTCTAAGCTGAAGAGCTGAGAAGCGAACGAAAAGAATCTATTATACATAGAGCTCTGCCTTCCAGTCTTACAGCCTTACAGTCTCTCTCATCCTGGCCCTAGCCTCACTTCACCACGTGACGGTTCGTCACAGTGGAAAAATTTCGACAGGATGAGAAAGATTTGTGAGACTCGGATTCTTTGTCCGGAACCCTGAATGTCATATACTGTCCGGTGCGTGGGTGAGAGAGGAAGAGTAATAAACAAATGTAAGGAAAATTTATATGTAAAAGGTTTATGGGAGTTTGAAGTACTCGAAAATTGATAACCAAAATGGAAATTAATAAATTTTCCTTGGGGAACTAAACTACCAAGGCGCCCCCAATATTTATGTCCCTTTAGCCAACTAGGCTAACAGCCAGCGAAGACCTCCTGATGATATTCCTTACAATCCTGTTCCCCTTTTTCCGCAGTACCCGTCCCTTCCGGATACATACCCCTTGCATCCGTCCGTATGTGCACCCTGGCACATTCCCTTGCATCATCCTTATGCGTACCCTGGCATATATCCTTGCCTCCATCCTTGTGCATACCCGCCGTATATTGTCTCCAACCCCTTAACACTCCTACCGTGGCCTTGCCGCCAGCTTCCCTTACTCTCTAGCCGGGCTGGTCCTAGTGACCAGACCCAATCGGGGCACAGCCCGTCACAGTTGCTTCTGTAAGCGTAATTTTGAGTAGGTGAGTAGGTGATTCTGTGGGAAGAAGTCCGCTGTATATATCTTAAAAGGTGTTTAGCGTGGCTCAAGAATGATATCTATGGTTTCGCCATGAATCGTGCTAATTGACCAACTGCGTAAGAGATGTCGGGCTAAGTACTATTGGAAAGTGTTTTAAGTTAAGCGCTGTGGTTAATCACAAGAGAGCCAATGTCAAAGGATGGAGACTTAGAGTATGTGTAATGGTCACAAAGTGGGTGGATGTTTGGAACAGAGATGGTAAGATGAAAGTTAATGATTATTGTTTAGGTATGACAAACAGCTACTTTATATATACATCCTATTGGACCGCGCTGTAGCTGAAATTACTAATTGTCTCCACATTAGTAGTCAATAGCCAGGGTTGTTGTTGGAAAGAAAGTGCATTGACGTCTATATATTTTACAAGAGTTATCTAAAGCGGTATGTGGTCAGTGCATAGTGGTTAGACTGACGTCATAACAAGTCTGAGCTCTGACATGTCCTTGCATTGGCTAATTTCCTTTGTTTCTAAATATACATGTATGTTATGACAATGAGAAGTATATTTAGGGAGACCTAGAGTCATAGCTAGAAGAGGGAAGTTGAATTCTTTTTAGACAATATACTTATTTTTGAATGTCATCAAACAATTTAGTAATCAAATAGTTATGAGCCCGGTAGCATCTATATGTGTCTAAATCAATTTAATCTTTATATGAAACTTCAATCAAGCCGCACAGTTGGAGAGAATACTGACGACAGCTTGGAGCCTAACAAAGATAGTTTGCTATCTCCTGGTACTCATCAGCAACCGTCAGATCTTGTGACTCATTATATATTTGAGAGCCCGGACTACAAAATGGATTACAAATCTACTTTTGTTACTGTTGGAATCGCCGGTGTCAGAGTAGTGACCCGCACGTGACTCAACGGCAAAAGGCTGAAGACTGAAGGCTGAAGATCGGAAGGGCGGAAGCGCAAGGCTGAGGTATGGAGACTTAAGGGGCCGAAAAGGTAACTGTAATCTAACTGAAGACTAATGCTGAATGTCCGATGAAGGAGTAAGGGAGCAGAGATGAAGACAAGAGATTAGAAACTAAAGAAGTCCGAGAGCTGAAAGTTACTGAAGACTGAGAAATACTGTAGGCTAAGAGACATCGAAGGCTGAAAGACACTGAAGACTGAAGGTGACTAACTTGAATTCTATAGTCTCGAGATGACAGAAAACTAAGCCTAAGGAGCTCATCTAGCAATCAGTGCCCTACTACATATCCGAAATAACATCTCAAACTACTAAAGGTATCTTGTCACACTGAAGGAGAAACATTGGGAGAACTGTTATACTTAGTATGTGTGGGAATAGTGGATGATGGAGCAGAAGAATGGAAGACAGCTACTTAGGAATATGTGTGTGTAATAAAGTGTGTATTAGAGTTAATCGTAAGATAGAATCAGATAATTAGATACAGGTGGAAGGTGACCTAGCTATATTCATGCCAGGCTGATCTGTGCTTCTACAATCCGTGTTAGGTAGACTCAACAACTTGTTGGGTGGCTCGAACAATGGCGTGCATACATCGACGTTAGTGATCAACCAATTGGGGATGTCCGATTCACGGGTAATGATGTGGCAATCTCTGATCGTAAGTGAAGATCACAACACTCCCTCTGTCGATGTGCTAACTTAGAGCATTTGGATTTGTGTTTCAGTGGCTGTTAGCTTAGCGGATTGTAACCTGCGATTTAAGTTTGGTCAGAGCATCTGACAATTGTCTATCTGATGGGATGTAGACTATTGCTATCTGTCCGTTTTGATATTGTTCTCTGCAGTAGTGGTTTCTAAGGGCTATGTGCTTTGATTGTTTGTGGTTGTCGTGGTTCTTGATCAAAGATATTGCCGATTGGTTATCTACGTGGAGATTGGTGCATCTTGCTCCCTCTATAAGACTTACTAGTTCGAGTTCTTGGAACAGAGACTTAATCCGCTGCAGCTGTCTGCAGGTTTCGGTTGCGGCTAGGTATTCCGCCTCGGTTGTGGAGAGGACAACCTCCTTTTGAAGGCGTGATTTCCAAAATATTGGTCCTGACGCAAGCCTTATTAGTGAGCCTGATGTTGATCTGCTGGTCGTCATATCTGCAGCAAAGTCTGCATCTGAGTATGCTTCTAGGGTTGGTTTATTAATGCCTTTGGTGATGGTTATACCTTTATCTGGTTGTTTTGCTATATATCGAAGAATATGGCGTGCGGCCTGGATTTGTTCAGTGGATGAGTTTGCTAGGAAGCGAGCTAGATGATTCACTGCAAACGTGATGTCAGGGTGAGTGTTGTTAGAGAGATATTGCAGTCCTCTAATGATCGAGTTGTACTCATGATTATCTTCCTTGGAGCATTTTGAGGTGTTGGCATCTGTAAGTTTATTCAGTGGTGTGCTTGCTGGCTTGCAGTTTTCTAGGCCATGCCTCTGCAGCAGTGTGCGAGCATATTGACCTTGGGAAAGAGTGAGCGTATTATCGCACTGTGAAATATTGATTCTGAGGAATAAGTCCGTGTTGACAGGTTTTAACTTGTACTTTTTGTGTAGAGCAAACATTAGTTTGTCTATTTTGTCGCAATTTGGTCCCATGACCTGAAAGTCGTCAACGTGCAGGAGTACAAATAGATCATGTGGCTTGTTGGTGTATAGGCACATGTCTGATGTTGTTGGGTGGAGCCCCAGCGCTGCCAGAGTTGCTTTGGCGTCATCATACCAGAGTGCGGCAGCTTGCTTGAGGCCGTAAAGTCCCTTCCTGAGTCGAATAATGTATCTATCCTTTTTGAACCCTGTAGGCATTTCCATGTATAACTCAATGTTCAAGTCTGGATTTAGAAAGGCTGTGGGGATGTCGCCTTGGCATCTGTGCCAATTAAGATAGTGGGACAATACAAGCATAATGCGTCCTGTTTCCGGTCTGGGTGTTGGTGCAAATGTTTCATGATAGTCAATTCCAGGTCTCTGTGTGTAGCCCTTTGCGGTGCATCGAGCTTTATATTTGTCGACACTACCGTCTGCCAGAAATTTCTTTTTAAAGACCCATTTACATTTCATTGGTCTTCGACCTTTGGGTAACGCATTGAGGTTTATAATTTCAAAGGTTTTAATATTTATAAGTGATTGAAATTCTTCTAATGCAGCAGTTTTCCATCGGTGGGCATCTGGGCTTGACATAGCCTCTTCCCAAGTTTTTTGGGTTGTTTGATGTAAGTGCAGCTTTACCGTGGTGTAATCGATGATAGTCAATACGTTTTACTGCTCGACCTCTTTTGGTGCGAATAAATTCTCCCTCTGGCGAGTGGGCTCGTTTTTGGCCAGCCAGAGATCTTATGGGATCCCATCCGGTCATTATTAGATCATTGTCTGGTGAATTTTCAGAGTGTGGTGTGGTTTGTATCTGTGCGATTTCTGTATCATTTTCCGAGTCTTCGTAGTTGTTCCTGATTGCTATGTCCTGCCCATTGTTTTTATTGGCTGAATTCGAATCTGGTGAGTGAGCTCTCTTCTGACCAGCTATCTGTGGAATAGGATCCCAGCCGGTCATCACTTGATTGTAGCGAACTTCATTTTCATTCTCAGTGGGTGAGATAATGTTTTCACATGTTTGATGCGGAGTGTGGATTTCATCATGCTCCGGTGTCTCAATTAGATCTGTCTCAGTGTTTGCCGAGGAAAGGGGGCTTGGATTGGATTTGATCCATGTTGAAGATGGAATAGGTGGCGTTTGCGGATGTTGCGTGTTTAAGTCTTGTTGATGATTGCTACTTGGAGAAAACTGGTTATGTGAGATGTTATCCAATATGACTGGCTCGGTTATATTTGGAGTGTCATTTGGATGCAGTGAAGATTGCGTGTTGTCATTGAGAGTTGATGGATTGTGATTACTTAAGTCTGCAGTGAGAATTGGTTTGTTGGGCTGGGCAGTTGGGAACAATGTTGCTAACGTATCATTTGTCCAGTAGCTGGTGGTTCGTTGCTTGTCGATCAGGTCCATTTCGTTTCCAAACATGATGTCTTCATTAAAAGACGCGTGAGGGGTGAAGCTCACCGCCCATTTGAGCCCTTGAACTGGTGTTATGTGGGGATGCAATATGAGGAAGTTCTTGGATGTATTTTGTTGAAATCCTAGGAACCATCCTTTATCCGCTCTCGCTTCAAACTTGCCTGGCTTAGGGCTTATTAGTTTATATGCACGGCATCCGAATCGTGGTAGCATTCTGAGATCAACTTTCTCCAAATGCGGTTGTTGTAGTCCTGATAGGAAGTCAATGATGGGTAGGTTCTCAGTTCAGATGCAGTATAATCGATTAACGACAAAGCATGCGTGTCGAACAGCCCAACTCCAATAGCATGGTGGCATATTGGCGTCAATTAACATTGACCATGCAACTCTGAGAATAACCTTATTTGCGGCTTCGGAGGGTCCATTCTGCTCGGGTGTACATGGGGCTGACGTGTCAGCTCGAATGCCTTGTTGCTCACAAAATTGTTTGATCTTAATGAACTCGGAGCCTCCATCTCGGAAAATTGTCCGGACGCGTTTGTCGTATTGGTTGTTGTTGTAAATGGCAGTCAGCGGGAATTCCGTAGATGCAATGCTTTGGTAGTATTATGGATTGGATATTAACTTATGTAGATCAGCTATAAGTGGGAAGCTACTAGAAGCTTCTATGGCTCACAATTTGTTACTAGAGCACGTGCACGGGCAATTACTTAGTGTATTTAGCTGAGCTCTGGCCAACCTAGAAAGAACACAGTCCTCTACACCAAGCATTCTGACGTCCAGATCTAGAGTATCACATTTAGTCCAGTCAACTGTGATATCACCTCTAAAGATAATTCCCCTTTGTAAGCTCATAACTATAACAGTTGTGCATGCTTTGTACCCATTTAACTAGTGTCGGTGCTATCTGATCCTTGGTAGTAGTGGTGAGTACCCATCTCATCCGAGTTTTGGCATCGGTAATAATCGTGGCGTATTGCATATTGTCAGTGGATGGGACTAGTTTTCCAACAGTGTCAATGAATACTTCATTGAGAGGATGTTTAGGTGTTGGCCGTGGTTCTCTAGAGACGAATCGTTGTGCTTTGCTCAGGTGACATGTTTCACAGGTTTTCAGCTCGCTGGTGTCAATTTCTTCGAGACCTAATGTGAGATCTTTTGTCTGTTTTAGAATCTGTTGACCGATGTGTCCGAGTCGTTGGTGCCAGCGTTGAGTGCTGTCTGTTGTTGGTATTCGGGCGACACCCGGTGCTGCAGTAATAGTGGTGTTTAATTTGCCCGTGTGAAGAGGTCGGATGTAATATACGTCATTGCGAAGTGTCAGTCGGGCTATGGGTTCATCTGATTTAACATTTATGTATTTAATTAGCATTTTGTTCTTGTAGTCAGGAAACATGTTTGCTACTCTTTGTAGTCTCCCTGCAGAGATAATTCCTGATGATGATTTAGGATAAAATAATGCATTATGAAGTATGAGAGTGTGATTTCCATATTCTACGCGTGCTGTACCTTGCTGATTTAAAGATGAGATTCCTACGGCTTGGTCAAAGTGAAAGAGTTGGTGGCGCTTGGAAAGATTGTCAAACATAGATCTCACAGGAATAAAGTGGTGCGATGCACCAGTATCATAGATTGCAGAAAATTTATTAAAACGAGAAGACGATCCTGTCGCTGCTATTCCGTCAGATTCTTTCCGACGTCCTGTTTTCTTATCATATAATGTGGCCAAAAACTCCTGAAACTCCTGAAACTCCTCAAACTGTTCTTCATTATCATTAAAAGTTTTGTCATTGTCACCATTGGCAGCTGCTTTTCCTTTACCCTTCTCATCAGTTTTGCTCTTACCATATCTCTATTTATCGCCAAATCTAGCGTGGGCAAGGTCAGGGTTCTGTTTGTAGCACTGCTTATTTTTATGATGGTGTTGACATAAGCAGCATTGTGCTTCCGGGTCAGGTACGGGAGTCGATGTGGCCGCGGAGGCGGGAGTGTTGTGTGGGCGACTGATGTGGTGATTAGACGCTGCAGTGCGGAGTGAAGATACCATTGCTTGGAGTGGGATGAGCTTGTCCGTACTGTCCAGTGCCTTGTGGGATCTCCATGAACTGAGCCATGGAACGTGTAGAGTGCCCACAAGGAAGAGTGCGGCAGCAGTGGCCTCCGGGATGGAGCGATCCGTGGGAGTTTCATCTGTGGCGCTCAGATTTTCGGCTGCGGTGGTGACATTTTGGTATGCTGTTAAGAAGCCGTCGCAGTACGCTTCTAAAGTTGTAGTGAGCTTTAGAGATTGGAACTGTCCTAGGGCGTCAAGGTATGGTGCAGACGCTGTTTCTCTCCTCAACTTGGAGACGCTATTGTAGAGGGCTTTGGCAGACAGTCTGACATAGTCGCGTGGCCAGACTTTGCTACTGAGTCTTTCTAGTATAATGTTGCGCGCCCCAGTTTTGTTGTTCTTCAATGTGAGAACTTCTCTTCTGTGTAGCTTTCAAGTGACTTCCCATGAAGCGTCGGTGGTGTCTTTCCCTCGAGCAGGGGTGCTTGGACGTTCGACCGGGTCGACATCGGGATCGTCGTGGATGACGTGGCCAGTTAGGTCCCGTTTCGCCAGACGTACTCAAAGAGCAGCATCCCATCGACTGAACAAATCGGTCTCTCCAAGGATGATGAGGGTGGTATTTTTTGACATGTTACTAAAGTTTGTTTAAAGAGCTGACTGGGGTCACAACCTGTTTTACTTAGTATGTGTGGGAATAGTAGATGGTGGAGCAGAATAATGGAAGACAGCTACTTAGGAATATGTGTGTGTAATAAAGTATGTATTAGAGTTAATCGTAAGATAGAATCAGATGATTAGATACAGGTGGAAGGTGACCTAGCTATATACATGCCGGGCTGATCTGTGCTTCTACAATCCGTGTTAGGTAGACTCAAAAACTTGTTGGGTGGCTCGAACAATGGCGTGCATACATCGACGTTAGTAATCAACCAATTGGGGATGTCCGATTCATGGCTAATGATGTGGCGATCTCCGATCGTAAGTGAAGATCACAACAAGAACTTCCAAAACGCTGGGGCTCCTCCGATACCCAATACAACACTGGAATACATGAAGCCAAACAATGGAAGACATCCAATGCTAACCCACTTGTCTAAAACATAACTAAACATGGGCCAAATGATCTGCGAACTCTAACAACCGGGTTCCCAAGTACAGTACTGTTGATAATCGTATTGCAAATTGAGATATCTATTTCTCCTTACGCTATGAAAGTATATATACAGGGTATTGCTATTACGTAAAATTACCATACATGATCAGAGACTCCAAACTCCAAATTATACCAACTCTGGCAACTCTTCAAAATCCTAATACACTTGTAACTCTTTTTCCTGTCAACCCACTCCGTGACTAATATTTATTTTGTTTGAGTCAATTAGATCTTTCAGTGCTGAGCAAGTGTTCAACTTCGTCATTGCGTCAGCAGGGTTAGTGCTGCCTTCAATCCATTTGATCTCTGCAATCTCGCGTCGTTTGTATGATTGTCTCAGGGACATAATATTGATCATTAACCGTTTTTCTCGTGTTGTGCTCAGCCTTACTAGACATTCGAAGAGGGATTTCGAATCAGTGCAAATAATCAGAGGGATTGATCCCACGAGGATTTCGCCGAGGGTAGTTTTGATGGCGGAGCTGGTATCAAATCCAAGCGCCATCCCGTAGAGTTCAGAGGCAAGAACACTACGAGTTATGCGTTTGCATTTTACCGAAGACCAGTGAATGATATTAGCATCATTATTGCCATCCGCTAGTACTATGACATAGCCGATTTGAGATGTCAGTGTTGGTTGACTACGCCGGATTGGTGTCAACCAAATTGGAAGGTAGGCTAGCCTAGATAACCACTGTTATAGAGTAACTGTATGAACAGTGGGTGCAAAGGATCGGTTGCTTGAACTTCGTATGGTGGCGATTGGACAAGTACTGAACCTAATGCTGCGAAGCGTGGTCAAAGAGTCTTTATGGTCGAAGTTCTCAATGGCTTAGGCTCAGCGGTGAGCTATCAAGATAATTCAAGTGCACGACACGCGTTATCGACGGTGGTATGCAAAGATGTAGAATTCTAACTGATTGTTGTTCTCTCTTCTACAAGTTTTCTCCTCCAACTCCAAATATACTAATACAGTCTGTGCCATGCAATCCGATTGCCTAATCATATAATCATATTCCCAGTTTCCTGCCCTTAAACTCCAAATACTCCATCTGATTACAACTAACATTCCGACAGTCAGGTCTGCGTTATTAGCAAAAGACGCATTGGTGAAAACAACAATCCTTAGAGTGTTTATCTCAAGTTTGACAAATTTTATTCCTCAATCAGCATTGTTCATTTGCCATTTTAATCTATTGTTAAGGAGTTTAGCATCTTCTTCCCTTGAATTAACGGCCTGGGTAGCAAAAGACAGGTCAAAAGAGGCTTCTGGCTGACATATACTGGCAATATATGCCCCGCGCCCACGCTGAGTGATATATTGGTCTTTTGGAGTTACATTTTTTCGTATTTTCCCTCTGGCACCCGACAGTTCAGTTTTGAAGGTTTCGACGAGATTTAAGTTTGAGGCCTGTTGAGCTTGTTTAAGAGCTATTGAACCTTTGTCCGATGTTACAATTCCCCCGTTAAATTTGGGAGGCGATGATGGCGTGAGTTTTTCCCTATCTTTAGCCAAAAATTTTGCATTTTTGAGCTCTTCATGTTCTTTCATTGGGAAATTGTTGTCGGCTACGAACAGCCTATCATCTGTTTGCAAGCCCACTATTCCAAGACATGGTCCATTGCTGTGGAGTAAGCAAGGATCATAGGTCGAAGGGTACATATCGAGTTTTTTGATATGGTGCCGATGATACGTGTTGAACCAATGGTTACCAGCTTCTGGTATTCCATAGAGGGGCTTAAGCACTTGCCATACAGTGCCTGGAGATAACTTTATTTCAGCGGGGGGATGAACATAGAACTTGCGGTTTAGAATGGTGGTTGATTGGACATATGCCTGGGAGATATCACGTAGATACAATCCGATGTTGCTCTTTTGCATGATAGCAGCGAGAACGAGGATGAGCCTTTGGCTGGTGCGTTAGATTGTGAGTGACTGGGTAAGTATTGTGTGTTTGCCACCGTCATTGTAGGCTTGGACAACTAATCGAGATTTTTCGAAGGCTTTCTCAGTTCCTGGGTGTTTAATTTCATCCACAAACCTTGAGTTAAATATTCTAGTATTTGGCGGGATATCATTGATGTTGATGACTTTGAAAGTTCCTTTTTCTAAAAGTCTATTAAGCTCTTTTCGCCTTGATTATTCAAACAATGGCATAGGAATTTTAGCAGTTTCTGGAGGAAGGATTGGTGAACTTAGAATGTTGTTTACGAATGTAAGGTCCGGATGAGAGGGTGAGATGTTTTGGATTAGTTCGGATAGGTTGGTTCTTATACGGGATCTGATGGATGATCGAAGTTGTCTGCGGGGTTCAATGGAGGGAGGAGGTGTTGCAGGATGTGGTGAAATTGGAGAGGGAGATAAAGGGGCTTTATGGGTTTTGTAATGTCGTCTCAGGTAAGTTATTTTCTTTTAGCTGGTCATCTTTTAGGAAGGGTTTGACGACTGTACTGCGGAAATTAGTAGGACCACTGGGGAGATTTACAGAGTAAGTCTCGCCGTCAATGCCGAGAAGTGGAAAAGGTCCAGTCTATCTGCCATTTTTATTAGCGTTGCCTTCTCGCCAGACAAGGACATCAGAGTTAAGTGGTAGGTCGTGAATCGCTACTGTTGATAGGCCATTGCGAGAGTTTAAAGATTCTTTTATTTGTCGGCTAGTGTGGAGCTTGTCAATTTCTTCCATGGCTTTGTGTATAGCTGTTGCTCGCTGTGTAATTGAAGGGGCTAGGGGATCAAATTCGGTCATTTTTGGAAAGGTCCCGTATACCAAAAGGGTAGGAACAAGGCCATCTGGTCCAGTTGAATCATTGACCGCCTTGACAGCCATTTGGAGTAGCATATTTTTGTTTAGGTTTGTACCAGACATGTGACAAGTTATTGTTTCATAAGCGCGCCGCAAAACATGGTGGTACCGTTCAACCATCCCGACTGACCAATGGGCTTCAACAGGCACGGCTTTTGTCCTTATTGCCATGGTGGCTGCGCTTTGAACAAAGTTTTTACTGACGAAATTCTTTCCAGCATCGGTAATCACATAATCTGGAGGTCCTTGATATGTGTTTATCCATGCGTAGCAAAGTGTATCCCATATGTGCTCGGAGGTCATGTTCCGAAGCCATTGGGCAGCTTGATACCTGGTGCTTTCATCAACAATATGTAGGACTGGATTATTGTCGATGTACATGATATCAATAAGTATTGCCTAGTTGAAGTTTATCTCATCATGAAGTTTGAATTTAAATTGGCCGGGGGATTTGCCAAACCTTTGACACTGCTCGTAAAAGCGAGTTAATTTCCGAATCTCTTCATAGTTGACGTCATCGTGACCAGATCGCTCTAGCAGTTGTTGGAGGCGATGAGCCGCTAGATGCCCAAAGCGTCAATGAAGTCGGCGGAGTTTGGTGTACGTCAGAAAGCATTCTTGACCGAGCTTGTCAGTTGTTGAAGGTAGGCGTGTTTTCCAGAGGAGAAACGGGTGTCCAAATCGGCGAGTCACAGGGAATTTGTGAGTTGGGGAAACGAGTATATTGTCAATATTGTTAAAGTAGACGCCATGAAAATCCATATTGGCAATGCTGAGTAGAAAAGGTGTGTCGGCATTGAGGACGTGGAATTTAACTGAGCCAAAGGGCGCGTGAACAACTACGGAGCCAATTGATGTTGTATTCCCTATACCAAATTGAATTCTCGCAGCTCCGGCGGTTGTTGTGTCAAGTTGAATGTTGGTGATTTTCTGAAAGGCTAAGAATTGATCGTGTCCGACAGTGGATTTCTTTGCGGCACCTGTATCAATCATGATGCCAAAAAATTCACAATCACCGTAGCGGATTTCGGGGTTTTGGTTTTTGAGACTATTTGTAGAAGAGGTTAAGGTGTGGAGGTACGCGTTGTTGAGCTCGGTGAGGTACTTCCTTCTGTTGATAGGCCCGAATTTGGTGAAATAGATTTTGTTAAATTCCTCGGGGTTTGGGAGGTCGAGGTCTGACATAAATTGGCTTAAATGAATTGAGTCGGAGGAGGTTAATTTTGGCTGACCACACTCGGCAACAAATTGAGTGAACCTTTTGTCATATTTATTCTTTTGGCTTTTAAGGTGTTGGAAGGCCTGTTCACGTTCAGCTCTTGAGTCATTGTTGGACCAACAGCCTTCTTTGTTGCAGACAATGCATGATTTTGAAGAGCTTGATGATCGGTGTCTGGAGGGATATCTGGTCTTTGCAGGGTATCAATTGGTGTTATGATACCGGGTGCTGCTGCGACCTCGTGAGTTTTCACAAGATATGCTCCCTTGAGGTTCATTTTTGTGGAATTTTTGATCTGTATAGAAGACGCCTGTCGAGGGTTTAGGATGATTTTCGTCGTATAATATGATAGATGATCGTAGAGAATTGAGGAAAGCCGAGAAGTTTGTGGCAGGAGTGAGGCAGGCATGTTCGCAAGCAGGAACGTTTTTGCATGCTGCAATCATTTTGAATAGTATAAATTTATCTGTTTGGAATTCGGGATCTAGACTGTGTTGAAGGGTTCGTAAAGATTGTGCCAGCATTTCCATGCAGCTAATGGTATCATGCTGGGGGGTTTGTTGAATTAGATTTTGTAGGGTGAGTGAGTTCCATTTGTTTTGGATGCGTTGATGGTACACATCACTTTCAAAGTTAGTTCTCATCATCTGATACAGTCCCTCAAAGGTTGGGGGTAAAAGACTAAGGTTCAAGTAATAGAAATCGGCAGCCATTCCTTTGAGCATTGTTGAGAATGCTTTGGTATAGTACTCCTGTGTTATTCCATTTCAACTGCAGAGCTCGTAGAAGATTGATATTTTGTAATCCAAACTATCATCCTTACCTGCGTACTTTATCTCATCAGTATAGGATCTTGTCAGGTTTTGAAGTGAGCGGCTAATGTCATTAGCATCTCTGTATTGATGAAAAGAGGAGGTAACTTCGTCGTTGATGGGAGTTGTGTCTGGTTTTGGTGGTTTTGGCATATTTGAGGATAAAATTTTGACGGGGTTTGATAGATGATGGATGCTGTTGGATGGAGCGGGAGCTGAAATTGTACTGTTGCTAATGTTAGCTGACGGTGGAGGTGGTATGTTTGTGATTTTCTTTTGACGGTTAAAGTATGCGGTTTTGTAGAGATCAGGGTTGGAATTGATTTTGCATGATATTTTGGGCGATGTGAATGAAAATGCCGAATCTTCTCGTAAAGCATTCAATATCTGGTCTTCTGTCCATGGTTCGTAGTCGAACTTTAAAGCGTTTGCTAAATTGTTAAACACTTTGTCCGATTTTAATTTGGCCATATAGACGCCACCTTGACAAAGGAGCTTTCTTAACTTTTGAACAAGTTGTAGTCCGTAATGTTCAAAGTGAGAGGATTCCCAGCCTATGAAGTCGTATTGGAAAAGACTGTAGAGATAGTCATCAAACGCGTCTTTGTTGGTATAAAATTGTAATTTGGTACTGCCGTAATATTTTAGGTCTTCAGGGGAAGCCAGACTTAAATTGATTTTCAGGCTTGATGGGTTGTTTTTGTTGATGAGGGCGGATCCAGTGGATGAGTTGTCAGACATCTTGAGTATTTTGGATACTTGGAGTAGGTCGATGTCGCTTTGGTAGTTTTAGAGCAGCAGGTCTTAGATGAAGTACAGAGTGCGATACCTTGAACTTCAACTCTTCGAATTTATACCAACTGAGGCAAGAATCTTTCTTCCTAATCCGTCGCCGTGATAGAGGTGCGATACCTAATTCACTATTGATTGATCTGATTAATTCCGGTCTCCTAATTTGTGATATCACTAATTAGTGTTGGAATCACCGGGTTCCCAAGTACAGTACTGTCGATAATTGTATTGCAAATTGAGTTATCTATTTCTCCATACGCTATGAAAGTATATATACAGGGCATCGCTATTACGTAAAATTACCATACATGATCAGAGACTCCAAACTCCAAATTATACCAACAGTTATCTATAAGGGCTCAACCGCTATAAGACTTGAGAAATGGCAAGATTGGCCTCTGTGGTACAATCAATTAAAGATGTGGCATACTAGAAATGAAATTTGGGAAGATGTGTGCCCTGAAGTTATTGGAGACTAACCTGAAAATATCAGACCTAAGGCACCAAGTCTACCAGCAGTATTGGATGCTGAGACAAGAGCAAACTTCCAGATTCAAAATGCAGTTTATAGCAATGATCTGAGAATCTGGAGAGAAAAAGACCTGGCATTAAAGCAGCTTGATGAGACCTTGAAAACAACTGTTGGAGATCAGTTTAAGCAACACTTGATGGGAAAGTTAACTGAACAAGCTAAGCTGAGGGCATTACATGAACAAGTCAAACCAACTGCTGCGTCGTTCAAGGCAGATCTGAAAGCGGAATATGAATTGCTTAAACTAACTCCCTATAGAAATTCTGTCAGCAAATATTTCTCACATTGGCAAATTTTATGTGTTAAGTGTCAAACAAGCAATTATTCGATTTTTGTTAATGGAGAGGAAGATCCATCTCTTGCGTTGCACGAAGCTCTGCAACCAATTCATCCAGTTACAGCAATATTCAGGACAAATAAAGTAAATGATAACGTCAATTCTGGAGAAGAGGTCAAATTATTGGAAAAAATAAAAGCATGGCAGACATTTCTCAACTCTAAGGCCATAGTAAAGTTTCCGTCAAAGACGAGTGCCGGGAAGAACGCTGCATTCCCAACAGCAACTTTAGAAGGCAAGGATATCAAACACACTGACAATCAAGATTTAAATAAATCTTCATCAAAGCAATGGCCAAATCAGCGGTCTCAACCTGAATGTCTTTGTGGAAAATTTCATGATATTTATAGATGCAATTATCTTAACCCTATGTCACGAATCAATGATGTCAGCTGGAGCTTGATGTTAAAGATATTGCAGATTTAATTTTGAATTCTACTGAAGATTAAACTATGCTATAATTGTGTCTACTTATATTCCCATACGTTCTCCGCCAATACCCGTCCGCACGTGCTATTGCGTTATTTTCCACCTCGCAAACGTCATCGCTCCCCTGCCGCCTAATGCATGTCGAGAAGCGATTATTCTGCATAGCATGCACTCTATCACCTGCATGGTGTTGACCGTCTTCTGCAGGTTTCGGTTGGAAGTTAGAAGCTCCGACTTTTACTAGTCCTGCGTGGATCCCCCTTGAGTCACCCGAAGAGGCTCGCGTTGCATAACGTGAGCTACAGGGTTTATTCGGACTACCGGCCGTTACACCCTAATTGGCCAAGACCAAGTTGGTGGAAGCCTAACAAAGATATTAAGGATAAAATAGAGAGGTATTTTAGAAATTATCCCGACTTTGTTCGGAAGGTGCAACATGAAATCGAAAAGTGGCAGTCCGAAAGGAAATCTAAGAAAAAAGAGTCAGGAAATACTGCGGCAAGTACTGAGACGGCACATTATTCCGAAGATGATAATATTGGAGCTGCAACACTTTCTGGTTGAGCATCTTCTTGCTCTTTATATAGCTCTGTGATTCTGGATTCTGGTACGAACGTTCATGTGATTAACGATGCAATGTGTCATCGCATTATCAATTCTTGAAAAGCCACAGCAAGCGACAAGGTTTATTCGGGTGTTGGAATACTGCAAGCGACTGCTGTTGTTCAGGCTGAAGTTCGCCTAAAGTTGGGTGAGAAATCAAGGGTATTAAAACTTAATGAGGCGTTATATATTCCTTCTTATATGAGCAATCTGGTATCACTAAAACGACTCAATAAAGTGAACATACATCACGATTCATTAAATCCTTTACAACTTTATCAATTTGTTAACAGTCAACGCCGTCTATAGGCCAATTTATCAACGAGTAAGAGTGGGCACTGGATACTTGAGGGCTTATCTCTTTCAGGTGATAGCGCTTGTTTTGCAGCTTCTTCAGCACCCAGGAAACCCCTAGTAGGATCACCTTCAAAATGGCACATGATTCTCAGCCATCCTGGCATCAAGGCAATTGAGTCTCTGTCTGATAATGTCAAGGATTGTGAGTTTAACTCAAAGGAGAAGTTGTCAACTGTTGATTGTGAACCTTGTTTGCTGTCAAAGGCTAAATCCATCATTTCCCGACGCTCTGAGACCAACCGCGAGATTTCAACTATTAATGAAGAAAAGCATATGGTTGTAGTTTCGTGGGATATTGTGGAGTTTACAACAAGTCTTGATGGATCTAAGTATATGTCACATTTCTACTATGATGCTGAATTGTTTCATCATGTCAAGTGCACAAAGACCAAAGCTGAAGCTGCTGCTTATTTCAAAATTTGGTTTCCAAAAGCAGAACAACTGTTTGGGGCTCGAACCGTCTTCTTTAGATCAGATCTTGAAGGGTCTATCGGCAAGGAAGCAACTAAGATTCTTGATAGATACAAATTAAAAAGGCTATCATCAGCGGCAGACACTCCTGCGCAAAATGGGGCTGCAGAAGTATCTGGGAAGGTGATTGTGGAGACAGCAAGAACACTTAGGGTTGCAGCTGGCCTACCTAAAAATCTTTGGCCCTGGCTATGTGAGTCAGCTGCCTATCTTTTAAATCGTACGCCAACGAAAAAGTTGAATTATCGAACTCTATTAGAGTTAGTTACTGGTAAAATACCATCTCTTGCACATCTTCATCAAATTGGGTGCAAGGTGTTCGCTCTTACTCGTAGAATTCCAAAGCGAGATAAAATGGAGGAACGAGCAAACATTGGCTACCACCTTGGCTACGCATCAACAAATATATTTTATGTATGGATACCGGCTCTAAAAAGAGTTATACGAACTCGAGATGTTGTATTCAAGGATGAGATGTATGAGCCTTTGAAGGATATTACCCTTGGCCAACTTGTGGATGAAAAACTGCACACAATTACTGTGCAGCGAATTGAGATACCAGAAACAGATGTTCCTCTTGACCTAGATCCATGTATTTCCTCAAGTGTCCCATTATTTCAAGTAGAAGGTACTTGTGAGACTAATCAATTAATTGGTAAAAATCAGAAATCTTACAGTATAAATGGCTATCCGACGCCGTCTCCAACTGTTTCTAGGGAGCAAAATTGTGAGATAGAAGAAGAAAGTATAGGACTTGGTAATAGTCTGGATGCTCTGGAATTTGTGAATTTGGCAAGTGCAAATGAATACCTTTTGGCATTCTCTTCAGTGGTGGTTCAAAAACAGGATCCAATAGAAAAACAAATCCACCGTGATCAGCTTCCACCGCCGCCAAGGACTTGGAAACAGTTAATAAAGCATCCATTTAAAGACAAAATCATGGCAGCAACTTATTTAGAGTTCAATCATCTCATGCAGGATACGCTGGATGTGGAGAATAGTTATGATGGACATGCTGTACCTTTAAAGTGAATTTGGACATATAAGTTTGATTTCCTGGGCTTCTTGACAAAATTTAAGTGTCGATTTTGTGTTAGAGGTGACTTACAACTTCCAACACACAAAGATACCTACGCAGCGACGTTAGCCATGAAAACATTCAGATCAATGATGGCTATAATGTGTGCTTTTGGCTTGGAATCTAGGCAATATGACCTGGTTAACGCGTTCTGCAACGCAAAACTGTCGCCGCCCATTTATTGCAAGACTCCTCCTGGATTTGAGCATCTGGGGAAGACGTTAAAAGTAAAGCAAGCCTTGTATGGTCTCCGTGAATCGCCTTTGCTTTGGTCTCAAACCCTGAAGCAGGCCCTAAGTAATTTTGGATACGAAGATGTTCCAGGTGTTGATTGTCTGATGAGAGGTCACAATACAATTCTCTTGATTTATGTTGATGATATTATCTTACTCTATTGGCCTCATGATGTTGCTAAGGCAAATGAGTTTGAGAACAATCTATCATCGAGATTCAAGATTACTTCATGTGGTGAAGCTAAATGGTTTCTCGGCATTGAAATTATTTAAGACAGGTTTAAAAAAAAAATATGGCTATCGCAGAAATTATATTGCGAAAAGCACGGTTCTAAGTTTAACGTTGAGGGCAGAAGCCTGTACCCAAAAATTCCACTCCCAAATACTAGCGCTATCTCTGGAAACGAAGGCCAAGCCTCGAAGTCACAGATTCAGGATTATCAGCAAAAAGTAGGCTCTGTTGGATATGCGGCTATATCTACCCGACCTGATGTAGCTAAGGCACATGCTGTATTAGTGTCAGAACGGTGCAGGATTAATACAAAAGACAACGCTGTCAATAGAAATAAAGTACCAATATCAGTAGCTTAGGCAATGATAGATAAGCAACAACAATAATAGTAACAGCAACAATAACAATAACAACAACAGGGAAATGGAAATAACACTAACAACAGCAGTAAACACGATAACAATAACAAGGACAATAGCGACAACAATAGCTATAACAATGACAATATCAATAACAATGGTCCAGAAGAACAGTAACCACAATGGTAGTGTAATCTGTAGGATTGAGATTTCAAACAGATTCTTCAATAAGATAAATACAAGACTCTGATCTGGAGACTTCAGAGGTACAGTAAGGACAGCTACATATACATTTTAGGACATGGTCCAACAAGCCACTGAAAGAACCATTTAGAACTCCTGCACAGGTAAATAGAACAACAAGGGGCATCATAGAATACCATAGAACACCATAGAATCCACCTGAACTCCCCAGGTCATTGTAGCCCATAAACATATTTCCAGAATGGGATAATAAAGAAGTTTGTAGAGCTACAGAGAAACAGCCAGAATATCTAACGCCACAATGTGGCTCATACCCCTGTCACATGACTAAGTAGCTTACAACCTCTGACAATTGGCACAATACTTGAATAACCCATCTCACAGATGTTTGGAGCTGGTGGATCACCTTCTCTCCTATCTTTATGGATCTAGAAATCTAGCTCTCTCCTTTGATGGAAGAGCTTCTCCTTGGGAGATACACTGTGATGCATCTTTCGCTGACAATTAGGACCAGAAAAGTTCACAAGGTCTACTTTTCAAGATGTTTGGCGGTACTGTTGACTGGAAGGCTACTAAGCAAAAGACAGTGACTACATCAACAACTGAGGCAGAGCTCTTAGCGTTGTCTTCGATAGGAAGCTCTAGTTATTAGTGGAGAAGATTATTTTCTTCGTTGGAATTTGAAACAGACTTGATACCTACTGTTTTTTGTGATAACAAACAGTCTGTACGCATAGCAAATTCAGAATCTGAGAGTCTACAAACTAAATTACGACATGTGGATATTCATCGGCTCTGGATACGTCAAGAAGTTGAAAAAGGAAAAATGATAGTAAAGTGGATTCCGACGTCAGAGCAGCAAGCTGATGGCTTCACAAAGTTATTACAAAAGCAGTTGTTCCAAGAATTTGTCAATAAGCTTGGCTTACAAGATCCTCCAGGAGCTCTTGAAAAGAAGTAATACCGTGAGCTAACAGAATGCTCAAAATATTGAACTTTCTGGGAAGGTGTGTTGGAAAGAAAGTGCATTGACGTCTATATATTTTACAAGAGTTATCTAAAGCGGTATGTGGTCAGTGCATAGTGGTTAGACTGACGTCATAACAAGTCTGAGCTCTGACATGTCCTTGCATTGGCTAATTTCCTTTGTTTCTAAATATACATGTATGTTATGACAATGAGAAGTATATATAGGGAGACCTAGAGTCATAGCTAGAAGAGGGAAGTTGAGTTCTTTTTAGACAATATACTTATTTTTGAATGTTATCAAACAATTTAGTAATCAAAAAGTTGTGTCATCTCGATCAATCGAAGCTACACACCAACACCATTTGTTGGGAAACTAAGATTATAACAGAAAGGTAAATTGTAGAGCCAGCAATTTGCTGATAAAGGGCCGCGCTGTCTGCGTTAAGTAAATTATTGTCTTCTCTTTCTCTGAGGACAGTTCCAGTAACTAACGGTGTTGTAACTCCGTTGCAATTCTTCATTCCGAGACCTTCCAACAACTTCCTGGCATAGATCTCCTGATGGATAAATATACTGCGATTTTCTCTGTTTCTCTTGACTTGGAATCCTACAAATGTTTCCACCGGACCTAAGTTCTATTCAAGGTAGAAAGGGATCAGAGATTGTATTGTTTTGGGAATATCTAAGTTATAGCATTATTACCACATAAGGTTCTACTTGGTCTCTAAATATAATGTAGCTGAGGTCTGTGCAGTTCTGCTTACTAATGATATCCCTTTAACTCTTAGGTTTATAGACTTACTCTTCAACAAAAAATAGGGTTTCTGTTGCAGGATAGCTTAGAGTGGCCATATTTCAGACAATTAGTACAAAGAGTTCTCTCTGTACTTGATTGAAAGTTTACAGCCTTGAGTAGTAAGCCTCTAATGAGTATCCCTGTCTTGAGAATTCTATCTGTCAGGATACTTTTACATGTTACAAAGTCGTAATCTCCATATATTACGTTCTGCAGTTGTGTTGATGGATCTTATTCTATTACTTTGTCTAAAGAATTTGTTTGTATGTCATGTATCATGAAGCGTTACGTAATATCATATAATTACCATCAAACCCATAACGCCCACAAGACCCATTATTCCAACACTGGCGCTTCTTTAAAAATCCAGCTTCTCCATAAAATAATACCACGTAACCCACATCTTTTCAAGCGCCAGCTTACCCTTGATCAAATCTCACATTATTCTTGCGCTCGACCCATTCCATTGTTCCTAGCTCGAGTTTGTTTCCATCAATGAGGCGTTGTAGAGCAGAAGATGGCTTTCGTTTTGTCATTGAGTCCGCTGGGTTACTATCTCCATCTATCTATTTGACTTCTGCAATCTCGCGTCTCTCATAGGATTGGCGTAAGTACATCAGGTCAATCATTAATCTTTTTTCTTGCGTAGTGCCTAACTTGACAAGACAATCATACAATGACTTTGAATCTGTGCATAAAATTAGAGGGATATTGACCTGAATGAGTTGTTTGATAGTAGATTTGACAGCAGCGCCCATGTCAAAGCCGTGCGCCATTGCATATAATTCCGATGCCAAAACGCTTCTGGTAACCCTTTTGCATTTGATGGAAGACCGGTGAATAATGTTTGCTTTATTTGCTGCGTCTGCTAATACGAGGACAAATCCTATTTGCGATGAATAGTTGTTATTGTTTGCAAAGGAAGCATCTGTAAAAGCATACAGTCTCAATGTCTTGATCTCCAGATTTATGAAGGTTAAACCTCTTTGCTTGTTGACAATTTGCCATTTGAGGCGCTTGTTGAGAGCAGCGACGTCTTCTTCTTGAGGGTTTGTTGTCTGAGCAGCAAAAGAAACATCAAAAGAAGCTTCAGGCTGACACATTGAGGCGATGTATGCATCTCTGGCACGCTGTGCGAGATATTGCTCTTTTATACTAAGACCCGTTTGGGTAGCACCGCGTGAGCTTGTTGATGTGGAATTAGTCTTTGTAACAAGGGAGAGATTTTTACACTGTTGCTCCTGACTCAAAGTAATTTTGCCCCCAGATTGGGCGAGACTTATACTACAGCTGTTAAATTTGAGCAAATGTTGTGCTATAAGCTTTTTTCGAGATTTAGCAAGAAATTTGGCTCTCTTTAAGTATAGTTCTTTGTCAGAGGCAAAAGATTCGTTGGCTAGGAAGAGTGTATCGTCTGTTTGAAGGCCGATAATTCCAAAACTATCCGGCTCATGGCACCAAAGCAAGCATGGATCAAAGGCTGATTCATTCATTTTTAGGTTGCGAGTAGGATGATTATGATAGGTTCGAAACCAATGATTTCATGCTTCCGGTATACCATAAAGGGGTTTGATGACTTTAAGGATCATATCATCTCTGAGACCTAACTTTTCGTGAAGTTCAAAAGGTGGACGGATATAAAAGTCACAATTCAGATTAGTTGTTGATTGAACATAGGCCTGTGATATATCTCGTAGGTAAAGGCTAGTATTAGGTACGAGAGCTGCCAAGCAGAGAATTAACCTTTGACTGACTCTTTGGATGGTTGGCGACTGGGTCAGAACAATGTCTTTTTCGAGATCATTGTATGCTTGGACAAAAAGTCTTGACTTCTCAAAGGCTTTTGAAGTGCCTCTGTGCTTTATCTCGTCAACGAATCTTGAATTGAAAACCCTTGTATTTGATGGTAGATCTGATAAAGAAATAGCCTCAAAAACACCCTTTTCTAGTAACCCATTTATTTCAATTTGGCATGAGTCTTGAAATTGACCATTGTTGGTCAAGAAAATACAAATGTCAGCGCAATTTACCGCACTGTCGTATCAACGAGGTCCCTCAGCATTTCGTTTCGGACGGGTCGGACGCAAATGCTGTTCAGAGGAATCTTCTGTTTCTTGTGGAGAAGGTTGATTTGAGGTATTGCCCGATAAATCCTGTACTGCTGGAGTGTTTAATAGAGTTTCTGCTTCTGAAGGAGGGGAGGTTTGCGCGGTAGATTGATTGGCAGAAATAATATCCGGATCTACTTGTTCTACTAAATATGGCTTAACACTTGTACTACAAAATTGGGTAGGGCCACTGGATAATCTGAGAGTGCAAGTCTCATCGCTCATAGAAATAAGAGGGAAGGTCCATCCCAGTGCCCAGCCTGACCTGTATTACCTTCTCGCCATACCATAACTGGTGCATTTAGAGGTAGATTATGTAACTCAGTAGTTGAAGGTCCATTACGCATGCGTAAAGCGCTGTTAACTTTTTGATAGGCATTTATGTGACTGAGTTCTTTCAATGCTTTACGGATTGCATTAGAGCGCTGAGAAACGGTCGGCGAAGGTGCATCTAATTCTGTCGTGCGGGGGTATGCCTCAAAGACTAGCAATGTGGGAACGAGCCCATCAGGTCCTGTGGTATTGTTAAGGGCTTTAAAAGTCATCTGAAGTGCTAAATTTTTGTTGATGCCTGGTACTTCTGCTGTGATTATTTTGTAAATACGACGCAAGGGACCATGATATCTCTCCACCAGGCCAATAGAATGATGCGCCTCTACCGGAGCGCTTTTTGTTTTGGTACCTACACTTAAAGCATATTCCAGAAATTCCCTGCTGACAAAATTCTTGCCTGCATCATGCGAAATTATATCAGGTGGGCCTAAGTATGTATCAATCCAACAGTTCCGTAGCATCTCCCACGTATATTTAGAGGATAAATTCTGTAGCCACCTGCCTGCCTGAAACTTAGTACTTTCATCAATTACATGCAGAAGAGGACTGCCATCAATGTATATGATGTCAACTACAATACAGTAGTTGAATCTGACGTCATCTTTAAGGGTAAACTTAATGTCACGGAACGGCCCGCTGAAGCTAGTCGTTTCGGCTTGAATTCATTTAGTTCTTTTGCATAAATTTTATTCACATATTGTCTTTAATTAATTGGCGTGAGTTTTCATGCATTTTGTCGATCTTCATCAATGGCTTCAATGACGTTGATAAATTATTTTGCCGATCGTCACTAATTACTTAATATTGTTATTATTGTTGGACTTTTCCTGTTGATCGTTATTAACAACGATTGAACTCCAGACATTGCATAGTTCTATGGAATTCTATTTCAATCGACGGTATTTTGGGTGTTCTACAATATTCGCTGACGTTCGATGGGATGGGGTTCTATTAACCAGTACTAGGGAATGTACTAGGTAGACTCATGTATAAATAGTGGTTAGGCCTTCTAGTTGAAAGCTCTCCAGCTTTCAGTCTTGTATTTATTCTACGTATCTAGTCTAGTCAGGATTCAAGAAGTCAGGTTATCCACATCTACACTTGTCATTTGTTACAAAAGCTTACGTGACATTATCTGGTATTGTCAGTGTCCCAGAGTTCCAGGTATTCAGTATTTCAAGAGATTGTTCACCAAGATCAAGCCCAAGCTAAACCATCAAGATCCAAGTACAAGGAGTCACGACACTTAAACCTTCCAGGTGAGCTACCGTGTTTTTGGCAGTAATGGCAAAATTGTGTTATGTGACGCAAGATTTCTCTGTGATTATTATTATCCTCATACCCGGCGCGGTCTAAGAGGCGATAAAGTCAGTCTACGGACGGGTGTCCAAACCTACGGTGAAGCCGCTTTAATTCGGTTGTTGTAAGGTAACAAGGATTTTCGGCAAAAGAACCTTGGATGAAAGTGTGTAAAAATGTATCTCACAAAAGGAAAGGATGGCCGAAACGGCCAACAATTAGTATTTCTTTGGTATTCGTGACTAAGACATTTTTGAGATTGTTAAAATATATATGTAGTTTGTCCATATCTGCGAGGCAGAGCAGAAATGGGGTGTCTATATCGACAATATGGAATTCTATTTTTCCAATGGGCAAGTTCACCGTAACAGATCCTATCGAAGATGTACTACCTATTCCAAACTGTACATTCACCAAGTCTTTGACGCTTTCATCAAGTTGCACGTCTATGACCTTTTGGAGTGCGAGAAACTGAGCGTAGCCAGCTGTAGATCGGCTAGAAGCTCCCGTGTCTATCATGATACCCATGAACTTAGTTGACGCGTATCGCAATAAACTTTTTGTGTTGTAAGTGAATGGGTCATCTTCCTGTGGGCTGTTGTTGTTAATGTTGTTAGACGTTTTGAGGGAGTGTGTAAAGGCTCTATTTGAAAGTTGTTCTACTATGGATTGTCACAGTTGGGCTATACAAGCGTAAGGCAATTGATATAGACTATGGTAATCTATAGTAAATCTTTGGAGAGTAAACTCCAGTAATTACAAGGTCAAATATTCCATACTCTGTAACACTTCTGCCTGAGGCAAATACCACAAAATATACGTTCATTACCTAACCAATATCACATGATCAGATTCCCTAGGTGCCCCTCTGCATAAGCCTAAGACTGCGCTACTAAGCATAGTCTACAGATCATATTAAGGCTTGCCAGCCGTCACATGGATGTTGCATATGCTTTTCCCATTTGACCGTACAATGTGCAAAAGAAATTTGCGGTATTGTCAATAAGTTCATTTCCAGGAGAGTTTTCGGTGAAGTTGACAACTAGAGAATCAAATACATTGTCAAGTTCAGTATCGGAAAGATCATTTTCATTGTCCTCTCGGCTACCCTCACAATCAACGGTATATTGTCTGAACCTTTTCTGAAAATGTTTTTCATTGAATGAGCGAGGCTTTAATTTGTTTCTAAACTCATTTTTGAAATTATTTCTATAGTTTTGACGCTCTTGGTCTGTATGGTTCCATGATCGACAATCTTCTTTTTGACAAACATAGCAGCGTCGCGCTACATTGTCAATCCTAGAGTTATAGGAGTTCTTATGATACCGCCTATCTGTAAAGAACGCGGCCGATTGCGCATTTTCTTTCTCGTATGCAATAATTGAAGATTGCAATTTGTTGATGAAGGCTCCGAGAGATGGTAGGGGATCAGAGACGGCATACCTACAAGCTGGGACACCTTGACAAGCGGTTACGAGTTTGTCATGTAAATACTCAACCGATTGTAAGGTTTCTCTGAGGCCGTGTAATAGTTTTCCAAGTTCCTGGATTTGCAGCAGCAGACAGTCGCTAGTTGATTTTTCTGGTTTTGAAACCATTACAGTCTTTAGAGTGATGCTGTTCCATTCGCTAAGATTCTTGCGCTGGAACTCAGGTCCTTGAAAGTAGTTCCGTAGATGTGCGATGGAATTTTGGAAGCTCATGCAGGAAAGTTCGTTTACATAGTACATGTCTAAAGCAAGTCCTTTTAACATAGTCAGGAGGGCTTTAAGATAAGCTTCTTGTGGAACATCTGCGCGGTTGCAAATGTCATAAAAAATTCTTAACTTATAATCAAGACTTTCATTTGTCCCACTGTATTTCTGCTCCTCTGTATAAATTTTTGCTATGTTCGCGATCTCTTTTCCAAAGTTTGTCGAACTTCTATTGGCAGGCCTTGTTGAAGATGAATTTCTGTTTTGTTGATTGTTTTCGAGCAATGCAAACGGAATATTTGATGAGTCGTTCGAGGAGCCTGAAGGTGCTGCAATTTAAGATTTTATGTTGAGCGTTCCAAGTAGCTCTAATGTCGGTTGTTTGACATTTGTTGAGATAGCTTCTCGAGTTTCGATGCGTCGAGCTAGCTTAGGAGATTTTAAGACGTAGTTCTCCTGTAAGATGTCCTCTAACTCTAGATCTGTCCATTTATGTTGTTCCTCCTCTTGCAGACAGTCAAACAGAGTTTGAGAAATTGTCTTTTGCTAGCTGCTCTTTGAGATATGGACGCCACTACTTTGCAAGAAGTCACGCAAAACTTGCTGGGTTCTCAACTTGACCTTGGAAAATGTGGATGCTGTGAAGTCTCTAAAGTCAACCTGAAACAACTCCCATAGGTTGCTATCAGATACATTTTCCTCCTCATAATAGTTAACTTTGAATATGGTGTAGTTTGCTAAGTCAGTTGTACTCGTGGTACTGAGATCAATTCCTTTGTCCTAACTCCTTTCGATTGCCTTCATCTCTTTCGTGTCTTGACTACCAGCCATTTTGGAGATTAGATTGATTCAGTTAGAAGTTTTTTTTTTTTTTTTTACTTAACGCAGATATGAGTTATATCCAGAGACGAGGCTTTCTAGGCGACGGCACGCTATCAAGCTTCCAAAGTGGGCTCTCTCTGTCTTCAACTGAAATATTTCTAGACATGGTGGGAAGTAATATCCTTCCAAGAATTTCGTATTTCCTGATCTGTGCGCGCTCACTGATCAGTGTTGGGATACTTTCACACGTTGCAAAGTTGTAATCTCTATGTATTACGTTCTGCAGCTGTGTTGATGGATCTTATTCTATTACTTTGTCTAAAAAAATTGTTTGTATGTCATGACGCGTGAAGCGTTACGTAATATCACATGATTACCATCAGACCCATAACACCCATAAGACCCATTATTCTAACACTATCATTTTCCTCTTCTGAGCCAACTGTGACTACAATTGATCCATGGTTTTCCTTAGGAGGCCCTGTGAGCCATCTGAATACCCTAGGAACTGAGATATTTTGGTTGAATGATGATATCTCTTGGGGAATGGCTGTAACAAGGATGGATTATTGAACTCCATGAATCGGAAGGAGTTGATTTGTAGGCCCAGGAGGGCGGCCGCCACAAAGTCGAAGAGTCCGTCAGAAAAGGAAGTGGGTTGGAGTCTTTGGAGATCCACAAAAGTAATTCATTCTGGCCTCTTCATATTTAACACAACTGTGATAATCTCAGAGAGAGGGTAATCGGCGTTTCGTGGGGCACTGGTGAACAAGGTAAATGTGATAACAAGATCTGAGGTGAGATAATGGACATGGTCTTCCCAAGTGAAAGACAAAATGAAAAAGCTTAAGGAGAAAAGTAAGGATTTGGAATTGAAGTAAATCGATCTCCCCAAGGAAGAGATGTGAAAGGTATGGGGTGATCGTATATTCAGAAGACGTTGCGTGCAGAGGAAATCTCTCACATGCTGAACCTATATATATATATATATATATATATACATAAATGACCTCCTCTACTACGCTGAATAACCATACCAGATAATTCAAGGACTTGCCTAATAGAACTGGATTGACCTTATTATCCTCTGCTTCCTGACTAGTGATCTCATTTCCAACCTCTATGCATGGTTGACTCGTATTGATCCAATTACTTGAGAAACTAATCATCTGACAACAGAATTAATATCAGCATCAAGTGCACTAATCTATGAAAGATAGGCCGCAAAATCTCCATGTCCTGTCCTAGCAGCGATCAGTTGGCCTAGGCTCTTGCGAGTGAGTAGAAGCTCTTTAGGAGATCAAGGAGCGTTGATAATTTGTAATTTGGAGTAGGATGGCGGAATGTGCTCTCTCCACCATTCATCCCTGCTTTCTTTTCCTTTAGCTTTTTGCCATTTCTTTAGCGACGACAAGGAGTGTTCGAGTGGATTCAAGCATAGCATATTGGCTCCTTTCTTTGCTTCAAGATTGGCAAGTTTGTTCCCTTCGACTGCAGAATGTTCTGGAGCCCACCTGATCTTAACTTACCCCTCCGAAGTATGGGGGAGCCTCTCTCTAGTTTTCCATTTATTGGCGAATTCAATAGCTTTTAAAAATATACTCTGGGATGTAGAGCAATAGGTAGAGAAAGAAGTTCCAAGGCAACCTATAGGTTATCCAAGAACACCCATACATTATTTGCGAATCGGGCTGAGGAAAGGCCCACAGCCTCTTGAATTCCACAGAGGGCAGCATAAGCTTCTGCGTCAAAAATATCTTTGCTGATTCCGAGAGGGACGGCACCTGAGCAGACTTTTAAGCACAACTGGTATATAACATAACCAGTACTGGCGTTACCATTAGAAAGTTTTGAGCCATTGGTGTACACTAAAATATCACTTGTTGGAATGTTTTGTAGAAAGGTTTGGAAACTGTCAACTGTTTGTTCGTTAGAGACTGTGGGAGCACCAACTCGGAGTAGTGAGTGTTCCCTGGGTTCTTTGATCTCCCATGGGGGTAAGCTAGAGGATTAATATTTTCGGAGGTCGGAACAGTTCTGCACTAGCGAGCGGATCTGTTAAGAATATATGGGGAGATGAGAGTAAGTCACAAGCGTAAAAGGATAAAGTAGAGGTAGCTGAGAGAATACGATAGTGTATATAACAATGCTGTCAGAAGGATAGATGATTATTATACAAGTATTGAGGACAGTAATACTATTTGTGTGCCGAGCTTTTACTAGATGACTCAGCATTTCCCGACACTCCCCCATGCTGAGATATCTGAGCCTATTTCCATCTCCCAGTGAATATCCATTATGACATCCACCTAGACCTCGTTAACTCTCAGGACGGCCAGGATAGCCGTAGAGCCTACATCTGCAGAGTTTAATTGTTCTCTTATGCAGTTCAGCTCAGCATATGTAGATGCCCTGATACAAGAGTGTCCCTGGTGTATGTCGCATAGCATACTGTTTTTCCAACTTGACTTTCCATTTTGCGGTGATAGTATTCTGATTCCTATTAAGTTGATTCTCCGACACCTAATGTTTTCATGTGTCTCCGTAAGCCTTCATCCGGAAGCTGTTTTGTTAATATATCCGCGGGATTTTCTGCTCCGGCGATTTTCTCAATATTTAATTGTCCTGTTATGCACATGTTGTCCCTGACATAGAAATATCGTGTCTCAATGTGTTTCGCCTTATTATGGAACTTACCAGAGTCCTTACAGAATTCTTTGCCGCTTGATTGTCACACCAGAGTGTTGGTATGTATTGATCCTGATTTAGATCCAGCCAAAGTTTTTCCATCCAAGCTGCTTCCTTTGCTCCTTCACTGGCAGCAATGATCTCAGCTTCCATACTGCTTAAGGCTGTACTTTTCTGACGTTGTGATGTCCATGAAATCACTGCCCCATTATAAGTTACCGCATAGCCCTGAAAAGATTTCTGGTCTTCTTTGGTTCCCCAGGTTGCATCTGTATAGATATCAAATGCATTAAATTTGGCGTAGTTATTACAAAAGTCTCGAACAAGTGGCGAGTAAGAGATTCCATACGAAGCTGTTTGTTGTAGGTACCTTAAAAGATTTTTAGCGTGGTTTAAGAATGATAGCCGTGGTTTTGCCATGAATCTTGCTAATTGGCCGACTGCATATGAAATATCGGGCCGAGTGCCATTTGAGAGGTATATCGAGGAGCCGACTACTTGTCGATAAAGAGCTGCATTATCCTGATCGAGGTATTCATCGTCATCTCTTTCTTTGAGGACAGTCCCAGTGACAAACGGTGTTGAGACTCCGTTACAGTCCTTCATTCCAAGTCGTTCCAGTAATTTCTTAATGTAAAACTTTTGGTGAATAAATAGGCTACGATTTTTCCTATTTCTCTTGATTTGAAATCCAACAAAGGTTTCTACTGGACCTAAGTTTTTGCACTTCCACTTCTTCATTATCTTCAGCTTAAATAGTTCTACAAGTGATCGGGAGCCGGCGATGAGCATATCATCAACAAATAAGAGTATATAGACTCTTTCTCTTTTCTCCCCCATTGGTGATGATATAAAGAGATTTGGATCTGCATTTCCTTGCTTAAATCCCATTTTGCTAAAGAATCTCTTAACCTCCAGAAACCATTCTCTTGGTGATTGTTTAAGTCCATACAGTGCTTTATTAAGTTTGAGGTAAAATTTGTTTTCGACACCCTTAATCCATGGTTCTAGGAGATGAAAGTACTCGGGAATTTTCATAAAATTTGGTTCATTCAGTGTCAGATTAAGAAATGCGGTATCAACATCCAGGTGTTCAAGTTCCAGATCGTGTACTGCTGCATAAGATAAGACTGTTCTCAGGGTAGCGTATCAAATAACTGTTGCAAACTTCTCGAAGTAGTCTATTCCATGTAGTTGCTCATATCCTTTCCCTAGGATTCTGGCCTTTCTTCGAGCTATTGAACCATCGGCACTAAATTTGTTTCTCAGGACCCAACGAGAAGATATTAGTTTGCGTCCATTCTCTGCTTTATAATTACCTTCAATTACTTCAAAAGTCTTGTTTCTTTCCAAGGATTTAAGTTCATCCAGTAATGAAGCTTTCCATGCCTCTTCATTTTCTG
Source organism: Podosphaera xanthii (assembly GCA_028751805.1). Classification (NCBI taxonomy): domain Eukaryota; kingdom Fungi; phylum Ascomycota; class Leotiomycetes; order Helotiales; family Erysiphaceae; genus Podosphaera; species Podosphaera xanthii. The sequence goes on from JAPWIX010000008.1 coordinate 2,000,891, forward strand.
AGAATGCCTGTTCTATAGTTAGAGATTCAAATGGCACAGAAGGGGCACCTAGTGAAGTCGAATCTTGGTTTTGCTCAATATGGAGAGCATTTAGTGCCCTAACCATGAGAGACACACTACTTCCGAAACCTTTACTGCTTCTGTTATCAGTATTAAGACCAGCTACTTTTCCAGAGCGAGTGACGATTTGAAGATTAGTTTTATCAGGAATAGGGATTTTCTTAGCTTCATGAGTTTCTAATGACTCTCCGGTAGTCAAAATTGAGTCCCCATTGGCTCTACTAGATGGTACTTGCAGTTTATTTTGATTTCTTAAATCCAAGTCCCCAGCGACACCAGTATTTTGATCTGATAAACGCTTATCCTGGCCTGAGTCCCCAATGACCCTGTTAATTTTTGATCTAAGCCCCGATTGACTTTGTAGATCTTGGCCTGAGTCCTCAATGACTTTATTTATATTTGATCTTAGTCCCAATTGACTTTGAAGATCTTGGCCCATCATACCAGGGAATATATGTTCTTTAAATTCACAGTCAACACTGCGTTGTTCTGCACCTGTTCGTCTGTTTAGTAATACCCAAATTGAATTACTTTGAATTCCTATGAATATCCAGTCAGTTTCTATATTAGGGGCAAACTTAGAGAAAGCTGGTTTAGTTTCTTTGAATACCAATGGGAACGCTGCGCAACCGAATATGCGTAATTTATTGAGCGTTATTGTCTTATCCGAAAATGCTGATATAGGCGTCACATTAGTGCCAGGACGCGTGTCTTCAGGACCGTAAGGTAAAGCCGATGTTGGAAGTCTGTTCCGAATATGCATAGCATGCACGATAGCATAACACCAGTGAGTTTTCCAGTCTAATTGTGCGTGAAATATCATAGACTTAGCTAGCTGAACCAAGTGACCAATGGCTCGTTCTGCAACTCCGTTCAAAGAATGTTTATATCGAGGGGAAGGTTGTACTTCAATTCCTGATTGTCGGCACCAGTCTTTCCATAATTGCCCAAATTCCTCGGATCCGTTATCTGCTCTAAAGAATGCGACTTTTTCCCCAGAACTAAGTTGCAAATGAGCTACTGTTTCTTTTATCGCCGGTAAACACTCCGATGTGCTTTTATTTTTAAGGAGTCTTATCCATCCACACCTTGAAGCATCATCAACAATTACTAGAAAGTTATTATATCCCCGAATAGATATCGGCAATTTCCCAGAGATATCAGCATGAAGCCTTCGAGCTGGCTGAGACATGCGATTGTCTGCCTTCTTAGAAAAAGTTTCTTTCATCTTGCCAGCCAAACACGCTTCGCATGCGTTCTCCCACTTGCTGATAGCTTTGGGTTTCTTCGGAATATTGGGGAGCCGAGCGATTGTCTTGTAGCTTGCGTGGGCTAACCTAAAATGCCATAGTTCTGCATCATTTGTTGGGACGCGAGACATTTCATCGATAGGGACTGGTATTTAGGCTGTGCTCCCTGACTGATGAGCTGCAAGGGACTGTTGGGATTTTGGGAAAGGTTTTACGTCCACCGAATTGTCTGTAAGTTGATAAAGGTCATTGCAGAGAGGAGCCTTAAATATTACTGTTTTTCTTCTTCTTGCTGTCGCGGTGTAATTGTCAAAAGTAACATTTATTCCATCCTTAGCAAGTGCCCCGACTGAAATGAGTCTTATGTCTTTAAATGCTGGGACATACCAAACATCCTTTAGTACCAAATTTCCAATTTTGCATATACCATAACCATCAGAAGGACAAGTGTTTCCGTTGGCTGTAGAAACATTTTTGGCCGTAGACCATCTTTTAAGACCAGAAAAATCCGAAAGTCTTCCACTGAAGTGGCGAGTAGCACCAGAATCAACTTTCCAACTTGATTTGCTTCGGTAAATTAATAGAAGTGTTACAATTTAGGTACAAGGCTGAACGGTGTTGCACTGAGGAGCAGTGCGAGGCTGAAGCACGGGCCATCTGGTGCACCCAGCATAACGATAGGTGACAATACCTTTGCGCTCTTGTAATGGTAGATTCCTTCTTTAGCTTTTAGATACTCGTATGAAGCATTCTCTTTAGCCCATGTCCATTTGTTGATCAGCTGAGAAGAGCCGTGACAGAATCTAAAAGCTAATTTTTTCGCTGAGAAGCTTAGTATCTCTTGCGCTGTACAACGTGCCTATTGCACAAACAGTACAGAGCCGCAATTACTACTTGTTCCGCAAGTGCCTCTAGCTGCGTACGCTCCTAGCAGTCCCAGAGAAAGCTGGACCCCTAAACCGAGAAGCTGATGAATCGTGAGCATCATTTAAAACTCGGACGATCTTTGCTCAACTACATTGACGTCCCAGGTAAACACACAAAATTTTTTGATCCCGAAATTGTAAGACAACTAAAACAATTCCAATCAATTTTACCCCCACAGGACAAAGAAATCTGCCAACCGCCGCTCGAGTGGACTGAAAGTAAAAAATCCGTCCTTCAAAGTGTCCAGATTTGGGCTACGGAACTCCCAAACTTTATTAGCCAATATCAAAATCTGCTCCAGATTAACGAGGAAAGAAGGTTTGGTCTCAGCAAAGGAATTATTCAGGTCCAAGAAAATATGCCAGGAGACTTAACAACCGAAGTTGTGAGAAGGATGATGGAGAAAATGCTTGCCGAAAGGGACGAGGAATAGGAAGCTAAGCTGTTAAGAGAAAAGGAAAAATGGATTGCTTCTCCACAGGAAAGTTCCTTCAACCAAGCAGACATGCGCCCTGATCAGACACAATATCTCCTTATCAAACCAAGTGGAAAACTCCCTGAAACCAATGATCACTTCCGTGGACATTACCCAAAATGTTTTACAGACAATCAGGGAGACGTGGATTACGACGCCTGGAAATTAGACATGCAAATCTTTCTTGAAGATTACAAGGCTCATTTTTATACCAACCGACTACAAGTTCAGGCATATTACAAAGCCACCGAAGGAAGAGCTAAAAAAGTTCTGCTGCCCCTGATGAATGAAAATCATCCGCAGCATGTGGCTACAGTGAAGGAGGTATTGAAAGCACTGGATGAAGAGTTCTTTGACTGGAATAAGTTGGAGGATGCTAAGGCAAATTACAACAAAACGATCATGGGAAAAAATGAATCCTACAAAAACTTCCGCGTTCGTTTCCGGACCCTTGCATCCGATGCGCAAATTGACAAGGACCGCCTATATGATGACTTACTGAGGAAAATAAACCCTCGATTATTAAACAATATTAAAGTAGAGCTTACAAGACTTCGCAACAATTATCAGAGGTTAGACAAACTTCTTTGCAAGGTGGATCGCACCAACCGAGAGATCCATAACCGTATCGCCGAAAGCAAGTCAGTAAATTTTGCCTTAGAATCGAGAGAACCCAAAGGAATTCTCAGGGATAACTGGCGGAACAAATCCCCTGATCCTATACGTGCACGCACGCACTCACCATCTTTTGATCACTAACATATCTCTCGTTCTCCCACCCCTGAGGGTAAGTGTTATACGTGTGGGGGCAAAGGACACATGTCTTCCGTTTGTCCCAGTAGTAAATTACTCCAAACTGCAAATCATAATGTAATTAAGGAAATAAGTATCGCAAAGGAAGTAGATGATGACCCGCTGTCGGAAAAATATTAGGCTGTGGAAAAGACTCCACCCACGGCCGTAGTACTGATCTATGGAAAGATTTACAGTTTGACCATAGAACATTGATAGGCGGTAAACAGTATTTAGCTAATTGCAAACTATCACGCAATGGACTATTCATTTCTACTGATGCCCATATTGATGGAGGAGCAAATTTATTTGGTGCAATTCGTACTTTGACTGCATGCAGAATTGCTAAAGCATTCGGAATAACATTCGTAAAATTACCCTTCCCATTTCAACCAACAGGATATGATGGCCGCCCAGGCTTACCTATCACTCATGCTATCTTATTAACTTTAACTATACAAGAACGCCGAATTAACTTCCCTTTTTTAATCACAGAACTAGGTCATAATGATATTCTCATCGGCAAAAAGTTTCTAGAACATTATGGCATAAGACAACATTATGCTACCGGAGACCAGCGTCTGGTTTGGCCGCCTGATATGCCTCCATCGCCGTACTTTGGCAGAGAACTTTTTCTTGACAAAACAAATTGGAAATTACCAGCTACACTAAAACATACACAAGATGCCCGGCGACGTGACAAAGCTATAGACGATGAAGAAAATAAAGTTAAAAATAAGACCCGACCTAGATACTTCGTTCGAAACGAAAAAAAAATATCCCTTGGCGCACTAAATTTAGGCATTGATCATGACTCCACAACGTCTCCTGTTGTTACGCGAAAATCTCATAGACCCAGCAGCTTTATGAGGGATCTCAAAAGAAGTGTCGACAAAATGGAAAAAATTCTAAGTAACTCTAAAATCGATCCTAATGCACCAAAGAGTCCTCCGCTTTCGTTAAATGACACATGTAACGAACCATACAAGGTAAACATCTCAAGCGTTTCCGCTTCAGCAATGGATACTTTTTACTTGAAAAAGCAGAAATCTGGTGAAACTCGAAAACAACGGCAAGATTATGAAACCTATATCTGCAGCATTGCTGACATTGAAAATGAGCTTCAGCGACGTAAGCAAGAAGATATAGCCAAGGAAACTGTTATCGCAGAATTAGGAAATTCCGATTTAACAAACGATGAACTGCTCGAAGCTAAATATATGCAGAATGACGCTTTAGTGAATAAGAAACTCCCTGTTTGTTTTCACCCTTGGAAACCCTTGTTCTCTAAGAGAGCTTCAGATAGTCTACCTCAAAGTCGTTCATCGGATCACACCATCGAGCTAACAGGAGACAACAACTTAAAGTTCGAACCTCTTCGTCGGCAAACAGAAGATCAACTCCGAGAAACAAAGCGGTACCTTTTAGAAAATCTTCAGGAGGGTTTTATTGCCCCATCCAGTGCCCCTTTTGCTGCACCCATTTTATTTGTTAAAAAAAAAGACGGTTCACTGCGATTCTGTGTTGACTACCGAAAGCTTAACGCCCTTACGAAAAAAGATCCCTATCCTCTCCCATTAATTGACGAAATGAAGGCTCGCATTTCCCAAGCAAAGTGGTTCACAAAGTTAGATATCCAACAGGCTTTTCATAGAATTAGAATGGCCAAAGATGCAGAGCAACTGACAACTTTTCGCACCAGATACGGTTGCTATCAGTATCGAGTAATGCCCTTCGGACTTACAAATGGACCCGCAACTTTCCAGAGATTCATCAATGATATCTTAATGGAATGCCTGAACGAATTCTGTTCGTCCTATGTGGATGATATACTTATATACTCTACAAATCGTCAAGAACATGAGACTCACGTGAAAAGGGTAATGACCTTGCTAGCTGAACATGGGCTTCAAATAGATATAAAGAAAAGCGAATTCTTTGTACAAAAAACAAAATTTTTAGGTTTCGTCATTGGAGTAGATGGAATCCAAGTAGACCCAGAAAAAATAGACGTAATAAAAAATTGGAAATATGCCGATAACGTCCGCGCAGCTCAAGCCTTTCTAGGCTTCTGTAATTTTTATCGTCGTTTTATCAAAGATTATAGTCTAATCACACGCCCTCTGACAAAGCTTACTTGCAAAGGAGCCGAGTGGATTTTTGACGAAAAGTGCAAAGCTGCGTGGGATATTTTAAAAGATTCACTCGTAAATGCGCCAATTCTGTCACACTACAATCCTAAATTGGAAATCAGGTTAGAAACTGATTCCTCAGACGGCGTGGTGGCTGGAATCCTTTCGCAAAAACAGATAGATGGATTATGGCATCCGGTGGGCTACTTTTCAAAAACAATGACGAGTGCAGAGCTCAATTACCCTATATATGATAAAGAAATGCTAGCGATCTTTCGCTCGTTTCAACATTTTAAAACGGAACTAACTGGCTCCCGTCACAAGGTTTTGGTTTATACAGACCATAAAGCGTTAGAATATTTCATGACAACTAAAGACCTGAACGCTAGACAGGCTCGTTGGGCACAATTTTTTTCTGAATTCTACTTTACTATAACTTACCGATCAGGGGATTCAAATACAATCGCTGACGCTCTTTCCAGAAGAGAACAAGATCTTTCATTACAGGAAGCTAAAAAAAGGGAAATCCGTAAACAAACATTTCTATCAGCTAATCAAGTGGACCCTAAAATTTGGGAAAATACAAGCAAATTCGCCAATAGTTCCTTGAAAGAGAAATCAAATCTTCTCCAAGACAAACATCTGTGTTTTGGCCTTGCTGCTATGCTCCATCCCAAAAACCAGCCAGTGGAGAGCACAAACAGTGACCTTCACAAACTACAATCTATTAATGTCGTTAGTCTAAATAGAAAGTCACCTGACGCTCTAAATAGACCACAAAGCTCAGGCTCAACGGTGGCATTTGATATCGAAGAGTTTGACATTATTGACCAAATTTTGGAAGCAAACAAAACCTCTCAAGAATTGCAGAAATATCGAGTTATGGCTAAGGAAGAGCATCCTGACTGGTATCTAAAAAATGAAGTTCTTTTCTACCAAGGACGCTTAGAAGTGCCATTACAACCACCAGAGCTACGTACTAAACTAATTCATCATATTCATGCCCAACCTTGTGTAGCTCATGCTGGTGTTGGCAAAATGAAAATGCTCATTGGTCACAAGTATCACTGGAAAAGTCTCGGAAAGGACGTTAATACCTTTGTAGCAAATTGCGAATGTGTTCGCATGAAACCCAAGCATGACAAGACTCCAGGATACTTGAATCCTTTAGAAATTCCGAAACGCCCGTTCCAACACATCACTATGGATTTTACTGAATTACCAAAAGATAAATCAGGTTACGATATGGTACTTGTTATAATGGATAGATTATCAAAGAAGTCCAAGTCTATCCCAACAAACAACAACGTGGATGCCAAAAAACTCATCCAGTTGTTCTTGGAACATTGGGTCTCTAATTGGGGCTGGCCAGATTCTATCGTTTCTGACAGAGGACCACAATTTGTTTCCTCATTATGGAGAGAAATTTGTCGACTGTCGGGGACTCAAATAAAATTATCAACGGCCTTCAATCCACATGTGGATGGCCAAACTGAAATTATGAACCAATATATGAAACAAAGACTCCGACCACTCGTTAACTTTTATCAGGACAATTGGAGCGAGATGCTACCGTTACTAGATCTTGCACAACTATTACTGCCTCATGATACGACAAAACTTACACCTTTCCAAGTTTGCAATAATTTCGAGCCGCGCACTTCATGGGACTTAAGGGACCCAGAGCCAGCCATGAATCATAATGAGATGATTAATCAAGAGGAAGCTCTTAGGATCTCCAATCGAATGAATGAAGCCATCGAATTTGCCCGCTGGGGAATGCAATCTGCGCAAGATAAGATGCGCCACATTGTTAATTTGCGACGACGGCCTGTCGATTGGAATGTAGGTGATTTAGTTTTGGTTTCTACTAAACATTGGAATTTGGATAGACCATCCAAAAAGTTGAGCAAAAAATGGTATGGTCCAGTTAAGATCATTGAAAAATGTGGGGAGTCATGGAAATTGGATCTTCCAGGTAACATTAGAGTCCATCCAGTCTTTCACAGTAACTCGCTTCGGAAATACCTGGACAACCCTCTACCGGGACAGAGAAAACCCGAGCCTGCTCCAATAAAAGTGACGCCAGATGAGGAAGAATGGGAATTGGAAAAAATTATTGGCGCTAGAATGAATGGTAGAAGGTTGGAATACAGGTTTAAATTTTTAGGGGCAGACAATGATTACACTTGGTACCCCTGCTCGGATGCTATGACAGCCCCTCACTTAGTTCGAGAATTTCACCTTAACTATCCAAATGTACCAGGTCCGCCCAAACTTTTACCGGATTGGATTGAAGCTTACAATAAAGGAATTGACGATTATTCTTGTTTAAGAGCAAATGGTTGCATGAATCAAAGCTCGAGGACGCGCTTTTTTGCAAGAGGGGGATAGTGTTACAATTTAGGTACAAGGCTGAACGGTGTTGCACTGAGGAGCAGTGCGAGGCTGAAGCACGGGCCATCTAGTGCACCCAGCATAACGATGGGTGACAATACCTTTGCGCTCTTGTAATAGTAGATTCCTTCTTTAGCTTTTAGATACTCGTATGAAGCATTCTCTTTAGCCCATGTCCATTTGTTGATCAGCTGAGAAGAGCTGTGACAAGAAGTGCGGTTTCCATTACCACATACACATGTTGATTGGGACAGGTATAATCATAAAAGTTTAATTGTGAGGTATCTGTAGCTACGTTGGCGCTATTATTACCAGAGTTTCTGGTCCCAGATCCCAGTTGCAGATTCTGTGCTCGCGCATACGCAACACAATCCCGTAGCCAATGACCGGGCTGAAGACAAAACCCACAGTTGTCGCGGCCCACAAATCTTTCCCCATTATGATTTGAATTAGCATTACTATTACCGTTATTACCGTTGTTAATTGAACTGTTATTACCCCTTCCACGAGGAATCCTAGAGGCTGACCTTGCTCTACCTCTATGCCCTCCTTTGGGATTTCTATTATTTCTGTGGATCCCGCCACAACCTCTCCCATAATATCCACCTCGGCCTCTGGATCCCCTGTTGCTTGGCGCGTTGTTGGAATTGCCGGGGTTGTTGTTTGCAAAATTTGCAGATTGTGTCAAATTGGTTGAATCTGATTCCATGGCTTCGGCTTCCACGAGGACTTGCAGGGCGGAAGAGAGAGAGAGATTGTTAAAGGCGATATGGAACCTTGCGCCGTGCCAGTGGTGGTTGTCTTTCGGGAGATTTTGGAGAGATAGGAGAATCCTTTGAAGAATTTCAGATTCAACAATCGGCTGTTCCGTGCCTTGTAGCCTCTTCTGAGCAGAAGCCAATTCCTCGTAGTATTGGGTGATAGTCATTTTTCTAGGATCAAAGAACGAAAAGTGAAATTTCAATCGCACAGACGCAGTGAAAATGCCACCGGAGTTGGATTTCAGCTTTTGTGCTTCTATCTAAAGTGCAGCCACGTCTCGGGACGTGGTTGCTGCTCGGAAGCTCTCTGTCCTGAGGACTGAGCTGACAGATGCAGCTATGATGATTATAGCTCTTTCGTTTCTCGATGTCCAATCGTTTATTAGCTGGCTATTTAAAATCTTTCCGTCAGGTCCCGTGAGCTCGATTGGCTTCTTTTCTGCACCGGCCACGATGGTCCAGCCGCCAGCAATTTCGAGAACGTCTTTGAGACAAGTCTCAAACTGATGGTAGTTAGTTCCGTTGAAAATTGGAACAGCACCCCGTGTTGTGTTGTTCATCGTTGTACCGTTGTTGGAAAATTAGTTATTGAGCGCAGTGATGATTGACATTTTGTTAGAATATCAAATTTTCGCTTTCCGAGCTCAGAACCTGTTAAGAATATATGGGGAGATGAGAGTAAGTCACAAGAGTAAAAGGATAAAGTAGAGGTAGCTGAGAGAATACGATAGTGTATATAACAATGCTGTCAGAAGGGTAGATGATTATTATACAAGTATTGAGGACAGTAATACTATTTGTGTGCCGAGCTTTTACTAGATGACTCAGCATTTCCCGACAGGATCGAGTGTTGGCACGGGATATGTTCGATACCTGACTACGTGTATAAAGAGGATGACGAGAGTCAAGTTTTCTCGTGCGAACCGCAGCTCTCCGCGCGATGTTGTCAAGCTTGATTTGAGCTGGGGAGAGGCCTGTCTCTATCAGTAGGGCGTTCGAAGGAGTGGTGCGGAATACTTGGAGTATGGCTCTTGCACATGCTCTATGAACTTTATCTAAGACCTCTAGATGGGAGCCTACCCTATTGCCTACAATTTTTCCTCTATTATCCCTGGTTTTTCCGGGCCGCCAGGTCTAGGCCCCGAAATGAGCAACTGGTAGTACACAGGCAGTCACCATTTGTTTTGAGAGTTTAGGTGAGACTCCCCGGATTGTATTTCTGATGCCCCGAAGAGCGTTGGCAATCTTGAGAGCTTTAACGGCCTGAATTTTGACGTGATGCTTAAATGTGAGCTTTATATTGAAATTAACCCCTAGCCATTTTAGGTAAGGCTTTTGGGTGTCCTCCATTAAATTGAAGTCATCTGTGTATACCTAGGGGCTTAGATGTTTGTCTCTATTCTTCCGAGAGAAACAAAGTAGCGCGGATTTCCTAGGATCAAAGGTTACGCCTTCTTTGGTGCCCCGCTGCAGCGCCTCGTTGACAGCCATTCTTATTTTCTCTGTATTTTCCTCCAGAGAGGGGGGTGTCGCTAATACAGCAAAGTCGTCTACATACCCGAAAGCCTTTTGAAGACCATTCAACCTAAAAAGAGTTGAAATATATAGCATGAAGAGTATAGGTGATATTGATGAACCCTGAGGGAGTCTGCAGAAGATTGGCCTTGGATCTCCTATTTGCCCATCCAGACGAATACAGACTTCACACTTAGTTGCAAATAATCCTACTCAGTTGCAAATTTGAGAGGGTCAGCCTTGTTCCTTAAGCGCCTAACAAGCCTACCAGGCAACACCGCATCAAAGGCTCCTTTAATGTCGAGTGTGGCAATTGAAGCTGTCTCTCCTCTGGCCAGGGCGTTTTCAATATCATGTGACAGGCAGGTTGTTAGATCCACACTAGATCGAAGTGGTAGAGCCCCAAATTGCCGCCGGGTGAGAAGCTTGTGCTTTATAGCAATCCACGACATCCGCCTGGTCACTAATCTTTCAAGACCTTTACCTAGCACAGAAAGAAGAGCTATTGGTCCATAAGATCTAGGTGAAGACATGTCTAGCTTATTTGGCTTTTCGATTATTGCTAGGATTGCCGTACGAAAGCATTATGGATGATGTCCAGTATATAAGCATGCAATTAGTGGCCAGGCCAGTCGTAAAACAGCGGTCGGAATTCGATCTTTACCAGGTGTGGTGTTGTTAGCTCTTACAATAGCTCTCGAGAGTTCATCTGAAGTAAGCTTGGGGAAAGGGAGACTAGTGCTTGCAACTGCTGGACTTGTTAGTGGAATATCTTCCACATCTGATTGGTTAGCCAATAAGCATCTCGCTAGAATGTCGCCTTTACTTTCAAGTGACTGGGCAGGAGGGCCGTCTGGATCATTTGGGTCTTTAAGAGGGGGGGATGTGAATTTCTCTCTAGACTTATTCCACTTTGCTATGTTAAAGACGTCTTTCGCGCTTGCGGCTTCATCCATGATTTTCCGGTAGAAGGCGATTTTAGCCTTTTTGATGACTTTACGAAAGCTTTTTGGCTTCGCAGGTCGCATAACTAGTTCGAGAAATATCACGATACTTCTTTTTAGCTGCTTTACAGTCCTGGCTTAACCACGGTTGGCCCCTGTTGTGTGGGAGGCAGCTCTTTGCTGATCCAGAAAAGCAACTATATAAGATATGAATGATTCTTTCCGCTCTACAATCGAGTCTTGCCCGAGATTTATCTGTAAGTGGGAGTATTGAAGCTAAATGAGATGCTAGTAAAGATAAGAATGTTTCTTCATGGATTGTTGCAACCCTCAGCCTTGGTGCTGTGGGTTTTCTTTGTCCTTGGCAAGGGATTTTAATAAACAAAGGAAATTGGTCAGATCCCACATCGTGATCATGTTGCACTGAGGCTGAAATGCCTTCTGCGAGAAGGAGACTTGAACAAAAGCAGAGATTAAGAGCATTTCCACAATTATGGGTTGGAACATTGATATCGGAAGCAAGGGAGTAGTACCTCGATTCAATCCAGCGAACTAGGTCTTCTGCCTGTGTTGAAGGCGAGCTATGATAGGAAGGGTGCCAGTTGGAGTGGTGAAGGTTGAAGTCACCGGCTAGAATGGTCTTGTATAGAAAGTTTGTTTCAGCAAGTGAGTAAAGGAAGGAAACTCCGGCGCCAGGAATTTATAGCTCCAAGGGGGGCATTGTAAATATTTATTACTTGAGCGTCCATGTTACCTGAAAGCTTAATTGTAAGGACTAGAACGTCTGCTTTTCCTTCTTCTGAAGGAGAGACTGAGGTATCTTAGACGAATAATAAGCCTTTGTTTTTGTTAGTGTAGGTAAGTACACGAGGTCAAGAGGACCAGTCATCAACAGGTGTGTAGCATTGAAAAGATGGGTGATTGTATTGGTATTTGTGCTAGACCTGGTGGTGTAGTTGATCACAGTTTGAAAGTACGTCCTGAACTGCAATGGTGGCTTGCTATGGATGCAATTACAACAATACAATTTTAGGGTGGTATATAAGTTGACACTACTATCTACAAAGAATGTGTTACAGTTCTATGTGTGCCAGCAATCGCTTAGATCTAACTAGTGGGTTGACCCCTAGTTTACCTCACTCCCATGTTATATCACGTGAGGTAGTATAACTACTCACAACGAAGTCCCCAGATTTGAACAGCGTTAGATCACAACAGATTGCAGGTCAGTTTCCGAGAAATATCTTTGGAGATGTGTGGTTCTTGAATTAATATCATGTCCATACAGTTTTCAAATGCTGTTTCGAGGTCGATTTGATGAGTAGCGGAGCATTGTGCAACATTAACTGAAGGTATCTTTATTGAAGAGGGTTTAATATTCATCCAAACCCTTGGTATTATCTACTATCATGTCTAGATCCAAAGCCGCATACTTTCCTCTGGACAATGAAGGGGACTCTGTGAGGGTCTTAAAGTAGGGTTTTATTCAAACTATACTCAGAGCTGTATACAAGAAAATCTTGAAGTGAAGAGGAAAGTAATCTAAGAAGTTTCTCTCTTGTTTATCTATATTTCGAGAATCTTGTTTCTCTTGCTGACCAAATCGAATGAAATAAAATCTCCCTGTCCAAACTTTTGACTTCTTCCCTCATCTCCTTCTATTTCTATTGCCATCATTACATTATATTAAATCATAATGGAGCTTAGATTAGTTGTTTAAGGAGTACCTAATTGCAAGCATAATTGAATCTTCTTCCAGAATGTTGTGTGACTTGGTTGAGGCTGTCAATTTGTTTTGTTTATATTCCTGGATAAGATGATGTTGCTAGGTTCCGCTCTCGGCCCATTATTAATAAAATTAACAATAAGTATTATGCATAATTAGCTCGGCTAATTAATTTTTATGTGGTTAGGCATTAGCCTAACTAGGGTCAGGCTTCAGCCCTGTGACAGACTCAATAAAAAAGTCTTCGAACGGACGTGTGAGAGGCCCGTCCTCAAATAACTCAAAGTAGAGGTTCAGTATAATAAATCAAGAATTGCGTGAAGTTTAACATACAACCAAGTAGCCCTATATACCTTTCTTCCAATTCCATATTCTTCTAGAATCTAACCAACCCAAGATCATTACAACCAATTGTACAGACTTCAGAATTAGATTGAAGCTATAAGAATTATCATCAATGCCTAAACGTCATTACAACATCTTTACACACGCCTATCACCATCTCGCTTTGTATATGTATTTTGATAATTGTCAGCAACGCTTTAGCAAAGGTTCATTAGTTTATTGGCTGCATCCCTGTTTCCTAAGCGTCCGATTTTACTGGTACATGTACTTGTACACAAGCGAGCACTGCACAGACAGTGGCATAATTATACAAGGGCCAGGGCCCGAGTTCCAACTAGGGTTCTAACTCTCACAGGACAAGGGTGTTGTCACAGTCTAGACAAGAGCGCTTGCGCAGCTAAATAAATAGAGGTAGTTTATTTCTATCTGAAGAGAAAGCAATCTATCTCGTAGTCCTACAAATATATACAAAGCTCTGCTCCTCGTAGATAATACCATAGCCCTAACATCAATGAGGATTCCTGAAATAGAAGTTAGCCACGGGGTAGAAGGTTGCCGCATGCCAGGAAGCTCTTATGTTTCAGCTCCATGATCCATCTATTTTGGGAATTCTGATATACAGTGTCTCAGCCAAAATTAACATCAGCCACTATATCTGCTAGTGCACAATGCACTACCCCTGTTAAGCCTGTGCACGCCTATGTATAACATAGGCTACAGGAATTATCCAGCTTACCAGCTGTTTCAGGTGTTTGTGGGAAGATAAATAATTGAACGTGTAACATTATAAATTGACTGGACACTCTAGATCCTAAAGATAACAATCTGATCGCACTGAACTGGCGATACTAGAATAATAAGTTTAGACATCACGGCCTCCCCCCAAAACCCCCCCCCCCAACTCCGAGGTCCTAGATCTCTATTTATACATTCACTAACGCCCTTACTTAAATCCTGGACTTCTGCCCACCTTGGCCTATCTCATGGTATATCTCTATCTGCTTTCAGTCCTCCAGTTACAAAACATTGTCTGTTTTATATACACCGACCCGAGTCTCATATCTATTCATTGTCCTGACCTACTGTTGTCTCGGTTTTGTCTTTCGAGTCTGGCTCAATCTGGCTCTGAACGCGTGACTCACCTTAGCGCGTTTTACTTGGGACTGTCTGGGATTGCAGAGCTGACTGAGTTTGTGGAACTTGGATTGGGTTGCTGTTCTCTGTGGCATTGCCAGTGGCCTGGCCTCCCATCACTCCACAGTGTGCAGCTTTTAATCGAAGTCTAGCTGCAGCTGCTGCCTGCCTAATTTCAGCCATTTGAGCCTTACCTGGTAAGGTATTATCTTTTCTAGGCCTGATTAGGCATTCTAGTGAGTCTGCTGGATGGGGGCCATGACAACTGGCATACTTTGGGGGACAAAAGTACTTTCTAGTGTGGTCGCAAAAGGTATGTCAGCTCTCTAAGTGTTGCGTTGAAGCGCAAAGTCTACAGCGAGGAAGTCTAGCGCACGCTCTCTCATTGTGCCAACCGAAGTATCTACTACATTGCGGAGTATGCAGTCTCTGTGGGAGAATTTTAACAGGAGCACGGACACCAACTAGTAGTAGGACCTTAGATAGAGTTGGACCCTTGGGGTATAGCACGACCCAGCTTTTGGAGGGAGAGTACTCCGAGTCGTATTGACTTCGAGACTCGAGGATGTTTAACGGGGCGACATTTTAAGGTGAAAAAGTGCATCAGACACGATCTCAGAAGTTATCTCTGTTGAGGTCATTGAATTCCCATCGAAGCCTTGGTACGAGCGAGGGACACCAGAAAGCCGGTAAGCAATGTAGGATATAACCCTTTCTACCTTACACTGGCCTTGAGTAGATAAAAAAGTTACTATTTCCCCCATTCGGGCATATAGAGTCTCTTGAGCAATTATCGAGACAGGGCAGATCGCAAAGCCTGTTTTGATTGACAGAACTTCTGGCACGAGTTTTTCTTTCAAATGATTATTTATTTGTAGCATGACCGCATAAGGAGATATTTTGAGGGCAGGATAACCTGCGAAGACTCGGACAAAAAGGCGATTATCTTCCGGAACTTCTCTAGGTTTTGCTCTGGATTTAGTGTTTTCAAAGTTAGTTAGTCTCTTAGGCTTCTGGGCGTGCTGCCAAGGCGCCGGAGTAGAGATAACTTTGGCGAAGGATTCAGGGCGCTTAGGGATTTCAGGAATTGTAGCCTGTTGCATTATTGAAGGGGCTACTTGGGACCGTGGAGCACTGCTTTGTATTGCAGTAGGCGGCTTGTGGGTCTGGGGAAGCTCACCTGAGGAATAAGGAATCGGAGGTCAAGGAGAGCCTCTGACATGGCAGTCAAAGTGTCTGCAAGCCACAGAATTCAGATCCGCAACAAAGTTGTAGAAGGTTCTTTTAAGGTGCTGGGGTAAGTTTTCATTCTCGGTGATGGCGCTATCTAGAACGCACGCAATGTTTTGAAACAGGAGGATAGCCTCTTGAGTCCTTGTATTGGCAGCAGAGGTGGTTGACAGTGTGACGGGCTGTGCCCTGATTGGGTCTGGTCACTAGGACCAGCCCGGCTAGAGAGTAAGGGAAGCCGGCAGCAAGGCCACAATAGGAGTGTTAAGGGGTTGGAGACAATATACGCCGGGTATGCATAAAGATGGAGGCAAGGATATATGCCAGGGTACGCATAAGGATGACGCAAGGGAATGTGCCAGGGTGCGCATGAGGATGGATGCAAGGGGTATGTATCTGGAAGGGACGGGTACTGCAGGAAAAAGGGAAACAGAGTTGTAAGGATTATCATCAGGAGGTCTTCGCTGGCTGTTAGCCTAGTTGGCTAAGGGGACATAAATATTGGGGGCGCCTTGGTAGTTTAGTCACCAAAGAAAATTTATTAATTTCCATTTTTGGTTATTGATTTTCGAGTACTTCCGAACTCCTATAAACCTTTTACAGACAGTAACAATTCTGTCAGCGACCCCTCTACACCACTAGCAGTAGAGGCAGGTAGGGGTGGAGGGGGAAGGTTTGACATGTCGTGTGGGTGTATAGCTATGTGAGGTCTTGATTATGAGTAGAAAGCTCGGGTTTTGAGAAGGAAATGGTTATTGCTTGATTCATTACATTTTGTTATTTTTTTATCACGTGGATTTTTATGGCCATTAGGGCTATTTTTTTTTTATGGCTATTTATAACTATGAAGGCGGCTTCATTCTTGACATCGATGCTCTGTAGGATACGACACGTAGACAGTTGACTCACAATCTATTCGAATTATTCATTTTTCAATTACCGTGCCCATTCCACCCATTTCACCCATTTCCCTCATTCCCCCTCTACCAAATACCGCTCTGCCGGTCGGAAAGGGCTCGTTGGCAGAAGCATTACTGCTAACAACCTCCGCCGCCACAAACAGAAACCAAGAAGCCAAATTAATGTTTGAAAACATAGCAACAGTACTCAATGACGCGCTGAACAAGATTGTACTTCCTCAGCACTTGCAAAAAACATTCCGAGAATTCACTACTGATCTGACAGCAGTCGCTCGACGACACTTTGAAAGTCATGTTAGAGGGACAGACCAGCCCTCTAAACCTTACACCACCAAAAATTTCTTTCCAAACAATCCCAAGACAAGGAATACGGCCCACCATGATGTATCCACAAAGACGCAAACAACATATTCAAGCGCTGTTAAGATGCCCAACCAAAAATATAGCCCTCCAGCAAAATTGCCACCTCGACCACCAGCTACACAGCTACCGAAGCCAGTCAATAAAAGCAAAGTCCTGCTCAAAAAGCCTCATGAGGACAACCGTATTTTTGTAAGGATATCTCCTGGACATACATGTCTGGGGATGTCTCCTTACGCTATAATGCTACAACTTGATGGATTCCTGAAAGGGAAATTTGTGCGCGAAGTCCAAAAGATCAAAACAGGGTTCGCCATCTGTCCAACATCAAACGAAGCCTATGAAACATTGGTAGCACGTATGTCTGACATTGAAGCCTTCTTATCAACTGAAGGAGAATGCAAAGTCGAAAAGCCCTAACAATACTCAGCTTTTAAGCTCTCTGGGATACCTCGCTCTTACTCAGGATATGACGGCTCCGGAATAGTACTTATAGACATCACTGCCAATACTATCGCTCAAGCCCTCACAGACCTCACAAACATCCCTCCCGCGAATGTGATTGAATCTCAAAGCCCTACCGATAATCAATTCTCAGATAAAAAGAATTGGATAGTCTTTTATCCCCAAGGATCTAATCCTTCTAAAAGCCTGCCGTTATTTGGTGCACGTGTTTCTGTTAAATTGCTTCCCAAAAGAACTAAAACTCCTCAATGTGGAAACTGTTATGGATGGCACAATGAACGGGCTTGCTCTAGGGCCCCCCGCTGCAGAATATGTGGCTCTACACAACATGTTGAGTCGAACCATACAACATGTGATCCTTCCGGAAGTCACAAATGCCCACCAAAATGTGTGAATTGTCATGGCCCCCATACTGCCGATTCTCTTGAATGTCTTATCCGACCAGGAAAAGATAACAAGCTACCTACAAAAGCTCAAATAGTACAAATCCGAAAGGCGGCAACCGCAGCTAGGCTACGCCTCAAGACAGCACACTGCGGAACCTTGGGCACCGAAACCACCAACAATGAAAACATTATTCCAGCAACACAAACAACAGTGAGAAATCAAACTCTCGACAGAGACACTCTCATTACAACTTTTGTGTCCCAGGATAATTTTGCAGCCCTGGCAGATAACGCCCAACAGCACTGTGCGGATAATACTATGAAAAATACATGAGTAATACAAACCAATATATTAAGTTACTCTCCGTCAATGTTGGCCGCAGCTCTACTGCACACACAATTTCACTTGAAACCGCTTTTCGTACCAATATTGACATGCTATTATTACAAGAATCATATACCTCTCGAGACCCAACTCGCCGAATCACATGTACACATCCTTCATTTGAATGTTTTACCCCAGTTGATGACTGGTCATTGCGACCCCGCGTACTTATTTATACAAAGAAAAATTCTGGACTCACTATCATTCAGACCCGTCCTGAAATATCATCCGATCAAAGGTCTGGTGATATTATTTTCCTCAAAGTCAAGACCGCCAATAATCATTGGATCACCATTATAAATATTTACAACGCCCCACCCGGATCTATCAACGCTGGCGCAGCACTAGAATTTTTGTTTTCCCTAATTAATACCTTTAATTTCAAAAACTGTATTTTCGCTGGAGACTTTAATCTCCACCATAACTATTGGCAACCCTTTTACTCTGGAACACCTTCACCTCAAGCTATCCTCCTTATTCAATGGCTTGAGGCTCAAAATTTTTCTTTAATCTCAGAGGTTGACATCCCCACACATAATCGGGGAAATGTCCTTGACTTATGCTTTGCATCACACTCATTGTTGGCAAAGGGTAGCATAGCCTCCACACAACCAGATCTTGACATCACTTCCGACCACCTACCACTACTCATAACTATTCCAACTGACTTTCAAAAAACAAAAGTTGAACCTAAGTTGCGCTTTGCAACAATCGATGAAAGTATCTTCCAGTCCCTACTGAAATCAAATATAGCCGCATTAACTCCTTTGAGACCAAAATCTTGCTCAGGCATTGATATTAGAGCTAAAGAGCTAGTTACTGCCTTACAAAATTCATTCGCTGGCTCAGCAAAGAGATCTCTACCTCGCAACACTGGGAAACCCTGGTGGGACCAGAGCTGCAGAGAAGCTCGCCAAAGATATCGTGACATACTTCGTACTGGAAATGTCTCACATACCAATAAAAAAGAATATAGAAGAGCTATTATCGAACCTTTTTGCTGGTTCGGAAGCTTTTGGAGAAATAAATATATGAATTTGATATAATACTCGCACAGGAGCAGTAAAAAATAATAATAAAAACTTGACTCCCCTCCTTTTCTCTCCAAAAACCCTCCCCTCATATATCATAGGCTTCAATCCATGATGTCAAACAAGATAAAAATCCTGGCTACAGCAGTTCAGAGATAAAATACACTTATGAAATAAGATGTAACAACAAGGGAGGTTGTGACAAGAGAAGTATCAATCTGTTACTTGATGTGAATCAGAAAGTTTTGAAAATTGAAAAAGCCTTGTCAAAAATTACCCGAAACGCCAAGAGTTTTAATTGATCAGATAATGAATGAATTGAACTCCAAGCCCCCAGGTTAAGTCTCCACTTATACGGAGCTCTATGATTAATTTGACATACCCCCCTAGCTTTAACCGCATAGGTTAAGGCTATTGTTCAGAGTCAGAGTCGTGTTCGGTTAGAAGTTGATGTTTAACATCTTTTAGTTGAAGAAGTTGAAGAAAATGAAGGAATTTTTGCCGTGGAAGAATTTTGGTAAGCCCGTCCTCCACCATTTGATTAGTAGGCGTATAGATGATGTTAAATGTACCTTTTAGATATTCTTGTCTCGACCAACAATTGTGAACGTCAACATGCTTCAAAGAGGCTTGTATTTTCGGTAACTCAGATGTGATTAGTCTGATCGTTTGGGTGTTGTCACACTGTATTGTGGGGATAGGTACATCAAGTTGAAGTGATATATCATTAAAGAGTCGAAGTGTTGCAATCAGCTCTTTAACTGTAGAGGTTACTGCTAGAAGTTCAGCTTCAGTAGAGGATGTGGTAACGGTATGCTGTCGTTTTGCAGACCAAGATATTGGACCACCAAATAGACAAAGAAAATATCCTTGTGAAGAATGTCTTGTATAAGTTTCGTCAGCAAACGAAGCATCTGATGCAATTTCTAGTTCTGGTGAAGTCGGTGAGTCTGAATACTGGATAGATAAATAACGGGTATAATATAAGATATTAAGCGCTCTGCAAGGGTTATATGTTTTGGAGAAGGGTTCTGCATGAATTCTGCTAGAGTATTTGAATACTTTGAAATGTCAGGACGAGTTGAAATGGCGGCATAGTTTATGGATCCGATAAGAGATTGATAGTGGTGAATATCTTCTTTCGATGCCTGGTCTTGGTTCTTTTCTAGTGATTCAGGGGATATAATTAGAAAAGGAGAATCAAATGAGGTGGTGTCGTCTGCAAGTTTAAACGAATTTGCAATTTTTTTGATATAGGCATCTTGTGTGAGCCAAATCTTTTTCTGTGATCTGTTGCGAGTAATTCGAATGCCAATGAATGAAGATAAACTTCCTCTATCTGTTAGAGCATATTTTGCTTTAAGTTGGGAAATAAAAAACTCTGGGTGCTTTTTGTGTACATGATTAAAAAGAATTATAATATCATCAACAAAGAAAAAAACTAAAACGAAATCTGAAAAGAAAATACAAGGTTCTTCAGCACTTTGTTTAAGTTCAAGAAATAAAAATGTCGAACAAAGTTCCTTCTGCCATAGTAAAGGAGATCGGCGTAATCCGTAAAGTGCTTTGGCCAGACGTAATACATAGCCAGTGATTTTAAATCCATCAGGAAAATAGACATAGATAACTTCATCTAAATCTGCATTAATAAATGCATTTATAGCATCAAATGAACGAGCTTCGAGATCAAATTTAGCTGTTATTGCCGTAAGAATTCGAAAATTTCGTGCTGTTAAAGTGGCTGCATAAGTATCTTTATCACTGTATGGTTGAAGATCTCCTCTAACACATAGTCTTGATTTAACCTTACGGAGGTATCCATGTTTGTTGAACTTATAGGCAAAAGCCCAAGTGAGTGGAAGAGGTTTGTTAGTAATATCATTTTTAAGAATTGGGGAAGAAAAGAAAGTTCCTCGTTGATGTAATAATTCCCATTCTGCCTTGCCAGCTTCAATGAATTTTGTACCCAATGGATGAGAGGACAAATCGGACCAAAATCTAGGAAGTGGTGGGAGATCTTTTCTGTGTACTTTTTCTTTATTGTGTAGAGAAAATTGAAAAGCTGCATGAAAAGACATGGTGGGGAAGTCCGAATTTATGGACGTAAATGCGGAATATTTTCCAGTGAAACGATTTGATCAAGATGATCTTGAATTTTCGGCTTGTTGGCGGTGCGATAAATTAATATCTTGATATGCCTGCGCCTCAGAATTATGCGAGGATCCGACTAATTCTTCATTGGAATTTGCTTCGGGAATTGGCGTAGCTTCTGGCGTTAAAAGAAATGTTTCATCAGTTTGAATCTCCTTAGCATCAGTGGGTAATTTGTTATGGTCTATACTTTCAGGGATACTATGTTGTGAAGGGTCTGTATTGAAAGTATCAATAAAATTGAACTCAGATTCTTCTGGAATACGAGGAGAAAAGTTATGTTCAGGAATAGTAAGCAAATTTGAAGCTATTTCTTTTTCTGAAAAGAAACGCTTCTCATTAAAAGTAAAATCTCGGATTCTTCGTACCTCTCTTCTGGAAGGAATATAAATTCGAAAGATATTAGATGAATTATAACCAACTAAATACCCGATTTCAGCATGTGCTTCCAGTTTAAGATCTCTTTTTTCCGTATTTCTTAAAGATTTAGTAGTGAGAGGATAAGCTTTGCATCCATAAGCTCGGAGATAGGATAGGTTTAACGATAAAGGAGTATGGTTTTGATTTTCCTTAAGCCAACTATAAAGTTTTTCTAATGGAGATTTCCATGCTTTATGTGCGTCCGCTTTTAGATCATGATGAGGGATACGATTGTAAATAAAAACTGCTGTTTTCCAAATCTCAGGCCATAAAAATTCTGGTAAGTTTAATGATAGTCGCATTGTTCGTGCTTTTGTAGCAATTATCCCCCCCAGAACGCTCGGCAGAGCCGTTTTGGGCAGGCGTATAAGGTGCAGTTGGTTCATCTTGAATTCCGTGTTGTATGATAAATTCTTGATATATGCGCTGTAAAGAGACATCATTATCTCTATGAATAACACAAATATTGAGTGAAAATTGGTTTCTTAAATAGATACGAAGACTTTCAAAGCATTTTATAAGTTCGGAAGATGTAGAATTTGAAAGAGGGTATAAAAAGATGATCTTAGTGAAGTCGTCCTTAATTAACAAGGCTACCTTTTTGCCATTATAACTAGAAGGTAGAGAAAATAAGTCGACGTATATTCGATAAAAAGGTCTCGTTGCTTTTGATGATGGTGAATTACGGCTTATAATTCTCGTTGCTTTTTCAAGTTTGCAAGGTTCACAATTGTCTAATTCTTTTTCGAAATTTGACAGAGATAAAGAATGATTTTTTAAAACTTTCTGAAGCACTCGATTAGAAGGATGACCCAGTCAGTCGTGCCAAAGGCTAATTTCGGTAGGGCATAAAGGTTTTTCCAATGATAATTTTGCAAATGTAGAAGTACTCGGGTGTAATAATTCGTTATATTCAATAACATATTGGTTGAACTTTTTTTTTTGTACAACAAATAATTTTTTCTGTGGTAAAAATTGATCCGGTTTGAGGATCCCATGAGATGCCCGCAGCTTGAAATCGGGTTAAAGAAGCGACAGAGGTGTGAAATGAAGGAATGTACGCTACATCATTAAGTTGAAATAATCCAGTGGAGATTCGCATAAAAACTGTACCATAGCCGAGAATTTCAGATTCTCCGCTTCCTGCTACTGCTGTAGATGGTTTGGAATAATAATTTGAAAATTGTGAAAAATTGATGCAAATATGCCCATCAGATCCTGAATCAAGAATAAATGAATCTTTTAAAGGATAATTTGAATTATTTGATGTAGGTTGTGAAAAAGTTGATGCCGTTGATATTGCTGCAGCTGCAGCTGCTTGAACAGTTGTTGACGGAAAGGTTGAATTGTGTTTGTTTCCTTTAGACTTAGCCAATTGTTTTTGCTTAAAATTTTCCGCTTTTCGTAATGCGTTTTCCACTTTTTGTCTATTCGCTAACTCTATGAGAAATGTTTTGACTTTTTGTTGTCTTTCAGTTGATGGCTTGAAGTTCGGAGGTCTAGCATTTTTGTTAATATAGAAACATTCGGCAAAATGTCTCCAACCACACGGGCAAAGTGGCTTGGTTTTTAACGCTGGTGATTGAGTATTAGGTGTAGAAGTCGGAGGAGTATTTATGGATGAGTTTTGCCCCTTAAAAGTCGCGAATGATGATTGTGGAAGTGTAGAGGCGTTTCTCGTTGCAACTGTGCATTCGAAAATTTCAGAGATTTCTATCCCATCGGGAAATCTCTCTTCCCATCCTTCTGCATTCGTTCGAGCTTCGTCTTCCAATTTATTTGTCCAGTAATCCAAGAAGCTATTATTTGATTGAGAAATCGCTTCTAAGAAAGCTTGAGTTGGCCGAAGACCTTGTGCCTCAGGAAGATTTATTCTTTTTGCATCATTGTAAACCTTTTGCCAATTTGTGATCCATGACAAAATATCTGTTCGATTAGTGGAATTAAGAGTGGACTGATACTTGCTTAGGATTTCCTTTCGTTGTACCCAGTCCGAGGGCTGGACTCGTCGTTTTAGAAGTATTAATTCTTTTGAAATATCATTTTTGTCAGCAATTGTCGAATAATAATTGCCAACCGTTTTAATAATATATTGTTGGATAGACGCCAGTGATCTCTGTTGATCCTTATAAGTCTGAAGATCTGTACGATAGCGGTTATACAGAAACTCGTAGACTCTTATTTGCATGGGATCTAAGTCCATAATAGTTTCTGCAACCGGATTAATTTGCACCAATTGAGGTTCCTGGGGAAGTTGAAGGAATGGTACACGTGAGGTACTTGAAGGATCTATCTGACTCCAGACACCTTGTGACAGGGCAAACTTCTGGATGATTGAAATCCATCGTTCCCAGTCTGATGGACTGTTAAGTACAATGTTTGAACTACTTAGTTCTGCCATTGTTTAAGTTACTTTGATTCAACTCTGAACGGGGAAATAGTGAAGATAGCTGAAATGATTGCTACACCAGAACAATGTACTTAGCTATAAATAATAAACCGATGAAAACTTCTATGCACAGATGAAGTTCACCGGGCTCATAACGATTGAACTTTTTAGCTGGTTCGGAAGCTTTTGGAGAAATAAATATATGAATTTGATATAATACTCGCACAGGAGCAGTAAAAAATAATAATAAAAACTTGACTCCCCTCCTTTTCTCTCCAAAAACCCTCCCCTTATATATCATAGGCTTCAATCCATGATGTCAAACAAGATAAAAATCCTGGCTACAGCAGTTCAGAGATAAAATACACTTATGAAATAAGATGTAACAACAAGGGAGGTTGTGACAAGAGAAGTATCAATCTGTTACTTGATGTGAATCAGAAAGTTATGAAAATTGAAAAAGCCTTGTCAAAAATTATCCGAAACGCCAAGAGTTTTAATTGATCAGATAATGAATGAATTGAACTCCAAGCCCCCAGGCTAATTCTCCACTTATACGGAGCTCTATGATTAATTTGACAGCTATCAAAAGAGCAAAACGCTCATTCTATAAAAAAAAAGTAGACAAAGCCAGCAAAGCAAAAGATATCTTCAATATTGTGAAGTGGCAGAGAGCTAAAGGTGTCTTCCGCACTCCCCCTCTACATAATCCCTTGGCACCAAATGACTCCCCGGCGCAAACACTAGAGGATAAAAGAGAAGTTCTATATAGAAATCTTCTCTGCAATCAAACTGAAACTGAAAATATTCCCTTGGATACTCCTTCTGTCCCAAAGAAACTTCTCCCATTTCCGAAACTAACACTTACAGAGACTTCCAGAGCTATTCTGGAAGCTGGAAATACGACACCAGGTAAAGATGGGATCTCTAGCACATTGCTACGCCTTGGATGGCCATACATTTCTATTCTAGTGTTTGACCTCTTTCAGGCGTGTATAGATACCGGTCACTATCCCTGCTGCTTCCGAACAGCTATCTTAACAATTATTGGTAAACCTAATAAAGCGGACATTACTTCCCCTAGTTCTTATAGGCCCATAGCGCTGCTCTCAGTTTTTGGTAAAGGTTTAGAAAGGCTTGTTGCAAGACGCATGGCATGGATTTCTATTAAGTTTAAGATTCTTGCTCATCAACAGTTTGGCGCGCTTCCACTTCGCTCATCTGTAGATCTAACCACCTGTCTTACCCACAATATAGAGAACTCTTTAAACAAATGTCAGGCGGCATCTGTCGCCACTCTAGACATCAAGGGTGCTTTCGATTCAGTCCTCCCTGGACGGCTTGTCTACCGACTGATAGAACAAGGGTGGCCGTCACACCTTTGTAAATGGATTGGTTCTTTTACGACTAACCGTACTGTTTTAATTCGATTAGACGGCGAAACTGGTCCCCCGCAAGCGATTACCTGCGGTCTACCTCAGGGTTCCCCAATATCCCCAATTTTATTCATGCTTTATATTTCTCCTCTCTTCCACTTGAAAGACCTTAAAAAGGCATTTGGATACGCTGATGATGTAGCTATCCTTGAAACCTCCCCTTCACTAGAACTTAACTCGACAAGAATTAAGGAAGCCATCAATGCAGCATTGGCTTGGGGCAAAGATGAAGGTGTCACTTTTGATCCTAAGAAATCAGAGTTAATGCATTTCTCTAGAAGGCACAAAGATAAAGGAAACAGCCCAAAGGTGCAGACAAGCAACTTCACAATTTCAGAAAACACGAATCTACCCTACTTGAAATGGCTGGGTGTACATTTTGACAAGAAACTCACCTTCAAGAGCCATGTGTTAATCCAGGCAGCTAAGGCGTTAAAAGTTGCAAAAGCTCTCCGTCATTTAGGCAATACAACAAGAGGAGTTCCCCCGCGTCTCCTCAGACAGGCAGTATTATCTTGCGTCTTGCCTATAGCACATTTTGCAGCTGAGACTTGGTGGCCAGGTAAGACTAGAAACAAAAACTCAAAAATAGTAAGCAATAGAGTTGGTAATCACTTAAACGCTCTGAGTAAATTCTATACAACAGCTGCTAGGGCGATTCTTCCTGTATACCATACCACCCCTACCCAAGCTCTTCTCAGGGAGGCAGGTCTAAACCCAGCCGAAATATGTCTTGACAATATAGTAAGAAGAAGTGCTATCCGGACTCGCTGTCTTGATGACCGCCATCCACTACGCCGCCGCTCAATAAAGCTATCTATTAATCAAACATTGTCGCGATTTGCGCAATCCCTAGAAACAATACCACCGTCAGAATTTATAAATCCTCTTGCTCACCCTCCCTGGGAGATAGAAGAGCTACCAAATTATTCTATCTTCCCCTCTTCCACGGAAATGTCGACGCCTGAGTCGGAAGCTAGCATTTTTTATAATTTCTTAAACACACTTCCAAAAAATGACATTCTTATCTATAGTGATGGATCAAAATCACCAAGTGGAAATGCAGGAGCTGGTTTTGTAATCTTCCAATTAGGGCGACAAATATGTACAGGTGCTTCTCCTTTGGGTAAATTATGCGAAGCAAATGATGCCGAAGCACATGCTGCACTCCTGGGAATAAAATCTGCAATTGCTCTCCCATCAACAAGATTCTCAAAAGATTTATGGGTTTTCGTAGATAATTATAGCGTGTCAAGAAAACTACTCTCAAAAACCCCTGTCTAGTCCTCCCAAGCAATCTACTTAGAAGCTTTGGAAACTACCAATCTTTAGAAAGCAAGAGCTAGACTTCCTCATATTTCCGATGGCGAGATTAAGATATGCTGGATACCTAGTCATGCTGGAATCCATGGAAACGAACTTGCAGACTTTGAAGCTAAAAGAGGTGCAGCCATGCCTTATAACGAGTTGCAGCAACAACACTCGTTGGCTTCACTTTGTCAATGACAAAAAGAAAAAACAGATAACTCAAGGGACATCTGGTGGCAAGCCCAGGCTCCTAAGATGTATTCCCAGCTTGAAATCCATTCTGCTCCCCTCCCACCTAAAGAACTTCTTCTAAGCAGGAAATTTCTTGGACATTTGTTTGCCTCTAGAACAGGACATGGAGATTTCGCTGAATACCACATACATTTTAATCACCATGACGCTAATCTTAACTGTAAATGCGGATCACCCAAGGCACCGCTACATTTTTTCTTTTGCAGAATACTCCGCCGCCGACGTGGCCGTCCTCCAGGACCCATTAGTTCTCTAATCCCTACTTTACTTGGAACTCCAAAGGGGGCTATCACACTATCTGAATGGCTTGATAAAACTGATTTCTTCGTAAACATATGCCCTCGATAAGGTAATGGTTCTATCTACTCCACCATAGATTCCTTAATTTCTTATTCTACTTGTTATTTCTTTCGGGAAATCCTGCTACAAATTTTAAAGACTTTCCACTTATAGTGAGTGGCTTATGACTTCTCTTTTCTATTTATCTTGTGCTGGCTGTTTCATACAACGCCGCACACCATGTATATAACTGCTTAGTTTAGCCTAATACTCTAGAGCCCCGGCTCTAGCGTCATCTGTCCCTAGTTAGGATTAGAGTTAAGCGTCGCGAAAACATTAGACTTGCACCTAGATGTGAAATAGTAATAAAAAATAAAAAAAAAAACTATGAAGGCAGAACCTCATCTATACTGTATACGAAACATACACAATAGCATTCCGCTCCAGCTTTCACCCTGGCGCCCACTACAAGAACCACACACACACACAAAAAATTGTCCTTATTAAATCATCGGAAATCGCAGCAAAAACCACCCTCAATTACAAAGCTTCCATCGGCTCAAACACGTACCTCGCGCTCTGCGCGCCCGGATAGAGCTCCCCGGGAAATGGAGGGCGTTACTCAAGATCCTATATTAACTCCAAATCACTGTGTAAACTGGGATCTTCCTGATCTCAGCCAACAGACTAGTATAGATGTCGACACCCTAGAATACGACAAAGCGCCTGACGACAACCCATTCCCAGATCCAGAACCTGCAGGCCCCATTTAAGCAGCGCTTTCCAACAGCATTAGCTCAGTTTCAACCCGAACAAAGGAAGCTGAGGCCCTATTCGGAAAGATCTCATCAGCAATCGACAATCACTGCAACTCAGCCAGCCACGGCACCCTGCCCGAAAGACAGTATTTAGCTTTCAAGAGCTCCTGCCAAGATCTTGCAAAAGTTGCAGCTAGCCACTTTAACCCCTACATCTGCGATAAGCCAGCCCCTATCTAAACTCTCAACAGCGCTATTCGCGACACTAATCGGCCAACATTCGCCAGTGTTACACGTCAGGCTCCTGCCAAGCGGGCACCTCGGGGCACTAACACGCCCACAATATCTCGCCCTGGTACAAAGACGCAACCACAACCTGTCCGTCAGGACGACCGTCTCTTTGTGCGTATTGCTGAGGGCGACAAAATCCGGGAACTTTCTGCCTACTCGATCCAGTCCCACCTTAAAACCTTGCTAGGGAACGAAAGCACAATACTCACTAACGTACAGCCTATCAAGACCGGCTTTGCCCTCTGCCCCAAAGATGGACAAACTGCAAAACTCAAGGAAAAATTAGCAACAGTTGGCCTCTTCGGAGATGCCCCGGTTGAGAATGCGGAACCATGGTTCTCTTACCGAATCGAGAATGTACTCCGCAGCTATGGTGCTGTCAAACTTATTAACAATGAATGGAAATACTGCCTAGAACCTGTCTTGACCATCGCCATGCACAAAGCTCTCTCCGCAGCAGCTGGAGTTGCACCAATGGCCATCTAAGCATCACGCAACAACAATGCTAACCCAACTTTCTCCTCAACAGTAAGGATTGCCCGCTTTCCTGAATCCCACCAGCGCTTCCCACGCACTCTCTTCCTTTTTGGCTGTCGCACATAGGCAAAACCTCTTCCCAGACGCCGTACTGTAGCTCAGTGCAACCGGTGCTGGCTCTGGCACAACACTCGTGTCTGCGCTTCCGACCCCAAATGCCGCCTCTGTGGCTCCTCCAACCACTCCTAAAAACAGCATAGCAACAATTGTGCGGCCACGGGTGCTGAGCACATCTGCCCCAATTGCTGTATCAACTGTCATGGCCCACACCC
The DNA here is from genome assembly GCA_028751805.1 of Podosphaera xanthii. NCBI lineage: Eukaryota > Fungi > Ascomycota > Leotiomycetes > Helotiales > Erysiphaceae > Podosphaera > Podosphaera xanthii. Next base: position 2,030,219 of record JAPWIX010000008.1, read on the forward strand.
TGCGAATGATAGTTCCTGCGAACTAAGACCTAAGGCCTCAGTACCGCCCATGACCAAGGCACAAGTTAGATCAATTCGCAGCGCTTACGCTGCGGCACGCCTGAGTAAGCAGGCCGAAGCGGGCTGTATCAATCACAAGACCAACCCCGTTCAGACAATAACCGACAGTAGCGCAACAACAAACACAGAATCAGCATCGTTAACCAGCACCGCAAACAATCCCTATGAAGTTCTCGATTTAGAGAAGCCGCGCAATGATCAGATGGAAACTTCATGACTGACACAAGTAAACGTATATGTGAAACACCGCCGCTAAAGATCCTCTCTGCAAACGTCGGAAGAGGCGCCCCAGCCCACGAAATTGCTTTGAACGAAGCTTACTCAAGCTTAGCAGATGTAGTTCTTATTCAGGAACCATACATCTACAGGGACCGCGCCAGGCGCATCACAAAACACCACCCCTGCTTCGAAACATTCTCTCCAACTGATGACTGGACATCTTCACGACCTAGAGTGATGTCCTATGTGCGAAAAAACGCCCTCTCCGCTCAGAACAGGGTTACACTGCACTTTCCAGCGACCTGCTTCTCCTCAAAATCCGATCACCCTCAGGTAAATTGTTACATATTGTCAACATCTATAACGCTCCTGCTAGCTCTGCCAGCGACAGTGTTCTAGACCCCCTATACTCCCTCCCCCTTCCATTTAAAGCCAATCTACTTCTCTCTGGAGATTTTAACCTACACCATATCAGATGGCAACCATCATGGCCGCGTAGTCCTTCTCCTGGCGCCGAAAAGTTCACAGAATGGTTAGATAAAAATAGCCTTTCTCTCCTATCCCCTCAAGATATAGCAACACACGACCGTGGCAATGTGCTCGACCTAGTTTTTGGTTCAGGCCCCTTAGTCCAGACGACGAAGTGCACCCTAGCCCCACACCTAGACACAACGTCAGACCATGCGACATCCCTCATCTTAGTTGACTGGGAAGGCTATACGGAACCCCTCCGCAGACTCAGACTCGACACATTGAACCAAGAACTATTTCTACGGCTCCTCTCTACCATGTTTGAAGGTCTTAGTCCAATTTCCCTGGCTTCTACCCGAGATTGGATAGATAGGTGCGCGACGGAGCTGACAGAAGCAATCCGCACAGCATATGCTGGCGCAGCACGCCGCTCTCTCGGCCATGGTAAGGGTAACGCTTGGTGGAACATGTCATGCAAACTTGCCCGCCAAAGGTACAAGAAGGTCTGCGGAGGTCCCATGACAGGAGATGAAGCCATCAGAGAGCGAAACGAGTATCGTTGCACGATTGCAAGGGCAAAGAAAGCATACTTCACCAATAAGATTGCGGCAGCCACTTTGGGTAAGGATATCTTTGCTTTAACGAAATGGCACAAGTCCACTGGTAACTTCCGATCCACCCCTCTCAAAGACCCCAGGTTCTTGGAAAGGCCCCCTGCAACCTTCCTGCCTGACAAAAGAGAAATTCTGCTCGGTAATTTACTCACAAACCTGGCTGTAGCGGGTGATATCCCTCTAGATACCCCGACAGTTGCAACTCGTTCAATCTCATTCCATTCACTCTGTCGGGACGAAGTTCGGGAGGCAATTCTTAAAGCAGGAAACACGGCTCCTGGAGCTGACGAGATCCCAACTGCCATCCTCCGTATAGCTTGGCCTCTAATCGGGGATTATGTCTATTCACTCTTCGACAGATGTCTCTCTCTCGGCCATCATCCGATCTGCTTTCGACAGGCTGTAGTAATTATGCTTCAGAAGCCAAACAAAGCAGACCTATCTTCTCCTCGCTCATATCGTCCAATAGCACTCCTCTCCGTACTTGGTAAGGGGTTAGAGCGACTAATTGCCAAACGCATAGCTTGGATCGCGGTGCGTAATAAGATACTAACCACCCAGCAGTTTGGCGCCCTCCTGGGAAGATCAGCTGTTGACCTTACTACCTGTCTTACCCATGACGTCGAAAGAGCTCTAAGCGAGGGACTTACCGCTAGCATGCTGACACTCGATGTTAAAGGTGCTTTTGACGCTGTCCTTCCAGGCCGACTTGCCCGACGTATGCGGGAGCAAGGCTGGCCAGTGTTCCTTGTCAACTGGGTAGCCTTCTTTTCCACCAACCGCTCAGTACAAATTCGCCTCGACGGCGAGCTAGGACCTCTCCAACCGATCAACTGTGGTCTTCCCCAGGGCTCCCCCGTATCTCCCATCCTCTTCATGCTCTACATATCCCCTTTGTTCAAAACGGGAAGTATCTCCAGGAGGTTTGGGTATGCAGACGATATTGCAATTCTTGAGACACAAAAGTCGTTACACGATAACTGCATCTCCTTAGCTAAAGCACTAAAAGAAGCTTTGGATTGGGGGCTAGATGAAGGTATCACTTTCGACCCGGCCAAAGCAGAGCTTCAGCATTTCTCACGAAAACGCGCTGATAAGAACCCGGATAACACCCCATTGGTCACGCACAGCGACTTCTCTGTATCAGAAAAGACAAACCGTCCCTATACCAGATGGCTTGGGGTATATTTTGATAAAGCACTCTCTTTTAAATGGCATGTCCGATTTCTTGCGAACTAAGCCTTAGTTGTGGCAAACGCGCTCCGCAGCCTCGGCAATACACTTCAGGGCGCCCCTCCCAAACTACTACGCCAAGCAGTCACCGCCTGCGTACTACCCATCGCTTATTATGGGGCCGAGACATGGTGGCCAGGCATAACGCGCTCTATTCATCCGACCAGGACCGTTTCAAACTTAGTGAAGGGTCATCTCTCTCTCCTCCAAAAAGTTGTAAGAAACAGCGCTAGAGCCATTCTTCCCGTCTATCGAACAACCCCAGCCGCCGCACTATATAGAGAAGCAGGTCTCCCCCCTCCAGAAATTGCATTGGATTCAAAACTCCGCCAGGCAGCCCTCCGCATACATTGCCTAGATCCACGGCACTCCCTCCGCCGCCGTAACATGTAGATCTTAAGCCAGCAAAGACGTGTCTCGCGCCTTTCAGGTTGGGCCCTGAATCTCCCACCCACAGAGTATCTAGATCCCCTGGTCAACCCTCCCTGGCAAGCTAAGGAGAGCTGGTGCTCCAGGACCAGACGAGTTACCAGGACCTCACGTCGCCTTCCTGAAGGCATTCCCTCACAAGATATGGTAATTTACTCAGACGGGAGTCGTCTAGATTCTGTTTCCGGCCCTCGCGTCGGGGGCGGAGTTGCCATCCTCCAAGCAGGTCGCTTGATCTGCCAGAAACGTATACCTCTTAGCCCTTCACTCGAGATCTTTGATGCGGAAGCTGCTGCTGCCTTAACTTCCTTAGAGATAGCGGTAGACCTTCCCTCGGCACGATTCGCAAGTAACCTCTGGGTACTTCTAGACAATTTGAATGTTGCCCGACAGCTCCTTTCGACCCCCACCTGTTCTTTTCAAGAAATCTTCTCCAGGTTCGTATCTAAAGCGCGAGAGTGGCCTCATCGCTCGCGCCTTCCTTATATCCTACCAGGTGGAGTCAAGGTTCATTGGATTCCAGGTCACTCTGAAATCCCTGCTAACACTCTAGCTGATGCAGCCGCGAAAGAAGCTATGAATATGCCACCGCCCCCACTTTCCCCGCTCACATTTGCCTCTGCCAAAACTTGGGTCAGTAATTCGAAATCAGGAGCCTATAAAGATTATTGGTTGCAAAACGCCCCTAAATCGTACTAGGACCTGGAAATTGACTTCCTCGCGGGCTGCCCCGCGGAGCTGTCACTACCGCGACAACATGTCGCTCACATATATGCTGCACGCTCCGGACATGGAGACTTGGCATCATATCATGCCCGCTTTGACCACGATTCCGTGCACAACACATGCAGCTGGAACGAATCCAAATCGCCTTTACACTTCATAAACTGCAGGCTGAATACAGTTCGGCTTCCAAAGCCACCCAGAGGCTGCCCAGGCAAAGCCATCTTCCTTCTCGGGACTCCCACTGGAGCTTCAAAACTTACTAAATGGCTGGAAGAGTCGAAATTCTTCACCGAAATCTGTCCTAGAATCCCTCTAGACTCGACAATCATAGACGGCTAGCAGTAGCCAAACCATAAAATTGAACATACGACTGTGGACTAGTTTCATAACATCTTATACCGATGGCGCAAAATGGAGTCTTGGGGGCTATTTCACTTTTTTTTTTCATTTCTTTCCTTTCCTCTCTCTTTCTATCGTATTACGGGAGTATCATCTCTCCATGGAATTATTCCCTCTAATGTGGACTAACAACGTTGTCGGAAAGGTGATGGTTCAAGTCAATTGTCACCGCAAATCATCTCAGGTCTCCTCTCTAGTTTGGGGGAGTTGGGGGCCTCAGGTATCCGGAGCAGTAAGCTCTGGCGTCCTATCCAATTTGGGACTAGTGTATTTTACCATTAGTTAGACGTTAAATAACAAACAAACAAACAAATAAATAACTATGAAGGGGTAACCCTAGCTTAAATGCCGTAAATGGATACCCCCCTTCCCGAAACAAACCCGACCATTCCAAACAAATATTTCTGGTTGCCAACCAACAATTCACACATTACTATTACCCCCCAACTCTTGCAAGAGAGCGAGAGTTGACGCCCCCCTTCCTCACTCTGCTCGACATCCCCAGATGTCAAAATGGTCGACACACGACCTGACAGAAACAATACCAGCCCACCCCAAAATTCACAGAAAAGCTCTATCGAAAAGAGCATGGCAGAGTTCATCGACGCGGAAGTCGAGAGATTCCAGAAACGCGTCGAGCAAGCAAGACTTATCCTCAGCACGTTCTGCAGCCTAATGGACGCGTTAGATGATGACGATCTACGAAGCTCAATCGAAGATGCAACAGTTGGTCTTAGAGAAAAGATCCGTAACATTCTTTCGGGCAATTCAGGCAACGTTCAGCCAAACAATCAGCCCTTTCAAAAAAGGACCAGAGCCAAGCAAGGCCCTGGGCCAGCGTTCTAGCCTTCCACGCAGCGCAGAAGACCTATAGTAAATGCTGAAAACCACCAAAAACCCACGCCAGCTGCAGCTACTCCCCGCGTTGCTATGACAGCAACGGCACCAACTGCACCAATCACCAATCCAACAGAAGGCTCATGGTCAGTGGTCGCCCGTAGAAACGTTGGTCGGCCGAAACAGGCCTCACAACCTGCCAAAACTACCACACCTCTCACACCCCTACCCAACCCACCCCGGAGGCCAGCAAGGGCACACCCATCACCTGCGGCTAAACCCGACGAAAGGCTCTTTCTGCGACTCAGGGAAGACCACCCATTGCAGAAAACGTCACCCCACTTTGTCAAGTTGGGCTTAGCAGCAAAACTCCGAGTTGCCAACTCTGCGATTCAGCACGTGACTATTGTCAACTCGGGATTTGCTATCACTGCTGACAACGAGGCAGCCAGAAACCTTCTCCTCAGCGACGCCCATTGCCTAGAGAGTGAGGGAAGCAACGCTGACCCCCTAATGACGGACCTCAAGCTGGAAGCGGCATCCAAATGGATTTCAGTCCTTGTCCCAAATGTCCCTGATTACTTGCACTCTTTTGAATTCCCCACAACGACAGAGCCTTGCGCAACTACCAGACTCCAGCAGATAACCATACCAGTGACCAGGGAAATGGTTATTGAGGAAGTTAGGCTCAAAACAGGCATGGCACCAATCTCAGCGCGAGCCCTCGCGTCTAGCACAAACCGACCCGCAAGCGACTGGATAATCCATTTCCAAACTGGCATCCCCAAGCTTGGAGAGCGACTTTTCGAGGAAAGCGGACGCCTTACAGAATTTCACCGCCGGCCAAAAATTGCCCAATGCAATCGCTGCTGGGGATATCACCCAACCAAAATCTGCTCTAGAGCACCGAAATGTATCAGATGCGGCTCCATAGAGCACCAATGTGGGGCGTGCAAGCAAGAGATCCCCCGCTGCATTAATTGCCACGGCCCGCATAGAGCTGATGATCCCGGCTGCATGGCGCGCCTAAAGGGAAAGACAGTGCAGCGGACTCAGGACCAGCTGACTGTCATTCGCCAAAGAGGTCAGAAAGACAGAACAGCAAAATTTCGAGAAGCAGAAGCCAAGCAGAAGGCTGCCGAAGCAACTGCAGACAACATCACTCAGTCCGCCCCTCAATGCCCGTAAGGGATCACGACCGCACTGGGACAACTCACAGACCAACAATCACATTTCTTTGCGCTAATGTGGCCAAAGGAGGGTCCTCAAACGACATAATTCTACAATCCGCATGGGAGGCCGGTACCGGCGTTTTGCTCATTCAAGAACCCTGGGCCTCACGATGCAACAATAATTGGCTCAACAAGTCACATCCAGGTTTCGAGAAGCACTCGCCAAACACTGGAGGAGCAGATACGCCTCGACCAAGATCGATCATATACACTAGAAGGGGAAGAGATATCCAGCAGAAGTTCCTATGCGGCACATCCTCGGACTTTGTAGCAGTGACAATAGATGGCGTGACATTCGTTTCCATATATCGGGCCCCAGGGGTACCTCTTCCACCGCTGCTAGCATGGAATCCTGATGGACCCACCGTAATTGGCGGAGACTTCAACTCCGTACATCCAGAATGGCAACCTCTAGCGGAACGCTCACACGGAGACGGCCACACTTTGGTCCAGTGGATGCTCGACAACGGTATGACCATGTCCTCAAGTCCAGGCGTGCCAACTCACACTAGAGGCAATACCCTTGATCTGGTATGGTCCAATGCTAGGGCAATTGCCGATGTAGCGCCAGAACTTGGATCTACCTCTGACCATATGACATTAGCAGGCGACGTTCCGCGGCCGAACGCCAGGGGAGCGACCACTATCAGACTAAACAGCCCTATCCGGGTGAGCGATGACGCACTGGAGGATTTTACCAAGGTGGTGGCCGAATGGAGCAAAGACATCGGAAGGCAAGAATTGCAGACAACTAATGATGTAGAAAATCTCGGCATTGACCTTGTAGAAATCCTTAGCGACGCAATCAAAGCCACTGGGAGACGAAGCTCTCCTCAGCCAGGCCAATCAGCACCGTGGTGGACAGAGGAGTGTTGAAAGGCAAAAGGCCTATATATAGCTCTCGGCGACGATGCCAGTAGGAAGGCTTTCCAACGTACAGTCAAGAAGGCAAAACAACAGTACTGACGCCGAAAGTTCTCCGAAACAAAAACAGACACTGACATGTATCGGCTGGCTCGATGGGCAAAACCACGTCAGCAAGGCGCCACAGCTCCTCTCAGAACAGTAAATGGTTTTTGTCATAATGGATGTCGGCTTGATAGCTTGGAGAATGATATTTTCGAGAATTACTAAGAAAGCAAGAGGCGGCGTGAGATTGGGTCTGTAGCAGGGAGTAACAAGGCGAAGAAGGAAGTAAGGATAAAGGACTGGGACTAGGAATAACTGAAATAAGGAACTAGATGAACTGGAGGGTCTAGGGTAACTAGGTTCTGGGATTCTAGGGTTCTAGAAGAGACAAAAGACAAAGCGTAAAGAGCTATCCTCTGAAGGCCGAAGGTACTTATATACATTATTTGACCAGAGATTATATCAAACCAAATCAAACAAAATAAAATATATTAGTATCGTGAAGCGTATAGATCCATGGCAAAGCGCGAGTCGGCAATATGGATGAAACAAGACCCATGTCAAACCCCCAAAGGAGATACGCCGAGATAGAAAATTATCCGAAGCTAGACGAAACGAAGCGAACCGAAATGCAACCCGAGACAACCAAGGTAGTCTTATTAGGACGTGTCAAACAAATAAAGGACAGACTTTACAAGGTCAGACGAAATCTGACAGTTTTGAATCGGATCCACGCCGCTGAGCAACCCTCCTCCGCGACTTGCTTCTCGCTAGGTTTACGAGGGAAAATGACATCAAAGTCACTAATGATCTAACAGACTTTGAGCCTGACGCCGATCATTTACCATGGTCGACGGAGGTCACTGAGGAAGAAGCTAAGTGGGTAGCTACATTGTGCCAAGACAAGGCCCCAGGAGCTGACAACATCACTGTTTGACTACTGCGTACAGCATGGCCAGCGGTTGGACACGCAGTACGTGCTCTATACGAAGGGTCACTCCGCCTCAAGCACTTCCCATCAGTGTTCAAACTAGCCGAGGTGATCCTAATACCCAAACCAGGGCGCGACCTCAGTACAGCTAAAGGATGGCGACCTATCGCACTCCTTTCGTGCCTCGGAAAAGGGCTCGAACGCCTTGTCGCCAAGCGGATAGCACATACAGCGCTCTGTAACCAGAAGCTACCTCAACAACTGATCGGGGCACTACCCGGCCGCTCAGCCAACGATCTGGTCGCGTGCTTGGTCCATGACGTCGAGCATACACTGAGGCTCCGACATAAAGCAGTGCTGGTGACACTTGACGTCCAAGGGGCTTTCAATGCGACTCTTCACGGACGACTATTGCGACGAATGAAAGAGATGGGGTAGACACCTGAAACAATTAGCTGGACAGTCTCCTTCCTGCAGGGGCGATCTGCTCGTGTTAGATACGACGGAGGCGTTACGGATGCAGTAGAACTCGAGTGCGGCCTCCCACAAGGGTCACCTCTATCGCCGGTCTTGTTCCTCCTGTACATGTCAGAGGTAGCAGGGGGAAGTAACTGGAAATTTGGCTACGCTGATGATTTAGCCGTACTCGGTACAGGAGCCACGGCGACCTTGGCAGCATAGGCCGCCCAGCGCGAAGTTAACACTATCACGGTCTGGGCAGAAAGCAACGCCGTCGCATTTGACCCAGCCAAGGCAGAAGTCTTATACTTTCTCGGCCCCCGAGCAAGAGTTACAGATCTCCCACCGATCATCATCGGAGATGTAGCGATTCAAGATTCCGAAACAGTAAGATGGCTAGGAGTTTTCTTGGATAGAGGCCTCACCTTCCGTCACCACGTTTCCGAGTGGACAAGAAAGAGCACTCGACTGGTGCAACATCCTCGTCGACTCACCAGATGCACCCAGGGACCCCCTCCAGGACCATTGACCACCGTCATTCAAACAGTCGTGATGCCGATCGCACTACATGCCTCCGAGGTTTGGTGGCCAGGACTTACTTGAGACACATTTAGAGGCGAGGTACACAACTCTTGCAGGATGCAAATCGACGCAATAGATAGAGTGATTTTAGCAGGAATTCGCACCGCTTCACCGACATGGCGGACCATGCCAACTTCCGCCTTACGAAGAGAAACTGGAATCCCACCCGCGAAGGATCTGCTCGAAGAACGGCGCCTTTTGTCTGCCGCACGAATCCGCCGCCTAGATGAGTTTCACCCGCTACGACTCCGAGCTTTAGAGAGTACCGAGGCCGCAAGACGTCGGCTCGGTCTACGAGCATCCAACAGAGGCCGGCAACCTGCCGATAGAGTCCACGACTCTAGAATACAAAGAACATCGAGGCTATTGCCCGAGACAGAAAGCCCCCACCCCCATGGAGGCCCACTCTGCCCCCGCGGCCATGCGGCCATGCGGAACAGACAAAGTAACAGCTGCCAGAACCACCATGGAGTGGCTCAGCCAACTCCCCCCAGACAGTTTATGCGCCTACAGCGACGGGTCCGGCGCGGCAGAATCGCGATCGGCATGGGGCCTCACGATTTACTACGGCGGGGCCACTACCAACCTCGAGCTCAGCGATTCCGGTTCCTTAGCAGGGGCTGAGGTCTACGACGCAGAGGTACACAGGGCCATGGCAGCTCTCGAAGCAATCACCGCGAATCTCAGCAATCGGAACATATCGGCAATAAATGTCATGCTTGACAACGCCGAAGAAGCTCAAGCTCTACGAACGGGAAAAACTACATCCTCCTACTGGCGGGTCCGCAGATTCCGAAGAGTGGCAGAAGCTTCTACAGCTCCGGTCTGTGTGGAGTGGATACCAGGTCACGAAGGTATACCAGGCAATGAGGCAGCAGATCAACTAGCACGAGAAGCGCTAGCACAAATCACTGCCACCGAGGTTTCAGAGCCTCTCAGCATAGCTTCAGCTGGCCGCAAAGCTCGGGCACTGGCGCAGAACCTCTCCCGGGACTGGTGGGACTCCGCGTGCCCGAAAAGGTACGAGGATCTCAACTTACAAATGCGTCACAAGAAACCACCTGAACTGGCACTGACAAGGGCGGTTTACGCGCGCCTTCTGGCAGCCCGAACCGGTCACGGAGACTTTGCGTCATATCACCGCCGATGGAATCACGCCACCGCACCACTACTATGTGAGTGTGGCAGGGAAAAGTCCGTCAGTCATCTAGTACAGTGCCGAAGAGCGCTGAACAGATGGCGCCAGATTAGTGGACGACGAAGAGCTCCCCCACTCCAAACTCTCCTTGGAGCACACGGGTGGCAGATATTCGCGGAATACGTCCAAGGGAGCGGTATCTATGAAGGGGCAGTTCTTGGTATGGACGGAGTAAGCGCAACTGAGAACGGCTAGAATTTGCTAAGGGTGACGATACTGGCAAATTAAGGCGGAACAGGAATGGAATAGCTCGGGCGCGTGGTGGCCGAGATCAAAGAAATGCGAGGAGTACAGGGGATGTAAAGGCGTAAAGGCGCGTGACAGATTTTCTTTAAGCTGTTTTATTTGTTTCTCTGGGCTGCTGGGGTCAACTTGTTCACCTCATTTATGTTTTCTAGCATGGTTCCGGTCATTATTGTGAGACGAGGTAGAGCAGTCAACCTGATCTCACCCGCGTCTGACCCACTAGGGGTATTATGGCACGGTAAACTACAAAAAAAAAAAAAAACTATGAAGGGGTAGTAAGCGAACGCCGATCTAATGCAAATGTAGGGACTGATCCCAGAGATTTATACAGACTCTTATGTAATGAATAGGGCTCAGGTTGGACGTTAGCGAGTTCAAATTATCATGGCACACCACCACCTCATTTGCAATTACTTTGTTCCGTGCACACATCTACACCGGTTGTGAACCCTATCAAAATATACAAGAGCCCACAACGTTCAGGATATCGTGTGCGATTAAATTTGCACCATTCACTCTCGAATAATCAATATTCCTTATCAATCTATCGCTCAGGTGAATTTTACTGATAAATCAATTCCCAAAAAACTTGAGTAACCTTTCTCCAGGATGGAAATATCCCAAGACTCTCTGACACCAACGACCGGCTGACGTTGGCACCGTCTCACTAGAGATAAAAGATTAAGAGTGTGTCACATAGGCAAGTTAATAGACTATTTAAACTAAGGATACATAGATTTTGACACTATACAATGCGGGTCATTCGAAGAAATTTATCATGTCAACTCAAAATGTCAGTAAAGGACAATTCTACAGAACAGTTTTCTCCGGCCGTGTTTCACCCCTGAGATGCTGTCGACGGCCTCATGCACTCACTTCTAAACAAGTGAAAGAACCAGTAGCATACATCTGTCAATCTCGGCAAACTCGCCGGATGACTTTCCTGGAATTATCGATGAAATTTCCTCATTGGGGTGTTGGGCAATATGCCATCGGGAGTGCACTCAAAAGGAGAGGATACCAACGGCGGCGTAGCCGATACAAACCTCCGCTATCAGAAGCAGTCAGAGCGCAACGACTGTCATGGGCTCAACAGCACATCAACTTGACTCTCGACGAATGGTTTTCAATAAGCTGGACCGACGAGACGTATGTAAATGACGATAATGTTAATTGCAATATGTGACAAGATTGATCAGTTCCATTTTAATCAATAACTACGGAGATAAATAATTGCTTACACACGAGATAGGTATCTGAAGAGTACGACAGTACCTGTACTGTCGACCGTATAACAAAAAACTATTCTTACATGTTTTGGGGCTCTTTTGCCGGTACTCAAGCAGGCCCCTGTTTTTTATGGGAAAAGGCGAGGGGGAAGATGACAGCACGAGGTTATTGTCTACGAATTCTCCCCCAACTCGTAAACCTCATAAGGTCCAATCCGGGAAATTCAGCTCGTATACTTATGCATGACAACGCGCCTGTTCACACTGCGGCAACCACTAAAGATTATGTCAGGCTGCCGGGAATCCAACATATCGCGTGGCCACCTTATTCTCCAGACTTGAACCCGATCGAGTGTGTGTGGAGCACGATCAAAGATCATGTATATACTACATATGGAAATTCAGACAGAGAAAGGCGGCGATACGCCAATGAGGTACGTTCACTTGTGGAGGAAGCATGGAATGAGTGCACCCAACCTGAACGTCTCTTGGATATTATAAGGGGAATGTGAGGGAGGTGTGAAGCTGTCAATACTGTTCAAGGTGGGCACACGCCATATTAACTGTAGAGTTGGGATAGTAGTTTGTACGCCAATTCTTGTAAAAACCGAAAATAAATTATTAAAAACACACCTTAGTTGCATGATAACACCGTCTCATTTTTTATTTTAGCGTGAATTTGAACGAAACCTCTCACCAAAATTCCAGAATAGAGTTTTGATCGTTGCCTATTTTGAACACGCTAAAGATAGATTGTCTTGCAAACTAACCATATCTGTATAATGATCGACCTAATTGACAGGGTTAGTGGCAGGGCTTCTTAATACATACCCCTCAATAGTTGTAGCCGTTCCCCAAAAAAACATGGCTGTATCCCAGATTCACAGGGTAAATTTTAAAGATTGGTGGTATTAATTACTAAAAAGTAAGTTTTTTTCTAATTGAATATCTGTTACCCTTGAAGTATCTTAGCCACTGTGCATTTACCATAAAACATGCATCTTATTGATGTCAAATCGTGATGTCTACAAGACAATTTTCCCAACAGTTTATCTGTCTGCGTTTGCCATTTGCACGTGATTATCTACTATATTTTCAATAATCCACTAATCGTTCATTATCATTTTGTCCACAAATAGATTCATCTTTTGTCAAATAACCACAGTATTTTATACATCTATCCGTCATGAAGCTACTCATCTATCTATCAAGTTTGACACTACTTACCTTGACAACTTTTAATGGGGTTCAATCACTACCAAACAACCAATATTTTGTCAGCGACCAAAGCTCTGTAATTGATAATCAAATTCCTGTTAAAGGAGATAGCCCCTTAGAATTCTGCTCCGCCGACCATAGCGACGACAAAGTACGGATTGATAGTGTCGATATAAGTCCCAACCCCCCACGCCGGTATTATCTACGCCTTTTCCTACCAGTACTTAAATGCTAACGTGGGATAGTGGGGAGTCATTGATTATCCATGCTACTGGTGAAGTCCTCGGGGAGATTAGAGACGGCGCATATACCAAACTCGTAGTGAAATATGGATTGATACAACTCTTGAGCACTTCAATTGATCTTTGCTCAAAAATTCCCGAAGTCGGTCTATCCTGTCCCCTTAAACCAGGAGCCGTAAATATCACGAAAGAAGTGAAACTACCAGTCGAGACTCCTCCCGTATGTAATCTCTGTGACTCTTTAGCTATACTGCACTTCTCTAATTAACCTACCTCACAGGGAACATTTAACATAATCGCTGATGCTTATAATGACGATGATGAACCACTAACGTGTCTAAGAGCATCAGTCACTATTGCACTATAACCTCCGCACATCGAAAACAGAAATCAAGAAATTCCATGTTCCTTGCATGTAACAAACTTAAACCTTGTGCTATATTTTTAAAAATTAATTGTCACTGTTGATCTATTAATTGTTCTTGTTCATGGTCCAAGTCAATGAATACAATCCCTGGCCGTCCCGGGATCTTGTACCGGTGATTCTCTGTATACTTTCGTTGATAAACTTGAACGGACTTATATGGGCCACCACATGGAAAGCATCATCTAGGAGGCACTGAATTTCAGGCTTAACAAAACATGTTAAATTTGTTTAATATATGTTACATATTCTAATCTATATACTCCGAACAGTTAAGTGTTAGGTAGGAAATTTTTTAATGTCAATACTAGAAATCTGAAATACATCACCACAACTGACCATTAATGGTCCCATGGTGCGTTTGTACACTGTCTAGGCCGTGCTTCAGAGTAGAGCTAGATGAGTTCAGATAAAAGCGCCGCCTGAGACTGGAGATGGCCGAGTCCAAATCAGCCATGCCTTCATCAGATTCTCTCGTGTTTTGATTTAACTTGATTTCATTAGCCTGGTGAGGAAATTTTGTGGCCCATGCAGGAATTAACAACTGAAATATGTACACAAGAGGAAACCTTTCGATGAAAACTCCCTAATCTTTCTGGTAGGATTCTGTCGTGATAAGATTATCTTCACAAAGTGCGCTCTTATTGGTGTGTCCAGTGTGGTTACCATTTCGTCAACTAGCCTCCGTTTCCGTATCTTTTACTCCGTCCTCTGTATAAGCTCCTCTACTTCCCCAGCCAATCCGAATTGATCAAACCATCTATGATCTAATATCCACAGCGTATTTTTTGAGTCTTCTAGGCCGTTCATTTTCGCTTCGTATGAGCGGTTCTTGGCTTTCCTCCTCGTCTCGGCCCTACCCTTAGCTCTCAGTGGGCAGGTCATCACCGCATGCTTGACACTTTCCGTTTGGTATCCACATGAGAATCTGGGAGTTTCAACTACGGGAACTTTTCTTCGGTACAGATATGCATTGAGCCCGATACGCCTGCTTCTTATCTGCATTGCAATGGCACCTTGGACCCTTTTAGAGGTTCCGATGTAGTTGTGATGGTATCCCCCTGAGACTCATCTTTTGTCCAGCCGATTCTCTCATGTTGTTATCAACGTCCCTTAACACACACACATATTTTCAAGAACACAGTACATAATTTATTTGGCTTAAGGAATTGTGCAGAATGCACGACTGAATACGTAAATTACAAGTTAATAATAATACGGATTTTTTTTAAATTATTTAAGCGTATGCAGCCTGAGGCTATGACGCGAACGATTACGGAAGATACACTATGCAAAGTGAAGTTCGCTTGTTCAGCCAACTTTTTACTCAAAAGCTCGTAGCCTCAGAACCACTCGATAGCATATGTCAAAAACCTACATAGATGTAATTAAGTGTCTGATGAAGCATATTCTAAATTTTTGAATCACGACTTAACCTATACAGAAAATGGTGGCTGGGAGAAACTGACTAAGCGAGACGAACTTCATTTTGCAGGCTATTTTATTATCTAGAATTACCGCCTTTTGCATCTACGACGGTCTCAATTCAGCCAACTAAGCTCAGATAATTATTCGCAAGTGCTCTACATAGTCAATCGCAACGTATCGAGCTAACTTTTCGTTGTAATTGAGTGTACAACAAAGCGATATCCCGAGATTAAGCATGACAACCCGAGACCAAATCATCCAGCGCCTCAAAGAGGAAAAGTCATTCAATTCTATCATGAGTGAGCTTAAGTGCTCCAAATATACGGTTTCTGAGCTTCTGAAAACCTTTCCTGAAGAATGTAGTACCAGAAAAAGGAAGGGTGTAAGCAAGCTGACCCCTCGGGACAAGTGAAGAATTGTCAACAATATAGCCAACGGGATTGTTAAGACACCAAAACAATCGGCAGCAAGTCTACAGGCGTCTATAGGTATTAGTGTCAGCCTGCAAACCGTCAGAAATTTCCTTCGAGAGTCGAGCTTGAAGGCCAAAAAGAAGCCCAAAAAACCAGCCTTGGCGGCTCGGCACAGGAAAGCTCGTCTGGATTCCGCCCTAGGACACAAGGAGTGGACGATAGAAGACTGGAAGAAAGTGGTTTGGTCTGACGAAACAAAGATCAATCGAATTTGCAGCGACGGAATCAATTATACCTGGCAGAAAGATAAACAACTGCCCAACGATAGTAATACAATCCATACAGTCAAATTTGGAGGGGCGAACGTGATGATTTGGGCTTGTAGGACCTGGTCTGGGCCTGGTGCCATGGTTCAGGTAATGGGAAGGATGGACACACAACAGTACATCAATATTTTAGACCAAATTTGATCTGTAGTATGGAGGCAACGTGCCTCTTAAGAGATATGCCTCCTGTCGACCAACTAATCTTTCAACAAGATAACGATCCCAAACACACTTCGCGAGCTACAAAGGCCCTCTTAAGATCGAATAAGATCACCTGCTTGGATTGGCCCGCCCAATCTCCGGATCTGAATTCAATAGAGCATCTCTGGGGTGAGTTGAATAGAAGATTGGGTAGGTACGACGAATATCCCAAGGGAGTAGGAAAATTATGGGAGCGTATCAAAAATGAATGGTCAAAAATACCTTTAAGCAGCTGTCAGAATCTAATTGAATCTATGCCGAGACGAATTGAAGCCGTCGTGGCTGCAAAAGGCGGTAATTCTAGATACCAAAATAGCCTGCAAAATAAAGTTCGTCTCGCATAGTCAGTTTCTCCCAACCACTATTTTCTGTATAGATTAAGTCGTGATTCAAAAATTTAGAATATGCTTCATCAGACACTTAATTACATCTATGTAGGGTTTTGACATATGCTATCGAGTGGTTCTGAGGCTACGAGCTTTTGAGTAAAAAGTTGGCTGAACAAGAGAACTTCATTTTGCATAGTGTATATCTGTTTCGCAGAATGACTCAGGTTGACTATAGAAATACTCATACTCAGATTTCAATTGCAGATACCACTCAGAGAATAACGCTTTACGACATGTATCCTCTTCCGTGATTACCCCCACGGAGGAAAGCGAGAAAACCACATGATTATCTGAGTATACATTCGTAATCCCACAAATACAATATTACCGCGAGGGATGTGGTGTGAGGGCCTTGCTGAATTCGAACCAGCTTACTCCTGTCTCAAGCGGGGCACATGCCCAAGCTACCCAGACTCTACTTGGAAGATCGGCCCGGACAGTGCACCACTGCATTATCCGACCCCAAGAGACACTTTTGGAGTTATTAATTAATCTTGTGGAGCACCGGGTGCCATCTGCTACTTAATTCTTGTTGCTAAGACCAGAGCCTGCGCTAGCT
Source organism: Podosphaera xanthii (assembly GCA_028751805.1). NCBI lineage: Eukaryota > Fungi > Ascomycota > Leotiomycetes > Helotiales > Erysiphaceae > Podosphaera > Podosphaera xanthii. The sequence goes on from JAPWIX010000008.1 coordinate 2,047,193, forward strand.
AGCACAGGCTACAGGTAATACTCGGCTTACTAGCCGTCACACTTGTGAGGCGTTTAAGAGAGCAAGGCTGGCCCCCTAAACTTCGTAATTGGGTTGCGTCGTTCGTCACTGAGCGCGAAATTTGCATCCGAATTGATGGGGAAATTGGAAACCCTAGACCAATCAACTGTGGACTTCCACAGGGCTCACCTATCCCACCAATACTATCTATGTTATGTATTTCACTCCTTTCCAGGCTGAAAAGCCTTTGGATGGCTTTCAGCTATGCAGACGATCTGGCAATCTTTTCAATTTCCCCTCCCTAGAGAACCCGGAAAAAAATAAGAATAGCAGTCACTGAGGCTCTAAATTGGGGCTCAGAAGAAGGGGTTACATTTGATCGGGCAAAATCCGAGCTTCTTCATTTCACCAGAAGAAATAGAGACAAAAATCTGAGTCCTCAGGTGCAGACAAGCGAATTCACCATTGCCGAAGATACTCAAAGACCATACCTGAAATGGTTGGGGGTGTGACAGGGCATGCACCAAAACGAAATAACAAAGATTGATGGCCGAAATGCTGTTTATTTTCTATATACGGAGAGGATCTAGATTAGCTGGGGACGACTAACTATAAGTCTACCACCCTAGATTCCGCCACCCTTCCCCACGTGAAACCGCATCATCAAATTTACGATAATTATCTAACAGATGGATCTAATGAAAATTCAAAACAATGTTCCTGTTTAGAGTAACCTATACTACTTGCTACAGGAGGATTGGCTTCAAAATGAGCAATTCTGGCCCTTTCTGCAGCATCACGTGCAGATTCTGCCTCTTTCGCCAGGTGAACATGTTCGAGTCTCGCAAACGTCTGATTTGCATCAATTATTACTCCTCTATGGCCCTTTCGCTTTAGCTGCTCAAGCTGTATATCTTTGGAATCATTTGTCTCCTTCTCAAGTTGAAGTTGGAGCGAGATCTTATCAATTCCCTTGTAAGCTTTTTGGAACAGTAAGCGCCGCGTACGCGAAGAGCTCCCACCATTCTGAGCGCTTCTAAAAAGGTTACAAAATTGGCGTGGGATACATGGCGTGGTTATGAGTTCGGTCTCTGATAGTCGGCGCTTTCTGTTTTTGGGGTATCGGGGTATCGGGGGTTGAATTTCTACAGAACTTGGCGTCTCAAGGATAAATCGGGATTGAGCCGCTTTGACGGGATTCCAGGGCTGAATTCCTGCAGCCAACCATTCATTTCTAATACGTGCACTATATAGACTTTCGTAGCTAGTTTTAGAATATAGTTTGATAAATATTTGCTTCTTTATATCGCTAGCATCGTCAAATCTGCTGAGCTCAGCGATTTTTGCTCTGTACTTGGCTTTGACCAATGAGAAAAACGCCAAATCAAGTGGCTGAAGTTTATGCCTTGAATGGGGTATCAAGTGGAATATTACAATCTTATTAGTGTAACACTTCCACATGAACTCGTGTGTGGCATGAGATTTATGCCCATCTAGTAAGAGTAGTCGACATCCTTCAGTTGGCGTTGATGGGATGAAAGCCTGCTCTAGCCACTTGAGTGCTATATCATTCGAGGTCCAAGCATTTGGAGAAGAGCAATAAGCCCAGTCAGGAGTAGATGTGGCCGGAAACCAGCCAGAACTGACATCTTTCCCCTTGAATGTGACATGAGGTTTCATCCTCTGTCCAGCAGCTGGTATTCCTTATAGAACTGTCACCCACTCCCTATTTCCAGGCTGCTTGACCAGAGTAGTTCTTGAAGATGAAGATCCAACAACTTTGCCATTAGATCCACTGCTTAAAGCGAAACCATGCTTATCAGCATTCCACATATAATCCGACTTGATTGAATGTTTGTCAATCACGGTTTTTAGTCGGTGAAACCATTCTAAAATTCTCTCTTCAGTCACAGAACTTGCTCTCTGTCTCTCTGGCTTCATCCCGATCTTTGATTTGATACTAGAATGTCGTTTTTTGAACCTGGTCATCCAATTCTTTCCAGGTAAAGCATCTGTGGAATTTCCAAATCGAATTACGGAGGTCATTACTTTAACGCTAGCGAATGAGGGGGGATGTCCTGCCTGATCCAGATCCATTATCCATTGCACCAAAAATTCTCCTGCTCGTTACTCAAATTTTATTAGATTCCCGTACTTTATACATGGGAAACTCCACCGTTATACCTTTCTACAAGAGTTGTTCTGGGCACATCTTCTGCCCTCGCGGCCTCACTAAAATTGCTACATGTTCCGGTTTTTAGGCCGTCCGATGCAATTCGAATTCGGATCTCTGAAGATTTCATGATAGTTAGTATGTGCGGGCACCACTACTACCACTACTACTAAGGATGGAGATTGATTCTAGCTGTCTCAGTTCTCCGGAAATCGATCTAGCAGCCCAGCCTAGGCTTGATTCCTCTATGTGGTGAGACAAATTTTCCTAAGCTCACTCCTACATTATCCCAAAACTAAGATGTTAGCATGATTTCTAACACCTTTAACTTAGACAGTGACTCGACCACAACGATAGACTTCACCTCGGGGCCATCTGTAAAGAGCACCCATACCAATTCTATATTCAACGACAACCAAAAAAGGACTGAATCAAATAGCCACCCATTACAACCACCACACAAGATCATCCGAGTTTATTCCTTGCCGGAGCATACGAAAAAAAGCAATTGCATTTGTCCCTTACACGATAAGAACACTTCGAGCTCTCCCTCCAGCCCTAGTAAAGCCAATTCACCATCAACACCCAAAACAATACCCAGAACAACCACGGCCACTTCCAATACTACTGGTCTGACCCAAATCGCCTGTCCAGAGTCTAGCAGCAAGGCTAAGTTCACCTCTGCAGATGAGGTACTCCATTCTGCTAGATAAAATAGTATTGAAGCCTACTGGCTGACATCCAATAGGACCATTCAAACACAACTCCTAGACTTTCTGAATATACTCTGAAGATATACCGAGCAGGGCTATACTACATTGGAGGATGTAATTCCGTCAAACAAAAAAGCCCGGCCACCCACGATTACCAACCAACCAGACAAACCAACAAGACATGGGCGACCCTGTGATCCTATTCTATTAAAGGCCTAATGACCTATCTACAAGCGCACCCGATTCCAGACAAAATGCAGTCTTACAACAGGGAATTTACTCTCCCCAGCTCAGCCCCAAATACCCAAGGTGCTTACATTCGTCAGCAACCAACTCGAAACTACTTGCAGGCGCTAGGCAAAGTTCCTGACGCTGCTAATGCCATTATTGACCTACGGTCACCAAAAGGCACGGAAAGACCCGTATCCCGCTCTTCTGTAGACCACAGTAAGAATGTAATAACATTAGTCTTGAACATGGGAAGCCTGGTACCAGTGTATCAGCCTAACCAAGTCTGAGAAAAGTTCAACAAAGCTATGGGCAAGATTGCGATTTCTAGAGTTCATACCTCCCCAAGGAATGACATCGTCTTAACTTGCTACAAATCCACCCCAGAAGAGCTTCTGGAGCAACAACCCAAGTGGGACAAAGTTTTCGCTGACTTGCCTATCAGCAAGGCAAAGAAATTTGAGATATATCCGGTTGTTGTTATCCATGGGGTACCTTCATATCTTCTTCTTCCTGACATGGCAGAAGAGATCACATCTTTCAACCCAAACATCAATGTCCAAGGCAAGCCAAGATGGCTCACAGGCCCTCCCAAGACTGCACATTGCTCCCTATTTCTCACGGTCGGGTCTGAAGCTGAAAAGTCGGAGGTCATCAGATCGGGAGTACTAATTGGCGGGCTTCTATTGAAAGTAATTAACTTTCAATCAAGCACACAGAAGACATTATGGAAGCAATGTCTAAAATATGGACACCATTAGCTCCTCTGCAAAAAGCCACCAGTGTGTGCAATTTGCTCGGGCAAACATATTACATCAGAGCATAGCTGCCCTACATGTAAGCCTTCTGACAATTGCCAACATCACCCCACAAAATGTCACAATTGCAATTCCACCAGCCATAATGCCCTTAAAAAGCTAAGTTGTGGATTTTACAAGGCACTCTCATGTTAGGACAATTGAAAATATGCCAACACAATGTTGCCAGGGGCAAGGACATAACACAGTCACTCTTTGAAGTTTCCCTATCACAAAATTCTGATTTAATTTTTGTTCAAGAACCATATGTATATTGGAATTCTGTTTTGGCTGCCTACTCTAGACTTTCTCATCCAGCATATCATACTATCCTGCCGCACAACAATTCAAACATTAAGCCAAGAGTTGTAACTTACATAAATAAAATCTCCACTCATGATGTATCAGCAAGGTCTGATCTCATTTGTGACCCAGACATGTAGGCTTTTGAGATAACTACAGCCTCTGAGAAGTTTTTTATATTCCATTTATACAATGAAAAATCGACTATAATAGGGGACACCCAGACAACACTACAAAGATTCTTCCAGGAAAACCTTAACTTCAGTCAGCCATTTATTTTGTTAGGTGATCTGAATTTACGCCATCCTTGGTGGAATTCTATGGTTACAAGCCCGAATTAGCCCGCTTCTGAACTCTTTTATTTCTCAGAAGAGCACAGGGCAAGTCTCCTTGTTGATCCTGAAGTTATAGAAGGGTTTGGAAGGACTTTCCATAGATCAAATACCCGGAACACGTCTATCATAGATCTAGCTTTTGCTGCTGGATTCCAAGAAATACAATGGCACAACTGGCACCATGGAGAAAGCACTGGTTCAGATCATGAAGTAATTCTCTCTTCGCATCGTCTCATGAGTCTGACGTGAGTTGTTTCCATCCGAAACTCGCTGTGGAGACTGCTGGTACTAGGTAGCCCTGCTAGCACAATACCAACACAATCCCTGATCTGTTTCGAACCATAGCACCCATCACATGACCTATGATGTGTAATATTCCCGAGTGACTAATCAGAACAGAGAAAGGCGCAGCCCGTAACACAGAGACTCTCAAGGCCAGAACCTAGTAGCATCAACTTTTGCAGACCAGTGCACTGCTCTAGCTAGCACACTGTCTCCCAAAGTATAACAGCTAGTGAGCTGTGTAATCCCTGTAGCCTATGCTATGCATAGGTGTGCATAACACAAGGTGGGCGCGTCCTGCATAATAAGCGACGAACAGGGGTACCTACCTTGCCATTAGGCATAGCTCTTTCCAGAAGCTTCCAGAGGTTTCAGAGGAGGGAAGAGAGGAACTTTCTAGTAATCTGAAAAGATCTATAAATCCTTGGAGTTGTATGTCTTAGATAGGTAGATACTTCCAGCATAGATTCAATATAGACCACTTATAACCATTAGTTGCCCCTTGCGCTCTTGGTCGAACCGTGACACAAAGAAGTCTCAAGCAATAACCCTAGTTCATTTTCAATGTCTCCTTCTACCCTGTCAAACCCCGATAATGTACTTGCTCCAAATGTTTAATAAAATACATTTCATTTAACGTCAGCTTCACGGAGACTTGTTTCTCCAAAAGCCAGCTCCCAGTGGGACTGGCCTGAAATCTCCCTTGATGAACTCCTTCAGGCAGTACTAGAAAAGAAAACAGCTCCTGGGAAGGATAATATTGACTGGACAATGATCAAAAAATCACTTGAAAGCACCCCTAAAGTATTTCTATTAGCATATACTTTTCTATTTGAATGTGGTGAACTTCCATCAGTATGGACAGAATCCATAGGCATTATTATTCCCAAGAGAAATAAGCCCTATTACTCAGCTCCTAAGGCCTACAGACCTATTTTTCTAATCCCGTGTTTATTCAAACTCCTAGAGAGAATCCTTTCTAGAAGAATATCATACCTTGCGCATATTTCACTCGGCCTTCTTCATCCTAGTCAGATGGGAGGAAGAAAACAAAGATCAGCCATAGATGCTGTTATGCTCCCTCAGAACTTTGCCGAAAATTACTTATCGAAAAATAGAGTTGTGTTTTGTGTTTTCTTAGACGTTATGGGGGCTTTTGATAGACTTCAGCCCAGTCAGCTGATACTGTAATGGGGGGTCGAAGGTAAGCTTAGCTCTGGTGTGGGGTTATTGAAAGAGCGCGTAGTTTTAGTCTGGCCAGGGGAAAGATGACAAATAAGATAGTTACATGTTAGACAGTATCCTGTATATATAGCTGGCAAGGTGTAAGTAGCTTGGGGGCCACCTTGGTGAAAAGAGGTCAAATAAACTATCTACGACAACACACGGCGATGCCAATGAGTTGGACTCCCCCCTTCTTCTTCCCCCAACCCGAGCCCTTACCCTGCTACATATTTGGTGACCTACTATTGGGTGCAACTGTTGACTTCGGTTCAACAACGACTTTGGAAGGGTTGTGGGATAGAAGGAGGTTTTGGTAAACTATAGTATGGTGAGCGATAAGATGATATGGCTGCGAGCAGGACGAAAATTCGATAATTCAATAACTACCGGTTCTAGGATCAGTACGATTGTGTCAGGATTTCATAATTCATTGTCTCGGGCTTATGTTTTCTTTTGTTTCTGAATTTTCTTCTAGCCTTATGTTTTCTTTTGGAGTATAAATTTGGGTATAAGTAGTTCACTCCGGTCAGCATAGAGTCGCTACGCTTTGTTTTCTGTCTCCACCGATTAGGTAAATAACTTAAAGACCTCTCCACATTCGTCCCGTCATCCTAGTGACCTCCCGTCACCTCTTTGCTCCCCAATCCGTTGAACACTATCCGCGTTAACCTCGCTTAAACTACCCTCGAGTACCGTCCGTGCTCTCTCCTGCCTCTCCAGCAACCTGTGTGTAGTGCCTCTTACCTCTCCTAACACACCGGCGCATCACATTACAAAGCGTCAATAATTAAGCAACATTCTAGTTTTATATTCATATTTATACCTATAGATCTGTATATAGTTGTATTGACAGTCATCAAAACTTTCCTCCACCATGTCCCGATCTATTCCTGGTTCCAGTGACCCTATGGACACTGACTTTGAAATAACAATGCTCCCCCCAAATCTTTCGAGCGTTGCCTATCTAAATGCTCCCAGTATATTAAACTTAGCCACCCAGATGAATGAAAGGCGCGTTGCTGAAGTCTATGCATCTGCCTCCAATCAACCATTCTCTCCACCTCGTTCTCAAAATACCTGCAATACCACAACTCCAACTCCTCTCCGTCCATCCGCTCCGCCCATATCGGCATATGTCAGGAAAGCCTCTACTGTATAATATATATATGGAGATTGCCAATTCATAGTGTTCTATGATTCTGGTCTGGCATTTTAGCCGAGTGGTGATGCATCTATCTCGTGTATTATGTAGGATGGCAACCTTTAGCCTGACACCCACCTCTTGACCTCTGTCTCTCCCCACGCTGTCTACATACCGCTTATGACAGCATATGATGGAAAATCTTCGAACCTGCGCGCATTTTTGTCACAATTAATGAATCAGCTTCAGAGCCAGGATGAACTTTTCCCCAACGAAGCTTCCAAGATACGCTACGCATACCAGTGCCTTGGTACTGGCGCCCTGGCCAAAATGCGTTCACATTTTCGCTGCCTCAAAAATCCTGATGTCAAGCCCGAAATCACTACTATGGCAGAATTTGTCAATGCCTTGAAGCAGCGCTGTCAAGACCCGGCGCTAATCAATTGCGCCAGCCGTACGGTTGAGACCCTACACCAGGGTAATATGAGGTTTCACGACTTCATCACGCTTTTTGAGGATAGTGTCGCTGACTCAACATACTCCAATCTTGACAATTCTTATTGGATGCCTACTCTCGAGCGCCGGCTATCAAAAAACTTGCGCACCCTGTGCAATGCTGCAAGTGATGTACCAACGGAGTACCACTCGTACATCAGCTACTTGCGAAGGAAAGATGCAGGGATCGAGGCAATTGACTCTTCCCCCTCGTTTGCCACCCCTACCGCGGGAAAGCCGCAGATTAACCCCTTGTTGCCGCCAATTTACAACGCCCCAGCATCAGCCACAACTGCGGTTCCCTCCCCTGTCCACTTCGAACTTCCAGTATCTCAAGGAGGATCTGCCATGGATCTAGATTTGATCTCCCACCAACGACAACCTAACAGTCGATTAACTCAACGCGCGAAAGATGCACGACAAACTCTTGGTCGGTGCGTTCGATGCAACAAGTCCGGTCATATGACTCATGATTGTAATCTCGCCTCGCGCGTCATAGCAAATATAGCTATGGAGCCCCAAAGTGGGGAGCATTTAAAAGAGTAACTCCAACAGAAAATCGCTTGTTGGAGTCTTTTGCCATAGTTCATGTTAAGTTTTCTGAAGTTTCTTCCCGACACATGTATATAAGTGCAAAAGTAGGAAATGAAAACTTAGTTGCTCTCGTAGATACTGGTGCGTCCGGTTTTGCTTTTGTCTCAACTAATCTCTGTGATCGCCTTCACCTAAAGTCGCTAGCCCTCGAATCACCCATCGCTATCTTAGGATTTGAAGGAAAATTGAGCTCTCGAGTTACTAACTCTGTAAATTTTTCCTTAATCTTAGGCAATCACAGTGAAGTGGCTTCGGCCTTTGTTATCTCAAACAGCAAGCATGATCTCATACTAGGTCTTCCATGGTTGGAAAAACACTGTCCGTATATCAATTGGAAGGAACACACAATTACCTTCGGTGAGCCTTGTTTAAATTCGGCCTGTTGTCGTTTTGAAATGACGATCTCATACTATAATAAAGCTGACAAAGCCCTTGTATCAATCAAAGAGCCCATAGCCCAACTACCTCCTCTTCAGCCAACTCCGACTACTGTATCCCAGCCAGCTCAACTCTCGGTGGGAGCATTTATCATGGACACTCAACAGCCAGACTGCCAAACCTTCACGCTCAGCTTACGGGACCTCGATGTGATATTAGAAGATCTACCCTCGCGGCTCCCTAGTATGCATGTAGGTAACACAAGCATGATTGTTCCCAAGGATGCAAACCCTGTAGATTTCCTGCCTCCCCAGTATCACGAATTTCTAGATGTTTTTGACAGGCAAAAAGCTAACTCCCTTCCACCCCATCGCTCCTGGGATCATGGTATAGACCTCCACCCAGGGAAGCAGCCTCCGGTATCACGCCCTTACTCGGTGAACCAACACGAGCTCAAGGCCCTCCGTGAATATCTCCAAAAAGAGCTGTCAAAGGGTTTCATTCGCGTCTCTCGCTCCCCTGCTGCAGCTCCTGTTCTTTTTGTGAAGAAATCCAATGGCGATCTTCGGTTTTGTATTGATTACCATGGATTGAATGCAATAACTATTCGAAATCGACACTCTCTTCCCCTAATATCAGAAACTCTAAGCCAACTGTCCCGGGCAACATATTACACTAAACTTGATGTTATCTCAGCATTCAATAAACTCAGGATCAAGGAAGGAGACGAATGGAAAGCGGCTTTCACGTGTCGCTACGGTCTCTTTGAGCCTCTCGTCATGCCCTTTGGACTCTGCAACGGTCCCGCATCTTTTCAGGCCTATATCAACCACGCGCTCCGAGGACTTCTGGACAAATTTTGTACAGCCTACATGGATGATATCCTGATATACTCTGATAACCTAACTGACCACTGACGACACATAAAAACGGTTCTCCAACGCCTTCGTGAAAATGGGTTGCAAGTAGATATATCAAAATGTAGTTTTGAAGCCACTGAAGTCACCTATCTGGGTCTCATAGTATCCACCCAAGGTATACAAATGGATCCGAAGAAAGTTGCATGCGTTCAAGAATGGCCGACCCCTCGGACTCCACGCGATATTCAATGCTTTCTGGGGTTTGCCAACTTCTATCGACAGTTCATCCCAGAATTTTCTCGCATAGCAGCACCCCTTACTAATCTCACCAAAAAAGATGTTCCGTTTTCCTGGAATGACCAATGTGAATCTTCATTTTGTCAAATAAAACAGGCATTTAACGACGACACAATGCTAGCTCCCTTTGACCCTCGTCGCCAGACCGTCATGGAAACTGATGCTTCTGATTTCGTAACCGCAGCGATCCTTTCCCAGTATGATGATTCAGGAACGCTCCACCCCGTGGCCTTTATGTCAAAAAAAATGCTTCCGGCAGAATGTAACTACGAAATTTTTGACAAAGAACTCCTAGCAATTGTCAACGCTTTCGAGACCTGGACCTCAGAGCTCGGCTCCGTAGAAGCATCCACGCTTGTTTTGACAGATCATAAAAACTTGGAGTATTTCACCACCACCAAAAAACTCAATCGTAGACAAGTTCGTTGGAATGAGCTACTTGCGGATTTCGATTTTAAAATTGTCTTCCGGCCCGGAAAATTTGGGGGTAAACCCGATGCACTGATTAGAATCAATGCCAATAAGCCCTCCAGTGAGGACAACGCTCGCAATTCTCAACAGTTCCAAACACATCTCAAGCCATCGCAAATCCTTCGCCGTCTCGAAATCAATCCGTTAAACCATCCTGACTCCGTGGAAGTTGAGCAGCTCACACCTAGTATAGCACCTCTAATCGAGGAATGGGAGCAGCAATGCGACCAAGATAAGTATTGTCAAGAAATTCGCTCTGCACTAAAGGACCCCAAGGCGAAACGTACAGATATTCAATTAGCAAGCTGTGCCTTAACCCAGCACTCATTTTCTCTCAACGATAAAGAATATGTCCCCCAAGCACTTCGCGAAGATATATTGAAACAGCTTCACAACTCTCCCCTATATGGTCATCGTGGAGCAGCTGCTCTCTACGGTATGTTGAGCCGCCGTTACTGGTGGCACGAGTGCCATAAAGACTAATCTAAGTATGCTCGGGGGTGTCAGGCATGTCAAAGGAACAATCCGGCGATTCAAAAACCCCATGGATTCCTACAACCTTTACCCGCTCCTCAAGCTTCTTTCCGCCATCTAACTCTTGACTTCGTTGGCCCTCTACCCATATGCCAAGTGAGGGGATTTTCTTATCAATTCATCTTGCAAATCGTAGACCGCCTCACAAAGCGAGTCTGGATTATACCATTAGAAAGACCGTCAGCCTATGACACAGCCGAAGCCTTTCTTAATCATTTCATCCGCTTTGCTGGTTTACCTGACTCCCTCATCTCCGATCAAGGCCGCGCCTTCATTGACAAGACTTGGAAAGAAATCTGCTGCCGACTGAAAATTGAACACAAATTGTCAACCTCATATCACCCGGTGTCAGGAAAGCCTCTACTGTATAATATATATATGGAGATTGCCAGTTCATAGTGTTCTATGATTCTGGTCTGGCCTTTTAGCCGAGTGGTGATGCATCTATCTCGTGTATCATGTAGGATGGCAACCTTTAGCCTGACACCCACCTCTTGACCCCTGTCTCCAGCCTAGCTGTCTACATACCGCTTATGACAACCGACTTCCTTGCTCGATGGGATAGACACGCTTGTAAGATTGGCCTCGCAAGTGAGGAGAAAAAACTAGAGATGTTGTGGTATTGCGGGGAAACTCAACGTGAAATAATTGAGAGCTTACCTTAGTTCCTGGCCTCCGGAATTGATTTCAACAAAGCAAGACTGTACAAGTCCCTAAAAGATTTTTTCAAAGCCGGCGATAGGAAACAGCGTCAGATGATGATGGGTTTCCTGTGTGCTCTGTCAAGCGATGGGACACCTACTGTGCTTAGGTCTTATCTCATGACCTTCCATAGGATTTCTGGAAACTTGCTACAAACGGGTGTGATAGGCTCAAATCTAGAACGAGCCCAACTTTTTCTCCGCGGACTTGATCAAAGATCATTCGACAAGATAACGCGACTTCACGAAGTTTCCCAAGATGACCCGTCAACTTTCGATTATGAGAAATTCCATGAGACGGGAACAGACCTTTACAAGAAGGCAATGATCCGCGAGGAAAATGAGGAAATGTGGAAAGATTTTCGAGATGGTCGGACTAGTACTTCTACCTCGGTGTCGAAAGTTCAAAAGGACGCGAACGAACTACTGTCCGCGATAAGGGACCCGACGAAAGAAGGGCCTTCAGACGGACCCAAAGCTCCGGTGCACCGTGAGAAAAACTCGTCGATACTTAATGACAAGCAGTTCGTGACGTATTTTGAGAAGCTGGCTATTTCTATGGCCAAGGTTCAGGAACAGAAACTGGCGATGGGGGGATCATTAGATAGGCAAGGAGGATATCCAACAGCGAATCCGAATGTACGAAACTCGAACTGGACACCTTATCCAGGGCAAAATCCTGGAAACCCCATTGTGAACGCGTTGGAAGCATCTCAGCAATCCTTCGCTCCAGGCGATGATAACCATACAGTTAGATGCTACTATTGTTACGACAAATATCCAGAGATTTATAGGCCCCATGTACACAAGAACCAATGCGGATGGATGGCGGACTTGGATGCGGGCTTGATCCATCTAGGAAGTGACGGGAAAATTTGTCAAGGGCCAGCGGGATCTTCAAATTATTGGGTCCGGTTCTATCCAGGGAAATCTTGGGGTGAACAAATACAAGACTTAGTAAAGAGTCCGCAATGGAACCAATCGAAGGGATCAAACTTTGGTGGTTTGTCCTCAGTACCTACAGCTCAGCGAATTCGACCCCCAATCTACCATTTGCAACCTCAAGCAACGGCTCAGACGGGTACAAATCCTTTAATTAAATCGACAGCGAAACAACCGGCACATCTCTCTCAAACGACTCCTACACCCGTAGTTAGCGCAGCTTTGGTAGCTCGCCTAGACACTCTGCCGTCAACCGCGGATTCGGAATTGTCAAGTGACAGTGAGACTTCTGCAAATAATTTATTTGCTGGGTGTTATGCGCTTAAGGCAAACAAGGTCGGTAAGCCGCCACGTACTGGGACGAGAGAACGGACTCGTCGTAGCCTTCGAAAAAAAATAGAACAAGATGAGCAGGCTGCGACAACCAAATTCCCAAAAGAAGTTATTTATCATCCAACGTTAGATAAAACGGAGGCTATGCACGTCAGCGACGTCGAAATGAGGTTGGCGGGGCCGGCTGTGGATCAGAAATCCTTAAAGAAACCTCGAAGGACAAAATTTTGTTCAAATGATGATCTTTCAAAGGATTTGGCTTCGATCCTTCACAAGCCTGCCTCTGTTCCTCGCACAGCGGTGAGAAAGTGCACCAAATTAGCTGAGATTTTGGCAGTTAAGTACAATGCTGCCGATATTCTGCTTCAGAAAATGCATAAGGGTAAAGTCGAAATGACATGGGCAGAATTATTAGCCGTTTCAGAGAGTTTCCAGAAAATACTGTCAAGAGGGGTACCTAAGGAGGAGATTGAAAAGCTCATGCCAGACCAGGAGCTCTCTACTGTAAACCTGTGTGCTGCGGGCACGACCTCTGGGAATTCTAATGCCCTAAGGAATCTCCAGGCCCGCCAGGACCCTTACGTCAGCAGGGTGAAGGTTGAAGATAGGGTTCAGAAGAAGTTGATCGCATATGCTCCTGAGACAAGAATCCAGATCAACGACTACCCTCGACAGTATACTGCTCTTCTGGATACAGCTGCGGAGGTGAATGTCATATCGAGAAAAATTGCAGAGGATTGCCAACTTCCCATACTGACTCCTTGCCCTTTCTACGTCAACGTCGTAGGCGGACAATCAGTAAAGTTCTATGGAATTGTGGCAGACGTGGATGTCCTTATCGGAAATGTACATGTTACATGCTCGTTTTTCGTTCTTGTCTGCCCATTGCAGAAAAAGATATTGTTAGGGAATCAATTTTTTTGGGCTGGAAAAATTCGTCTGGATTATACGACTAGCGGTAATCAAATTGCGGCTATTACATGCAACCGAACCGGCAGGGTCTCGCGTATTAGTGTCGGCTACACCGGCTTGACATATTCTGATACCAAAGATAAAGAAGATGGATGGTCGTCTGACATTTCAGGAAACTAATCGCCGGCGTTGTTAGCGGGTACGACGCTGGCATAACCCCTATTCAAAAACCTGCTTTTGTTGTGAATAGATTTCGGACCTGGCTGAGAAGGACATGAATCCCGACGAAATAGAGCTTACAAACACAAAGAGTATCAACATTGCGGCCTTGAAGTTCCCTAAAATATGTATGTCAACTAATCTCAACTTCGGCAGTGATATTCAGAATCCTTATTACGGAAGACATCGGTCATTAGCTGGAAGACAACGAGGTAAAGTTCTTGGAATACATGCCGCCTATAAGCCAAAAGCTAGGAAAGTAAAACCAGTTGATTCTGACCAAACCAATGGATCTATGCCTGGAGGTTTCCACAATTGGTATGAACGTTCAAGAGCTCGTGATACCCCACAAGAACATACCGGTGCTTTCAAGCAGTACTTACTTCCTTGAATCGCTAATTTTGAAAGAGGTGGGCGGTTAACCGGAGAACGCATTAAGGTTTTAGACATTGGGAAAGATATTTCGCCACAGGAACGTGCTTTCCTACTCGAAGTCCTCATCAACCGAGAGGGAGCTACAGCATGCGACTGGACTGAGTGTGGCGTGATACATAGAGATGTGGAACCCCCAGTTATTATCAAAACACGGCCGCACAAAGCATGGCAGTGTAGAACCATTAAGATACCAGCTGCATTACAACCAGTTGCATGTCAAATGTGGCGAGAACGGAAAACCAAGGGGGCATTAGAGGACTGTTCTGGGCCCTACAGGAACTCGTGGTTTTTGGTCGGTAAGACAAAACCGGGAGCCTATCAACTAATTTGCTGTTGTACGTCCCTAAATGGCCATACTATTTGCGATGCATTTCTCCCGCCATCCGTCGATGAGTTTTCAGAAATTTTCTCTGGTTGTGCGGTTGCGTCTTTGGTAGATCTCTTTTCCGGATATGATCAAGTTGTCCTTGACAAAAAATGTCGAGACATGACAGCTTTTATGACCCCTGAAGGCCTCTTACGATGCACTCGTTTGCCTCAGGGTGCCACTAATTCAGTCGGTCAGTTCTGTAGGGTCATGCAAAAAATTATAGGTCCTTTAGAACCCAACGTGGCATGCGCCTTCTTAGTTGACATTGGTGTTTGGGGTCCGGAGACTCATTACGATAACGAGGAGGTTTTACCAGGAATCCAGAAATATATTTTCGAACACCTCATCAACCTTGACAGGACTTTGGAAAGGCTTGAACGAGCAGGGGCATCTATTGTACTGAAGTCCCAATTTTGTAAATCGGGACTCAATGTCGTAGGATTTGTAACTGACTCTGATGGAAGGCATCCCAATACCCGAAAAGTTAGAAAAATTCTCAATTGGAAAGATTGCACGGACCCCAAAGAAGCCCCAAGCTTTCTCGGTATTGTTGTATATTACAGAATTTGGATCTACGGGTTTTCTATACTCGCGGAACCAATTTACAGGCTCTTTAAAAAAGGTACTATTTTGAAGTGGGGTGAAGAGCAACGGAACGCCATGAAGAAATTGAAGGCAGCAATTACTTCTGCACCCGCCTTGGTAAAGCTTTGTTATGATGATAACGCTGGATCCATTCTTCTGACTGTAGACGCTTCGCTACAGGGATGGGGAGCAGACTTAGGACAACTGGACTCCGAGGGGAAACGACACCCAGCACGCTTTGAAAGTGGATTGTGGACACCCGCCAAACAGAATTATGATGCTACAAAACGCGAGTGTAAAGGGATAGTTTATGCACTGAAAAAACTTCGCCACTGGGTCGTCGGAACCCACTTCATCCTTGAAACTGATGCGAATGTCTTAGTAGCGCAGATTAATAAGGGCTCAGTCAATCATCCTGGAGCACTTATCACTCGCTGGCTAGCTTGGATCAACATGTTCGACTTCGAAGTAAGACATATTCCTGGAAAAAGAAATCTTGTGGCCGACGCCCTATCTCGGCGACCTATTACTTCCTCAGAAATTGACGAGAACGACAATAAAAGTGACATCAATGAGTGGATTCTCGGCGAACTTAATGCCCTATCCATTTCTCCTGTTACATTTGAGACTGACTCAGGCTCTTCAGACAGGCAACCAGATCCTAACTCGATACTGCACGGCGAATATTCGCTTGATTCACAACTTATAGCCAAGTTTCTCACTACGCTCAAAAGACCTTATCCAATGAGCACTGAGGCTTTTAGAAGCTTCAAGAAACGAGCTTTAAACTTTGCTGTTCGTGATGGCCACTTGTGGCGGAAATGCTCCAAGGCGTTACCTCCTCGACAGGTCGTGGATTCTACTACAGAACGTGCTGAGATATTGAAAGCCGCGCACGATGAACTTGGTCACAAAGGCAGGGAAAGTACTTACAACTATGTTCTACGAAACTTTTGGTGGGAAAGGTGCTATACTGATTGCAGGAGATTTGTGGCCAGTTGCATTGAATGTCAGACTCGCAATGGCGCTAATTGTGAGGAGGCACTTTACCCAACCTTCACTGGAAAACTTTTCACCAAATTGGCAATCGATATTACTTTCATGCCGAAGACAAAATCTGGCCTCAAATACTTAGTGCTTGCGAGGTGCGATCTTTCTAATTGGGTTGAAGGTAGAGCACTACAGGCGCCAACGGCTGCAGCTGTTGCAAAGTTCATCTGGGAGGAAGTAATCACTCGCCATGGACTATTTGGCAGGCTTGTGGTAGATGGTGGACCAGAATTCATGGGGGACGTCGTAAAGCTACTACGAAAATACGATGTCAATCGTGTTCAAATCTCCGCTTATAACAAACGCGCCAATGGAATGGTGGAGAGGGGACATAGGCCCATTATCCAGGCTTTAGCTCGAATGTGTGACAATAGTGGATACGATTGGCATCAGCACCTCCATGCGGTGCTTTTTGCAGATCGTATAACAGTGCATGGCCCAACTGGACGTACACCATTTTCGCTAGTTTACGGACGAGAAGCGATATTACCACTGGAAAGTAGGTTTATATCTTGGAGGGTTCTTGATTGGGCTAGCGTTAACTCACGGGAGGAGTTATTAGCGTTACGAGCGAGACAGCTTGAGCTCCGGGATGAAGATTTAGATTAGGCTGCCCTCCGCAAACGTCGCCTACGACAAGAGAAAGCAGAAGCGTGGAACCAATCACACCGATTAAGACTTGACCCATTAGTTCAGGGTGATTTAGTTCTCAAGCATGATACAAAACGGCTGAACGATATGACATTTAGGGAAAAGTTAGCACGCAAGTAGTTGGGTCCCTTTCGGATATCATCAGCCAACATCACCAAGGGTTATTATGTCATTGAAGAGCTTGACGGAACGCAATTGGCTGGAACAGTTGCATCAAATCGTTTTAGACTATTCGTCGACCGTGACGATTACTTATGCTCATCCCCTTCAAATTCCCTAGACGGCTCTTCTGACAACTCAACCAAAGTTTCCACTGGTTCTAACTCTTCTGAAAATTTCTCTGACGGGAGTTTATTCTTTCCATCAGATACTGATCGATCCTAGGATGAACAAAAAAAAAAAAAAAAAAAAACGCTGAAACCCTCGGAATGATATGGGCCACTGTAAATCCTACTTGCGTAATTAGCCTACACAATAGATCAGTCTGCTGTAACGGATTATTAGCCCTGTGATTTTCCCCAGCGGTTGCACTGAAACAACCTGGCTTGTGCTCAATCGAAACTCGAGACAGTTTATCGGCAAAAACTAGGTGGGGACGCCTGTAATGGGGGGTCGAAGGTAAGCTTAGCTCTGGTGTGGGGTTATTGAAAGAGCGCGTAGTTTTAGTCTGGCCAGGGGAAAGATGACAAATAAGATAGTTACATATTAGACAGAATCCTGTATATATAGCTGGCGAGGTGTAAGTAGCTTGGGGGCCACCTTGGTGAAAAGAGGTCAAATAAACTATCTACGACAACACACGGCGATGCCAATGAGTTGGACTCCCCCCTTCTTCTTCCCCCAATCCGAGCCCTTACCCTGCTTCAATACAAGTCTTGAGAAGGAAGAATCTCCCCGCTAACTTCATTTCATGGGTTTCCTCATTTCTCTCCCCAAGAAAAATTCGGCTTCTTTTCAATGGACAACTGAGTCACCCTTATCCTGTTACTGGGGCTCCTCAAGGTAGTCCTATTTATCCTCTGCTTTATCTCCTTCCAATAAGCGAGTTATTCTTTATCAATCCATTGAATGAATTCCTAGAAATCTCCTATGTTGATGATATTTGCATTTCCTATGCCTCTTCTTCAGTGAAGAAAAATATTTCTAAACTTCAACCCTATCTTAAATCCCTCTTCGATGAAGCACAATCACTCTCAATTGTGTTTGAAAAATCAAAATCCGAGCTATTAAATCATCAAAAACACGACAAGCCTATTCGGAGCCATTGCACTTTGAAGAATTCTCATTGAAACCAAAAACTTCAGTGAAGTGGCTAGGAATTTGGCTGCAACAGAACTTATCATTCAAAAATCGTGTGGAAAAAAGACTTCATCTAGCACAAGGGGCTATGCAGAGGCTTTCCAACTTTCTTCTAAATCCAAGGGACTAAGCTTTAATGCGTTGAGGCAACTCTATCAGTCCTGTATTATTACTGTCTTAGACTACGGCTCAGTGCTTTGGTATGATAAATATGGTACAGCAAAACTGACTCACATGTGTGATAAGTTACAAAATCAAGCTCTTGTTTCAATCACAGGTGTCTATAGAAGTAGCCCGAGCAAGGCCTTGGAAGTTGAAGCGGCCCTTCCTGTTGTAATCTTGTTGTGATCCCTGCTCATGCATGAATTACCACCCTGATATGCATTATAGAGTTTCCCAACCAAAGGTGTTGGTATGTAGCTTCGATCGATCGAGATGACACAACCCTGGCTATTGATCACTAAAGTGGAGGCAATTAGTAATGTGACCTACGGCACGGTCCAACAGGATATGTACATAAAGTAGCAGTTAGTCGTTCCTTGAGATACACGCAACTTCTTATCTCACCATCAGAGATTCAAATATCCATCCACTTTGTGGCCATTACACATACCATAAGTCTATATCCTGTGACCTCAGCCCTCTCGTGTCTAACCACAGCGCTTAATCTATATTACTTCCCCCAACCAGAGTAAGACATTTCAAACTGGCTGCCTTCTACGCGTTACGTATCCTGAAAATGCAAGCTCAGCATCCCCTTTACATTTCAATATCTTGCAAATTACAAAATGAACCTTTTCCTTTTTGCCACTCAATAGATCTTAATATGTTTGCTTCCTTGGACGAAAATTCTAGCAGTCAACTTCATAGATTAGCTCTTTTACTTAAGAAGTTCTCCATAACATCTAAGTTGGAGCCTCTAAATGCCAAGTGGTCCCTGCCATGGATGAGTAACTCCTTGGATATCACTATAAGCAAACTTGATAAGTCAGCAAAAAACTATCATATGAATCTATTACAGACTATCCCTCCTTCCTCATTTATTGTATATACTGATGGCTCCTTGGTCAAGGACAAAGGTGCTGCCATAGGTATTTCTACCTATCTTCCTTGTACCCGGGAGCTTAAATGTCTTTCATTCAATATTGGTAGATGTATTGGTATCACTGACGCAGAAACCTACGCAATTTATAAGGCTTTAAGTCATATTTCTGCAACTATACCCAAAGCAAGCTGTTTCCTTTTTTCTGACAGCCAAGCTGCTCAACTCAGAATTTCCAAAGCTCCTAATTTCTTTTCACATAAGGTTAGATCTGAGAGTAATAAGATCGATCTACAACTACATTGGTGTACGGGCCATCGAGGAATTGAGGGCAATGAACCAGCCGACAATCTTGCAAGGAAGGTCTGGACCAACCGATTTTATCCAAAGACATTTTTACGTCTTATTCGTTTTTAAATGAAAAAATAAGAAAACAAATTCCTATAACTTGGCAAACTGAATGGACAAAGCAAGTGATAAGAGAAGAAGAAGGCAGAAAGGCCATTGGACTCAGCAGATTTTATAGGACATCTGCAAGGATATCTATACCTATCTTTAAGTCTAAGGCTTTGAATCTGAATATGTTCAGTAGAGACGCTCAGTCATCATACTTTCAGGTAAGAGCTGGGATTGGGAACAACCTGGCCTATCTCTACAAGATTAGGAAAGTAAATAGTTACATTTGTAACTTCTGTAACAAGGAAAAATAAACTATGCCACATCTGATACTTGATTGCACCAATTTTGATAGAGAGAGGAAAAAGGAATTTGATGGACTTGAACCACTAAATCTGGCTATTCTCTTCAATACCAAAGTTGGTAGACTCTGTCTTCTGAAATTCTTACAATCCAGTCAGTGCATTTCAGAATATAAACCCCCACAAATCGAAATTTACACATAGCACAATTACATTCTATGAATCACCTCACGTTACAAAATTATAATGCTTTTTTTTGAATTTCTATCAACATCATCTCCCAATTTATTCATTTAAAATTGATTTATTTCATAATTTATTTTATTTTTCTTTGTAACAAAAAACAGCCCAGCCATTCCATCAAGAAATATTTTTAAAAAAAAAAATTATTGTATTGCTAAATGTTTGCTTAGGAGTGCAACCACCGGACGAAACAAATGTTGGATAGTCTTCATTAAGTTATGAGCCAAGACTAGTGCCAAAAGAGGGCGGAGTTAGGGATATAGGGAAAAAGGTTAATAAAAAAAAAATGTATTTAAATCTTTTGTCATAGCTATGAGGCTGAATACAATATGATTTTAAAAAAAAAAGTATGGGAGGGGAGTTATTGTGAATTGAAATTATGATTTCACTTGGGTGAAGGGTGGCGGAATCTAGAGTCTTGATACAAACCCCACCCCCCTTGAAATTTGTTTGCAACTTCTTTTTGATACTGAATCCATCAAGCGGTGAACGAAAATTAAATTACTAACTAAATAGAGTTTGATACTCGCGTCACCATAGCAATAGACTTATTCACGTCTAGTAACATCATTTGCAAATTATAATAAACAACCATGACCTCGAAATCCATCATCTTACTCAATTTTTAAAACACAAGCACTTTAGGCCGTTCCATTTTCCACAGTCTCTTAATTTTAAAGGCTTTACCAAGTAATCCTCCAATACCATTTCTTCTTCTAACTGTTACAAAGTATGTTGTTATCTATTTGAGTGTCACCGACGTATAGTCGTAAAACTAACATTGGCAGAATTACGTTGTTGAAATGGAATCCACCGCAATCACAGCTCTCTCCGATCTTCTACCCGGATTTTACGTTTCTTTTCAAGAATTGTACGACGCGGTTAAAAGTTATGCTAGGTCTGCAGGATACGCCATCACCACCAGCAATTCTGAAAAGAGAAAAGGGCTGTCACAATTGTGTCCGGCACAATTGTTAGGCGGGTTGGGGTGATCTCGGTTACGCGATTCGCTAGGGGCGGAGGGGGGGTAGACGCGGTTTCGGGAGGACGCGGGGACGACAAGTGGGATGAGGATAGTGCGGATGCTAGTGGAGGCTAGCGGGCACGACGGGTAGTTCAAGGATTTAGATTTTGACAGAAGACAAAGCGTGAGAAGCCTAATACCCAGCGCTCCTACTAACTATATACATCACTCATTGTCATGACTCAGAATATACAAATAAGACTAGCCGTATCAGGTGTGAGAGAACGCGAAACCTGGGGGTGTGCTGATCAGTGAAGACATGAACAAAACTTAGAGATTATACCCACTCGAGCAAGACAAGATTAAACCAAACTTAGATCAAACAATAACAGTAACAATTATCCTCTTTTATGACATCTGAGAAACAGTCTTCTTACATTACCCCTTCCCTTTTCAAGATGCGAGCTCCTGCGAGCGTGGTGCATCTGGGTAGGATTCATGAAATTCTTGAACTAATTCCCGGCAGCCATCGAGGTGCTAGTGTGGTTCCCAGGTAGTATCGTTGTCACTGGTCCACCGGACAAGATATTGTAGTTTTCTTCGGCGGATTCTAGAATCTAGGACACTTTCTACTTCATGGACTTCGTGTCCTGATGGGGATATCTCAAGTGGCTCTGGTGGTGATGTATGTTGCGAGGGGTAGCCTGTGTAAGCCGGTCGAAGTAAACTGACATGGAAGTTGTTATCGATTCGAAGCTGAAATGGAAGGTCAAGCTTGGCAACAAGAGGGCTTCTCATTTTAGTTATACGCCAAGGACCTGCTCGTACGTGTGAGGGTTAGAACCCTTGTTGGAACTCGGGCCCTGGCCCTTGTATAATTATGCCACTGTCCGTGCATTGCTAGCTTGTGTACATGTACATGTACTAGTTATATCGGACGCTTAGGAAACAGGGATGTAGCCAATAAACTAATGAACCTTTGCTAAAGCGTTGCTGACAATTATCAAAATACATATACCAAGCGAGATGATGATAGGCAAGTGTAAATATGTTGTAATGGCGTTTAGGCGTTGATGATAATTCTTATAGCTTCGATCTAATTCTGAAGTTTGTACAATTGGTCGTGATGATCTTGGGTTGGTTAGATTCTAGAAGAATATGGAATTGGAAGAAAGGTATATAGGGCTACTTGATTGTATGTTAAACTTCACACACTTCTTAATTTATTAAATTGAACCTCTACTTTGAGTTATTCGAGGACAGGCCTCTCACAGTACGTGATCTAATTTTTTCTTCGGTCTCGAGAGAGCCAAATTTTTTAACAAAAGAAAGACACGATCACCTACTTGATAACGAGGAGCTGGGAGTCGGTTATCATTTGCATGTGATGCCTAAAAGGCTTGTGCCATAGTGATCTATTCAGAGCATTGAGTGGCCAGCGACTTCATTTGATTTATGAAATCCGGGGTATTGCGTACTTTGGGTGAATTAGATTTGGGCCGAAAATCTAAACGAGGGTGGTGACCAAAAGAAGCGAAGAATGGAGAGACTCCTGTAGATGCGTTTACGTGATTATTACAGCAAAACTCGGCTATGGGTAGATGTTTGACCCAGTCATCTTGGTAATAGTTAACGTAGTGGCGTAGGTATACTTCTAGAGATTTGTTTGCGCGCTCCGTTTGTCCATCCGTTTCAGGGTGGTACGAAGTTGATAATGTATAGGTGATTTGTAGATGCGCGCAGATTTCTTTCCAGGTACTATCAATGAATGCTCTCCCTTGATCGGAAACGAGAGAGTCAGGAAGACCTGCGAAGCAAATAATATGTGATAGAAAAGCTTCAGCTGTATCTTGTGCTGATAGCCTTTCTAGGGGTATGATCCACACTTGTTTGGTCAAACGGTCTACCACTTGTAAAATGTAGCGATATGAAAAATTTCGGATTTTACATATTGGTAGAGGCCCTACGAAGTCAAGCGTAAGATGGCGAAAAGCTGCTTGAGGGGCGGGCAGTGGTTGTAGGAATCCGTGAGGTTTTTGTGTTGAGGGATTATTATTGGAATGGAAGATTTAAAGTTCAGTTGTTAGACTGGATGGGATCACTTATCAATCGTAGGGTAAACTTGGAACAAGTAAGAGTCTGTTAACGTAGTGTCTGGAGATGTTTATTTCTCCCACTTCGAACAGAGTGCTATCTACTAATAAAACTAACTAACAGTGATTGAGTGATCTTACTAATAAGGATTAGCGTATTGATGCTCATAATACACTTTAGGCTTAAGGTCAATGCGTGTGCAATTAGGGGATTCAACCTTGCACGATCTTCCTCAGCCATCTCAATTAGAAGCACTAATTTCATCAATTATTTCTCTGACAGGCCTCGCAGCCTCGAGCGTATTTTTTTGAGTCTTTGTGACAATTGGGCCACCAATATCTTCGTGAGATCATGCAGTAGAGGGCAGCAGCTCCGCGATGTCCGTACAAGGGAGAGTCATGTAACTGTTTTAACATTAGTTCGCGAAGAGCTTTGGGTACATACTCCTTATTGTTAATGATGAAATAGTGTTCCTTGGCCTTGCAGCTTGCTAGTTGAATGTCTGAACGGGTCGCTTTGGGCGACATAAGCGCATATTGAATCTCCTGACAAAACTTGTCATTTTTACAATGTTCCATCCAATTCTCCAGGGATATTTCCGATGATGTAGCAGGGTCTAGCGAATCAGTTTGTATTATAGGTTCGGTGTCAAGGGGTCGAAGGATTTGAGATGGCTTGAGAAGAGTGTGGTATTGGTGTTTATTTTGATTGTCCTCGTTATCAATTGGTTTGTTTGCACTGATCCGGGTTAAGGCATCAGGCTTTGCTCCTAGCTTTCCAGGTCTGAAAATAATCTTGAAATCATAGTCAGACAGAAGTTGGTTCCAGCGGACTTGTTGTCAGTTGAGTTTTTTTTGTTGTAGTAAATTGTTCGAGATTTTTATGGTCTGTAAGGATAAGGGTGGAAGAATCTACAGAGCCGAGCTCTGCTGTCCATGTTTCGAATGCATGGACTATAGCCAGAAGTTCTTTGTCAAATATCTCGTAATTACACTCCGCTGGTAACATTTTTTTTGACATAAATGCTACTGGTCGGAGGATTCCAGAGTCGTCGTATTGTGAGAGAACCGCGGCTGTAACATAGTCCGAGGCGTCCGTTTCTAGTATTGTCTGGCGAGAGGGGTCGAAGTGAGCTAGCATACCTCCATCCTTAAAGGCAAGTTTTATTTGCAAGAACAATGATTTGCAAAGATCATTCCAATAAAAGGGGGTTTCCTTCTTGGTTATGTTGGTTAGTGGGGCTGCTATGCGTGAAAATTCGGGGATAAATTGTCTGTAAAATTTTGCAAACCCAAGGAATCCTTGGACATCACGCAGCGTGCGAGGGGTTGGCCATTCCTGTATACAAGCGACCTTTTTAGGGTCCATGTGGATTCCTTTTGTTGATACAATTAGGCCAAGGTAAGTGAATTGTGTTGTCTCAAAATCAGACTTGGAGATGTCTACTTGTAGGCCGTGTTCGCGTAATTGCTGCAGGATAGTTTTGACGTGTCTGCGGTGTTCCTCTAGGCTGCTTGAGTAGATTAAAATGTCGTCCATGTACGCAGTACAGAACTGATCTAGGAGTCCTCGTAGGGCGTGGTTAATGTATGCTTGGAACGAAGCTGGACCGTTACAAAGGCCGAAAGGTAAAACCAGGGGTTCAAAAAGGCCATATCAACAGGTGAATGCCGCCTTACATTCGTCTCCTTTAATTCTTAGTTTATTAAAAGCCGATATCACATCAAGCTTAGTGTAGTATTTAGCTCGGAAGAGCTGATTTAGAGTTTCTGAAATTAAGGGGAGTGCGTGACGATTCTTTATAGAGATAGCGTTTAAGCCTCGATAATCGATACAAAAAATGTAGATCACCATTGGATTTCTTGACAAAAAGTACGGGCGCTGCGGCAGGAGATCGGGAGACGCTAATGAAACCTTTTGCCAATTCTTGGTCGAGATACTTGCGTAAAGCTTCGAGCTCGTGCCAATTCATGGAGTATGGGCGTGAGACGGGCGGTTGCTTCCCAGGTTGAAGGTCGATGGTGTGGTCCCAGGGTCGGTGTGGAGGGAGGAGATTAGCCTGTTTTCGGTCAAACACGTCAAGAAATTCATGGTAATGAGAAGGTAGGAAATCTCTGGGGTTTGCATCTTTAGGGATGACCCTTGTGGTGTTCCTAACACGTAGGCTAGGTAATCGCTGTGGTAAGTCGTCGAGTATGATATCAAGGTCGTGGAGACTCAGAGCAAAGTGAGTGGTTCCGGGTTCTTGGATAGCTGCGACAAAAACCTCAGGAGAGATTGGGCGAATTTTAGGTTGAGCTTTGATATTTGGGAGGCTAAGAGGAGGGGAGTTTTTTGCTGCTTTTTCCGTCGACTGGAGTGCCTGCCGATTCGAGTTGTGATAAGTTATGGTGGTTTCGAAATTGCAACATAAAGATTCAAGGCAAGGCTCCCCAAAAGTTATTGTATTTTCTATCCAGTTAATATATGGGGAATGTTTTTCTAGCCACGGTAAACCTAAGACGAGGTCATATTTACATGGATAGGTGACATATGCTGGTAAATTTTCTTGGTGTCTTCCGATGGAGAGAGAGAAATTAGCTTGGTGGGTGATTTGGGCTCCTTGTTTACCTTCAAATCCGATGACAGCTAGTGGTTTTTCTAATTTTTTTGATGGGAGGAGCAGACGATGACAGAGAGATTGGGAGACAAAAGCAAACCCTGAGGCGCCGGTATCGATGAGAGCAACAAGAGTTTCATTTCCTATCTTTACTTTTATGTACATATGACGGGAAGAAAACAACTTCATTACCTCACTATGTCCTACCGTAAGAGACTCCAACACGCGACTTATTGCTGGAGTTCCTCTTTTAAATCATCTTCCTGGTGTTTAACCTCTTTGGGCGCAGCAAAAGCTATGGTTTGTGATTCAGGCGTACACTCGTTCACTGTGTGGCCTGACTTATTGCACCGAACGCATCTGCCTAGCGTTCGATGTGCATCTTTCGCCTGTTGAGTTAGACGACCATTGGGTAGCTTTTGCCGCGAGATCGCGTCGAGGTCCATGGCTGAACCGCCTTGTGAAACCGTCAAGGCTAGCCGTGATGCTGGTGCGGTCTGAAAGAGTGATGTTTGAGGTATTGATGCTTGGGGTGGAGTGAGTAGAAGTGTTGGTGTGGCGAATGGGGGTCTGTAGGGGGCCTGAGAGGGAGAGCCTCCCGGTGATGAGCGAATAGTTTGATTTACCGCATCTTTTCCACGCAAATAGGTGACAAACGCATGGTACTCCGAGGGGGCATCCGAGACTGCGTTCAGGAGAGTGCGTAGCTTTCTCGAGAGGCGCCGATGTGTTATGATATGCGCTAACCACATCTAGCTTGGTTGGCCACGGCATAAAGCAAGGGCCTGAACAGGGGCTCCCTTAACATTGCCGATCACTACGTTATCTGATGGAATCTTCTGGAACAAGCTAGGGGTTTTTCGTACAGAATAGAATGGAATCATCTAGAACATCAAGGAATCAGTCTTGAACACTGAACTAGATGGAAGGATGAAATGGAAGTATCTAGAAGTGATAGATTGATGTATAATTAGCCCTAGTATCTCTACAAGTAGAATATAACATTTAAATCTTGCAAAAAGGCCTCCATCAACTTCTATTCTCACTCAATCACAACACACGCATCGAATAACAGGTTATAGCCCGGTCGGCTGACACACCCACTGATAGTATGTCTACCCAACCATTTCAGTCAAACAATAATCTAACTCCCGTAGCTCTCAAACTCGACCAACTTCCTATCCTAACTGGTAGTGAAAACTATTGGAGATGGGCAGGTAGTTGGAAGATCTTTTTTGACGCCATGGGACTTCTAAAATATTTGACTGAAGAGGTTCCCTTAAAGTAGGAAACAGTATTGGTACAGTACTCAAAATGGGAGCACGCAAATAAACAGCTTCGAGGTCTTCTCCTCAGTGCGGTTGACGAACCATTGCAAGTAGTTGTGATTGACAGCCCAACGGCGAAAGAAGCATGGGACCAACTCAAATCACGTTTTGATAGGGAAACAGCAAATTCAACAATATCCTTACTCAAAGCTGTCACCAACTTATCATTACGCAACGGCGAGGATATATCCGAATTCCTTACAACCTTTAACAATGCTTGGAACCGCTTACGTAACCGTTCTCTGGCTTCCACCACGCCCCTCGCCAAAGCATTCAAAGATTTGACATCATCAGACGACGCAAAAGGTGCTTTTCTGCTTTCCTTGTTGCCCGAATCAATGGAAAATGTTGTCAACAATCTCGCCACTAAAGAAATCATTAGTTTCGACGGCGTCTCGGCAAAACTTATGGAAATATCGGCAAATCAAAAAACGCCAAACGTGGACAAAAAAGCCTACTTGTCGACAAAACAAGAAATCAAAGAATGTTCGTGGTTCAAAAGTCGAGAGTATAAGTACGAAGGGCATCTATTCACCGAGTGTCGAAAGTTGAAAGCGCACCAACAAAAGAAGAAGGACAAGAAAAGCGCTGCCAAAATTGCCCAGTCATCAACCACCGCCAAACAAGAGACTGAAATTTTTGATACGGCGTTTGTGGCAGATTCTTCAACCCACTCTTCTTACCCAAGGTGGATCTTCGACACTGGTGCATCCGCTCACATGACAGGTTGTAGTCACGATTTTGAAACACTCACCCCCCTGCAGAACCACAGTGTGAAAATCGCAGACAACTCCCACGTCCAAGTAACCGGAAAAGGTACAGTTTGTCTAAATTTGAAGAACCGAAAAGGAGAGGTATTCTCTACCATCTTACAAGATGTTCTTTTAGTACCTTCATTCAAACAGACACAACTTTTTTCTTGGGACGCTGTGAGCCGTAAAGGCTATACATTGTTTGGTGAAGGGAAGGATATAATAGTTAAAGATAAAACTGGGCGAGAAGTATTATGGGCAAAGGCAGGAGTTAAGGCGCATATAATCCAGCTAGAAAAATATAATGCTTGTTTCTCCTCTTATTACGAGCTCCATCAGGCGTTGGGACATCCCGGAGTAACAACTGTTAAAAACCCTTCTAAGCTATATTCACTGGCTAACCTTCCCTCACCACCCCCAATCTTTCATTGCCCTACATGCGAGAAATCCAAATCTAAGCACATTATCCCTAAGCAAACTCATGACAATGCCACGAAACCATTCGAATTGATCCATTCTGATCTTTCTGGAAAATTTTCAGTTCCATCATTAGGTAAAAGTTTTTATTACATAACTTTCATTGATGATTACACTCGATACTCATGGGTCAAATTCCTGCAAAAAAAGGACAAAGCAGGTCAACACATGATCGATTTCGTACGCTTTGTGCAAACGCAATTTAACGAAAAAATACAACGTTGGAGGACCGACAACGGAGGAGAGTTCATCAACTAGACAATATCGACGTTCTTTCAAAAGAAAGGAGTTGTTCACGAAAAAACGCCACCTTAAGAACATGAACGGAACGGAATTGCAGAAAGATTCAATCAAACTGTAACAACAATGGCTCGGGCATTACTCATGAACCTTGGACTCTCGCTGTGGGCGGAAGCTTTAGCTACCGCTTGCTATTTAAAAAATCGCCTACCTCATTCTCGGCTACTCGAAAACACCACGCCTTTTGAGGCACTATACGGCTCAAAACCCACAATACACCATCTCCAGCCCTTTGGTAGAAATTGCTACGTTCACATTCACGAGGATTCGCGACCTCCTGGTTCAAAGCTCCTACCTCGGGCACTGGAAGGCAAGTTTGTGGGATACACAAACAGTACTAAAATATTCCGGATATGGATCCCATCCAAGAATAAAATAATCGAATCTCCTAGCGTCAAGTTTGCGCCGCACGATTCAGGGGAAGTCACAATTAACCTTGATAGTCGGGGCAACTCCCCACAAGCGGAAAATGACGAAGCATTATTCCCATATCAAAAACCTCAGCCAGCAACGGTTGAACCACCTCACTCTCTCGATGACCCCTCTCAGCAACTCCTAAAAGAGACACAAGCAGAACACCATGAATCCCAAATCTCTCCGTTGCACCCTACAAAGGAACCATGTGAAATTCCAGGTGCCTTTCTCGAATTACCTCAAACGCAAGGTCGACCAAAAAGGCCATCAAAGCCCATCCAGCGCTATGGCTTCCAAATATGGCATGGTCCAACCATACGAACACGAGAAGAGCACAACAGCGAGCGCAATCGCCTGCTCGTTGCAGAAGAGATAAAAGAAGAAGTTGGACAAAATGCAGTGGCTCTAGAGGCCCGGACCGCACCGGAAACTGATGAGGAACCAAAGAACATTGACGAGGCTCTTTCAGGGCCTAATGAGAGTAAATGGCGTGGTGCAATCGAAAAGGAGTTACAATCCCTAACTCGAAATCACACCTGGGAAGAAGTTGCTCGGCCATCAAAACGCAACATTGTTGGATCCAAATGGGTTTTCAAAGTCAAGCAAAGTGCGGATGGATCTATCAATCAGTACAAAGCACGCTTAGTGGCTCAAGGATTCAGTCAAATTCCTGGTCACGACTTCGACGAAACCTTTGCTCCGGTAGCACGATACGACAGCCTCCGCATCCTTCTCCGCATATTGTCCCAGAACAGATGGATACCCCAACAAATGGATGTAAATTCAGCATACCTTTACGGCACGTTGAAAGAGGAGATTTACATGGAACTCCCTCCTGGATTCCGCACATCCGGAAAATGTGCTGCACTTCGTAAGTGTATCTACGATCTAAGACAATCAGGCCGTGAATGGTACGCTTGTATCTTGAACTCCCTTCGACAAAAAGGGTTCGAGACAACCACCTTCGACCCATGCGTCTTTGTTCACCCAACAGAAAACGCCTATGTTGCGGTATACGTTGACGACATGCTAATCTTTGGACCAGATAACGAATTTCGCCAAAACCTAAAGCTTTCTATTGGAAACGATTTTGACTGCAAAGACTTGGGAAACGCGTGTTACATCCTGGGCCAAGAGATTATACTAGGAACAACCGGCATTAGACTCTCTCAACAAGGTTACTCCAAGAAGATTCTTAAGCGTTTTGCTTTCGAAAATGCTCATAAAGTCAGCACACCTCTTGATCCGAACGTAACCCTCTGTAAAGAATGTGAAGAGGACCGTCTCGAGAACATGAAGGAATATCAGGCCATTGTTGGATCTCTAATGTACCTCGTCATAGGAAGTCGACCGGACCTAGCCTACACTGTTACACTTCTAAGCCAGTTTGCATCATGCCCAAACGACAGCCATATGCGAGCCGCCAAACGAACACTTCGGTACCTAGCGGGAACCGCCGATTGGGACCTATTTTACCCATTCGGATCGAACAAACTTCTTGAAGTGTACGCCGATGCCTCCTATGCCGACGATCCTCATAACCGAAGATCAACATTAGGATACATTATCCGGCTAGGCGATGCCGCAATATCATGGAGCAGTAAACAACAGCGATCCGTAGCACTCTCAAATACTGAGGCTGAATATATGGCCATGTCGCTAGCTTCACGACAGATAACATGGACAAAATTTGGGCTAGATCAACTTCGCCAAGAGTATAACACCGTGCTCTACACCGACAATAATGGAGCACAAGAACTGGCAAGAAATCCACGAATTCACAATTGCTCAAAGCACATCGACGTACATTACCACTACGTCCGCGATAAGTATAACAAAGGAGATTTTGAACTTCTCTACGTAAAATCTGTGAACAACCTTGCCGATCTGTTAACAAAAGCCCTACCAAAGGCTACTCATCACCGACTGTCTAACCACATCAGATGTGCTAAGCGAGGGGAAGTGTTATGATATGCGCTAACCACATCTAGGTCGGTTGGCCACGGCATAAAGCAAGGGCCTGAACAGGGGCTCCCTTAACATTGCCGATCACTACGTTATCTGATGGAATCTTCTGGAACAAGCTAGGGGTTTTTCGTACAGAATAGAATGGAATCATCTAGAACATCAAGGAATCAGTCTTGAACACTGAACTAGATGGAAGGATGAAACGGAAGTATCTAGAAGTGATAGATTGATGTATAAATAGCCCTAGTATCTCTACAAGTAGAATAGAACATTAAAATCTTGCAAAAAGGCCTTCATCAACTTCTATTCTCACTTAATCACAACACACGCATTGAACAACACGATGTAGCATCTTTTTCCAGTGTGATTTATCGAAGTCACTGTAGGCCGAATCTGCCATGTTATCTTCAAAAATAGTTATGAAGTCATGAAACTTCATATTTCTCTGGTATAAAGATTCTACGACTTGCGGTGCCTGATCTTCGCGTGCTGGGTTTTGGCAACGTTGCTTCAGGGTCGAGACGAACTGCGACAAGGTAGTAATTTCTTCAGGAATTGATGTATCTTCCAAGCACCTGAAAGAAGATCGCATTTTTGATATAGCTCTGGGGCCAAGACATTGATAGGCAAAGTAGACTTTGGCATTCTCCGAAGGGAATTGTGCTGGTTGACTCTTGATCTGGTTCATTAGTTGTGAACAGAAAGATTGCAAGGATGATGCTTGTCCATCGTATGGGGTGATAGGCGGGGCGGAAATGCGGAAAGATGGGGGTGGCTGTAGGTCAAGAACAGGTCAAGAGCTAGGAACATTTACAGGAGGCGCCTGAGGTTGGGATACACTTGAAATTTGTGCCTCATAAAGACGGCTTACCCTTACTGGATCCATTTCAATTGCAGCATTCCATGTTTCAGGTGAGCTTAAGAGATAGGGAATATTCCACAGGTTTGGTGGTAGCATACAAAGCTGGGATGGTAATGCTTGTGGCGGAGTTCTTGGTGATTGTGGTGCGTGGGTTTGGGCGGTGTCCATGTCTGCCTCATTGTCAGTGGGGAGTGGGGGCTGAAAAGAGTTGCTGGATGTGGGTTATTGGTTAAAGAAATTCATAATTGAATATTTTTTGGACGCTTTGTAATGTCACAATTGTGTCCGGCACAATTGTTAGGCGGGTCGGGGTGATCTCGGTTACGCGATTTGCTAGGGGCGGAGGGGGGGTAGACGCGGTTTCGGGAGGACGCGGGGACGACAAGTGGGATGAGGATAGTGCGGATGCTAGTGGAGGCTAGCGGGCACGACGGGTAGTTCAAGGATTTAGATTTTGACAGAAGACAAAGCGTGAGAAGCCTAATACCCAGCGCTCCTACTAACTATATACATCACTCATTGTCATGACTCAGAATATACAAATAAGACTAGCCGTATCAGGTGTGAGAGAACGCGAAACCTGGGGGTGTGCTGATCAGTGAAGACATGAACAAAACTTAGAGATTATACCCACTCGAGCAAGACAAGATTAAACCAAACTTAGATCAAACAATAACAGTAACAATTATCCTCTTTTATGACATCTGAGAAACAGTCTTCTTACAAGGGCGAAGAATGAAACTTCTAGCCTGTAAGAAAAGTGGTACTTTTCACAGCGAAGTCAATGAGCCATGCAGGAAACGACGCAGAAAACTAACTGTCCTTTCAAATTTAAGGCCAGAGAGAGGAGCGAGGTCACATGGGAAGTCTGTTACCTGCAGGCCGCAAATGAGAACATCAACTCAGAAAGTCTCACTCATAACCATGTGCCCTCCGATCCATCAGCATTTCCAGAGCATTGCCGCCTTAACAACAATGAGATCACAATAGTCCGCAGTAATTTCAACATGGGCATACCAGCTAGTAGAACTGTCGCCACTCTGAAGAACCGCAACCCTTGCTCTGAGCTAAACCATCGTGATATCTACAATTCAAATGCGCTGATATCACGTGCAAGTCGGCTCGGAAGATCTCCCCCGAGGGTTTTATCAATTGCCTCACACATGAAAAGGCTAATGGAGCTATCTTTTTCGAGTATGATCAGTGTACCAATGGTCATATAAACTACCTCTTTATAGCAAATGTTCGGTTTGTTGAGCTACTCAAACAAAGTCCGGATGTCTTACTCATAGACTGTACTTATAAGACAAATAAATTTGGCATGGCCTTGCTTGATATCCTCGGTGTTGACAACTTAAACCAGTCTTTTACTGTTGGGTATTGCTTCTTAGATCGCGAGAATGAGACAAATTACGACACAGCAATGACTCACTTACTTTCTTTGTACCCGCATGACCGACGACCCTCGATGAGAGGTACGGATAGTGAATTAGCCCCGATGAACGCAATTGACCGTCACTTTCCAGTTACGCAA
This sequence comes from Podosphaera xanthii, assembly GCA_028751805.1. NCBI lineage: Eukaryota > Fungi > Ascomycota > Leotiomycetes > Helotiales > Erysiphaceae > Podosphaera > Podosphaera xanthii. Next base: position 2,080,790 of record JAPWIX010000008.1, read on the forward strand.
ACTACTCGAATAACTTACTTTTGGCACATTTGCAAGAACCTGATGGTCAATTCGAAGGCAAGGTTCCAATCTGAAGATTGGTGGGAAGAGTTCGAAAGGTTCTTTTCAGACATCGTACACTCAATGTCACGGTCTGGGCCAAGAGCGCAGGGGCAGCTAATGGTCGACGGTAGTAAATATTGAATCTATGGGAAATGAACTAATCTATCTACTATGTTGGGCATTTAAGAAACACAGTCCCATTCTAGAAGCTTCCTCCTTACTCTGATGTCCTGGGACATTTCCTGTAGATTCTATTGTCCAGAATACTCCAGGAACTTCTTGAAGGTCCAAGCACCAACAAGGCATCCCTACCCCTGTATACCACCTATTTATGCAGACCAATAATATATATTATATGCAAACTTATGCACGCCTATTCATACAATAGGCTACAGGCATAACCAGCTTATCAGCTGTTACAATCCTCCCTCTCCCCCCGAGGTAGCTTTAGCAAGCCGTCTCGACCGCCGCTGTTGGATTGTGTGTTTTTCAGCTGGGCCTACAAAATTTCCGGCTTGTGTTTTTGTTACGCTGTCATTGTTCATAATACAACCAAACTTTTTTTCGAACTCATCAAGCGCTTTTGTCTCATAGACGTATTCTCTAGGCTCCCACGTTGGCTCTATCCATCCTGTCCATTTCACCAATGCTTGTCGATATTTACCACGTCCATGGCCTACCGTTCTTGCTCGGATAATTGACTCGATTTCATATTCTGGATTCTCCAAATCATCAACAATGGGTGGATTCTGTGCATCGTCGCGTTTCTGGCTAGAAAACGGGTCATCCCCAGCGCGTTTTAACAGTTCAACGTGGAAACGCTTGTGTATGTTGCCTGGTACATTTAATTCTACAGTCAAGGCGTCGGGTACTGCGGTGACCTCATACTTAGCGTGTAACCATGCTAGCTTTTTGGACAGCTGAGGCGTTTTCACGTTACGTAAATTGAGCCAAACTTTATCTCCAACATGGAATCGCTCAGATTGTCGCCGCAGATGGTTGGCATTACTTTCACTGCGTTGTTGAGCTGATGCCATTGCCGCTTGAGCAAAGTCTTGCGCATCCCGTAACCTCTGCACATACTTCCGTCCCTCTATCACCCCGGGATGATGTTGTGAATCTTGATCAGGTGTCGGCTCTCCTATAGGTTTTAAATCATATCCATATCTCAAGAAGAGAGGACTTATATTACCAATGGCTGAGCTAGGACGTGAATTTAGCGCTAGTTGAGCAAGAGGGAGAAAGCTAGACCAATTGTCCTGGGAATAACAGGTGAATGCACGTGAGTACTTGTTAAGCTCTTGGTTTGCCCTTTGACTAGCGTTAGACTGCGGATGGTAGGCTGTCCTTAATTGTTGCGTTATTCCAGTCACTTCACAGAAAGTCTTCCAAAAGTAACTTAACCAGTCGCTGCCTCTATCACTGGTCAAGAAACGAGGGAAGCCGAAGTACCAATAATATTTTTCAATAAATATTTCTGCGCATATTTTGGCTGTCATTGAGCTTGCACCAAACAAAAAGACATCTTTTGACAGTCGATCTGTTATAACCATTATGTTCGAACAACCTTGAGATAGAGGAAGGTCTGTTACAAAGTCGATTGTGAATTCGCTCCCTACTCGCTCAGGGACAGGTAAAGATCGTAAAAATCCAGCTTTTGCTTCCCGCCAGACCGTAGATTGACCACAGACATCGCAATTTCTGATAAATCGCCGCACTGATTCTCTCATCTTAGGCCAAAACCAGCGTCTCAAAAGGATACCTACCATTATATCTCTTCCTGGGTGGCCGGATAGGTTACTATCGTGGGTTCGTTGCATGACTGCTGTGCGTAAGGGCTCAAAGTCTGGTACCCAGACTCTATTTTCTCGACCTCGCAGGACACCGTCTGCTCCTACACTGCATTCAGTGATATTAACTGAATATTTAATTGATAAATCAGGAGGGAAACTTCGTTCTCCTGACTTCACAGAATTTCGCGCGCGACGCCAGTCTTTATCAGCGGAAACACCTTGTTTCCACAGATTTTGCAAATCTTCTTCGTCAAATAATCTTGCCCGGCTTGCCTCATCTACCAAAGAGACATCTGCTTGTTGAGCTTGTACATTGGCTGGATAAAGTTCTACTTTGGGGAGGAGCTGCAAAACACGACCCACATTTCATTCATTATTGAGCCCAGCCGGTTTATCTTGGTCACGTCGGGATAACGCATCCGGACGATCGCAAGCACTTCCTGGTCGCCATTTTAAAACATATCTGAATTGTTGCAAGACGTTGTTATATCGCATTTGTCGTTCGTTCAAAAGACGTTTGGATGTGAAATAATTCAGGTTTTTATGATCACTTAAGATGACGAAGGGTTTAGCGACAGAAAGTAATTCTGCCTTCCATTCCTGTAAACAAGCCACAATTGAGTGCATTTCCTTGTCATGAATCGGGTAGTTTGACTCAGTGCTATTCAGTCGTTTCGAGAAGTATGCGACAGGTCTCATTATACCTTGTTCATCCAATTGAGAGAGGCATCCTCCCATAGCGTATCCCGAGCTATCTGCTTCAAGTATTGTGTCGCGGTCTGGGTCCCATTGAGCCAGAACAGGTTCCGACGCAAAAACCTTTTTAAGTTTTTCAAAGGCTGTGTCTTCCTCTCTTCCCCAGTGCCACGCTTGGTTCTTTTTTGTCAACTGAGTTAACGGCGCTGCAATGTCAGAGAACTTATCAACAAAGCATCTATAAAAATTTGCGAACCCAAGAAACGATCGTACGCCTTTAACGGTTGTCGGGTCCTTCCAATCTAGAATGGCTTTTATCTTTACTGGATCTACAGTGATGCTTTTTCCGGCCTCGACAATGAAACCAAGATATTTAACCTTTTGACATAGAAAATCGCATTTATCAACATCTAGGTATAATCCGGCTTTTCCTAGTTTTGTAAGAATACTACGAACTGTTTTCCAGTGTCCATCTTCAGAACCATCTGTATAAGCTAAGATGTCGTCAAAATAAGCTGTCGCGTCGAGATCCAAGTGCTCTCGGAGATGTTCATTAATATATCTCTGGAACGTAGCTGGCGCGTTCACAAGCCCGAAAGGCGTAACCAGCCACTCAAAAAGCCCTAGTCTACACCGGAAGGCTGTCATCCATTCATCGCCCTCTCTTATTTGAACACGGTGAAATGCTGACTTGACATCTAGTTTGGTAAACTATTTGGCCTTTGAAAGCTGTCTCAAGGTCTCCTTGAATAAAGGCAAAGGGTAACGGTCTGGGATCGTGATGGCATTGAGTCCGCGATAATCTACACAAAAGCGTAAGCCACCACTGGGTTTCTTTGCAAACAGTACTGGTGCTGCGGCAGGCGAGCTACTAGCACGTATCTATCCCTTATTTGAGAGATCAGTTAATGTCTTGCGCAGTACCAGTAACTCCTCTCGTGACATGTTATACAAAGGACCCCAGGGTGGCGACAAAGGCTTTCCGTTTTCGGTTTTCAAATTGATGGCATGATCCAAGTGTCCTCTTAAAGGTGGTAAATGCTCTGCCCCACTATCGTCTGCAAAGAGGTGCGCAAAGTCCTTGATCTGATCTGGCAGACGTTCCCTGGCCTGCTCTACCGTAAGGTTAGGCTTTGCTCGTAACGCTTTGCTTATATCTTGAATTCTCGCTTTACAAACTGGTACAGAACCGACTATGGAAGCCATTGTCTTAGCCGATGTGCTTCTTGGGCATGGAATATCTTTAAACCTTTCCTTCCATTTTCTCACACTATAGATAGATCCATTTCCTTTGCGAAGTTCTAACCGTTGCTCCTTAGAGTGGATAACTGCATCTTGAATTTCAAGCCATTTCTTCCCCAATATCATTGTATGGCTGCTCTTTGGTACAATATATAGCCACAGTTTAGGCGTTAAATATCCGTCGAGGTCCAATGATATATATGTTATAGCTTCAACTATAGGTTTATCTTTGCTTGAATTTTCCGCCGTTTCAAGGAATCTGGGGGGAATTGGAATGCGCGGCAGATTTAGCTTTGATGTTAGAGCGTCGTCAATAATTCCGTAGCAAACGCATCCATTATCGACTAAAGCTTGTACCATTAATGTATCATTGATTAAAGCATTTACCAAAAATGGTTCTGTATTAAGACTAACAATATCACTAATATCTGCATCTAGCTCCCGAGAGCGTCTAGTTTTCCTGCACTAGATCACGGGGTGCATTGCCCTCAAGTATATACACTGCTGGGTCCATCTCCAAAATCTCTGCTGAGTTTACCCTGAAACTATTTGCTGAAGGTCTCCGAGCCGGCAGCAATGGACATTTCCTACTCGCACATCCATGACGTTCGCACCGAAAACATCTTTTTTCTTCCCTCAGTCTTTCAAGCTCTAAGCTTGTCTTCCACTTGGCTCGAGCCCGAATTTTCTTCCCCACATTAGCTGCATTTATGCCTCCCATAATCGTGTCTCCCGAAGCGTCAAGGTCAGCCGTTTGCTCAACCTGGAAATTAGGCCTAGTAGTATCGTTCGGGTTATGTTGGTAAGTCACAGGCTCGACAAGGCTAGCTTCACCAATTTGCTTTCCACTTGCATTAGAACTTTGTCCAAAACTTCGATACTGAGAACCTGGGCCCCATCCCAATTTCTTGTCGGCCCTCTCGACTTGCAAAGCTATTTTGTTGACAATACGCACCCACTCACTGAAGTTATTGTCAGGGAATAGATGATTTCCTGCCAAGGCCTGTGTTAGCCTTCTATTCATGCCGTTTTCGAGCATTGATATCTTATTCTCGTCTGCCCAGAAATCTCCACGAGCCTCTGTTAATTTGTTAGACCACGATGCAAAGAAGTCGGCCCAACGCTCTCCCTCTCGCATCTTAAGATTATGAAGTTCGATATTGGCCTGAGATACGTGCGTTGTGTCAAGATAAATTCGGTCGAGGAACTCTAAAAAATCCTCTGGATCCCTGGTTCCGCTTATCCCTCCTACCTCGAAGAAAGGTCCGGCTTTTTCCTACGCATTTCCCCTCAGAGAGTTGTAAATCATTAAGAAAGCTCGCGAATTGTCGTATCCAAACAGGTTCCAGTCCATGCGGAATGTATCTAAAACTGCTGTTCGCCATGCTGGATACCTTGTGCGGCTACCATGAAACTCGGGTAGTCTAGTTGGCTTGAAGCTAGCTCCAGACTCCGGTGGTGGATCTTTCTCGATAAAAACTCGGGAACAACCTACTTGGGAATTACTTTTTTGACGCGATAGTAGCTCTTCAAGCTGTTGCATTAACTTTTGGAATACTGCAATTGAAACTGTCTGCGGAGGATTCTTCGATGAAGATTCGGCCTTGTAAGTGTTTGGCATTGTGCAAATTATAAAATTTCTTCAATAAGTGAAGAAGGCTTTGCTCAAATCTTCTTCTGCAGGGCTTCGAGCCACTGGTAACTTGACTGCTAAGGACTTAAATGCAGGTGAATGAACTCCTGATGACTGAACTGCTGATAACTGAAATACTGATGACTAAACTGCCGATGAGTGAGCTGCTGAAGACTGAACTGTTAAGCTTGGAAGAGTAAGAGATTCAATATATGTCACGGTCTGGGCCAAGAGCGCAGGGGCAGCTAATGGTCGACGGTAGTAAATATTGAATCTATGGGAAATGAACTAATCTATCTACTATGTTGGGCATTTAAGAAACACAGTCCCATTCTAGAAGCTTCCTCCTTACTCTGATGTCCTCGGACATTTCCTGTAGATTCTATTGTCCAGAATACTCCAGTAACTTCTTAAAGGTCCAAGCACCAACAAGGCATCCCTACCCCTGTATACCACCTATTTATGCAGACCAATAATATATATTATATGCAAACTTATGCACGCCTATTCATACAATAGGCTACAGGCATAACTAGCTTATCAGCTGTTACACTCAACGACTCCTGAAGAATACTTGGATTGGGTCGAGGAGTTTCAGGCTGAATTCCACTGTAACAAAGGCTTGCCGCACGAATTACAGCCAAATTCTCTACCTGAAGATATTGAAAGAAGTACCTGTTTCAGTCTCAAGCAAGACGCCGTCTAGTATGTGCTTCAACAATAGTTGCAGCCCCATCACCGCAACATTGTGCATGCTTGGACAAATTAATTCTTCGATAGGAACACAACGACAACTTCGAGACTTGAGGGTGCACGTGCCGTGCTGAAGAGATGGATTGGATTGCCCTCCAAAATTCTATCATCTTTATGGATCTTGATTTCATTAGAACTGTCGGATCAGATCAATGAAATAAAGATCAGACTTGCAAGAGCACTCAATGGGCTACCCGTAGGTATCTCAGGTGAATTCTTCTATAGAATTATGGGCAGAATTTCTCACTTTGCCCTGTACGAGGTTTGTAAGCAGCTCAAGTATGCTCGGAACGAAGAACAGAGAGCTCGCGATAGTCTTAAAACTAAATGTACGGGGACCTTCAACAAGTCAATAGGCATGCCCTGCTGGCACATCATTCAGGAAATGATGTCTCAAAATCGAGGCATTTCAACCGCAGTCTTTCAACTTTGACAATTCTAACTAAATTTACACACTTAGGCCCACAAATTAATGATTTTCATCCGCACTGGCACTTTGTTTGTCCGCAGGCTGGATTTGAACAGCAGATCCCCGATCCTCCTAATCTCGATCCTGTCATTAGGCGACGGCGCCGTAATGCCGAGGCTTAACGCAGAGCTCATAACAGGTCGCATCATAGGCAGCGGGTTGCGCAAACTGGCCGTGTCCTGTCTCAACACGAGACTACGCAAACAGTTTTAGGACATTGCACAGCTTGTGTTGAGCTCGGACACGATAGAACAAGATGTCAAGGATGTAGAGCAACTGGCCATACTTGTAGTAATTGTCCTAATACCTAAGGATATACCTTTCATCAAATTGAAACGTTAGAAGCGAAATTATTTTGTGTACCTAAATCAAACTTTGACTAGGAAACAATTTTAATTGATACCAAACACTCAAACAGCTCAAATGTGCAGTAGATTTACCAAGTTAATAGAGAATATGTGTTAAGGATTAATGCAAACGGTCACTGCACGAAAGCAATACCACAAAATAAGTTAATATTAAATCTATGGAGGAGTCTAATGAGGGCAGTAATAGCAATATTTATAAGTTCCCACCAGTTACTAGAATGTTCTTCCCGTTCCTCCGATTCATTGATATCCTTGAAGATAGAACCACCCGGAATACTCTTCTAGAAGTTTCTCACGAGTTCTAGCAATCACAGAAGTAAAGCCGCCGTCTATAAATAGTTATGCAGCGCGCATCTATTATGCACACCTATGCATAACACAAGGCCATGAGAAATGAACGGCATAAATGCGCTACGCCATAACACGTGACACGGATGGGCCACACCGAAATAGCCCAGCCACAGATTCACCGGGCTCAGCCCGTCACATTACCCCCCTCCTTTAACTTCCTAGATCGGAGCTTCCGAGGTCCTTGTCTAGCCCCTTCGTCGACTCCTACGCCATCGCCTACGCCAAATTCTTTTTCAAACTTGTCCAATGCCTCGACGTTTTCGAGCTCGGAACGATCTTCCCAGTTTGGCTCAGCAAATCCCTTCCATTTTACTAAAACTCGTCTTACCCAGCCCCGCCCACGTCGGACACGTTCGGCTCTCAGAATCCGTTCTACAATCTGCTCCGGCTCATCATCCCCATCTATGACGATAGGATCGGGCTGAGAGTCTTCTTGAATCTGCGATGGAAGAGGGTCGCCACTTGCTTTACGTAGCAAGTCTACGTGGAATCTAGGGAATATTTCCGAAGTGACATCTAGCTCCACTACATGAGGCGAAATCACTTTAGTAACTGAGTACTTGCCATTTACCCATGCAAGCTTCTTCTTTGGTTGAGGGGTATGAATATTTTTAAGATTCAACCACACCTTGTCACCCACTCGTAGCTTTGGAGCCGGACTTCGCTTCTTATTTGCATTTTCTTCCATAAGTTGTTGAGCTGTCGCCATGGCCGCCGCAGCATATTCTTGTGCTTCTTTTATTCTGGCCACGAAGTTTTCGGCCCTCTTAGTTGGGGGTGACAACGACCTCTTGTCAGTTGGAGAAACTTGTTGGACTGGCTCTGCATGATATCCATGTTCCATGAAGAAAGGACTTAGCCCTACACTGGCACAATCTCTGTTATTAATTGCCAACTGAGCTGAAGGTAACATTTCTGGCCATTCAAATTGTGCGTACGAAATAAAAGCTCGTAGATATGATAACACTTCCTGATTCATTCTTTCGGTTGAGCCATCGGTTTCAGGATGAAATGCAGTGGACAGCCTTTGTTCGATGTTGACTAATCTGCATAGGTGACTCCAAAAATCTCCCACCTAATTTGACCCTCTATCCGATGTAAGGGCTTTAGGAAACCCATGAAAGCGATAATGGCATTGCAGGAAACGCTCCGCACACTCTTCGGCATTCATTGAGTTCATAGCTTCTAGCGTGACACTTTTCAGCAAGCGATCTGTAATAACCATCAAATAGCATGGATCAGACTTATGCCTTGCTGGTAGATCCGTCATAAAATCAATCGAGAGTTCACTGTGGAATCTGTCGGGAATTGGCAATGGTAGTAGCAGACCCTGTTTTTTCGAACGCCAAACATGTGACCTGCCGCAGACATCACAATTCCTACAAAATTGCCGTACCATTGTGCTCATACCTGGCCAATAAAAACCTCGAGATAGGATAGCTAACGTACCATTACGCCCAGGATGCCCAGTCATATGAGAATCATGCACTCTATGAATCAATGCTGTTCTTAGTGGCTCGTAGTTGGGAATCCACAAACGCTTGCGAAAACAGAGCGCTCCGCGGAGGTCGAGTTCACATTCAGCTCGATTAACTCTCAGCTGTAAATTCGCTGGAAATTGGTCTTTATCATTCCACATAATGTGATATAGCTCCTGGAATTGCGCCAAGTCTTCTGATATCCCCTGGTCCCAGAGCTGCTGTAACTCTTCTTCTTCGAAAAGCTGATCTCCTCTGGGAATTGAATTTACCACTGAAGAAGACATGAGAACCTGGCCATCATCTCCACTATGATCCACTTCCGGTAGCCATTCGTCCTTTATTAACTTAAATTCTCTTTGTTTGAGACGGGGATCTTCCAAGGACACGGGAATATCTTGAGCTCGGCGGGATAAGGCATCTGGACGTCCTCCATGTTTACCCGCCCTAAATTTTAATTTAAAATTAAATTGTGATAGAAGTTGTGCCCATCTAACTTGACGCTCCGTCAATCTTTTGGATGCCATAAAGTACTTCAAGTTCTTGTGATCCGTCAGAATTTGAAACGGCTTTTTAAGACCAATTAGCTCACTGCGCCATTCCTTCAGGCATCTAACAATGGCTAGAAGTTCCTTATCGTGGATATCATAGTTACATTCAGCTGGCGAAAGTTTCTTCGAATAGTATGCCATCGGCTGAAGTTTTCCTCCTGGTTTAATTTGAGACAGGCAACCCCCAGTTGCCCATCCTGATGCGTCTGTCTCTAACATGGTTTCAAGTTCCCCGTTCCACAAAGCCAGAACTGGTGCTGTTATGAACAACGATTTTAGTTTATCAAATGCTTCCTGATGCTGATTGTTCCAATTAAAGACTGTCCCTTTCTTTGTCAAGTTTTGTAACGGTGCGCTAATGCTGGCAAAATTCTCTATAAATCCCCGGTAGAAATTTGCAAATCCAAGGAAACTCCTAACTCCTTTGACATTCGTTGGAGGTTCCCACGATGCTATCGCTCTTATTTTCCCTGGGTCCACTTTGATACCCTCATCCACATTGATTATGAAACCCAAATACTTGATTTCCTTTCTGGCAAATTCGCATTTCTGTGGATCAAGTTTAAGACCCGCTTTGTTGAGCCTTTCTAACACTTGGTTAACCTTATCCCAGTGGTCTACCAGGTCCCCATTGGAGAATATGACTACATCATCCACGTACGCCGAGCAAGAGTTTCCCAAAAGATCCCCCAACTCTTGATTAATCCATCTTTGAAACGCTGATGGAGCTCCTGCCAACCCAAATGGTGTAACTAACCATTCATAGGATCCGAATCGCGTTCTAAACGTGGTTTTCCATTCATCTCCCTCTGATATGCGAAGCCGGTGGAATGCCGAACGAACATCGACTTTAGATAACCATTTTGCGCTTGACAACATTTGCATCGTTTCCTTAATTAGGGGCAACGGATAGCGATCGCGTTCTGTAATGGCATTGAGAGCCCGATAGTCAACACAAAATCGGAGCCCACCTCCAGGCTTCTTGATAAATAGAACAGGAGCCCCTCCTGGCGAACTGCTTGCCCTAATCCAATTTTTGTCCAGTAGTTCCGTCAATGTTTTTCTCAGCACTAAAAGTTCCTCGCGCGACATTCCGTATAAGGGACCCCAAGGTACCTCCAGTTCTCTACCCCGGTCATCTTTAATAAGCTTAACCTTGGTGTCCACCCCCGGCCGATGTGGAGGAAGAGCGCTGCCATCCCGTAAATTATCATCTACGAACAAATTGGTGTATTTTCTAACTTCTCTCGGCAATCTTTTCTTTATTTCTTCGTATGATAATTTTTTCTTAGGTTCTAATGCTTGAGTAATATCATGCATTGAGACGGCTCCAATTATCAACTCATTTCTCTTAGGCCGCTGAGCTACCATCTTCAACATTTCGCCTCGCGAAATTTGACACACTTGATCACTGCTCACTGACGCAATACGGGTTCTGACCTTTTCTAGGGCCTCTTTCTCATACCACCCGCTAGCACGTACCAACATCCCATGTTTTCTGCTTCCTATCCGGAGGGTTCTTCTCTTGGCCGAATATACGACGTCATTGTACTCCATCCAGGGCTTACCGAGTATAATCGGAAAAGATAAATTCGGCATCACGTAACCCCAAATCTGTTCTTTCCTACCGTCAATGTCCAATTTTATATGCGCAATTTCCGTAATTCCTATAGCCTTACTTCCATCGGCGAGCCGTAAATGACGTTGTGGGATTCTTTCCGAGTATAAGCCATATTTGCGCACAAGACCTTCATCAATTACAGAAAAACATAAGCAGCCAGTGTCAACCATTGCTTGGGTGTAAAAAGATGCATTAATTAAACAATCTACAAGTAGTGGCTGACATTTAAGTTTTTCTAAATTCTTTCGAGCATTCGTTACTCTATCCAAGGCCTTGTTTATCCCCCTGAGCGCGACTTTGCTCAGGGCTCCTCGTTTCCCAAATCTGATCTCTCCTCTTCCTTATCATCCTGAATGATATCCGCCGCGTTGACTCCCGATCCAGGACGCTTCGCCCGACTATACTTCCTACAATCCCTTCCTATGTGACCTGATCGGCAACAGCGCACACATAGTCTCTTTTCTATCAATCTTTCAAACTCCTTCTTCGATCTCCAAGGAGCCGGTGGCCTTAGGGAAGGATTAGATACCGAAGGCCAACTTCCTTTATTATGGCGGGGATTATTTCGGGGGCTCAAACTAGCCACAGCTTCACCCTGGCGATCCTGTAGCAAATTGGACAGTACTGAAAGTATGGAATCAATGTCCCTCATGATGACATCTCCATCTGAATCCTTTTCCGGCTCTCTGCTCTTTGAGAGAACACTACCCGACTTAGGAGGCCCCAATCTTGTAGAAATCTTAATTGATCCCTTCGGTCGATAATCTGGCAATGCTTCAAGCTTATCGGCAACCTCCTTAACTTCTGCTACCCATAGGGAGTAGTCCTCCTCGGAAGGAAGCTTAACTGGAACTAGGGCTTTTCGTAAAGAATTATTAATCGCTGCATTTAGAATGTTAACTTTAGAAGAGGGAGTCCACGTGCAATTGCCCCCACTTATGGTCACCTGGTATTCGAAATCTTTGATGAAATCACTGAAGAGCTGATGGTCATTCTGCTCCATTCGGAGGAGCTTTTCAGACGCGGCTAATTTGGCTTGTTTATCTTCGAATTTGTTCCGAAAGTGTTGTACTAATTCTCGCCAGTTATATTGCTTCTCTTCCGACCTATTGTTGAACTACCCTGCAACCCGCGGTCGCTTATCTACCGGGAGAGAATTCACCATATCAAGACATATTGACTTGTCTGAAATTATTCCATCCAATTCCTCCTCAATTCTTGCCTCGAGCAGTTGAACATAGAATGGGAATTCTCTCTGATCGCCATCCCATTTGGCGAGTGATACATCCCTTCTGGTAACCCCTAAAGAATTCTGCTTTGGTTGCGTATTCCTTCCGATCAAAAGCCTCACTAACCCCTGGAGTTCTTCTACCGATAAATTCGCCATTATATTCTGTGGGTTTTCCGACGTCATATCCACATCTCCTAATTGCGGACTTGCTGAAGAATCTGCCATTTCTAGTAGATGGTCCGCGAGGTTTATGATATCCTGAGCGCTACAATCCTCAGCACTATAAAAAGAGGTCGAAGATGATGAACTCTGATCAGACTCCGGAACCGAAAATTTCATGCAATTCAACCAAAAAAAGATTTGTCTCAGGGCAACGTCCTCCGGGCTACACCCCACGGAGAGTCACCTTAATGTGTAAGATAGATTTAATATATGTTAAGGATTAATGCAAACGGTCACTGCACGAAAGCAATACCACAAAATAAGTTAATATTAAATCTATGGAGGAGTCTAATGAGGGCAGTAATAGCAATATTTATAAGTTCCCACCAGTTACTAGAATGTTCTTCCCGTTCCTCCGATTCATTGATATCCTTGAAGATAGAACCACCCGGAATACTCTTCTAGAAGTTTCTCACGAGTTCTAGCAATCACAGAAGTAAAGCCGCCGTCTATAAATAGTTATGCAGCGCGCATCTATTATGCACACCTATGCATAACACAAGGCCATGAGAAATGAACGGCATAAATGCGCTACGCCATAACACGTGACACGGATGGGCCACACCGAAATAGCCCAGCTAGAGATTCACCGGGCTCAGCCCGTCACAATATGATTTAATTCTATCCAAATGAAAATTAGCTCACAATGTCTTGAGACCTTAGATATAATTAAATGGCTGTAAATTTTTGAGGTTTTTTTAACAAAAATACTTACAAATAATTATGCACGGTTGTAATTGTACAGGCGCTCAGTATTTATTTACAGTTTTTAATTAGACAGTTCTTTCGTAAATGCTGTGGGGCTAATTGATAAATCCATATTTCCAGGCAGAATAGGGTTTCCAAGGGGGGTGGGTTTGTATCACGACTAGGAATCTAGGGTGGTAGACTTACAGCCTTGCTTGATATTCATTTACACCCGTGTCGTTTACAGGGGCTATACAGTGGATCTTTATACAGAAAGAGAAGTTCTCTATGATAATCATATGCAGGGTCCCTGCAGCTCTGATGAATTCGGCCATGATGTACGTTAAGAGTACTAGGATATCTTGCAAGGGGAAATGCTGATTGGACGTATTAGCTCATGAGATTTATCCGTAAAATATTTACACCCATGCAACTTTCACCAAAAATTAGTCTAAATTCAAATTGATTTTGAGGTTATTATTTTTCATTTCTATTCAAAGTTCTTGTAAAAATAACTGTAGATATCACAGCTAATGGTCTCTAGATCCGCCTTGAGCTCGAATAACTGCCAAGCACTTATCTTCTATATCACAGATAATATTTGCGAGAGTTTCAGGCTTTGTGCATTCCTGCCAGGCTTCTTCCACAAGGGATTGACTTTCAGCCCTCTCGCGTTGCCGTGCCAGATTGGAGTCTCCATATTGATCCTGTATCCATGACTTCATTATTCCCCATAAATTTTTGATTGTATTCAAATTAGCGGAGTAAGGCGGCCAGACCATAGGTACTATCCCATGTTCACCAAGGTACTCTTTCATGACAACTGCAGTGTGAGCGGGGGCGTTGTCTTGCATAAATTGCATAACACCCGTTCTTGCAAAGTATGACCTTAGAAATCCTGCAACCTCTGGGAGAATACTTTGACGATAGCCTTTCCCAGTTATCTTCTTCCAGCTTCTTTGCCAAAACACAAAGGGAACTGCTTGGGTGCAGGCAAAGCATCCTCAGAACATCTAAGAATTATTTTTCGTATGGCGATCAATGATGCATGTACTTTAGTACTCTTCGTGCTCATGTAAAAATCTTTAGTGTTCCGCATCTCTCTTGAACCAATGAAACGAAAACTGACCATCCTGGTGACATGCGCTTTGTTGACTGGACCATCGTTTATCCACGTCTCGTCAGTCCAAATTATCTGACACCAGTCATTTAGACTTAAAGACTAATGTGATTCAGCCCACCCAAGCCTTAGTCTTCTATGTTTGTTAGAGAGAGGAGGCTTATTTCTGGCAATGCGCCTGTTACAGCCTCTTCTCTAGATAGCATTTCGAATTGCATCTTCGCCAATGTTCTGTTGTGGAAAATTAGCTGCTAGCTCCAGGTACGTCATCTGCCGAGTCTCTTTTGAGCTTCATATAAATATTTCTAACTCGTCTTGTTATGCGGGATTTATTCTTGGTTTTCGACCAGTGCTTTTTCCTGGCTCAACACATCTCGTATGAATCGTAAATTTTATTTGATGAATAGTAACTCCAAGTATATAAGAGATCTCCTTATCGGGTTTTGTAGCTTCATGAAGAGTTAAAACCTGATTTTATGTAGCTTATACTCGTAAATAGAATATTTCCAATATTCTAAACTCACCTGAAGACTCTGATCTCAATTTAGTTTACTTGAGTATTTGCGAGCAATTGTGGAAATATTTTGGGGGTTCATTCTGTGAAGACATAAATCAACAAAAAAAAGTGCAACTTCCGCAAGACTCTCCTGTAAAACTGTGATATATTTGTGAATATTTGTCTTGTTGTCTCTATTGAATACTGTTATATCATAGGAAATTTTAGGAAATTGCTTTGCAGACGTTATCAGATGAAGGAGAAGATTGAGATTGGGAAAACTAGAATTCAACAAGATAGTACAGGTAAAGAGGGTTGGGCAGAACAAGTAGACAAGAGTGGGGTGAAATGACATCAACACTTTAGCTTGAAGGTTATGTAATATAATTTGTTGGGAGCATCCTGTAATTAATGAGTATGCCCTGTAGAAAACTAGGATATATCCCTACTTTTCCATGTCAATCACTGAGTAAAAGATGCCCCCGAGGCCCTATACAGTCGTCCCTCTCTAACCTGATAGTGGGTCCCGGTATAAGTGTTCAAAATATTCATTGAAATTCAACCATTTACATTTGCAATACTTAACGCTGCACGTAAAATGACCTGTAAGGGTAAGTGTTGCAAATATAAAAGTCAAAGTTACAATGAATATTTTCAACACTTATACCGGGACTCATTATCGAGTTAGAGAGGGACGACTGTATATCCTAACCTACTATCGTGCCCCCAGCAATTTCTCCTGGGCCCTTGCACGGAAGAGATCTGCAGCTAGGTAACATGGGTCTTCGCTTCCCTGCTTGAGCTCCGCATCATAGGGCCTTTCTCTGTACATGGGTACTTCCCAAACGTTTATCTATCTCCCTATTTATAATGGTCATCAGGCATAACCTGTAGTAGTAGTTTGGTTTATTTGTGCTATGTAGAGTCCAAGACTATTATAATACTAGGGCTCCTCTCTGACCCAGGCCACACCTTTTACAGTGCTCCTATCCCCTTTTACCTCGAACCTAAGATCATTGATTCATTGACCCATGACGGGTAGCCATTTAGCTCAGTAATTACCCGTAGAATTCAACCACCTTTTCTACGGAACCTTCTACTCAAAAAAATTGAAAAAGAGCAGCCATGGAAACCGGTACGCGGGAAAAAGTCTCAAAAAACCTGCAACTCCAGCCAGGCGAGGCCTAGACGCCAGAGCCACACGAGGTGCGTATCCCCATCTGTATCTCCCTAATATCCCATAGTCCAGATATCCTCCTTATACCAACACCACCAGCGCTCAGGTAGCGGTGCTCTTTCCTCGGGAGACAGTATAATGCCAGAATATCTGTAAACAGTGAGAATTCATCTTGGTAAAAAGGGCCAACTTAGTCTGATCCATCACTACCATAACGGGAGCTGGGTACGCCCCGGAGACTCGTTTGGATGACTTTTCCTCCGTGACCAAGTAATGCGTGTTTCTGTTGGCTCTGAAGATAAACTCCAGGTTCGTAGGGGACATCACGTACAGGTAGAAACGCCGTCTTCGTCCCCCTATGATGAACTTGATAAATCGCACTGGAAAAAGATGTTAGAGTGCCGTCTATCTAAAGAACTCCAAACCCTCTTGAATGCGGCTTCTGACGCACCCACTGAATACCATGAGTTCGTCAACTACCTACGCCATAAAGATGCAAAAATACACACCATCCGAGCTTCCACCGGTCCACCGAGTCCACCAAAGGCTGCCCCACATCATTCTCAAATCTTTACTCTCATGCCCTTTTCTACAGTCTAACCTGCAGCAATCCATCAACCTACTGTCTCTCAAGGTGGATCAGCCATGGACTTAGGTTTGATCTCGTGACTTAAGGGGCCAGATGGTAAATTAACACAACAAGCGAAAGATGCACGTAGGGCTCTAGGCAGGTGTGTGCGTTGTAACAAGATAGGCCATATAGCTATCCATTGCCCACTCCAATCCCAGACCATTGCGGTAGCTACTTCAACTGAGAACCTACTCGAAACATCGGAGGAGTTAAAAGGGTCACTCCAACAGTAAGTCGCTTGTTGGAGTCGATTTTGGTAGGAAATGCGGACTTAACAGAGTTATCACATTCTCGACATATGTATGTTTATGTACAGATAGAAAATGAAAATCTGTTTGCCCTCATCGATACCGGCGCTTCCGGGTTTGCATTTGTCTCAAAAGCTCTTTGTGACTGCCTTAAAATTGTACCCAAAACCCTTAATTCAGCAATTGCTCTCGGAGGATTTGAAGGAAATCAAGGTACTAGCATCACACAGAAAGCCTGCCTCTCTCTCTCAATTAGCAATTATCGTGAAACCCTTCCTGCTTACATAATCAATTGATGTAAATATGACCTGATCCTTGGCCTCCCATGGTTAGAAAAGCATGCACCTTATATCAAATGGACAGAGCATACCATCACCTTTGGCGAGCCTTGTCTGGAGAAAGCTTGCTGTCAATTTGAGACTACCGTTCCGTACCTCAACTCGTCGAATCAGGGCCTGGCCTCCATTACAACCCATGAGTCCGATAATCCTAGAGACCGACCCACAGTCAAATCAACTCTCCAGCCCCCAGTACAAGTATCTGCCCAAGCCTTTGTCTTGATGAGCCAACAGCCCGAAAGCAGTAATTTTGCTCTAAGCCTGCGCGAAATTAACCTACTCATTGACGATTCTATGCAGCGCTCACCTTTATTCAATTGAAGTAATTGGTTATGAACAAGTCTGAAGGACGTACCGTTAAAGGTTAGAAGGTTCTGTTAATTGCGATGATTACACAGACTGACACTGAATACGAGGGAGGGTGTTTATGGTTCCCAAATAGACCAAGATGTGTATTTTAACAATTGCTTGCTTTTTTACATAAGGGAAAACTCTGCCTACTTATATACATTCTTAATGGTGTTCCACATTCCACTGGTACATTCTATATTCTTCTATACCTTCCTATACATTGCCAAATAAGGTAAAGTGTAGCACCATAAAGAAGGTTATTGGCCATAAGGACACACAAGAGAAGCTGCTAGAATAATGAGGATCCTTATAGAATCTGATAACATGATGGTCATGGAAGCAGCTTAGTAATACAGTTGAAAATAATTATCTCAGTTAATTTTTGAATTTGATTTCATTACCCTGATATGGAGCTCTTGTGGCCCATGCAGGTACTATCAACTATATTATGTACATGAGGGGAAACCTTTCGGTGAAGACCCCCTAAACCTACCTTTATTGTTTCTTTATTTGTTTTTAGTCATTGACTTACCTTCAGGAAGTGCGATAAATCTGCAATGCCCATTGTGGATCCCTATCCCCCTTTGTTCAACCTACCCCTCTGCGTTTCCGGCTTAGTTTATTTGCTGCTATTGAGGCTTCAACATCCCTCACGAGCCGGAACTGTTCAAGCCAACCTGCTTATCTCAGTTAATTATTTTCCTAATAGTGCATTAAGAAACTATACTGTTTTGGGTAAGATTAGTTATGCAGTCATTGTTACAGGTCTGAAGCCTGAGGTGTAGTAAGGCTGATGCCTGAGGTATCATAAGGTTAGGGAGGGGGCATATTAGCCAGGTGCTGGGTTCATAGTGAAGTAATGCTTGAGGCATTATAAAGTTTAGAAGAAGACTTAGAGGCTTGGCGCCGATTCTCATTTACGCTGATGTTGCAAGGATAGGACTTCTGGAGGAGTAACTCTTGAACAGCATGAGAATTGTCATTTAAATTATATTAAGGTTGATTAGGCGTTCAGATGTAAGGGAATTTAATATTAGATGGAAACATGTACGTAAAGGATAGGGTAGATGTCCTTTGGTCCTTAGATTTATTATATTCTTTGATTTGATGCTCATTTTTATCTACTTCTAAGATACTTCAGCCTCAACTATTACAGTCATGTTACTTCTCTATTTACGACATATTCCGCGTTGGAAACGCTCTCATGTCTATACTAAAAGATGCTGATCCCAAGAGTTTTCTGCTGGCCCAGTACCACAACTACCTTGATATTTTTGACAGGAAACAGGCCAATGTGTTACCTCCTCACCAATCTTGGGACCATGCTATTGATCTTCAACCAGGAAAGTTACCTCCGGCCGTCCGCCCCTATTTTTTGTGCCTAGGAACATAGTGGACATGGCAAGGCTGCATAAGCAGCAGATGAGGTGACGCCACTAAGGCTAGGATGAAGTGTTGGGACTAGCTAGGCTAGATGTGGGTCCCACGAGACTTGATATTTGCATTGTTTGCTCTGTTGGCGCACGGATGATTTTAGAAGTATAAGTAGGCTTAAATTCGCCACTTTCGTTAGACATCATTCTCATCATCTTTCAATTCAATCTTACATTCCTGCCATGCGCACAATTGCCTGTTCTACTGAAGCATCTGAATCCTTTTAGTAACTCTGTGCAAGTGTACGTATCCCATCATATACCTAGTAAAACAGGTTATGAGCCCGGCGCTGTACTACGCATAGAAGCATTACTAATAATACATAGATTACTCCAGGTTCAACATCACCATGTTTCAATCCATGCACCGCGACAGCTCCAAGGTTGTTCTCTTTCAAGGCGTTCCACTTGCAAAGTGGAAAAGCTGACTCCAGGCGAAATTAGCAAAGAATAATGTCATAGGACATGTATTCCATAATTTCCCTGGCATTGGCCCAATCCTTTGACCCGCCGACACCACAGCGGAAATGATCCCTGAAGATCCGAATTTCTCGACCGCACTTGATGAACATCTCAGGGCTCTAGAGATATGGACTCTTGGAGAAATTTCCGCAAAAAACATAATCATTAGCAGACTCGATCCCTCGATGAGTCCTAGATCATACGATCAGATGACGGCTCTCGAGTTATATAATAGCATTGCCGACACCCGAAAGGAAACAGCCACCGCACCATACGCGCGCGCATTGGAAACGTTCCTGAGGACAAGGTTTGTTAACACTGCAGATGACTATATTAACCGTTTCCAGGTGAATCTTCAGTGCCTCAACGAAGCTGCCGAATCTCTACATGCAGCCACTGGGACCAAGTACCATGTGACCAAGGGCTAAGCCGCTGCCGTCTTTGTTCTCGGCACCAAGCATGTGCCATGGTTAGGTACCTGGCGAGATCTAAGGGCTTGTAATGACAATAATTCTTACACGTCTTTGGAAACTATGATGTCGACTCTAAGAGTTGTTGACGGTCATAGGACCACCCTAGCTGCCGAAACTAACCATGCTTTGGCAGCCCAAGGCTCAAATGTAGCCAATGATCCTGACGCCGAATGCAAGAGATGTAAGCATAGACGCCTCAATAGAGAGTGTTTTAAACAACATCCCGAATTGGCTGTCGGACCAGTTGGTGAGCAATATTTAGCTCGGAAAGCGATTGGCAAAGTCAAAGGGAAGGAGAAGTCTAACGTTATCTCTGTTGCCAATCCCTGTATTGATAGTGATAGTGAGTCTGAGGACGGAGTAGCAGTGGCTGCCTCCGCATCTTCCTCATCCAATACACGCTTTGCTATCTATGATACCAGTGCATTGCACCACTTTGTCCTATGTGAATCCATGTTCCGTGACATGTTTACCAGGCATAAGCCCATCAAGTTTGACCAAGCAGTAGGAAAGACATCACTCACAAGACAAGGTACTGATGAAATAAACAACTCAGGAAAGTGTATCGGAAAGAATATCTACCAACTCTGAGAGTATCACTTAGTTAATAAGAGCTTGCTGGCAATCAACAATATGTATCAAAATCAACTGGGGAATTTTTATTAAAAACAGTCAAGAAAGAGCTACGGGGTTAATCTGTCTATATGTATATATCTACACACAGACCAAGGAATATATGCCTCAGGCATCAACTCATTTCCTTGAGATTGCACAAATTGGTATCTTCAACAGGTACCGCACGCATCGTCATTGGTAGCATTACCCTTGACCTCCATGACTGTTTATATTCCCCCAATTCCTCCTGTATAATCATATCGGCCGGAAGAATCCAAAGATTGGGCTCTATAACGCCTGACAATTTATGACAACACTCGCAAGAACTCCACAAGGCCAGTGTATACCCATAGCCAGATTAATTAGGAAGAATGATGTGTATTATATCCACTCCGTGCCTAGTCATCATGATCAACCACTTATAGCAGCCCCAGGAGTAGCCAGAGTCTCTAACACTTCTAGTGCACAGAGATGGCATCAGAGATTAGGTCACACCGGGCAGAAGATTTTAAAGAAGACAGCACAATGCTCTAAAGGCATAGAAGGATTAAACACAAGTGAATTATCTACTTGTGAGACCTGTCACCTCAGCAAAGCACAACAGTATGTCTCACGAGAGCCGAGGCCTACACCATTTGATCCCCTTGATGAGGTCTTCATTGACACTGTTGGAAAACTAACCACAGCATGTAATGGGCAACAGTACGCTATTATCATCACCGACGCAAAATCACGTATGAGATGGGCCATTTCCACGTGCACCAAAGACCAGATTGCACCCCAGTTAGTAAAATGGGTTATCAGGAAAGCCTCTACTGTATAATATATATATGGAGATTGCCAGGTCATAGTGTTCTATGATTCTGGTCTGGCCTTTTAGCCGAGTGGTGATGCATCTATCTCGTGTATCATGTAGGATGGCAACCTTTAGCCTGACACCCACCTCTTGACCTCTCTCTCTCCCCACGCTGTCTACATACCGCTTATGACATGGGTCAAGCATCAACATCATCAGTATGGCAAAAGAGTCCGCACCATTTTTAGAGACCGGGGCTCCGAATTCTTCCGCATAAAATCCTACTGTGAACAACACGGGATTAGGACAGACGTCTCCGCACCTTATACGCCTGAACAAAACGGGACATCTGAAGCATCTAACAAGGTCATTCTGAGAAGAGCAAGATCTATGCTCATAGATGCACAAATGCCTGAATGTTACTGGCCGTGGGCGGTTGAACACGCATGCTTCATCACTAATTGTCTATATTGCCTCCGCACAAAATCGGTGCCTTTAATAGACTTTCTCAAAGGTTTGAAGCAGCATCACTCAGACCAAATTGATTTTACCAACCTCCCACGCTTTGGGTGTCGTGCATATAAACTCATTGACTCTAAACCAGGCAAATTCGAGCCAAGGGCAGAAATGAGCTGGTTTGTAGGATTCCAAAAGAATACTAACAAAAACTTTCTCATCTATCACCCCCATTGGACACCAGCGCAAGGGTGGAAATGGTCTGAAAGCATTACCCCTCACGCATCCTTTAACAAAGACACAGTCTTTGACGATGAACTAAACTCCATAGAACGCCAGCATACTACTAGCTACTGGGAAAATCTCAGTTCCATCCTCTCGGAGCCACAATTGACCCAGCCGCCATATCCATCGCATGATCATACGAGCAACAATACACCATCACGGCCTCAACCCACTTCACAACCATTGGCATCCCATCAATTCACTGCAGAAAATCAGAGGGAGCATCCGCCGTCTACACCTTACCACCCACACATTCACCATGGAATTCGTAGAGTCACATGACTCACATGACTCACATCCACCAAACTCTATCATCAACCATCAATCAGATTCACACAATATTTATACTGTCCCCAATTCGCCAGAATCTGATAATTTTCCTTCACATTCAACAGATCTGCAAGTATTTTCAAGGCCAAGCCACCAACTTGCGGATCAGAGGGAGATACTCGCTGCAGAAATTTCGGACGATGAAGCAGAATCGACTGAGCAGGATGAACATCTTGACCACGTCATGACTGGATGGGATCCAATACAACCAGTGGCCGGTACCAAGCGTCCTCACTCACCAGAAGACGGCATTACTAGGTCACAACGTGGTAGAGCAGTCAAGAGTGTTGACTATTATCGACTACACCATGGCATGACAGCACAAGCATCAACTGACCCACAAACATGGGACAAAGCAATGACCAGCCCAGAAGCCCCACATTGGAAAAGAGCAGCTGAAGAAGAATACCAATCTCTGAAGTAGAAGGGAGCCATACGGATAATCCCACACTCGCAACTACCCAAAGGCCGCAAGCCCATGAAATGCAAGTGGGTATTTAAAAAGAAGTTTCTCGCAAACGGCGACATAGAAAAATATAAGGCTCGCTGCACAGCTAAGAGCTTTACTCAGCGACAAGGCATTGACTACCATGAAACCTTCGCTCCCACACCCACACCTAGACCTGAAACGGGACGAATCATTCTCGTTCTTGCACATCAACTAGGCTGGCATAGAAAACAAGGTGACGTACCAGCTGCATTCCTCAACCCTGACCTCAATATTAACTTGTTTATTGTTGGTTTTTATTGATATACATTTTTATCAGAAACAATCTTATTAGATATCATTGAGTTTTATGTGCACATATCACGTGATTGTAAGCTAGTGTTGATTATGTAATAGGCACATGTTGTTTTGTATATTATGACTTGTAGAACTGATACTAAAAAGATGGAGATTAATTAGTATAATGTATAAATACGTACAGGTTTATCGACACTGATCAGTTTTTGAAACAGATCAGAACCGCTGGTTAGAATTAACTTTCCTTTGTCCCAAATTTAGATCCTTTGTTAGCAGTATAGCACATAATCGCGTACTTTCAATAGAACAGATTGTACGCTGAACCTTTCATAAGATTGACCATCAGCATGTCTACTACTCAAGAAGCTGGAGACTTTGTCCCATGGACCATCGAGGAGGCCAACAAAGCCTCAGCACAACAAGTTTCAGAATATATTTCCAATCGAATCAACGACTACGATGATGAGAAAATAGGCGGATCTCTCCTCCACAAATACTTTGTGCATGATTTTCAGAACTTTAATGAAACTATCTTCCGTAAAGTGCCAGACCTAAAGCCACTTCGTGATTATCTACGTTCTCGCGACGTCTTTGTTGAAAAACGCCGCGGGATAAAGATGGCCGCCGCTCTAAATAAAACCTGCACGTCTAATTACACGCCACTTCCAAATGGAGAACAAATTGAAGTTTTGCCTCAGTTTAAAAGTCAGCTACCTACTTCGATTTCCCAACCTCAACCCGCTTTGCCCCATCCATATCAGCGTCAAAATAAAGATAGGGTAACCGCCGCCTTAATCAATTTGAGCAAAATATGCAAAGATAATCAAAAATATGGAGGATCACCAGATGAATTTTTTGATGACAAATTTGCGACATTCACAGAAAATTGTAATACTGTAGGGCTACCAACAATTCGACACCATGAAGCCTTCCACATCATGCTTGAAGGTGCTGCCTTGCAACATTATAGAACAATTGTGAGCCAAAACGACATGATAATTCCATCCATTTCTACGCTTGCAACTGAAATGAGACAATTTTTCGAAGGTAGAGAGCGTGAAAGTATGCTCCGCAGCCAATGGAATGAAACATCGCTTTTTTCAATTTTAGCAGAGCACCCAGAATCCCAAAAAGATATAGTCAAAGCATTAACTCCTCTTATGCAACGCTTGCGTCACTTACAACAAGGTCTTTCTGCATCATATCGTTCTGAAGAAATCTTTTACGGTAAACTTGATGATTCTTGCAAAGGTCACCCCGCCACAAATATCGCCTGCTCGACAACACCAAGAGGAGATACATCAATTGATTTTATTAATCGCGCCAAAGCTAGTATCTCAACGCGGAAAGCATCCCAGGGCATGGCAAACAACCCTCAATATCAACAATACTTTGAGCCCGAAAATGTACAAGAAGATTCTTTCTATACAGATCGGAGATTTCAAGGTAGTTTCAACAGGGGACGAAGGGGACCCCAGAGCAATCATCAGCGTAGAAATTTGGAAAACCAAAGAGGTAATTAAAACCGTACCCGTCGTGCTTGCTATGTATGTCGAAAAGAAAATTGCTGGTTGAATCGTCACACTGAAGAAGAACGTCAACAAGCTCGCAAACGCCTCAAAGATATCTATCATCGCCAAAATCCAACTTATATTTCTGACGCTGAGTTCAACGCAAAGTTTGACTTATTTGTAAGTGAGATTGAGGCCTCAAATCAAGACTATGACTTTGTTGAACAGCTTGCTGCAATAACTATCAATGAGCCTCTTGATAGTGAACATTTTCTGCTGGATCCAGAAGAAAACTTCCAATTATAGCAATCATTGACGAATCAATCAACTGCACATGCACTTACTTCATCGATACCAATGAACGACGTTAAAATTGATCATGAAACGTATTTTATAAATCATCGATATGGCCTGAATGTATTTCACGGTATTTTGATAGACACAGGGCCGCTGGTCATTCTACTGCTGGTATCAGTCAATTTAAAGCATTTAAATCCCTCTTTGGCCCTCACAAACTTGATAAGTCTCGTACTATCAACGTTAAATTTGGCATTGGCAACGCACCGCCCATTGGATCAATATCTGTCCACACACCAATTGGACACTGTACTTTTCACGTGATTGACGCAAATACCCCGTTCTTACTATCTCTCCTTGACCTTGATAATAACAAGGCTTACTTCGATAACTTAAACAACATGATCCGACTACTGAAAAATGATGATTGCGTCTCAATCCCTGTAGTAAGAAAATTTGGACACGCATTCTTGCAATGGGGTCCTATGATTGCTACAACCTGGTTTTTAACAGAGACAGAGCTCCGCACCCTTCACAGACGCTTTGGTCATCCTTCCGTACCACGGCTCATTAACTTGCTGAATAGGGCTGGTCATACAGATGAAAATCATCGTCGCATCTTAAACAAAATTACAGAACACTGTCAGAAATGTCAGCGTTTTGGTTCCGCCCCGCTGCGCTTCAAATTTACAATCAGAGACGCCGATAATGTACACTTCAATCAATCAATCCTCGCAGATGTACTCTATATTGATGGAGCTCCAGTACTGCATGTTGTTGACGAAGCTACAAGGTTTCAAGCCGCACGTTTTCTTCCAAATATGACTGCAGTGACTCTCTGGGAAACTCTTCAACTATGCTGGATTGATGCATACCTCGGACCTCCGGCTATTATTAACCATGACGCTGGAACAAACTTCGCATCAGCCGACTTTCAATCGTACAATAAATCTCTCGGTATTGAAACTAAAGAAGTCCCGGTCGAAGCTGCTCAATCAATGGGCATAGTTGAACGGTATCATATGCCTCTTTGTAGAGCATACGAAGTGATTCGCGAAGAACTATCTTCGGAAAAGCCTATAACACAACACACACGTTCATTGATTCTACAAATGGCCATCAAAGCAATAAACAATACTGCGGGTCCCGACGGAATTGTTCCAACCCTTCTTGTCTTCAGAGCTTTTCCACGAATTATCAAAGGTGACGCACCCACTCCGGACATTATGCAGCGAGCAAAAGCAATCAATAAGGCCATGGCAGAAGTATCATAACTTCGTGCTAAACGACAAATCCATGAAGCAATCAACACACCCAATGGTCCTTCACCGAAGCCAATTCCACTCGGTTCGGATGTTTTAGTTTGGCGAGCACACCGTAAACAATGGGAAGGTCCTTACAAACTTATTTCAGCTGTCAATGAGACAGCAACTATCCAGCTCCCTTCAGGCCCAACTAAGTTTAGATCAACTTGCATTAAGATTTACACCTCAGATTTAGGGGAAGATAAAAATCAAGAAAAACAAATTAACCTCAAACTTGACACTATATCTAACGATTCTCATATTCCTACTCCTAACACTGCTACTACTCCTGAAATTAACCCTAAAGACTCTCCTACTTCTACTTCCAGCATCATCCCTAATGATTCTTTTATTCCTACTCAACCCGCCACTAATTCCCGCCCACAACGTCAGAGACAACTATCAGCTCGCTTTCGTAATGACACTTTCAACCTATCTGTATTCATGAATACGAAAATACCCCCTGATTTTACTTCGTCTCGAAAAACAGAACTTGGCGGACTTCTCTCTCGGGGTGTTTTCGAATTCGTTAACTCAAATGACATTCCTGCTGGCACACATATATTTAATAGCCGATTTATTGATTCAATTAAATTGCAAGGAACTCCACAAGCATTCAAGAAGTCTCGCCTGGTAGTGCAAGCATACAAAGACAAGGAAAAATTCTCCGTACTTACTCAGCCACCAACTATACAACGCGCCTCACAACGTCTTTTGTTCTGCATAGCTCTAATACTTGGACATTAATTATACTGCCGTGACATAAGTCAGGCATACACACAATCAAAAACACTATTATCACGCCAGTTTTTCGTTAAACCACCCGCAGAACTAAACCTCTCACCCAACATACTTCTCAAAGTTCTTCGACCTTTATATGGTATTCCTGAAGCAGGAAATCATTGGTTCAAAACATACCATGACCACCACAGATCAATTTTAAGTCTTCAACAAGCCTCTAGTGATGCCTGTTTGCTTTTCAATGATTCTGCAATTGTCGCACTACAAACCGATGATACCTTGTTTGCCTGCAACAATTTATTCAAGCAAAAAGAACAAGATGCAATTAAAACAGCTCAATTGCAAGCCAGAAATATTGAACAACTTATGCCTGGTTGCTCCATGATATTTAATGGCGCTAAAATCACTCTCTCCAATAATTCCTTATCATTGTTTGTCCCTCAAGAATCGCATTGTAAAAATTTGTCAACTGCCTGCAATAAAGATGAGTATATTGCTCAACGTGCTCGTGGCGCCTACATTGCCGCTGTATGTCAACCTCAAGCAACCTTTGATCTCTCTCAGGCAGCGCAAACAACTTTACCCACTACAGAGCAAATGAAGAAATTTAACAAACGACTGATGTGGCAACAATCATTCGGCCAACAATCCGGACTTAACTTTGTTAAATTGGATCAATCGAAACTTCGCTTAATTACATTTAGCAATGCTTCTTTTGCAAATAACGTTGATTTCTCCAGTCAAATCGGATATGTGATCATACTGGCAGATGATAACCATTGTAACCTTCTCCAATGGTCCTCAACGAAATGTAAAGGAGTAACTCGTAGTGTCCTAGTGTCTGAGTTATATGCAATGATTCACGCATTTGATGCAGCGTGCGTTCTCAAATATACGGTTGATGCAATTACCAAGCAATCAGTGCCTCTGATACTATGCACAGATAGTCTTTCTCTTTTTGAGTGTTTGGTAAAGCTCGGGACTACAAAAGAGAAACAATTGATGATTGATATTTCTTCAATTCGTGAAGCCTATGAGCTGAGAGAGATTGCGGAAATTGTTTGGATAAAAGGTTCATCAAACCCAGCTGATTCTATGACCAAAAGTAACAGCAACCGAGCGCTTGATGAAATGATTGCAAGCAATCAGTATAAGCTTGAAAAAGAGGCATGGGTTGAAAGAAGTAATAATTCAGACGCAGGGAACGAATAAAGAATTTGCCAGTGTTGGTTTTTATTGATATACATTTTTATCAGAAACGATCTTATTAGATATCATTGAGTATTATGTGTACATATCACGTGATTGTAAGCTAGTGTTGATTATGTAATAGGCACATGTTGTTTTGTATATTATGACTTGTAGAACTGATACTAAAAAGATGGAGATTAATTAGTATAACGTATAAATACGTACAAGTTTATTGACATTTATGGAACTTCCAAGAGGATACGAGAAAGATGGCTACGTCATCCGTCTCTGCAAAAGCCTTTATGGACTAAAACAAGCAGCAGCATTGTGGTATGATGATGCCAAGTCAACACTTGCACAGCTGGGTTTACTCCCCACTACGTCTGATATCTGTCTCTATACTAACAGTGAAAAGGATATCTTTGTACTGATGCATGTTGATGACTTTCAAGTAGTAAGTCCACATCAGTCAAAGAAAGACCTACTAATGAGTGCATTATATCGTAGATATAACCTCAAGACTGTTAGTACGGATCTTTTCGCCGGCATAGAGATCAGCCATCCAGCCCCTGAGACTCTCAAACTCTCTCAAGGCCAATACGCGCGAACACTACTGAACAGACACGGTCTCACTGACTGCAAGCCTGCCAACACGCCCATGGAGCGCATGATGGAAGCAAACAATGGGTTGTGCACTCCACATGAAAAGACAGAGTACAACTCATGCATTGGAGGACTGCAATATCTCTCAAATAACACGAGACCAGACATTGAATTTGCAGTCAATCATCTCGCAAGATTCCTGGTTAATCCATCAAATGAACACATGCAGGCCGCACGTCAAATACTCCGGTACATTGCCAAGGACCCTGACCAAGGTATAACATTCAACAGAGGCAATGTCACGGATCGCAATATATAGGCTGAAGCAACTGTAAACCTAATGGTAGTTTATATTCTATCTAAGGAAGAAATCTATGTTTGTAATTACAATTTGTATAAATGTTCAATGTCATGGTTTCTGGAATATTCCTCAGACCACTGAAGTGTGTAGCCACAGATATAAATATACATACAGCATGCTCCACAATTCTAGAAAGCTCCATCAGGTTTAGTATTGTGGATTAGTCCCACTTATATATGTCCAAGCGCTACTACTCGCCTATGCTAGTTGGCATAGGCTACAGGGTTACTGTGGCTAAACAGCCATCACAGGCAACAATCAAGCAACTCTCGAAGCATAAACAGACACAGACTTTGCAGCTGATCCATCAACTAGCCGGTCAACATCTGGAATGCTAATCAGATTGTCGACAGGTCCTATCAGCTGGAAATCGCATCTGCAATGAGAGGTTGTCCTGTCTGCTACTGAGGCGGAGTACTTGGCAGCTACTGAAACCTGCCGCCAGCTCCAGTGGGTCAAGTCACTAATCCAAGAGCTGGGTCTCACTAGTCGCATTGATGGGGCAGCATTCACCAACCCTCATGTGGACAATAAATCAGCAATCTCGCTAATCAAAAACCACGACAACCATAAGCGGTCTAAGCATATAGCGCTCAGGAACTTCCATTGCCGTGAATAGCACCAGAATGGCAAGATAACTTTTACCTATGTACTGTCCAACCTTCAGCTTGCTGACGCACTAACAAATGTTAAATCGCCAGTGCCAATCCACTAACCAGGCTAGACGGAGGTCGTTACCAACAGAGGGAGTGTTGTGCCTAGGAACATAGTGGACATGGCAAGGCTGCATAAGCAGTAGATGAGGTGACACCACTGAGGCTAGGATGAAGTGTTGGGACTAGCTAGGCTAGGTGTGGGTCCCACGAGACTTGATATTTGCATTGTTTGCTCTGTTGGCGCACGGATGATTTTAGAAGTATAAGTAGGCTTAGATTCGCCACTTTTGTTAGACATCATTATCATCATCTTTCAATTCAATCTTACATTCCTGCTATGCGCACAATTGCCTGTTCTACTCAAGCATCTGAATCCTTTTAGTAACTCTGCGCAAGTGTACGTACCCCATCATATACCTAGTAAAACACTATTTCATAAATCAGTACAAACTAAAGGCCCTTCGCAGTTACCTTGATTCTGAATTATCTAAAGGCTTTATTCGTGTATCTTGCTCGCCTGCAGCAGCTCCTATCCTATTTGTAAAAAAGGCAAATAGTGATCTTCGATTTTGTATTGATTATCGGGGGTGTCACAATATGAGATGGTAATGTATCAAAGGATAAATAAGAATGATAAACTAAGACGTCGCACACCGTTAAAAGGGTGCGATGGACCCGCTAATTATACACAGAAAAGACACTAACGCCTTCCGGGCGGACAAGGGGAACCCTTCAACCCTGAGATCCAACAGAACGCCAATGCATAACGCTTTGTTCCCAACCACCAGGGACCCTAGTCTTATCCGGTCGGACTTACGCAGACAAGACGGGGAACTAGCCGAACCCCCGGAAGAACCATACCTGAACTGAATTAATCCAGTCCGTGACAGGGGGCTCAACGCGATTACTGTAAGAAATAGGCACTCTCTCCCCTTGATCTCAGAAAAACCTAGCCAGTTCTCCCATGCTAAGTATTACACGAGACTGGACGTCATCTCCACGTTCAATAAACTTTGAATCAAGGAAGGTGATGAATGGAAGACTGCGTTCACGTGTTGATATGGTCTGTTCGAGCCCCTTGTTCTGCCTTTTGGTCTTTGCAATGGCCCAGCATCCTTTCAAACCTACATAAATCATGCTCTCCGAGGATACCTTGACCAATTTTGCACAGCTTATATGTATGACATTTTGATTTACTCTGAGAGTCTTAGCGAGCATCGAAGTCACGTCAAGAATGTCCTTCAACATCTTCGTGAACAGGGGTTACAAGTGGACATTTCAAAGTCCAGCTTCGAAACGAACCAAGTAATCTACTTGAGCTTGATAATTTCAACCAAAGGCATTCACATGGATCCTCAAAAAGTAGCTTGTGTTCAAGAATGGCCTGCTCCTCAAACAGTTCGTGATGTCCTGAGATTTTTGGGCTTCGCAAATTTCTACCGTCGCTTTATCCCTGAGTTCTCGAGGCTAGCAACTCCACTAAGTAACCTCACCAAGAAAGAAGATCCATTTGTCTGGGATGATGCCTGTAAATCATCGTTCTTCCGAATTAAAAACGCATTTAAAGATGGGACAATGCTAGCTTACTTTGACCCTAAGCTTCAGGTTATTCTTGAGACTGACGTGTCCGACTTTGTAACGGCCGCGGTCTTATCACAAGTAGACAAATCCGGCACTCTAAGGCCAGTAGCAATCATGTCAAAAAAGATGCTACCTTGTCAGAACTCGATCCCATCTCCCATCCAAAATAGAATTGTTTCTGTAATAGTCGAAGCTGAAATATCTTAGAAGTAGATAAAAATGAGCATCAAATCAAAGAATTTAATAAATCTAAAGACCAAAGGACATCTACCCTATCCTGTATGTACTATTGAAGGTTATGAGCGATGATCGGGAAGACGCAGTGTTTGAAGAATAGCAGGAGTAGTGAAGAGTTGTTTGAAAGACAGTGTACGAAAATGATAAACAAATCTGATACCTATCCCAAGATATCTGAAGAAATGAAAAGTGTGTAGAAATTGAGTCTATTCTATCTATCTAACAGGCAAGTTTTTGCCTATATATATACACTTGATCCTCTGATCACTTGATGTGTTTAAATATAGCTATATCTTACATAGAATGAGATAGGCGTGCATAGAATGGTATGGACGCACATAGAATAGTGTAGAAGCATGTAAACAGAAACTACAAAAAAAAGAAAGTTTGGTTAGCGTTCAAGGCGCTAGAATATCATAGAATCAGCCAGAATTAAATAGAATCTAGTAGCACCAATTCTGAGTAGTACTAGTGAAGATATACTTCATTGCAGTAATGATCTTTGCAAAAGAGAGATGAAGTCATGTATTGTCTTAATTACAACACGCAGAAAGGTTGTTGGTACACCACGGTAGGTATTTCCAAGCTGTCTTATATGGGCGCTAATTTGTTGCGTTTTAACACTCCATTCTTGCACATGATGTTTGAAAGTGAGCTTGCTGTCGAGGAAGACTCCTAATATGGCAGTTGTGAACTGTGCTTGAGCTGCGCTTGCCATCACTAAATCAGTATAAGGCTGAGTGATGACTCAGCAAAAATAATTGTAGCCTTGCATGTGCACAAAGTAGAACTTTTACTGTCTGATATCTTCTTTCTTTAGATTAAATATAAATCTATATTCAGCATAAACAATGCGTTTCCCCTGACACATATCGAGACTCAATATTTCTACATCAGAAACAATATGGTTGGAAAGAATCGTTTATAAGTCAATAAAATTGCTGGAGCAGACAATGCTACGGATATTTTTACCAAACAGTTACCATGCGAATTGTTAAGAAAACATTATGTCACAAGCGGTATGTAGACAGCGTGGGGAGAGAGAGAGGACAAGCGGTGGGTGTTTGGCTAAAGGTTGCTATCCTACATAATACACGAAATAGATGCATCACCACTCTGCTAAAAGGCCAGACCAAAATCATAGAACACTATGAATTGGCAATTTCCATACATATACATATATATATATATATATATATATATATATATATATATATATCGAGCCCACACCATACATATATATTATAAAGAAGAGGCATTCCTAACACATTAAGATCTACTGGGCGTCGGAACATTGAACTCTCAGTAAACTTGACACTATTTAGCTGAAAGCATTTACTATAGATGATAGCGAATATTAGAAGGCATTGTACGACAAACACCAGAGATAATCTTGTATCAAGGCATTTACGTATACTGAGCTGAACTGCATAAAATGCAGACATAGGCTCTGCAGCGTCTACCGCCGTCTTTAGAGTTAGCGAGGTCTAGGTGCAATGTCAAGACAGTTTGAATATATATGAAGAAGATTACTCAGCATGGGGGATTGCCGAGTCGTGATATGCGCAGTCCCCCCTTTAGATATGGGAAGTCCCCCCCATGTAAAAACTATTCTGCCTGGTTATTTTGATCTGCTACTAAATTTGGGACAAGAATAGATTTTTTCTAATTATTAAAAGTTTAATTGACTCTAATCCCTGAAAAAGAAAACAGGACCCATAAAATTATGACAAACATAAAATACGTCTTTCAGCCTAACAATTATGACCCCACTTAGATGTTTGGGCAATGACTTTGAGTATGGCCTGTTGCCTGACAACCTTGACATCTTATCTTGTCGTGTTCTAACTCATCACAAGCAGTGCAGTGTTGTAATACCGATTGCAAGGTCTTGTGTTGGGAAAGGATACGGCCAGTTTGAGTGGCCTGCTGCCTTTTGTGTGCTCTAGCATGAGCACGGCGTCCAGATTCCTGAATTCGACGCTGTTGCCGGATCACAGGGTCAAGAATCGGAGGATCAGGAATAAGCTGCCGGAAATTAGGCTGCGGATGATCAAAGTGCCAGTGTTGATGGAAATCGTTGATTGTTAGACCTGAACGAATGAATTAGCTTAACTTGGCCAAAGGTCAGGGTCCTAAAGTTAAAATACCTCGATTTTGGGACATTCGCTCCTGGATGATGTGCCAGCAGAGCATACCCATCGACTTATTGAATGTCGCAGTACAAATGGAACTCTGTCCAGTCCGCGTTCGCAGTTCTTCATTCCATGCATATTTGACCTGCTTGCAGGTTTCATGAAGAGCAAAGTGTGAAATTCTGCCCAGAACTCCATGGTAGAGTTCTCCAGAAATTCCTGCAGGCAAGCTGTCGCGTGCTCTTGATCGTTTGATTCTGATCTCGTTGATCTGATCTGTTACGACAAAGACCAACTTGAGGGTAGGTAATTGTCGTCTTCGGAGTGAGAGGGTAAAGAACCGGCTTCACCGAGAGAATTCGAAGTTGGAGAGAGGAAAGGTTAATAATATTCGCAGGAGGTACTGTCAAGTAGAACAAACAACAAGTAACAAAGTACAAAGGTAAATACAAATTGCGAAGCTGAAGATTCCACATACGGAATCCAGCTTCTTAAATAATAGCGCCAGACTCCACAACCATTACTTGTCCTTGACCGGCAAAGAGACAGCGTGTTGTTC
Organism: Podosphaera xanthii; assembly: GCA_028751805.1. Lineage (NCBI taxonomy): Eukaryota > Fungi > Ascomycota > Leotiomycetes > Helotiales > Erysiphaceae > Podosphaera > Podosphaera xanthii. The sequence continues at coordinate 2,115,059 of JAPWIX010000008.1, forward strand.
CAAATCATCCAGACCCAAAGTAACGCCATGATAAATTGATAACACTCTAAAACCACAATTTAAACACATAATCCATACAGTGAAGTTAAACACAACTCCTTCCTAGACTCGTTTCACCCTAATCTAGTTTAGGCCACAGAATTATGCGCCATAACATGATCAGACAGTGCCAGCTGGATCGAGGCCCAAACAGACGACAGCTTCTTGGTTTGAGTTCCAATCCATTTCTTGAGCACAGCGTTTGCACCTTCGAGCCTGGAGGTTGTCGTCGTGTTTCGATTAAAGAGCTAATTGGTCCAGGCGTGCACGATGTTCATGTGCCGGGGCTCTAACCATTACTGAAGGGCATACCTCACAGCATCTTGCTCAAGGGTTTTGGTCGTGTGCCGAGCAAGCTCACCAGGTGAATTGGCTGGCGGAAGTTCGTGCAATTCGCCCTCGTTGTAATTGAACTCTGTTTTGAATTCTTCGACTCTGTCTAGATGTTCTTCGGGTGCCATTGAGTGCACGACAACTGAAAAGAACCTTTCAAATTCTTTCCACCGTTCTTCCGTTTCGAATCTGGCTTTGCAATTGACCATCAAATTCTTACATATATGCCAGAAGCAGATAATTCTGCTGGTCTCAGAATGCGGAAAGTGACGATCAATTGCGTTCATCAACGCCAGTTCGCAATCAGTACCAATCACGGATGGATGTCGGTTATGCAGGTAGAGAGATTTGAGGTGAGTCACTGCCTTGTCATAATTTTGCTCGTTTTCCCGGTCCAGAAAGCAATATCCTATGGTAAACAAACTGTTAAGATTATAAACACCGAGAATTTCCAAAAGAGGCATGCCAAACTTGTTTGTCTTATTCGTGCAATCCATGAGGAGGATATCTGGACTTTCGTTCAGCAACTCGATGGATCGTGTATCCGCAATAAACAAGTAGTTGAGATGGCCTAAAGCGTCCTGGCTATACTCAAAGAACACATTCCAATTCGTACGTTGCTGGGTCAGATAGTTAATGAATGCTTGAGGAGTTGAAAGACCGTGTTGGCTCGAGCGATATATCTGGGCGTTAATGTTGTAGATATCACAATGGTTGACCTCAGGTGCATGCTCCCGGTTCTTCAAGGTTGCTACAGTCCTAGATGCCGGAATACACATGCTGAAGTTATTACGAACCAGTGCCATATCATCTTCGTTGAGACGACGATGCTCTGGGAAAGACGATGGGTCAGCGGGCTCATAATTGTGACTGATACTCTCTGTATCAATACTCCCATCTTCTGCTTGTAGAAAACAAATATCCCATGTGCCATCAGTCCTCTCCCTAGCTTTGCACCTGAAGGGGCAATTTGTCTTCCGAGTGAGTCGCTGTCGCCTTCGGCATGGTTTATCGACCTCACTGCGGTAACAACCACCCTTCTTGCGATCAGAATCTTCATTGTTCTGCCTTTCCTCTTCGAAGAACTAGCAATCGTGATAGCATATCCGGCAGCTTTGGCATGGCCTTGTACAGCCTCGTGTAAGGCTTCGAATGAAGAGTAGGAACCAGCAGGAGGAGCAGAAAGGGCTGTAATAGGTGAGGGATCCATTTATATAGTTTGATAGAGGGAATTCTATAGAAATTAGTTATACTGATACGCAATGGACGTGCTTAGAGTAGAAAGGTGTTGTCGCACATGATAGTACTTCAAAGATAGTTTGAATAAGGTATGGAATCTTGGTCGTGTGAGACTGAGATACTGCGTGGACTTTGATTGAATGAATAATACGAGATTGTGTCACTGATGGTGCGTGTGAAGCTTGTGAGATATTACAAAGTACCGGTATGGGAAAGAACTGTAATTAGTGTACATAGACATAATATTATAATGATCACTATCATTTACTACTATAGCAACATCAAAACTAAAAGTTTTTGTAACTAGTGACAGAATTAATTTTCACTGCTCAACAGATTTGGCATTCAGAATCGGTGAGATGGGATCTCATGGGGGGGGGGACTTCCCATATCCAAAAGGAGGGACTGCGTATATCACGACTCAGTTTCTTTAAGCGAATTTCAGAAGTTATAAAAGCAGTTTGAGGAGCTCGTTTTTTGTCGGGCCAGTATTCCTCAGGCAATCAGCCCCCGGGTTGTCATCAAGAAAGATCCACCCCCTGAGTCCGGAGTAAATTTCAAGCTCAATAAGTTGCCCAAATTCTACGGTTACAGAATAAGATATCCAGCATGGTGGACGGCAGTTCTCGACACCTTCCGCATGGATTGGAATCTGTTTTAGTACAAAAATTCATGAGCTTTCCTAATGATATACAATTCCCTGAGGGGAGGAGCTTTGGAAAAAGCTGGTCCTTTCTTTGAGGCTGGAGATGTACATGGAACTAGAGATCCCGCCGACTTCTTGGAATTTCTAGACCGTATTTATCTGGACACCACGAGAGTTTCCCAGGCAAATATTGAGCTATACAATCTGAAGATGAAAGAAAACGAGCGTTGGGCGGACTTCTTCACATCTTGGCCTAACAAGTTAACGGAAGCTAGAGGAGACTTTTGGGCAGACAAAAATAAAATTTCTATGCTCAAAAATGCCATTAGTAAAAGGCTGACGCAAGCCTTAGCCGGAAATCACCCACTACCAGATAATAATTTTAGTGAGTGGGTACAAATCGTTAGTAAGATAGCGATGCGAGTTGAAATGGCAAATAGGAAGTTGGGTTGGCCTCCAGGTCCTTCAAGTTGCGGACTTGTGAAGGATACAGACTTGAATAGAGAGGGTGAGCCCATCAAACCTACAGTTCAAGTTGAGCAAGCAGGTGATCTGGATGCTTCGGGAGATACCATCATGGGAGGAATAAATGCAGCCAATGTGGGAAAGGGTATGCGGGCTCGAGCTAAGTGGAAGACTCGAGCAGAAATAGATAGACTTAGGGAAGAAGGGAAATGCTTTCGATGCGAGCGCCGAAGATGTTCAAGTAAGAAATGTCCATTACTACCTGCACGCAGGCCTCAGGGGAGTAACATCAAGGTGAACTCTGCAGATATTTTAGAAATAAACCCGGCAGTATACACATTGGAAGGCAATACATCTTATGACGGAGTATAGGAAAATTAGTCACGCCCGAGTACAGTCGCACCCGGGAGCTTGATACAGATGTTAGTCAAATTGTTAGATTAAATACAGAACCGTTTTTAGTAAATGCTTTGATTAATGATACACTGATGGTGCAAGCATTGGTTGATAATGGATGCCTTTGCTACGGCATTATTGACAACAATCTAACAACTCAGCTAAATCTGCCGCGCATTTCGATTCCTCCAAGATTCCTTGAGACCGCCGAGAACTCGAGCAAGGACAAACCAGTGTTAAAAAATATAACATTTATATCTTTAGACTTGGACGGCTATTTGACTCCTAAGCTATGGCTATACGTTGTACCTCGAAGCAGCCATTCCATGATATTAGGAAAAAATGGCTTGAAGTTCAAGATGCAATGATTCATTCAGAGGAGCAACGGCTGGAGCTACGAAAAGGAGGAGGATCTGTCTACAGTGTGAAGAAATGGCGAGAAGAGTTTAAAGACGTTCCACACCCGGAAAGTACGTTTGCTCAAACTATGGCTTCAATAATAGGATCTATTCCGGTTTGTAAAGCATTGGTACAAGATATAAGTAAAGCATTACGAGGCAAGCCAAGTCTTACGGTGGAACAAGCCAGGAAAAGTTTGCCAGATCAGATCAAAGACTTCGCGCACCTATTTGCGAAGATAGTGGAGCAGAGCATCTACCTCCTTCAAGGGGACCCTTAGACCATGCGATCAATCTTAAACTTGAGAATGGAAAGCCCTTATCGCCACCCTGGGGCCACTTATACAGCATGTCTCGGGAGGAGTTATTAGTTCTGCGCAAAACATTGACTGTCCTCACAAATAAGGGATGGATACGACCTAGTAATTCACCAGCAACAGCACCCGTACTTTTTGCAAGAAACCCAGTGGTGGCCTACGTTTTTGTGTGGATTATTGTGGGCTTAACGCGATCACTGTCCCAGATCGGTATCCTCTACCATTATTCAAAGAGATATTAAGGCAACTTTCAAAGGCAAAATGGTTCACTAAATTGGATATCAAGTCAGCATTACACCGTGTTCGAATAAGAGAGGGCGATGAGTGGATGACTGCATTTTGCTGTAGGTTGGGACTCTTCGAATAGCTAGTGACTCCTTTTGGCCTTGTAAACGCACCGGCAATATTCCAGAGATATATCAATGAGCACCTCCGAGAGCACTTAGATCTCGATGCAACAGCTTACATTGATGACGTCTTAGTCTACACTAATGGTACTGAGGAAGGACATTGGAAGACGGTGCGTAGCATTCTAAACAAGCTAGAAAAGGCAGGTTTATTTTTGGACATTGACAAATGTGAATTTCTATGCCAAAGAGTTAAATACCTGGGTTTCATTGTCGAAGCAGGGAAAAGCATAACTGTGGACCCAGCCAATGTGAAAGCTACACAAGAATGGAAAGCTCCGACATCTGTTAAAGGTGTCTGATCTTTTCTAGGTTGTGCAAATTTTTACAGATGCTTTGTTGAAAGGTTCTCAGAAATTGCAGCGCCATTAATTGAATTAACAAAAAAGAGCATAACTTGGCGGTGGGGAAAAGAGGAAAACTCAGCCTTCGAAAATTTAAAGGAAATCTTTGCGTCAGAGCCAGTTTTAGCTCAATGGGACCCAGACCGAGAAACGGTGCTAGAAGCAGACAGCTCCGGATATGCCATGGGTGGATGCCTCTCTCAAGTAGATGACCAAAACACATTGAGGCCCGTTGCGTACTTCTCGAGGCGACTAAATAGTGCTGAGGCAAACTATTTGATTCACGACAAAGAAATGCACTCGATAGTTTCTTGCTTAAAGGGATGGAAAGCCGAGTTACTTTCTGCTGCAAAACCCTTTACTATTCTTAGTGATCATAAAAATTTGAATTATTTCACCTCAAAACGTCTGTTAAACGAAAGACAAATGCGCTATAATTACGTTTTGCAACAATTCAGATTTGTTTTGAAATGGCGACCAGTGAATACTTGTGAACGGCCGGATACCTTATCTCGGCGTGATTAAGATAGACCGGCCGATCTCGATGATGAACGCAATGCAGGCCGGGTTGTGCAGCTCCTTCTAAATGTATTGCTTTATCCCATTACATGTGGTGTACAGAAAGAGCCTCAAGGTGTTGCATTTGATGCTTTGTCAAATCATGCTTCAATTGCCATAACAGGAGATTCGGTCTCAGATATAGCGAGTAGGACTAGAATATTTGATGATGAAGGCTTACAAGATCTGTGGAGAAAGGGAATTTCGGCTGATGAGAATTGGCGTCGCGCGCGAGAATCAGTAAAAATGGGCGAGAGATGTTTTCCTCCTGACTTAGCTCTACATCATTAAGTCAACATTGCTCAATGTTAAGTGGCAGCTGATGACGTGCTTCGTGGGAGAGAAAATCGAATTTGGGTACCAGACTACGAGCCTCTACAAACTGCATTCATGCAGTAAATTCACGACAGCCATCTTGCTGGCCATCCAGGAAGAGATACTATGATAAGTATGATTCTTAGGCGATGGTTTTGGCCAAAGATGAGGAAATCTGTCCGAAGATTTGTCCGAAATTGCGATGTTTGTGGCCGCTCCACTGTTTGGCGGAAGGCAAAGGCGGGGTTTCTGAGATCGGTACCAATTCCTGAGCGGATAGGCAGTGAATTAAGTATAGACTTCATTACAGATCTTCCCAAATCTCGAGACTATACGAATATTATGGTGGTCACTGATCGATTGTCCAAGGATGTATTTTTGTTTGGGGCAAGCTCAATGGCTGCCGAAAAATGTGCTGACTTATTTGTGGATGGATATTATAGGTATTTTGGATTTCCGCGATTTCTGACCAGTGACAGGGGGAGCGACAGGTTGAGCCATTTTTGGAGAAACTTTTGTAGGCTGACAGGGATCACTCAAAGGCTTACTACAGCTTATCACCCTCAATCAAATGCCAGTGAGAGAGCAAACTAAGAGCTTTATAAATATTTAAGGTCATTCACGTGCTATTCTTAGGACAATTGGTCTGACCTGCTGCCTCTAGCTTAGTTAGCACTGAATTCCCGACCAAATTCTGCAACTGGTGGAATAATTCCTTTCTTTTTGCGCAATGGTTATGATCTTGACCCCATAGGAGAACCAACACCTGACCAAAACAATATACGTCACCCAGGAGCTATACCTGGTAAAAAATACGTGCAAAGGCTGCGGGACGCACAAGATTTTGCTCAAGCAGCTATGGCCTCGGCCCAAGAAAGTTATGAAGGGTATGCTAATAATTCTCGCCTGCAACCCGATCGCTCTCAAGTTGGTGACAAAGTTTGGCTCGATTTACGAAATGTTAAAACGCCCCAACTGCCAAAGAAACTCGCGTAGTTACATGCAAAATATGATGTTGTCGCGGTCCCTGATCCTCTGACAGTGGAGTTAAATGTACCTGGGAACATACATAATCGGTTTGATGTAGAGCTAGTGAAAAGGGCTGGTAATGGCCCGTTTCCGAGTCAAAAACGCGACGACGCTCAAAATCCACCTGTTATCAACGACCTGGAGAACCAAGAGTACGAGGTTGAATCAATTCTTCGAGCGAGGACTATACATCGGGGCAGCGGTAAATATCGGCAAGCGTTAGTGAAATGGGTCGGATGGGTTGAACCTACAGGGGAACTATTAGATTATATTCAACAAACTAAAGCTCTCGGAGACTTTGAAGCAAAATACGGGTCTATTATGAAAAATGATGGCGAAGCAGAAACTCAAATAGGTAGATTTGTTGGACTAGCAGAACCTCATACAGTGCAAAATTGACGATCAAGACGGTTAGCAAAGGTGTTTCCAGAAGGGGGGGGAGGATTGTAACAGCTAGTGAGCTGTATAATTCCTGTAGCCTATGCTATGCATAGTCGTGCATAAAGCTAATTGTTTGCGACATGCATAATTAGCGACGGACAGGGGTATCTTGCTATTGTTTTTGGGTTGTTCAAGGAGCTTCTAGAGTATTCCAGTACATGCTATCTTTGGGAACATTAAATGATCGAAGGGAAGAGAAGAGCCTTCTAGTAACTTGAGAAGATCTATAAATGTTTGCAATTGTAAATTAGATAATTTCTTTGTCCATAGATTCAATATAAACTACTTCTGATCTCCTAGTTACACACGTACTATTAGATAAATCGTGACACTGCGCCAGCTAATCTAACAGCAGAGCGGAGGCGCACCTCCTCAAGTATTAATTGAGCAGGCTTGAGGCATACCTCTCTTAGCAGTGCTGTAGTGGGGGTGGTTCTGCATACTGGTAGAATCGCTCGGGTCAAGGTGACTAGAGCTCTGGAAATCATGTCTACGAGGTGTTGGGACCGAGTCGAGATTTGGCGGCCGCAGCAGCTGTAAGATTGACCACGCCACCAAGCCTCCGCACTGTAAAATAGTACCGGTAACGCCACCACAAGGGCTGCTGAGCGGAGAAAAGCAACGGGTACTCCACGATAAGTATTGCTAATCTGACGTATGTGGGCGCTTATACGTTGTGTCTTGGCACTCCAAACTTGAACGCGTTCTTTGAAGAAAAGCTTGGTATCGAGAAGGACGCCTAGTCACTTTAAAGTTGGTTTTGTGTATCTTACAACGCCATTGATTGTTAGAGATGGAGAAAGCTGACAGGTTCTATGGAGATGTAAGATCTCCATCTTGTTTTCGGCTAACAAGAGTCCGTTTCTTTAACACTATTGGGTAACTGCTTCAATCCTGGCGGCAGTCAAGCGTGAGGTTTCGGCTAGTGTCTTAGCTACAGAAAGGATCGCTACGTCATCCACGTATGCAAAGGTAGGGAAGTCGAACTTAAATAAAGGTTCGAGGAAGAGGAGAAAAAGAATAGGTGAAGCGGGGGATCCCTGCGGTAAGCCGTGCGGAATATCCAAGAATTCACCAACAAAATCGACCACTCTGAGACGAGCTTTCCTACCTGAAGCAAAAGATGCCGCCAAATTAACGTATGGTAGTAGCCATCCCTGTTCGCGCAAGCGGGTGGAAATATGGCCAGGCTGGATGCTGTCAAAAGCGCTTTTGACATCAAGAGTAGCCAGAGTGCAAGCCTGTTTCACTTCCCATGCCTTCTCGACATCGTGGACGAGACACTCAATAAAGTCTATGGCAGATTGTCCGGGAAGGCCTCCAGGCTGCATCGGAGAGATAACGCGATTCGATAGAGCCCAGAAAGCGAAACGACGGGCAAAAAGCCGTTCCAGCCCTTTACCGAGAACAGAGAGGAGCGAAATTGGTCGCCAGTTGGCAGGGTGTGTAAGATCATCCTTGTGAGGTTTAGGTATAAACACAACTTCAGCACGACAATGTAAAGAGACGTGAGCTACGGTCACTGCACGTAAGCAATGCCACAAATAATCTATATTTTTCTATACAAAAAAAGACTACTAGAGGGTGAGAACATTGTCCTTAAATGTGCGCCGTCCCCTTGTAAGGATCCTACTCTGACACCAGGCAAAAACTGAGCCTCCCTATTAATTTCTCACAGCTCAGCTATGTCGATTACTCGGGTAATTAATCAAGTCGCAAGGCTGGGCCATTACGAGCAGCCCAGCCACAACAACACCGGGTAGAACCCGTATCATTACCCTCTCTTCCGAAGCTTTCTCCGATTTGCAACTTGTCGCTGACGGGCTCCTTCGTCCTCTCCTACCCCATCTCCCTTGCCGTACTTCGCTTCAAATCTGTCCAATGCCTCCGCGTCTTCCATATCAGCTCGATCTTCCCAGTTTGGTTCCGCGCAGTCTTTCCATTTAACTAAGACTCGCCTTACCCACCCTCTACCACGATGGAACCGCTCCGCTCGTAGTATACGTTCTAAGATATGCTTTGGCTCCGCATTTCCATCATGACCTTCTATCATTATGGGTTCCGGTTGTGAATTGTCCGAGAGCTGAGATAGTAAGGGATCATTGCTGGCTCTTCTCAATAGTTCCACGTGAAAACGCGGAAAGACTTTTGACGGCACATCCAGTTCCACAACATGTGGTGAAATAAATTTTGTAACTTTGTACTTAGCGTTCACCCAAGCTAGTTTTTTCTTGGGCTGTGGGGTCTGGATATTCTTTAAATTTAGCCATACCTTATCTCTTTTGCGAAAAACTGGAGCAGGATTTCGTGTTCGATTTGCTCGCTCCTCCATTTGCTGCTGGGCTGAGGCCATAGCCGCCGCTGCATATTCTTGAGCTTTGTAAATTCGAGCTACAAATTTTTCAGCAAGCTTAGCCGGTTTAGTTCTAGGCGTAATATTCGAAGAAGCCTTCAATGCAATTGGTTCCGCGTGGTATCCATATTCTGAGAAGAAAGGGCTTAATCCAGAAACAGAGCTATCTCGATTGTTTAATGCCAATTGAGCAGTTGGGAGCATCTTTGCCCATTCGAATTGAGAATAAGAAATAAAGGATCGTAAATAAGCAAGCACCTCCTGGTTCATACGCTCCGTTGACCCATCTGTCTCCGGGTGGAAAGCGGTTGATAGCCGTTGTTCCATTTTGGTTTCTTTACAAAGATGCGACCAGAAATCTCCCACCCAGTTTGATCCTCTGTCCGATGTCAAGGCCGCAGGAAACCCATGGAATCGAAAGTGGCAATTTAGAAATCGTTCCGCACACTCTTCGGAGTTCATAGAGCCCATAGCCTCTAAAGTTACACTCTTTAGCAAACAATTGGTAATTACCATCAGGTATCGAGGGTCTTTTTATCTTTGGCTGGTAAATCTGTCATAAAATCTATCGAAAGTTCTTTATAGAACCTGTCTGGAATCGGTAGGGGGAGTAATAGGCCTTGATGCCTGGCTCGCCAAACATGGGAGCGGCCACATATATTGCAGTTTCTAAAGAATTGACGAACCATTGTACTCATTTTTGGCAAGTAAAACAAACGAGAGAGAATAGCTAATGTATTATTTCGGCCAGGGTGACCTGTTATATTCGAATTATGAGTTTGTTGGATTAGCGCTGTCTGTAAAGGTTCACATTCAGGCACCCAAATTCGTTTCCTAAAACAAAGCACACCTCGAACGTCGATCTCGCATTCTGATAACGAGGTTTTTAATCCTAGGTGTGTAGGAAACGATCTTTTGTTTTTCCACATTGACAAATACGGTTCCTCGAAATTAGATGCATTTTCCTTGACTCCTTGATCCCATAAATCCTGCAATTCTTTTTCTTCGAACAGCAGAACTCCCCGAGGAATGGAGTTTTTGATTAAGGATATGGTAGCGATAGGCTTTTTATTATCATTTTTTACCCAAAATTTTTTGATTAATTGAAACTCCCGTTCCTTTAGACGCGGGTCTTCAAGATTGTTAGGTACGTCTTGGTCTCGACGAGACAACGCATCGGGACGTTGCCCCAATTTACCTGACCGGAAAATTAGCTGAAAATTAAACTGGGAAAGGAACTGAGACTATCTGACCTGCCGTTCCGTCAGTTTTTGTGTGGTCATGAAATATTTTAAGTTGTTACGATCTGTTAAAATTTCAAATGGTTCTTGTAGGCCCATTAGTTCCCCTCTCCATTCCTTTAGACATCTTATAATACTTAAAAGTTCTTTATCGTGGATGTCATAATTGCATTCCACCGGAGCTAACTTCTTGGAATAATAAGCAACGGGATGTAGGCAGCCTTTATTGTCGTATTGCGACAAACAGCCTCCAGTAGCCCATTCTGATGAGTCAGTCTCCAATACCGTCTTACGTCTTTCATCCCACATGGCTAGAATAGGGGCTGTGATGAACCAGCATTTTAGTTCATTAAACGCTCTTTCATGTTGATCAACCCAACGAAATGGGGAACCCTTTTTCGTGAGGTTCAGAAGAGGGTTTGAAATTTCGGCGAAGTTTTTGACAAATCCTCGGTAGAAGTTAGCAAAACCAAGGAAGCTTCGAACTCCCTTGACGTTCTTTGGCACCTCCCAACTAGATATTGCTTTAACCTTTTCAGGATCCACTTTGATTCCTTCTTTAACGCTGATTATAAATCCCAAATACTTTCTTTCTTTACTGGCGAATTCGCATTTTTGTGGGTCAAGCCTGAGACCAGCGTCTCTTAATTGCTTCAAAACCTGTTGAACTTTAACCCAATGATCTGCCAAATCACCGTCTGAAAAAATGATTATATTGTCTAGGTAGGCAGCGCATGTATTTCCTAAAAGATCCCCAACAACTTGATAAATCCATCTCTGGAAAGCAGCAGGTGCTCCTGCTAACCCGAAAGGCGTAGCCAACCATTCATAGGATCCAAATCTTGTTCGAAAGGCTGTTTTCCATTCATCACCCTTAGCGACGCGAAGTTGGTGGAAGGCTGCCCGAACGTCGACTTTGGAGAGCCAGGATGCATTGGAAATTAATCTTAAAGTTTCTCGAATTAGCGGTAGCGGATAACGATCTCGTTTTGTGATAGCGTTTAGTGCCTAATAATCCACACAAAATCTTAGGCTACTATTGGGCTTCCGAATGAACAACACTGGAGCCCCACCTGGAGAACTGCTTGCACGGATCCAGCTTTTATCTAGTAATTCAGTCAATGTCTTTCGTAAAACTAATAGTTCATCCCGTGACATGCCATATAATGGACCCCAGGGTACCTCCTTATCTCGACCTCGATCATCTTGCTGTAATCTAATATTAGTGTCCACGGCTGGTCGATGCGGAGGGAGTGCAGAATCTTTGTGCACATCATCGTCCAGAAAGAGGCCGGTAAAGCTTCTAATTTCTTCTGGGAGACCTCTTTGCACTTCCTCTTTAGAAACGGATTTCTTTGGTTCTAAAGCTCTGTTAATATCGTTTATTGATATAGCGCCAAATGTTATATCCTTAGATTCACGGGCCCGCTTCAACCGTTCTGCAAACACAATGCCAGAATCTACGGCCACCTGACTAGGGCTAACATGTGATATACGCTTTTGCACTGCCGTTGGTGACCCTTGTTAATACCAATCACTGGCGCGTACTATCATTTCATATTTTCTAGATCCAATTCGTAGATATTTTTGTTTGGCGGAGTATATCACATTGTTGTACTCCATCCAAGGAATCCCTAAAATTATTGGATATGCGAGATTTGGCATAAAGTAACCCCAAATCATTTCCCACCGACCATCTATATCCATGTTAATTCTTGCAACTTGATTAATGTTAACTGTTGCCTTCCCGTCAGCTAATCATAAAGACCACGGGGCTATATTTTCGGAATAAAATTAATGTTTGCGCACAAGACTTTGATCAAAAATAGAGAAACATAGGCAACCAGTGTCAACCATTGCTTTTACATGGAACGAATTATTGATTAGACAGTCTATTAACAAAGGTGAGCTAATTAATTTACTCATATTTTCTTCGGGGATGCTTGGTAGCTTTGCAGTCCTTCTTTTTACCCTGAGCGCGACTTCACTCAGGTTTCCTCGTTTTCCGACGCGATAATTGAAATCTCATCGGCTGTCTCCAATGAGCTAACCTCAACCCTATTGAGGCTGTGTTGAGCTAGATGAAGGATTATATTGAAAATCAATATCCTGAACTCGAGGATGGGCGGGAGCGGTCTTCGGCTGAGCTTCGCATTATCATACTGGAAGCATGGGATTCTATAAGTCATAACTCTTTGCAGTATCTCATCGGAAGTATGCCGGCGCGATGTCAGGCGGTGATTGTAGCTGGTGGGGGAGCTACGAGATATTGAAGATTTATTTTTACGGCTAGTCACTAGCTTTAACTTTAGTCGTATTTAGCGCGTAATCTGCTATAAAATTTACCAGATCAAGCTTAGTCTCATAAAAGCTCCAAGGTCCTCCCTTTTGACATTCGCGATTTTGAGTACACGTAATACACACAAATTTTCGAGTATCCCTTCCATAGTGGGCCTAGATAAAAATTTTTTACAGAAATTTGTATGGCGAGACTCTGGTCAAAAAGTGGGTTTGACATTCAGCACCCATCAACGAGAGTATAGACTTGCCAGACATGGCGAAGAGCAGCAACCGAGAGATGGTAATGACCTGGGGTTGTGGACGATGTGTCAAGAAGACAATTACGAACCTCATCTTCGTCCAGTGAGGGAGGTGCGGGAATAGCTCGTGTCAGAATTCGTGTTTTCGTTTATAATTTTTTTGTTTAGCATTGTTTTGGTTTAGGATTGTGTTGTTTGAAATGATTTTGTCTAAGAATGTCTGAATCTGGAGTTTTCGGAAATCTAAGCATTGGAGCAAATGGAGGAGGACATATATCACAGGGCAGAGCTGAACAGAGAAAACTCCACGGTTTGTTTTCTGTCATTTATTCTACCCTTAGAATCAGAAAACCACCTCTTCAGAAACCTCAGTCTATTTCTTACCTCAATGCATTCTTCTCAGTTCTAGAATCTCTACTCTCACCTGTTAAAGACCTTCGGTGTCACGGGATAAGGTAGGTTAAGGCGAGATGTTAAGCCAGGTGGAATAGATTGGGTAGAATAATATGAATAATTATGAGTGTCTGGGTGAAAGTCCTATGTGTGTCCTACTATATACAAGCGATGACTATTACTAATATTTTAGTCATGAATGATCTTGACACGCCCCCATGCTGAGTTACTCCAATAAACTCAGCAATATAAGATCATCACATTGGGCCTCGTTAACTCCCGCAACAGCGCCCCCAGGGCCTGTAGCAGCCTACATCTCCCTGTGGAAGTTCAGCTCTCCAACAGCGTTAAGGCTGTGTTGCAGTACAAGAGTACCCAATAACCTTCTCTTTGTTCTCCCATGTTCCCCATCATGTTGTTAAGTTTTATTTACACGACGCTTGTAATTGTGATGTGTGGATTATTTGATAAGAGATAATATCAGTTCAAGCAAGCCCAAAACCTGAAATCAACTTTCTGAATTGATCTTTAGGAAGTTGCTTTGTTAGGACATCGGCGATTTGTTCGGTCCCTGGTGTGTGCATTATTTCCAATCTGTTCTGGAGGACCATGTCGTTTCTAATGAAGAAATGCCTGATTTCAATATGTTTCGCCTTGCTATGAAATTTTGTTGTTTTAGAGAGATCTATTGCAGGCGCGTTGTCGATTCGAAGTAACGGAGGTTTCGTCCATTTAGCCCCGAGATCCAGACTAACCTTTTCCATCCAAGTCAATTCTCTTGCTCCTTCAGAAGCGGCCATAATCTCAGCCTCCATTGATGAGAGTGCTGTGCTTTTCTGTCGATTTGCTGCCCAAGAGACAGCACCTCCGTACCAACTCACTACATATCCCTGAAATGACTTGCGATCCGTCTCTGTCCCCCAAGTGGCGTCAGTTCAGGCTGAATATTGTTCCTTCTCTTGTTTGATACCATATTTGATCCCGAGATTTTGAGTTCCTTTTAGATAGCGAAGGAGTTGCTTTATAATTTTCAAGTGAGACTCTCCTGGCTTACTCATAAAGCGGGCTAGTTGTCCAACGAGATAGGCGATGTCGGGTCTAGTGTTATTGCATAGATAAATAGTCGACCCTATAATTTGTCTATAGAGCCCGGACTCGTCATCGTCAAGTAGTTCATGTTCATCCGCATCTTTAAGAACAGTTCCCGCAGGCATAGGCAACTCGGTAGGATTACAATTAAGCATTTCCCATTCTCTCCAGTAATTTGTTAGTATAAATATTTTGATGGACGCGAATTGTCCGACTATTCCGATCCCTTTCAAGCTGGGAGCCCACAAAGATTTTTGCTTCTCCGAGGTCTTTCCCTTTCCATTTTGTCAAAATTTGATTTTTAACGCTGTCTACTTTTGACCGTTCTCCAACGATTAACATGTCGTCGACGAATAGTAGAACATAAACTCCTAGTCCGATAAATAGATGTGGGTCTGATTGTCCAGAATTTAGTCCTACTTTGCCAAAGAAATTTTTAACCATCTTGAACCATTCGTGCGGTGCCTGCTTAAGTCTATAGATTGATTTGTTTAGTTTAAGGAAGTGAGATTTTCGGTCAGCTTGTGGATCCAATAGCTCGAACATAGGCGGAAGTTGCATATAGGTCTCCTCTTTCAAAGATGGGTTCAAGAACGCCGTATTGATGTCGATACTATCGATTTCGAGGTTCTTGGTTGCTGCTATAGCCAGGATTATTCTTAGAGTCTTGTATCGAACAACAGAGGCAAATGTCTCAGAGTAGTCTAGTCCTACTCGTTGCTCGAAACCTCTTGCGACAACTCTCGCTTTCTTGACTCTTTCTGTAGAGTTTGCTCCCAGTTTGTATCGTAAAACGAGTCTAGATGATATAAGTTTCCTACCAACTGGTGGCTCACCTTTGATAATTGTAAATGTTCCAGTTGATTGAAGAGCCAGAAGCTCCTTTGTTATGGCATCAATCCAACCAATTTCATCATCTTCCATTGCTTGTTCAACAGTGATCAATTCACAGGGCGGTGTAGGTGCACCTAGGAATGTTGATTCCTCTGCATTTATAAACACTGCCTTGCGTGCGTTAGCCAGTTGCTTGACTTTGGGTCCAAAAACTTGTCCTTTTGAGTTTGATCTTGTCAACACTGTAAAGCGTGTTGCTTCTCGCAATGGTTTTAGCACTTCCATTTGTGCATTATTTTGAGGTATGACAGCTTCCACCACATGTCTTGAATGATTTACGACAGCTTCCACCGCATGTCTTGAAGGTTTCACGACCCTTCCAGAACGCGTCGTACGCAACGACGGTCTGAGCACGTCCATTTGCGCTTGCACGTCCATTTGTGCTTCCTGTACGCGTTGGCCAGACGCCCCAGGTATTTCAACAGCAGAGCTGAAGAGTTCATTATTATGTGAAGTCGTCACTTCACCGGAGTTTTCCAATGCTCCGTCAGAGATCTCCATTTGTCCCTGCGCACTTGGTTCGTTTTGTAGCATCAGGCTTCCATTACTTTGAGATGCATTTCCAGGCGTTCTTTGCGTGTTCCAGGACGCTATATCTAAATTACTGAATCGTTGATCGTGCCTGTGTTTCGGGGAAAGTGAACTCGCTTTTGCTTTACTCCTTTGGGCCGACCAACCTGCGGTTTCGGCGTATATTGTGTGATATTCCCCGGAGCCTGTGATTTAGGGACGTTAGCCTTAATATCTTGCCCTAGACTTACTGTTGCGTAAGTATATTCGTCTACTTTAGCATCAGCCGATTCCCAAACTTGTAGCGTCGCAACGAATAATAATTTATGAATCGATTCCCCTCTCATTCCTACAAAGATTGATATACCCTCTCTTGTATTGGGAGTCCACTTCTGAGGTAGTAGAGCTTTGGGGTAGGCTAGAGTTGCAACACATCCGAATGGCCTTAAGTTATGAAGCTTGGGTAGCTTTTCATACTATGCTGCGTGTGGGATGTTCCATTTGCTTGTTGTTGATTCGCTTGGACCGAAGGGTAGAGCTGTTGTAGGCACTCTGTTGCGTATCCAAACTGCGTTCTCGATGGCGTAATCCCAAAATTGATGTGGAAGCTGTGCCTCAAACAGCATTGACCTTGCGTAGGTTGCTAAAATTCCAATTGCTCTTTCCGCGACACCATTCATTGATTGTTTATAGGGTGGACACGGCTCAAATTGGGTACCTCTTTCCTTTAAATAGTCCGTAAATGCGGGTCCAAATTCACTTTTTCCGTTGTCAGCCCTTATATACCATACTTTGTTTTCACTTTGGACTTCGACCATGGCTATGATTTGTTTGAAAAGGTTCAACACTTCCTTTGTTTCTTTAGTCTGAAGGAGAGAAACCCAGTACATTCTGGTAGCATCATCCACAACTACGAGGAAATATTTGAAGCCTATAATTGATGTCCCTTGGATCCCTGAGATATCTGCGTGCAGACGTCTTCCTTTGATGTGCTCCCTGGTATCTGTTTTCTTGTTAAAACGTTCTTTCGGTATTCCGGCTAATCAGGATTCGCATTGCTTTTCTCCATGGTACACGGGTCTTTTATCTGTTAATTTGTCGGATATCACACCTTGGTCAGCTAGTTTCTTTATATCTCGAAAATTTACGTGCCCTAGACGACGATGGTAGAGTTCCCAGAGAGATTTATCATTCGGAATGGATCGTATATTCTCGCGCGAAGATGGAGTACTTTGGATTAATTCTGTCATTGACTCTCCGAGTTGATTGTCAATATTATCTGGCATTGATGAGCTCCGTTCGTCAAATACGGGTGCCACAGTGGAGATTCCACTGAGTGCTGATGATTTTAGCTCTTGAATTTCGTATAGTCAATTTGAGCCTGAAACAGTCATAATTTTCTTATTATCTTTGATAAGATGACAATTGTGGTATATGAATCGTGCTTCAATACCAGAGTCGTTCAGGCGCCAGACAGAGATCAGACAAACATTCCCAAAATCCCTTACAAACCATACATTATTGAGTTCGAGTATTTGGTGTTGAGTTTTGATTTTAATTGTTCCATATCCTTCGCATAGAACTTCTTTGCCATTCGCTACAGTGACATTGCGTGGGGAGTTCCATCTTTTTAACTGATTGAAATCTGAGTAGATGCCACTAAAGTGCTCGGTCGCACCAGAATCGATTATGGTATGGGAACTAGTTGAAGCAGAAAATGATCGGCTGGTCACACATGGCGATGCAATAGGAGAGTAGGAGAAGATGGTGTTTTCATTTTCAGGAACAGACGATACTATGGCGGTATACCCCGTATTGGTATGTTGGTTCCTACCATTGTTTTCTTCCAAAGCTTGCCTTCGATGTCTTTTATAACTTTCACACTGAGCTTCGTAGTGCCCATGCTTGAGACACCACTTGCATTGGTTATCGTCAAAATTGGTTCCATGCAACGGTCCTGCTTTTCCTCTAAATCTTCCCCTTGCCGACCCCCATTTTCTTCCATTATCCCGATGATCCTGGAAGTTCCTGCTCTTGTCGACCCTTCCACGTCCACGTCCACGTCCACCTCTTCCTCTTCCAGTTCCTCTTCCCCTTCCTGGCTTTCGAACGCCTCTGTTGTCTCGAGCCATGTTTACTTCGGCTGGAGGTTTGCTTGATTCGGTGGATTCGCATGATTTGAGATACATGATTGTATCATGCAAACTCAGGCTGTTTGCGAGCACATGCATCCTCTGAATTCGCCAGAAGTCGTCGTTTGGCAGTGCTTGAATCAGACACTGGCGTATCATTTCGTCAGACTGGGGTAGGATTGTCTGCTCTAGTTGAGCCTGAATTTTCTGAAGTTGATCAACTACTCCTTGAATTGATTGAGTTGACGGATCAAACTTGACTTGGTGAAGATCGTGGTGAAGGGAGCTAGCGAAATGAGGTGTTTGAGCAGGATTTAGCTCATTTAATTTGGCCCACAAGCCCTTCAAATCGTTGGCTGTAAAAAATCTTTTCGCCGTCTGCTTATAAGTTCTCCCGATAGACCCATTGATGATAATTTTGGCCTCTTGAAATTTAGCCTCATATTTTTCTATGGCCCTTGCTGGACCAGTCGGGCATTCTTCCGTCCCGTCGATGATTCCCTCCAATCCAGCTAAAGACCAAATGAGTGAACAGTCTTCATGCCATTCAGGAAAAGTTTTGTATGAGAGAATCGTAATATCCCCATACTTCGTCTTAAATTTTGCATCCTCTCCTTAGGATTCTGTGGATCTAATAACTGACATTTTGTGAGCTCGACTTGATCAGGTCCAAAAAAAAAAAAAGAGATAATAACTGATGAACAAAAGAGTTGAGTACGTCGAGAGATGTGTGATGGTGAGTGAAAGCCAACCGGTCTCTTAACCTGTTAAGCCAGGTGGAATAGATTGGGTAGAATAATATGAATAATTATGAGTGTCTGGGTGAAAGTCTTAAGTGTGTCCTACTATATACAAGCGATGACTATTACTAATAATTTAGTCATGAATGATCTTTACACGAGAACTGAGTAAATGTGGATAAGTGTTTGATTACTAATCAAGGTAGAGTAAATATTAATAAGACGTGGCACGAATTTCTAGTCATGCGCAGCACAACCTATTTATACACAGATCTAGGAACTCGCATCATTGAAAGCCCAAATTCCTGAATTCCTTTCCCAGAGAACTCTGTAACCCAAAAGCAAACAAAACACAACAGAACTCCGAAAACCTCAACAATGCTCAGACAATCTTTTAAGGTCAAATAATATCTTATAATAATAATATTAATTTAACAAAACAAAACATAACTTATGAACAAAAGGAAATTACACGGTGCTGATAGGGACCGTGACATTCGGCAACACCTCAGTCACACCTTTATTGTCCCTTAGACCACTAGCTCGCGTTTTCCCCTTCTAGCCTTTCTCGCCCGACCCCCCTTTCTCTCCTCGGCGCGAGGATTGGTAACGTGCCGGACACGTCCCCTCTGACAGCTCGTAATGCACAGGTAGGGGAGACCACGGGGAAGTCCGGCTCCCTGATTTCGCGAGCAAGTTTTGTACGAAAAAACACGTCAGCACGCTCAGTTGGAGTACTGTAGGTGGCTCCTTGATGTTTTATTGGAGGAGGACCGAAGCGACTGGCAAACCTTCGCCATCTAACCACCTTATGGGCTTCCAGAACCGAGGACACACTATCCAGCTTAGAGCGCATATACTCTGTCTTAGTCCGCTTAACTGTTCTGCGGAAGTTTCGGTGTGCCTCGCTAATACGATCCGGATCCCCTCTGTTGCGGGCTTCAACATAAAGTCGGCGTTTGTCAGAGCATTCGAGGTTCCAATAATCCTTACATGGAACGCATGCGGGCCTCGGTGGGTTAGCTGTCAGTAGTATGGCCGATAGCGCAGCGATACCTGAGGAGGCCGCCGCATCTAGGAGCTTTGGGTTGGGATTTTCGAAAGGGAGAACAGGAAGAGGGGAAGCTGTAAGTGCTTGGTTAAATATTTCCGCATTTTCAGTGGTGAATTTAGGAAGTCTCATTGACGGGTAGCGCCTTTGAGCTGAAGAGAGATAGACGGAGCCAGCTATTGTCTCGTGGTCAGAAGTCGAATAGGCCACGGGGTCTACATGAGCCATGAGTCCTTGCATATTGGTTAAAACTAGGTCGAGAACGTGGCCAGCTCGATGGGTAGGAGCACCAAATGGTAAAGCCAACCTCAAAAAATTGTTATTAATCCAGTCGATAAAGCTACCGACTCCGGACGACCGAGACACATTGGGCGTCAATAACTTGTGATGGAGATTAAAATCTCCGACAATTATGGAGTTCGGCTTCACCAGCCAGTTTAGGAGTGGGTAGAGACTCTCAGGCATATGTGCTTGAGTTTGCCGGTAGACGTTGATGACCTCTACTTGGGGAGAACATTGAAGAAGGAGGGCTATAATGTCTGGTGAAGGTCCACTGTCCAGCTGAATGGCGCGGAGGTTGGATTTTTTCCTAATATATGTGAGCAAGCGTGGGCGCGTAAGTTTACAGTCTCGGTCGGGAGGAGTGAAGGTGATGTAAGCTGGATGAGACTTGGTAGCGTTCTTCAAATTTATTATTTTTGTCCAGGGCTCCTGAACAAAGATTACATCATAATTATCTTTGAATGCGGCTTCTAATAGAATAAGGTGAGAAGATCCATCGCGTCCTACGTTTGCTTGGAGGAAACAAAGACGCGGGGGGGGGGGGGGGGGTAATCCTGAAATAAGCTCTACTATTCATGTAAAGTAAGACCAAGAGTATTAATAGGGGCTTGTTCTTCTAAATCTATTCCCATAAAGTGAGACGAGGCATTTTCGAGAGCGGAAAACCTTTTCAGGCTAGCGGGAGGAGTATTTTGTGGGACGCTACTGGAAGCTTCAATGGCAAGTGGCTGTCACGGTTCGGAGGAAATTAGTTTGGGCGTAATTTGCGGGAACAATATTTAATATTTCTTTCTGTGAGGAGGAAATCTAGATACAGGAATTTGCGTTCGACCTATACTACACATTGCTCTACTTCCTGGCTCAACATATCCCTCCCCATCCCGTGCTATCGCGCCATTATAGTTGAGAAAAACGCCATCTCTAAAATTCTGCCTTACACCTGTTGAATGGGGATTATTGCTTATGTTATAGAGAACATTACCACCAATAGCAGTATTGCTCGCACGGTATTTGACGCTCTCCCTATATCCCGATCAGCCCGGGAACGTTCCGTCAATTGTGGGTCCATCAATTGTGGATGCCTCGATTGCAGGCCCCTCACGCGCTCCTCTTATCTCTGCGGGTCTGATTTGAGGGGTAGAAGTTCCGGGTATGATCAACCCCACGTGGGCCTTTGAGTTCATCAGAGAGGCTCGCGTTGAATAACGCGAGCTACAGGCTGCATCCGGACTATCGGCCGTTACAGTGACGGACCATAGGCGCCGACAGGGCCAGATGCTGCTGCTTCGGCGCGGCGAGCCTTGCTGAGCTTATTACGGTTGCTCGATCGTATTTCCGAAACCTCTTTATCAAAGAGCCGAGTAAGCTTGCCCTTTCAAGGCCGAGGGCGAAGGGGGCAGGCGTGATTTTTCGCAGGATGTGGTCCCAAGCAATTGATACATCGACTGAGGTGAGAGCACTCCCCTTGATGGCGGATAGTGCCACAGGAGGCGCATAAATCTTGGATTCGGCAACAGGAGGATTGGTGAAACCCAAAACAAGCTTCACACTGGACTACCTTAGGGTTGGGGATGTAGCGCCGAGACGGGGCGCTATCAACTATGCGAAAAGTGGGAACTTCCTTTGGAAAGAAGATAACCGCCGTATGAAAAGGATCGTGACGATTCTCGTGCAGTGACCAGTGAGCGCTGGATGGGGCGACGCCAGTCTGTGCCTGGGCAATGTTCTTGACGTCATCAAGTGTAGAGGAAACAAGATTGGACACCGGATTCCAAATGATGCGTGGAATACGTTTGACGACATAACCAACGCAATCCTCAACTTGATGTAAAGCTCCTGAAAGAGAGGCCTTGATAGAGTCGGAATGTTCCATAGCGAGTGTGAGCGATCCTTCGGACGAAAACGTAATGCTAAATCCGCTTGAGCTGCGGGAAACAGAGGCGATACCGTCCTTGAGACCGGGGACGATTTTTATGAGAGCAGCTTTAACTGATGTCGCATCAGCTCTGAGGAGAGATGCTTCTTCGGGCAGGCGAAAGATGGCTTTAGGGCCCTTAGATATTACAGTAGACTTTTGCACAGTATTGCAAGGGGATGGATTTTTGGAAACGGGTTGGGCTGAAGCCGAGGGAACAGGAGCAGATGGGCCAGTGGCGGTCGCTGCCCAATTATGAGGTTGAGATGGCTTGGGTAGAGGAGATTGTGAGGGAATGCTTTGGCTGGGCTTGGGTAAGGAGCTTGCCGGCTTAGGCTGATTTGGAGAGACGTGTCCTATAGAGTGCCCGGAAGCAACCGCAAGGAGAAACGTGTCCATCTGCTTGCACACGAAGGACTGGATGAGAGGATCAGCCTCTTCAACGGCTGACCAAAACTTGCCGTGAAAGGACTGAACCCAGGTAGCTCGACCCTTTGCAACGCGCTGGACAAGCTCGAGCTCTTCAGCGACGCGCTGAGCCAGAGGAGGTGGATGTTGTGATTTGGCCATCACAGGCGCGATGACCAAAGCAAGGTGCACTTAATAGGTGTCGAATTGGAGGAATCGAATTGTATGGAAAAGCTGGATAGCAGTGAATGCATGGGGGATGAAATGGGTGGTTATGATAGGTTATGCTGTAATACTGATTTGATTTGATTTGATTTGATTTGATTTGATTTGATTTGATTTGATTTGATTTGATTTGATTTGATTTGATTTGATTTGATTTGATTTGATTTGATTTGATTTGATTTGATTTGATTTGATTTGATTTGATTTGATTTGATTTGATTTGATTTGATTTGATTTGATTTGATTTGATTTGATTTGATTTGATTTGATTTGATTTGATTTGATTTGATTTGATTTGATTTGATTTGATTTGATTTGATTTGATTTGATTTGATTTGATTTGATTTGATTTGATTTGATTTGATTTGATTTGATTTGATTTGATTTGATTTGATTTGATTTGATTTGATTTGATTTGATTTGATTTGATTTGATTACATGCCGTATCAGGCTTACGCCCTACACCCAATGGGCGCGATACGGGTATGTGATCCATATGGACTCACTGCTACCTACATGAATGGCTCTACTTGCCAGATAATCTATATGATATAGAAAGAAAATAAATAAGGAAAACTTTGTGTCCGAACAAATGCGCCCTGCGCCCTGTCCTAATTTTCCAAATGGTTAAACAAAGGAAAAACAAATGATAACCCTGGAAGAGCCTAAGCCTCCCGGTCAGTAGTTTGTGCACTATAATATCTGGTTATAGTCGCGAATTCAAGAAATTTCTTCCATCCTTTTTCTGCTAGCATTTCGCTCAACCTTGGAGAAGGTTCCTGTTTTGCACTTCTCCAGCGCTGGAGAGCCGATCGGCATTCTGCAAAGTGCCACGGGCATCTTTCTCGACCGCATTCACACTTGCCATCAATATCTTCATGCTTGAATCTTTCATGATATTTGGCAAAATCGCCGTGTCCTGTCCTTGCGGCTATCAATCTTTGGTATGCCCATCTAGGTAGAGCAAGCTCTGGAGGTCGCTTCCGGGTCATCTTGAGATATAACTCCATATAATGCCTGGGTCGATTTTCTTGCCACCATGATGATACTAATTCGTCCGCGCGCTGCCAGGCGAACCTGTTTAGAAATGCAAATGTATACTTTAAGCCACGATTCGTTTCTGTGAAGTGTGTCGCATTTGTCGCGTCGTCTGGGAGGTCCTTTAGAGCTGATTTCGCAATATCATCAGCCTTCACGTTCCCCTCGATTCCTGAGTGTCCTGGTATCCACCGGATTTCGACTAATTGGTGCCTTTGACAGTCTAAAACAAACCTGTCAACTATTCCTTGGAAGGACCCCGACCTGCCGCTACGCAGAGCCTGGGCCGCTTCCGAGTTATCTAAGAGCAACTTGATTGGGTTAGTTCCAGCCACCCTTATTGCTGCATCAAGGGCTTTCTGGGCCCCAAAAAGTTCGGCGTCGTAAGCCTCTGTACCTTACAACGGGCCTGCGTTGCTTCCAATCACTTTTCCTTCTCTGAATAGAGTATAGCCCCATGCCGATTTCGCCAAGCCACAGGACGAGCCATCTGAGTACGCACACACAGTGTTCGTTGACAGGTTCCCTATCCATTGTTTGGCCAGCAAAGCTTCAGACTGTTTGTCGAGTCTCACTGGCTGGCTGTTTCGTTCCGCTTTCGGGCTGAAGAGTTTACCGGTCTCCACAGCGGCCGGCACGGTCTGTAGGCTGGTCTGTAGTCGTGTGAGATATCTCTCCGGATTCGTGAACGCACGGCTTTTCTGTCCTGCGCGCAGTCCTAGGCGATTGATAGTTTCCTTAGGCCCCTCGTGAGATCTGATTAATAGGGGATGCCATGTATCTAGTTTCTGTATTCGCGTCGCGGCTCTCAACTGTTTTTGTTGGAGGATTATTGTTGCCGGAGGAGTGCCTGACTCTCTGTGTAGAGCCTTATTTGGAGTAGTTCGGCATACAGGTAGTGCCACCCGGACTGCCTTGATGATTGTGTTGTCAAGCAGATCAGTGTGCCATCCGACTCCTGTGCTCACCCTCTTGCTTCGCTGTGTGGTGATTCGGGTGAGCCCTGGCCACCATGCTTCTGCTCCGTAGAATGCCGTACTGAGAATGCACGCCTGCACTGCCTTTATCATTGGCCCTGGGTCTACGCTACGCTGTACGGTGTTTATTCAACGTATAAACTGTGTTATACGTTGCGCTTTTCCGCACCACTCTTGCACATGTTGCTTGAAGTTGAGTTGGGGGTTTATCCATACCACTAGCCATTTCACATGTGGAGATGGGATAATTGTATGACCTTGGATCTGGACGGCTAGGCCTGCCGTACCCATCTTTTTCTTGGGGCCCCCTCCGATTACCAGTAAGTCCGATTTGGCCGGGTCAAAACTTATTTTGTGCTCATTTGCGAGCCGCACAAGGGTTTCAACTTCTGCTTGAGCATTTGCCACCGCTTCGGCTGCTGTGCTTCCTATACTTAAGACTGCGATGTCGTCAGCATACCCAAATTTGCTGTCCTTGTTCCCGCCTTGAACTAGGATAACAATGTAGAGAAGAAATAACAGAGGTGACAACGGCGAGCCCTACGGGACTCCGCACTCAACGACTTTATCTCGAGTCATTCCATCCTGGTGGCGAACACGAATCTTCCATCAGGTCAAAAAGGACTCAACCCATTGGCAAAGTGATCTGGGCCATCCTTGGTTCCGCATCCGGTGTAATAGCCGTTTGTAGAGGACGGCATCAAATGCGCCCTGCACGTCCAGAGTGACCATGACTGTTGCCTTGTTGATCCGCATTGCAGCCTCTGCATCATCTATGACGCATGAAATCAGGTCAACCGCTGAACGTCCCGAAAGTGCACCGAATAGCTGTTGGGGGATGTCAACCATAAAGATTATCAATCAAGATTTTTGAGAAGTGATTGTCCTTATTTCTAGTATCTTTACACTCTTTATGTAGACATCAAAATTGTAAAGCCCTTTTTATCTCCTCTCCTTTTTTCTCAGTCTAGAACAATCCTGCTTTCAGTACTTCGGTGAAGCCGAATATATCTTATGAGCCTATGGCGTCAAGCTTCTAACTTCGGTGTTCCCGAAGCTGGCTTGAGATTTGGTTACTCCGACCTCCTTTCCTTATAGTTCCGCGACTCCGATATCTGGCATACGCGAATGCCGCTTAACCGACACTAGGATAGGAATTAAATATAGTATATATGCATAAAATTAAGTAGACTTTTTTAGATATTTTGCATAAAGGAATTAGACAAAGGAAATCATGATCAACAGGGGACAACTCGATGTTCCATTGCTAGCTAAGCCATTCTCTTAGCTACAAGTTGTTCTAAACCTTTGCCCAGATTTCACGGATTGACAAGTTTCATGTCAGGGAAGTGTCAAGGCCATTACAAGGGGTTGATATTTGTTACGGGACTAGCCCGTGTTTAGTAAGATACTGGCTATCCCAGTAATACAAGGATCCCGCCTGCTCGATCTGATATGTTATTAAGTGAGATAAAAAGAGAGCTGAAAGGGGTTAACTAGGATAATTACACCCCAGTAGGAAAACACCCCTGAATTACATGTATGACTATATAAATGAGTAAAGCAGAGGGAGGCGCAATAGTTGTTAGTTCTTTATTTTAGACTTTGTTAATAAACTGATTTACCTGGGCTTGCTCTGTTGTCACCGTGTGAGAGGCCCGTCCTCGAATAACTCAAAGTAGAGGTTCAATATAATAAACTAAGAAGTGCGTGAAGTTTAACATATAATCAAGTAGCCCTATATACCTTTCTTCCAATTCCATATTCTTCTAGAATCTAACCAACCCAAGATCATCACGACCGATTGTACAAACTTCAGAATTAGATCGAAGCTATAAGAATTATCATCAACGCCTAAACGCCATTACAACATCTTTACACATGCCTATCATCATCTCGCTTGGTATATGTATTTTGATAATCGTCAGCAACGCTTTAGCGAAGGTTTATTAGTTTATTGGCTGCATCCCTGTTTCCTAAGCGTCCGATATAACTAGTACATGTACATGTACACAAGCTAGCAATGCACGGACAGTGGCATAATTATACAAGGGCCAGGGCCCAAGTTCCAACAAGGGTTCTAACCCTCACACACCGACATCAATTGATCCCGCAACAATATTTGACAAAGGATTTACCAGGTTTCATGGTAAGACGTTGGCGTGCCGTTGTAGGAGTTTTGGAGTTGTTCTCTGGGTTTCATATAACCCGTGTGGAGTTATTGTTACGATCTCACTTAGAGATCAAACGTACATATGTAGACCCGACGTCGCGGGGTTTTCTCTCCACGCAACGTCTTCTGATTATGATTTTATTCTTCGATTATCTTCTTTCTCTGCGAAGACCGCTGTTTAAATTGCACTTCTCTTCCGCTCTGGAAGACCACTCCCACCGCCCATTTCTCTTCTGCTGTGAAGAGCACTTCCCGCTGCTCGCCCCTCACCTATACCACCATCTCACCTATTACCTGACACACCCTCATCTCACTCCCATCAAACGAGCTTTCTAGTCCCGCTTCGTACCCCGTGAAACAACTGCCCCTTATATCCGTGAGACCAGACAAGAGAGAAGAGATATCGGTCGCCATCCTTTAGCTGTTGCTAGATCTCGTCCTGGCTTTGGAATTAGGATGACTTCAGCTACTCAAAATGCGGTCGGAAAGTGTCCATGCTGCAAATACGCTTGAAAAATATCCTTCACCTGAGTACCTATGGCTGGCCAACAAGCTCTTAGCAGTCGAACGGTTATCCTATCTGAGCCTAGCGACTTGTCACCTGTGTCAAGAGTGCTTGTCGTCACGTCTTCTAGAGAAAGTGTCGCGCTCCACGGGATAGATTCCAGTTGTTCGGATTCCCACGCGGGCGGGTCGTGAGCTGCATCGAATCGAATTAGTAATCTGTCTCGTAGGGCTTCTGCTCGCTCGAGGGGATCCGATATCCATGTATCCTCCGCAGTTTTCAAGGGAGGAGAGTCTCGGCTGGTTTTTGGTTTGGCCCACTGCATCACTTTAAAAACTTGTTTATCCGTAGTAGCATTCTCAACCTGCTTCCTCCAGTATTGTCTCTTTGCCATTTTGACTGCATGTTTGAAACTCTTTCGAGCCTGCGCCGCACTTTCAGGGAAGCTTCTAGCCTCTTTGAACTCGCGATGTTTTACTTTGCAATCCTCATTCTGCCATGGTGCAGTGCTGCCGCAAAATTAGGTAGGTTTCCGTCCAACTGCCTTGCGAGCGTCTCCCAAGGCCTCCATCAGGCTCGATATCTGGCGTTCAATGTCGCTTATACTGTCCAAGGGACCTGGCTTGACCCAGGTTTGATGCACTGGGCATACTTGGGTAGATCCTAGTCACGTAGACGGAGTTCCTGGCTCATTCCGGAGAAGTCTGGCATATTTGTCACTTGAACGGTCCCTACGATAGTCATGTGGTCCGATGTGCAGTTGTATTCGCTTGATACCATTGCCTCCGCTGATGTGTTGCTCCAGACTAAGTCCAGCACATTTCCGTCCCGATGCGTGGGTGCACCGATGGTAGTAAGTAGATGCATGTCCTGAGCTGTTGCTCATTTCATAATTTGGTCACCGTTACCATACTGACGAGTCATCTGCGGTTGCCAGTGCCTTGACACAGCGTTATAGTCTCCCCCTACAATTGCAGGACCTGACAGGCTCCATCTAAGTAAGGGCTCGAGAGTCCCACTCAGTCCTGGTGCGCGGTATACATTTACAAAAGTTATCCCAGAAACTTTCACAAAACAGTAATCGCCGTTTTGTTCTCCGACCGAAGGAAAACTTGACTTGGTTAGTGACAGTTAAAGAATGACATACCAGATGAGATAGTGAAAAGTTAAATGAAGTATGGAAACTGTCAGAGATTGATATGAAATAGTGGAGTTAGAATAGTTTCTACTTAATTTCTTATCTATGTGAAGGACTATTTCTTATATACACAGGACTAGAGAGATTTTATAATACACCGAAAGATTCTAGATGTTTCTCTGTGCGGTGTGAGAGTTCTCCAGTCATCTAGCTTAATACTAGAACAAACTAGAGTGTGCTATATGTAGATCATACTTATATGTAGTGATGCTCGGTGCATTATACATTATACGTGGATCTGCTATGGTTATATAAAATAGTATAGCAGGGATCAGGGTGCTAAATGCAGTCATGTTCCTGCCTTAGTTACAACAGGAAAGATTTGCGCAGCCGCCAGGCCTTTACGGACGAAACTTATTGCCCGCGGGCGAGTCCCAGCTGCTCCCCTTGGTTTGTGACTTAAAAATTCCGGGTGATTTTTAGAGATGAAATCACCGTCTTTCTGCATTGTCCATAATTCCTGTACCATAGCCACGTGTGCACCTACATCCCAAGCTTGCTGTAGTGCGATGTTCATTTTCGGTCCGCCCTTTCCCAAGTTCACTTGATGAAATAAATGGGTGTTAGTTTTCTCGTTTTGGTGGAGTAGTATTGTGCTACTAATAGGTTTTCCATGGTTACTTACTGGATGCAGGGGACCTCGACAGCCTTTCCCTTGCCCTTCTCCTCCGACTCTGCCAGTGCCGCCTTGAAATCTCTATGGCCCCGTTCCCAGATGACTCGGAGCTCTGACGGAGTGCGCGATACCAGTAGTCCATTTTGCCTTCTGGGCCGAGCCATGCATCCGAGGTTGGTCGACTCATGAGGTCCTGCACAGTTTGAGCATTTGGGCACCTTGATCGAGCATTCTGATGTCTCATGTGCACCGGTACATCTTCCACATCGGCTTCCTCTGACGCAGGCTCTCGTTGCGTGAAAGCCCCAGCATTTTTGGCACTGCCCTGTAGGCCGACATCGTGTGAATGGCATGGTTGGTCCACTCTCTTGGAACAACTTAAATTTTAGGTTTGCTGGGTTTTGCTTGAAGTGAATGATCCAGCTCGTAGTATACTGGCCTTCTCTCACGTTGTTAGGTCGAACCTGGACTGGTGTCACGCCGCAGGTAGATTCACACTCTTTTATCACAATTTCTTTAGTCACGGTTAACTTGCAGTCCATTGTTTTAATGTAGAGGGGTACGTGTGGCACAATGACGGATGTCCAGCCCGACGCCGCCTCAATGGTCGTGTTATCTTTCTCAAAAGATGGTTCCACCCCTAGGATTGACTTTTAGAGCGCGTTTGACGCACACTCGATTGCCAGACCGGACCTGACTTGTGAAATTGCCGTAGTTGCTGAGGCCGCTACTCCAGCCCGTTCGGAGATTATCTTTTTGATTGTCACTAGTGACAGCTTGCGCCACTCGTGTTCTGGACCCAGCCGAAGAAAAAGGCGTCTGTCTTCTTTTGGTATTTCTTATATAGCCGGCTTTTTCTGTGTAGCAGGCTTACGGATTGTCGTGGCGGCGGGTGGTGTTGGAAGTTTTGCTGCTTTCCTGGCTATTGTGACCCAAGGAGGCTTAACCTCCTGCGGCCTTTTGGGGAGGGCCAGTATTCGACTTTAAAAGTTTATTATGGCGATGTATGTTTTAACGATTCGTGATATATAAAGTCGAAGTCATAAATTTGGTGACGGTGGTACTCGAGACAATATAAATCACTAAAGTAATAAATTATGATAATGATGATTATAGTATATTTCTCAAGAAAGAACCTAAACCGCCCCCTCTCATCTAGATGGATCAAGAGGCTATTTATCTACATGTAAGACCCGCTAGTAGCTATATTATTTCCTTGCCATATCTCAAAATAACAGTCTGAAGTTAGATCCGAAACATCTTAACAATAGATACTGTATCATGACAGAAACCTGGAACGCCACCAACGAGCTTGGTACATCGACAAAACGGATTCCATCTCGATCAGCCAGATTTGGACCCTCCACCGGTTTTGTCACCCTAGGGACAGCTGTTACCGTGCTTGATCTTGGGAGAGGATTCTTACAGGGTGATTCGAATGCTTAAGGATTGCCAATCGCAAACGCAGTCACGATGGGTGCGATCCTTTCTATGAACGGCGCTAGTAGCGGCGCATCTTCTGTTTCTGCCTTGGATTTCGCCCAGGCGTCGATTTTTTGCAAACATTCCTGAGGTAGGCCCATTCTCTGTTTTCGTTCTCATTCTGATTTCTCCATGGCGGCAGAAATGCCAGGAAGACTTGGGTGGATTCCTTCGCTTGTTCTAGCGAGCGTAGGTGGTGGCGGTGCGCTGGTGGAGGCCATTGCATCGTTTGGAAGGCTTGAGATTGGGTATAAAGGGGGTAGGTGGGTACTTGTTTGGCTTGAAGTGGTCAGGATGAAAGTTAGTGTATGATGACGCGTAAGAGTCATTATGATCCATTATAGCGTCTTCCTCAGTCGCGGAGTTGCAGAGCGTCAACATAGGGTATGGTTAGAAGGAGTGTTTTTCGTAAGCAGTAGATGGCATGGGCAATTTTATTGAGTTGATGTGGTTAGAAAGCTAGATTGCACGTGCTGATAGTTGCCAAATCAGTTCACTGGCTCTTACAGTAATGATACTCTCAGGATTTTGCTAACCAATGTCAAAATCCTCATAACATAGCGCGAATACTCGCAAGAAAATACCAGAAATGTGAGAGATATTCCAAGCCCAACCCACTATGCCGAAACATGCGAGTCGAAGGTCGCTTTTCGTGTGTATTAGAAAATTTTTCGGTCTGGAGAATTGGATGCTTAGGTTGTCAGAGAAGCTCGAAGCTAGAGAGTGGGATAATAAGCTATTGGGAAACCTAATAGCGTTAATGTCTCACTCTTTATCTGTGATCGCACAAGCCAATCTTAGAAGCACTGATAACATCGGAAATGGCGAGTATGACCTTGAAAAAACTGGACCTAGTTGGCTTAATTACATTGTCAGCAAGTTAACAGTACCCTCCGGCTTAGATATTTTCTAACAACTACAGGCTACTCGGACTATCTATTTTTTGGCCACGTTCTCTACCTTGAATGCACTGTACACTTTTACCCGTAAACGCCCATATAGAATGTTCGAAAGCTGTATGGATAAGCTACCGAACACATCATCAGCCAGTCGTGTCAATATTAACGCATCCCTCACATCTATTTCGCCTCTACGATCACTTGCCAAGTTACTTAAAGGCCCAAGTGTAAAGTTTCAAGCTCAAACCAGTGAGATTGGTGATGTTTGGGAGATATCTGTATGGGATCCATTGCCAGTTTGTCTAAGGCTATTTTGTTTATTCAGTCCTTGGCACATTTCAGTCTACTGGTTATTTCTTCCTATCAAAAACTGGGACACTCAACCCAGTCTGACAGTGCTCAAAACAGTTGTTCTACAAATTGTAATGACTATACAGTTATTATTGATACAGAAGAACTTCTCCCAACAAGGTAGAGATGCCTCCGTTATTAATCGAGAAGTCATGAGCGAGTATGAAATAAAGTTTGTTCAGCCACGTCTAAAGCCGCCTGTACGAGATGTTGGAACTCAATATTGCACGTTGGAAAAAGGAAATCGAGAGGAAAAGTCTGAATGTTTGGTCACTGAGAAACCAAACTTTATTACTAAACGAGGTTTTCAAATTAAACCCAATATAAATTATGCGAACTACCTCGATGTAGATGGCAGATATTTATCTACTCGAGACCAAAATTTACCAAGTTTAAAACAAATAGCGTCAATGCCAGTCTCTCCAAAATCCCACACAAATTTAATCCTCACTCCCAAAAAGTC
The DNA here is from genome assembly GCA_028751805.1 of Podosphaera xanthii. Classification (NCBI taxonomy): domain Eukaryota; kingdom Fungi; phylum Ascomycota; class Leotiomycetes; order Helotiales; family Erysiphaceae; genus Podosphaera; species Podosphaera xanthii. The sequence continues at coordinate 2,147,461 of JAPWIX010000008.1, forward strand.
TCAATCTCGGAGAATAATTGTGGGTAGAACGACCTCGACTAACTCTAGCGATGGGGGATCATTAGGAATTTTCAGCCACGCAAACTCGCCTTTGAGAAAATCGGCTGGCTTTTTCAAACTTCAGGCTAGAGAAAGCGAAACACCTAGGAATTCCCTTGAAATGGCTCATCGAGAAATACGAGATCAAAGAGGTCGTAGTAGGAGTCCCAAAAAACGCCCCAGTTAAGCATCCAGTATACCTGAAAAGCATACTAATTATTTCCATGACACAGAAGACAATCAAAATTGAATGGATTTTTCTCTCCTTAAATTGCAAATCCACACCCGGCCTTGAAAGACTCAGTGACAGAGGACCAATTGAATTCTGCTAATAAATACTTCACCATAATAGTTTTCAAACTATCCCAAACTGTAGGTTTCACAGGGTACAGTAAACGATACTGAGTATTCAAGTATAATGTATATATCTATCTATCTCTATCTAAGTCCAACCACTGCCTTATAAGAGGCATTACAAGGCTGACGAATTAGCCTTGCTTAGTAATAGCGCAATAAGATCAGCCTCCCATGCTCCCCTGCTAGAGATAGCATATTAGTAACAACACAAACCAAAAGTAGGGATTTTATTTTCAAATAACATCATAAGTCACATAATTTGATTACATTCTTCAGTCTAAAACTAGTTTTATTAACTGTCAAATTTTTTGTAGTCACTAATATTTTCAGCTTTAACTGTCGCAATCTAAGGCTTGTTCATCAACCGGAAGCCTTCAAATCTATACACTACTTCTTGGTTTTAGCTACATTTATTTGGTAACAAGTTCATCATTGAATTGTTTGCCTCAGGGGCTGGGGATCAACTTGATTCCTCTTATTAAAACTCCCACATTATTATCATTTACCCAAATCTACCGTATTCTTACAATTTGTATGTTTAACGCGATCAATTTTACTCCGAATAAATCAAGACTTTATTTTAACGAATTTTTATTGTTTTAATGAGTCAGAGGCTCAATGGCAAAGTTTAACTTTTCTCTGCTTTCAGTAACGTCTTCCATCTATGGGTGCTCATAATCTGATAAGGTTCAATGAAAATAAACGTCAATGGTACTATTTATCAAGTTAATTTATCTTCGGTAAAACTATCGACATTCATGTGGCACTCCGATAAAAATAAGTTCTGATATTCTGGCATCATTTGTCCAGTATATTCAAAATTCCTTTTGCAATCCCAGGAAGGCTGCAGTTCTCTGCACTCACTCTCCCGTTTCTCCATTTTGGACCCTCAGAAAAAGTTTACATCTCTTTGGCGTAAGCTGTGGTTTGATGCCAAGGAGAAGGCTTTCATAACGTCGTGGGATTAGTTGACGTCGTTATTGACAGAGCAAGCTCGGACAAACACAGTTAATTGCCTAAATCTAGGTTTGAGATTCAAGAGTCCCTTACTTTCTAATTACAAGATTTTTTCTTCAAACATTCTTGCACGTTCAGTCAAGAGGCGAAGACATGAATAATTCTTGTGAAGTATAAACAGCGATCATTCTGCTTGACATGGGGATGTTCAAACAAAATTCATCGGAAGATAAAACTCGAATCGATCGTCTAGGATTAGGCGACTGGCAGTCCTTTTTACTCTCAACTATTGATGTCAACCGCAGGAATATACTTGAGCCACCGTTGGTTATCGGTTGCGCCTTCATCATCGTCACGTTCATGGCCACGCGCGAAATGAGGAAAATGTCTCACTGGATACGAATCAGCGATCTTCTGTCAAAAGCGGTGGATGTACCGGGCTAACCCGGACTCCAAATGTAAGTCCATGCCGGACAGTCAATACGAGATTAAGAGATTGATCTTTATTTACTTTAACCAAGAGCTCTATTTTCTTTGACTAGATGCATTCATATTTCTCGGAATTCCACCGAATTTCTCTGCAAGTGTCATCTCTCTCCTTGTATTTTAAGATACATCTACCAGTAATATCACTGAAACACTAGCTCATCTGGCAATTTCTTATCGATTTCGTTATTACATAACAGGTGACGTCGTGTTTGTTTATGGCAGTGTTCATGCTGGCCGAACAAAAACGTTATGCTCGATAAATTATCAATCACTTGAAGGCAAATCTTTGAAAAAAGTTAATACTGTGGCAGGTCACAGCAAATATACTTCCAGAATGTTTCGGATCGGTTGTCATTTAAGACCATTTCAGCATGCCTTCAGCATTGACCAGCTGCTCCTCGGCTAGAAAAGATAATTGAAATCAAGTCTTGTGTCGTGCACAGGATAGTGGCAAGAAAAAAGTATTTAAAAATCTACCGACTGAGGCTGGAAGATAGAGCTATATACCGTCCTGGCTGTTTTCCCAAGCAGAGTCTGGGTAGCTTAGACGCCTGTCCCACCCGAGACAGGAGAAAGCTGGTTCGAATCCAGCACGATCCGCACACCGCCTCTCTCTCACGGCGAGATTGCAATCGCCGGATGACGAAAGCATACGCAGGTAACCATGGGGATTTCACGTGATTCCCTGTGGTGGGTATTTCCAGAAGAGAGTTCGTGTCGGAACGTATAATCTGCAGAGCAGTATCTGCAAATGAAATTTAAGTGTGAGTGTTCCCCATGTCAAACAAAGTTCTTCTGCGCATAACACGCATCGGCCGTAATCAGTCATGGGATACTCTCGGGCTGCACACATAAGATTTACTCTAGACCAAAAGTGAAGGTCTTGTACGCGATACCTCAAGGTCGCCGGGCCACCGCGAAAGCCGTGTGCACTGCACGAGTATCAACGAGGCACGTGGCGTGGCGAACATCGGCTGAACAGAGCTGCTGCGGGCATCTGTCCTAAGACTCGCGAAGCCTGGCCCATCAAAGTGAGATTTGGAGACATCATTTGCAGTCAGGCGCCTTACAGCCCTTCAACCCTCAATCGTGTCCGTCTGCCGCCAGAATAAATGTCAGCCATCCACAGCTATCCAGTGCGTCTTTGTCCTTGTCATCGACATACACATGAACCTGCGAGAAATGTACAGAGATCTTGCTGGATTCGAACCAGCTTTTTTTGCCTCAAGTGAGGCATGTGTCTCGGCTACTAAGACTCAACTTGGAGGAAGGGCCCGAACGGTGTATTACTCCGCCATCCGATCTGTTGGATTCCTGGGGATATTTAAGATCAACGCCTGGAGCCGTTTGTTTTTATAAAAATGTTAATCTCGCTCAGAAGTCTGTTTGGGGCGGCTCGACAGGTTTTGTCGTATATAATTTGACAGGCGTCCAGTCGTGGACCTGAACGTCAAGTCTTTTGTCCCGAATCACATTAATTTATTTCGTCTGACCACGATCACCATCTTTACAGTACCCTTGTCTCTACCACCCTCATCGTCATTTCCTCGTAACCACCACCACCGTCATCACATCACCCCTACCGTAATCACCACCATTCCCGTAATCATCACACTTATTGTTATCACCTTCGCCACCATCACAGAGCCCACCGTCATCCTGACAGGATCAGATTTGGAGATTGTGGAGTAGCGTATACACGTTGCAAATGTTACTTCTTCACTATTGTGGCCCTTCTCAGGAGATGGGCACCCTGAGCCTTTTGATAAGAAGAAGAGGCATCATGGAGTATAGGATTGATATTTTTGTTAAAATGCTTGATTTCCAATATATTATCTATCAGACAGGGACTAGAGATATTACCCAGGAGTTGCTGAAATAGAATCGTTTATCTTTAGCCTGAGCTAGACCCATATTTTAATCACAGGAACCATAAGCAAAATAATTGTTTTCATTCATTTCTGACTTCAAACCCTTGCAGTATCACAAATTTTCGGAATTTTAGAGCAATACTGGGCTTGCTGGATAGCTAGTAAGCTTAAATTTGATATTATACTAAATTGGAAAATTATGAGCCGTGTTCGTAAAGTAGCGAGCGAAAGGATTGAAATCGCGGATTATGTTAACAGTTTTTGGCTGACTACAGAAAGCAATAGATAAATATGCGCTTCAATTAGATATCTTTGTCCTCTAGAAAACGTGATATTAAGTGCACCTCATACCACACTATCACCATATTGTGAACGTGTCCACTCTCTCCTCATAATCATACCGAAAGCCTTTATAGTGTAAAATTTATTTCTAGATGAAGCCTGGAAGCTAATATACTAGTCTCAAGATATGCTCTTTTATTCTTCATTAAAGTACAGGGGTAGCTGCATTCAAAACAAGACCAACGTATAACAGTCTTGGTGTACTAGTAGCCACATGAGACGCAGTGAAAGAAAAATTGAGATACCTAAAGAGATTGATTGCAACAGGAGAGTGATGAATTGCCAGTTCCCGAGCTTTAAAGTTACCAAACGATTCAATTTGATTAGAATATGAAGCACTTCAAAATTTTTCCTTTGCTTCCTTATTCTTTACTACTCCATGAGGTTTTTTGTAAAACTTAGTTAGAGACAGTAGATGAATTCACGTTTGAGATCTCAAGAAAACCAAGTTGCTACACAAAAGTTGTAAAACTCTCAGGGCGTTGGACCCTCGGGAGCCTGATAAAAATCCAGCAAAGGCCTTGTCCCCAAAGTTAACTTGTACACATAAGTGTGCTCAGCAGTATCGGAAGCTTGCCAGAATAGCTCACTCCAAAGTGCGCATCCAAGTACTGCCTCTAGTAAGATGGACCGTCGGAATTTGGGCGAAAAAAATTCTGCAATTTATGTAAATAAAAACTTATTTCTGCATTGGTCAATAAAGGCAAATCTAGTCTGTCTGCATTTATGAAACTGAATTAGTATATTTATGGGGTTCTTTCAATGCCTGAAAGCCCCATGGCGGGTTTATCTAATTCCAAGAACGTCTGTGTCAGCTAAAATCGAGCTCTGAAGATTCAAGCTCCATAATGGAAATGCTTTCAATAATTTGAAGAAAATATAAGAAGTAAGCTTTTGAAATAGTCATACGATAGTTATTTATCTTGAAGGGACTTGGCAAGAGCAACTAAAATGATTTAGCTTTTAATTGCTGTTGGAATGAATCTTAACGCCTGGGGGTACTGAATCCTTAGTTTTATGGCTTGAAGCTCTTCTACTCGAGATCTTTCTTGAGATGATTTTTCGAGCACTTGTGTATAATTTAGTTTTTTGACTTTCAGCTAAATATTTATAATCGTTCTGCGTCTCATTCTCATTCTGAGCTTTCGTTCGGCGTAGTATTGGCTTTTGAAGTGTTATGTTTCTTTGTCCGATGATAATTGCGAATCACGATAAGAAGCCTGAATGTTTCATTCATAGTATCACTTCTTGTCTTATTCCATGGTCAAAGATCTCTTACTTGTTCTGGCCTTATAATTTCAAGCCAAAAAGCCTTCAGAAATGACTAATGTGTTAGTTAGTAGTGAAGCTGCTCTATCATTTTAGAGGAATCGAATTGCATGTGATGACATCATGACTAACAGCTTACATGAAGACAGAAAGCTCTGGGAACACAGAATATTACGATGTATGCTGACGTCGAAAATTAAAAGCCTACCTCGTGGATTAGTTTAATTCTGTGAGAGCAAGTTTAGCCATGTGCAATGATTTTTTACCTGAACAGAAAATAAGGTTGAACAAAATAATCATCTGTACCTTTATATTGCATCGTAAACCATATAGGTAGTTGGGAAGCATTCTCAACAAAGTCAAATTGTCCTAATGTTCCATGAAGCTTTCAGAAGAGCCCTAGTCTTTTCATAGAGTTAAGTCAATTACAATTATTAGGAGAGAAATTTGCTTACTAGGCGATGAGTCAAGAAAGGCCTTATCAGTTGGAGTTCAGACGTTATGCTCAAAAACAACTAAGGATTTTCCGCCATTTCATATCATGCCATTAATCATCATCGCTCAAATCCATTAGGCTACCTTGATCGATCATGCTGCTTAGATATTTATTCCGTTTTCCTTTATCTCTCCTTCGCTCTTCAAAAAATCTAGCGGCGGCTAACTTCTTCATCATCAATTCTTTTTCTATATCAGAGTCATCAAACTGCAAATCTTCACCTATGAGCCCGCTGGTAGCAGTTTCGTCTAATACTTTGTTAAGTAATTCTGTGGCGATGGCATCTTGAGGTGCAATTGCTAAGGCTTCATGCAAGACATGAATAGCTTCATACGGACGTCGCTGGTCCATTAATACCAATCCTTTGGCACAAAATGTCGATACATCCTTTCCGCCTTCTCGAAGGACTTCTTCAAACTCAGCCAGCGCACTATCGAATTGATGTAGTCTTCGATAAGCATGACCGAGATTTGCTCTGGTTGATAACCATGCAGATGGATCACTATCAATCTCATCAGCAATTTCGAGTGCTTTGGAAAACATTAGTGCCGCGTCTTGCAATCTATCTTGGTGATAGAATACAATACCCATCTCATTTAGAAGGAGGGGATCAGTTTTGCAGAGACCATAAGCAGTTTTCAAAAATTCTTCAGCTAGAGTCATGTTGTTGAGCATATGATTCTGCATACCAAGGAATAGCTGAGGTAAATGAGTTCCCATGAAAAGTCGAGCAGCAGTTGAATAGGCTGATATTGCTTGGTCATGCTCCCCCTCATGCGCAAATGTGTGGGCAAATCCGATCCATGCAGGACCAAAATGAGGGTCCATCATACTTGCTTTACTAAAGTAACGGCGAGCCTCGGCAATTTTATTTGTTGCTAAATAGTAAATCCCAACAGCAAGCCATGTGCAGGGCTCTTCAGGGTGGTTATCTGCAAGGTCATGTGAAATTAAAAATAGTTCATTCTTTAATAGGAGTTCATAAAGACATGCTAAATGAAGAGGATATATACTGAAGTTGTATTTGTCGCCTTGGAGGATGGAGTTTGTGATCGCTAGTGCATCTTTAAATCTGCATTGGGTAAATAATAAATCTGCTTGAGAGAGAAGCAAGTCAGGATTTGTCGAAAGATTGTAGTGAGTGGAAAGAGTTTCAGTTGCAGCCTTAAATGTAGTAGGGTTTTTGTACTTGGAGAGTCTGGTCGTGTAGAGAATCTTGGTAAATTCTGCTGCTTCCTGAGATGAAGAGGTATCTTTTGAGACTGAAATTGCGTCAAAGTCAAGAGATGCGAGGAAGCTCCATTCTTCGTCAGGAGACATCAAACAATTCCTCATCAGTTGCTCAAACGCTTCAAAACACTGGACATCTATTCGAACAGCATCTTTATAGCATTCCTTTGCTCGATCAAATGCATTTTGCTTTGCATAGCAAAGTCCACGCAAAAAGCACATCGCAGCTTCAAACCTGATATTACCGGCTTCATCATGTGTTGTATCTTCCTTCCTATCACGGTCTAATCTTCCTCCAGTTTTCGATCCTGCTTTACTGTGGCCATTAGTGTGTTGAAATTTTCGCCGACTGTCACTAGCACTAGTAATAAGATGAACTGGGTTTCGGTTTCCAAGTATAGCAAGCGCTTCTTCAAACTTGGACTGTTTGATCAAGCAATGTGCGTAGAGGTATCGGCAAGAGGGATTCCGTACGACAAGATCGTGTTTAGATAGAAAACTCTGAGCCCGAGTGTAGTTTCCAGTGGAGAAATGAACTTGTGCTAGCCAAAACGCGTCTTTATCGTTTTCTGTTCAAAGGTTAGCAAAGGTATAGAAGAATGAAAGCTTTAAACTAACGGGTCAGAGCCAGGAGCTTATCACCGATAAATATAGCAGAGTCATATTGGTGTTTATTCAATGCATCTTGACGCCACTCTCGTAAGAAGTTTTCCATGATGATTTTCACAAACGTACTCTTCCATCAAGTATAACATTTTCTATGAATACTACGAATTAGTAACCAACGCGGAAGGCGCGGTGCAACAAGGCTGAGTATTGATTTTCATCTAATTATTTGGCCTCTCCAAAATCGCTTTCGTGATGGACAGATAAGGACCAAGCTCACAGGCATCATGGTTGAGGTGACATTATATTCGATGCATATTTCTGGGGAGTTAAAACTTTTCATCATAGTTATGTCATACAGAGGATCTCATCTATCTAGAAAGATTAACCTCTAATAATTCAAGTAATATCACCTAAAACCCTTTTCTATGGGCCTATGTTTATTTCAATACTTCAACGAATTTTCAGACGGAATTTTAATCCCCCAGGAATTCACGATGCGAGTCTAAAGAAGTACTGTAAATTCATTTTCTCCTAATTTTTCTGAAAATTGGCCAAGGTGACAATCAAGGCTTTCGAACATCATTCAATCCCTTTTATCTTACAATTCCTTGTTCTTTCAGTATATGATTTAAGAATGAGAGCCACTGCAAATGTAGACCTAACAAATACTTCTACATGTCTTTACAGTTGAGGATGGCCAATGGCTAAATAGGTTACAGTTTGAAAGGAGCTGGAGGTCTTATTAGTAATGGGGTCGAAAATATCTTCGGTGCAGTGCGATATATTGAGATTTTGTCAAATTTGTTGTGTTTTGAAGATTTTCAGGCTTACTGAACTTGAAATATTTTTGAAATCAAGGTTCCTACTATTATGGCATTCTCCCTTCAATTCCTTGTGTGATTGCCGACAGAGATCAATGCCAAGGTATCGTTGTTTAGCTTACCCCATTCGAAGACTGGAAGGAAGTCTTATCTGAATGATGTTATTGATGATGGAATGATTCTGATATCACTTATAATGTAATAGTACTGACATCATGAGTTGTCAACAAGTCTTTGAGGTCAAGTAAGGCTCTGACTTTGTTGGCTCTTAGGAACATGTTAAAGTAGTAGATGTTTATAATTAGAAATTAAATGAAATCAACGCATGTAATCCTTACTTTCGACAACAGAATCTTGATCCATATTAAAGAAGCTGAACATGTCAATTTTCCGGCGTCTTGAAGGTGAAAAGCAGTATCAGAATTGCTAGCTTTGCTATGTGATCCTTTAGTTCTATAGAAATAAAATCAGGGACAGTCGTAGAGCCATGCATTGCGGAAATCGGCTTCAAGTAGACAAATTTATTACGACAATGTATTTTTATATAGCAAAATTTATGAGAGCTGGAAGAGTTTAGATATATTTGATTCGGTGGTCGCTGTATAAAGCGCAGTAATATAACTATGGTGCAGCTCGGTTATTAGTGAATTCTTGCCAGGCGACACTGAATACTCATATTAACATGTCAACATATCTTACATTATGAAAATGGTTCAAACTTTCACCAAGCCTTGGGTTTAATTTTCAATATATCATCTGTACACACATATTCTTTTTGCTCTTGCCAAGACCCCCCTTGATCTGTTTGCTCTCCATTCACTAATTTTCTAATCATCCTTAACCACATAGATAAAGTGAGAGCAGTGGATAGAAGCGTATAGTGATTCGGATTTGCAAATTTACTTCCCGGATCTGATTTTAAGTCAAAAGAAAGATAAAATATTTTCGTGTAAGGTTCCCTTCAGTCAAGGATAAAATATCAGGAATCTGTACAGTAGTGTCTATAAATCAGCAACTGAAGCTTTTGTAGATTGGATGTATTTTTCATAGGATCATGGAGTGTTAGACGTCGATAATTTCCGAGAACTTCTCGTGGGACTGATCTTTGATGAGCCCAGAGCACCGCTGCATTTAATAATTATTTATCGCTTACGGAATTTTTTGAGTCATTTAAAAACTGATAAATAACAATCAGATCCTGATGACCGACTGTGTTTCGTGTACTTGAAAACTTTGCTGGGCCAAAAAAGACCATAATGGTAGTGATGCGAGGTGGTGGAAAAGTTAGGGTGATTATATTTTCGCCTTAAGCTTTGACTTTGGTTTCGTGAGAACTTTTTCATGCAAAATCTCGCTCGGTAAAGTGTGACAATCAGATAATTGAGATACACCGAAATAATTTGACAAGGTTACGGCCTTAGTGTCTTCTCCGCCCTTTGATTTACAGCAGTACATAGTCTAATACAAAGGCCAGTGCTGTGCTCCAAATGTAGTGATCAGGACATGTAATTTCCACTTTGATTGGCCCAGCGTAACGCCTAAACTCCATGTCTGGAAATTGGAAAACGAGAGCTAGACAAATAAGCTACTCCTAGACTAGGGATGGCTTTTTTTTAATACCTAAAAGTGCGGCATGATCTTTTTTCTTCTTGACATTTCTTTTGAAGCTTGGGGGTGGGGTATCTGAGATCTTAGCGTTTGACAGAGAAGCGTTGAAGGCTGGCTGCATCTCCTTATTATCACCCTCATCTTCCCCTTCAATTATCGTTTCTAATTCTTCGTGACGATTCATAAAAGCCCTGCGAGCTGCTTCTTCGTCTTCTTGATCTTGTCTCCGCCTAGCTTCATCTAAGCTTTCTCGAGCAACAGTCACTTCTAATCCATCTTTACTTGCGCGCTCATTTCGAGCATTCCGAGTGCGTATCTCATCCAGCGCATCTGCAACAGCCATTTCTCTTTTTGCATCTAATGTTTTGGTTTCCAATTCCTCCATTGCATTTTTTTCTTCTTCTTCTCTTTCCAGCCGGTCGAGCCTTTCTTCATCACTCTCTTGTTTACCCGCTCCATTAACTCGCCATGGCTCTGTATTTCTTTTAGCTCCTCTTTCGCACTCGTAGTCCATATTCTTCGGATCTGTCTTGAAAGTAATTTCACCGGAGCATCTAGTACATCTGATATAGAATCGATAAATTGGTATCGAATAATATCTATCCTCGGTGGTCTCTTTTCGAGCGTTGAATTTGCGGCCTTTATATATGTATTCACCACAAGCTGTACATTTCATGGGAAATGGAGCCATTAATCGTACTGTTAATACTTTGGGACCAGCTTGTTTAGGACCTCTTGTTCTGGTGATTTTGGATGGATCGAAATCCGGTGGATAATATTTGGTGAGGACCTTTCTTTCGGACATGTTTGATGAGAATTGTGATGAGTGATTACTGTAAAATTCGATTTGATTTTGGCTTTAGTGTTAATCATGTACGTATTGTTGGTTGCACCAGCATCGGTTGACGACAACTGCCGCCTGGCGCTTGGATCAAATCTGGAATGATTGTTCGCTAAACTTGATTGATGTTTAAATTTCTAGACCTACCACCCGTCTCTCTAAGTGCAGACATATATTGTCAATAATAGTTTTAAAATTCTTCTGTGTTTGCCCGGAGCGCAGATTCTGTTGAAGTCTTCGATCATCCGGCAAAATATTATTAGTTGCTCACCTTATCTTTACTTCCAAGTTAGGGTACATCAGTATAAATTATTCCCATGTATCAATTTACCCGACTTGGCCTCAAAGACCTCTACAGCGATACTAAGTCAAAATTTGAACCACACAGTTCATAACGAATTAGATGTGTATCTGTTCTAGATTTACGTTTTATAAATCCTTGATTCTGGTTTTGTCTTGTACTATGTTGCCAGTACTATGTGCAATGATCCAATGTTACAGTCTGTTGCTTACATGACTTGTAGCCAGAACACTTGCGGTTACCATGAAGCCGCTACTCTTGGTTTGGTTAAACCCATATCTTGCTTGTGTAAGGTTTATTTGCACGTTGGCGCGTTTCAGTTGCGGCATCTATGTATAATGCTAAAAGGCTGGCAGGCCATCTCGTAGATATTTACAAGACATGTCATAACGAATAAACACAACGGAAAAATGCCTCAACAATTCAGAATAGATAAGCTTAATATCTTTTTAACAGATATACCTCATTTTGGAATTCCTACCCCTTACACAAAAATTGAGGTTGTGACAAGTTAACTAAACGCGTGACCAGTTTATTGCAAGGTTTTTAGTAAATAATATGACCACCCTACAACAGCACTATAGCTTCAATTCGCCTGGGTACAGACTCTATAAATTGTTGACATATACTCGCCGATATTTGCCCATTTCTTCTCTACTCTAGCCCACAGTTTTTCTACATCTTTGGGACTTACCTGATACTGGCACAGTCTCTTTTTGAACTCGCTCAAAACGTGTTCTATTGGGTTTAAATCTGGAGATTGGGCGGGCCAATCCATACATTTAATATTTTTTGTCTTCAAGTAAATTTTTGTAGTCCGGGATGTATTTTTTAGGTTTCCATCCTGCTAGAAAATAAGTTCTTCCAGAGATGGCATATTCTCTAGAAGACGTGTCGCCTCCATACTCTGAGCAAAATTTGTATCTAAAATATTTATATGCCGCTCAGAATTCGTTCTCCCGACTACATGAGCTTGTACACCGGGTCCGGTCCAGGTTATACAGCCTCAAATCATTATATTGCCCCCTCCAAATTTGACTGTCCTAGTGATATCTTTTTCTTGCAACATCTGTCCTCTATACCAGCTCCACTGTATTAAATCGCTACAAATTCTATTGATTTTGGCCTAATCAGACTATATGACCTTCTTCCAATCTTCTGTAGTCCACTCTTTGTACCTAAGAGCAAAATCCAATGGATTCTTTTTATGCCAACTCGCAAAAAGTGGTTTTTGGATTTCTTCTTGGCCTTGAGACCGGCTTCATCTAGAAGATTCCTGACTGTTTGTGCCAATAAACAAATGCCGAGGGATCATTTAACACTACCGTTGCCTGTTGAGGTGTTATTGAGGTCTGAGAACTTAAGTAATCGACAAGTAATCGCTTGTTCCTAGGCGAAAATTCTGTACGAGCACCTCCCCTTTGATGTTTTTGCTGAGTTCAGGAACCGTTTCACGAATATTATTTACAGTCGACTAGGAGAGATGAAATTTCTCTGCTATCGTGCAGGATGATTTGCTTTCTCTAAGGAACCGGACTATATTTTCTTTAGTGATTTCAGTCAATTTCTGTATTTTCAGGACTCGATGACTTAAGGAAATTATAATTATATTGTCAGGCAGTAATGAGTATAGATAAGTGATAACTCAGATGTATGAAGTATACAGAGTTCAATTAAACCAATTTTCAGTTGGAACGGTTGAGAAGAGCTTATTAATGAATGATGTTTTGATAGAACTTCGCAAATAAACTGCCCATACGAATACTAAACTTCTCACAACCATCAATTTTCTGTTAAGGAAAAAGGAACTCTAGAACTGTGTTTGTGTGTCAACAAGATACTAAACTATTCTGTTGTAAAAAATTGAGTTATTTTTCCGTTGTGTTCGTTCCTTCTGGCATGTTTTACAAAACTCTACGAATTTTGTGGCCAGTTTTTTTTTCACTAAGTATATCTTTGTAATTATCTTCTTTGCTCAGGTAGAATGTGGATTTGTTCTAGACATAGATTCTGCGAGAAGCCGTTGTAATGTCCGGTAACATATATTGTATCTCATCTATTACACAACAAGTGCAAGTCCTGTTTTGTACCTCTCCTAGTTGTTCACCCTTTATATATTTATGAGCACATTTAGAGTTTCTTCTCCAACGGACTCAGCTCATTCGGGTATTTTTTCCAGCAGCACATCTCGAAGATATTATTCTGTCAATTCGTCTGGAGTTTCTTTAAATGCCAATTCAGAACAAAGCAGCGCCATGACAGACCCTTTGGAGACTAGTAGTAGCGTCGGAAAATCATCGTCCGGGCAGATTGACCATCATGAGTGGAAAACTATCATATAGTGTTGTGCTGACTCGGTTGTAACTCATGGATATCTGGAGTTTGAAGCTTATGGATAATGTGCCAAGTGACAGAATTGCTGAAACTAATGAGTCATGTGTAGCATCTTTTTTATACAATAATAGACCTCGCATTTTAGTTTCATAGTTAGCATCGGATATTGATATTGGAGGAAAGATGTATATAGATACTCCCATTGCCAGAGCAGCAAGAATAATAGTCTGCATCGTGACCATTGAGGTGATATTCCATCCATTATACGCCTTCAGTATAACCATTTATGTCGTACTTACTATTCATTCACAACATTGACTAATCCATCGAAGAACAGCACCATCACTAGACAAGTCGCCAATTACTCTACATCCCCATTCAACCTTATAACACATAGTCCTTGACCAACGATCGATTAAGCAAGTTATTAAAAATAATTGATCACAGTTATGGCCTAGCATAGAAATATTGACAAGACCAACCAAAAAGGAAAAAGGCTTTAAGTTGGCTAGAATGGGATGGATCGAAAGAAATTTATTTCATATTTATTGTTCAACTAACCGCCAAAATTGAAACAGACTGGGGCCTATTTGGAGGCAATAAGGCTTCCTAAAAATGTTCCATACTATGGCTGAGGAACTCCTAGGATCTCACTATAAGCAAACTCGATAAGTCAGTAGTCAAAAGACCATCATCTGAATTTATTGCAGACTATTCCTCCTCCCTACTTTACTATTTATACTCATGGCTTCTTGGTCCAGGACAAAGGCACGGCCATAGTTATTTCCATCTACCTTCTTTACACCCGGAAACTTAAATGTTATTCATTTAATTCAAGTAGATGTATTGGTATTACCAATGCAGAAACCTAAGCAATTTACAAGGCTTTCAGTCACATCCCTGCAACAATACCCAAAGCAAGCTATTTTCTATCTTCTTATAGCCAAGCTGCTCTGCTCAGAATCTCTAAGGCATCTAATTTCTTTTCATATGAGGTTAGATCTGAAAGTGATAAGAGCAACCTGCAATTACATTGGTGTCCTTGCCATCGAGGAATTGAAGACAATGAACTAGCCGGAAACCTTGCAAAGAAAGGTCGAGACCAACTAATTCTATCCAAAGATATATTCACATCTTCTTCTTTCCTAAGTACTTGCTTAGTCCAATCAGATTGCCAGGATAAAAGAATCTGTTTTTTAATATTTTCATTCAAATATGAATAAGGCAGGAAGTTTACAGGGCTTGGTGGATTTACAGGACATCTACCAGGATAACTATACCTATCTTCATCACTAAGGCCATTAGCATGAACAAATTCAGTAGAGAGATCCAATCATCACATTTTCAGGCAACAACTGAGATTGGCAATAACCTGGCCTATCTTCACAAGATATGGAAAGAGAGCAGTGAAATTTGCATCTTCTATCAAATGAAGAAGCAAACTATGCCACACTTAATACTCTACTGCCCCCGTTTTGAGAAGGAAAGCAAGAAGAAATTCGACGGTCTAGAATCTATAAATCTGCTAATACTCTTCAACACAAAAGTTGGTGGACTTTGCCTACTTATTCTCATAATCTAGCCAGTGCATAGAAAAACTTCAATGGTCTCAAGTCGAAGATCACACCTGGCACAAGTTAACTTGAACTCATTTACTACATTCGTTACAATAAAATTTTGTCTTTTTTTTCTTCAAAATTTTTCTATCAGATCTCAAAATAAATTACAATAGCAATTGAATATATATTGGAAAGGTATTGCATGGAATTAAAGTTGATTCTGCTTGAAGTAATTTTGGATGGTCTTAATCTAAGTTATGAGTTAATGTACTAGTGCCAAGGTGCTTTAATGGAGTAACTGGGTTGAAGAGATACATGAAATCAGAATGTACTTAAATCACTTGTCATAGCTTACAGGCTAATAAAACTATGATTCAAAAAAAGGTTGTCTGTATAGACATGATGAACACGATTACAAAGAATCTCAGAAGTCGTGTCTCGGACTGGTTTCAAACGGGTTGACAAAATGTTGATTAGAACTAGGAACTCTATATCAATCACTTCAATAATAACTTTGAAGACAAAAATTCAGTGCGAAAGGCCAACGAGAAGCTATCAAGGATGAGGCAGGGAGAGCACCTGACTTTTTCTTCTTCCTTAAATGATTACGAACACAACTTAGCCCAGGCAAACTGAATAAGCAGAAAAGGCTGTGACAAAATTCATTGCCTCAACCAAGGATTCAATACGCGTCTGACTAATCTCCTAATGCCGGCATCGCTTTCCCTCTCAGATAGCAATCTCGTCTTATTCGTCAAGCAAGTCGGAAGGATGACTGGAAAATTGTAGTCTAGAGAAGACTACGTCATCAAGCATGGTTCAAAGTAAACGACTACTTACCATACAAGTCGTTTTGGTGTTGCCCCTTAGATTCTTGACACAATTGATCAAGTAGCGAGGCACATCCCTCAAGAAGCGACCCCTACACCTTGCGATGCTAATTGTGAAATTCCAGTGTCAGTAATCAATTTTATAAATTCTTCAACGCTTGCAGCAATTGTTTATGCCGTTAACCTTCAAACTAAGGGCTCAACCAGATTCAAGGGTAGAAAACCACCAACGCCTTGGAGATCCAAAGAAGAGCTCGCATCTCTACGAGCTGTAGGCATGTGTACGTGCCGCACACGAACCGGCCGTCACTTGAAGAACTGCTCAAGCTTTACTTCAGCTAAAAGACCTACAAGCGTTAACGCCTCTCGGACTACAACGGTGAAAGTGTCAAATTCTAGGGGAGTGAGTTCGGCTGAAGAAGATCAAGATAATTCGGAAAACGAGTGAACCTCGAGCTAAGTCAGGTTCAGGGGCATAGTAAATCTGTGGCAAAAGATATTGAATTATTTCGAATAAGTTACATGGTCCTTCATTTTTAATAGAAGTAATGCTATACAAAAGTTTTTACCTTCAAAATCTATTGGACACAGGCTATTAATGTTATGCTGCTTTCAATTGTTCTTTTATTATGCGTCACCGGCTACCGCAAATCCCTATCGAAATGAGAAAACTAAAACTCGCCAGAAAGAGTCCATAACGAGTTATTATTAAGATTACATGTATAGATATTGATATAGACGATGGACCAGAACGATTTTGAGGATACGTCATTGAAGATCTAGAATATGACATGATTTTGGGTGGCCCCTAGATGAAGATTTATGCATTAGTTTACGATATTCGCCGTCGTCTTAGCCGATTCGGTCTGCTTGGTGGACGTATTATGAGGGAAAAGGGTCGCGAAAATCGTTTAAACAAGATGGACAGGGAGAAGATCAATTGTTTTTAAGTCCAGCCAGGTAGCGCCCACCTAGTTCTTGGATCCCATTTTGCTGCCCTAGTGACTCGAGCTCGTGCCTGTAAATTTGAAAAGATCGATTTATTTGCAGTATCGATTTCCGACATCAATAAAACCCTCGAGGACAAGAGGAAACAAACACCACAAGAGATTGAAGATAGCTTGCCACCACAAATTCGTCGTAATGCTAGGTGTTTTAATGAGGATGAGAATGATAGTTAGCAACCCACAGACTAGGAGTTGACACTTAAATTGAATTGATAAATGACAATAATGGTAGAGAAAATGAGATTCCTCTCGGTCCACTGTTTAGCATGTCTCGGGCCGAACTACTCGCACCCAGAAAAACTTCAATCGACCATCTCAATCATAATTGTATTCAAACTAGCTCTTCAGCTGGGTGACTTCCCGTATTATTCGCACAGAAACCCGGGGGTGGATTGATGCTCTTTGTAGACTATCGAGCATTGAATGCGGTAATTGTAAAAGATAGGGATCCAATCCTCCTAATAAGAGGAACCCTCAGGCAATTAACTAAGGCAATGCGGGCCTCAAAAGCAGATGCTTGCGCAGCATTTCATAAGCTCAGAGTACGTGAGGGATGAAACTATGGACCAACGGATTAAAGCTAATTTGGTACTTCAAAGGCTCTTTCTTAAAGGGCTAAAAATGGATTTGCGCAAAAGTAAATTTGGAATCACAGAAACAAAATATCTACGATTTATTATGAGTCTAGAAGAGGGAAGAATAGTTGATCCAAACAAAGTAGAAGCGAGAAAAAGTTGGCGAAAACCTTCAAGTATAGAGGGAATTCTAAGTTGTATTGGTTTTGCAAATTTTCAAAGATATTTTCTACTCAATTCTAGGGGTATCACAGTCTCACTATCAAGTCTCACTAAGAAAACGCATCCTTCAAATGGGAAGAAGCACGACAACTCGCTTTTGATAAACTAAGACGATTATTTATCACCGCACCTATTTTAGCTGTGTGAGACGATGAAAAAGAAACAGCTCTTGAGCCAGATCGCTCAGGCTATGTTCTTAGAGGCTGCTTGTCATAAAAGGATAAGAAAGGACTTCTTAGACCGATAGCTCATTTATCAAAAAAACATCGCCAGCAGAGACAAATTATGGAATACATCACAGAGAGATTTTGGCCATTATTCGATATATTAAGGAATCACGAGGATTGATAATTGGTCTATGCAAGCTGATTGTCATAAGCGGTATGTAGACAGCGTGAGAAGGGAAAGGGGATCAAGAAGTGGGTGTCAGGCTAAAGGTAGCCATCTTACATGATACAGGAGATAGATGCATCATCACTCGGCTAAAAGGCCAAACCAGAATCATAGAACACTATGATCTGGAAATCTCCATACAGTCGTCCCTCTCTAACTCGATAGTGGGTCCCGGTATAGGTGTTGAAAATATTCATTGTAACTTGCACTTTTATATTTGCAACACTTAGCCTTACAGGTCATTTTTCGTGCAGGGGTAGGTATTGCAAATGTAAATGGTTGAATTTCAATGAATATTTTCAACACTTATACGGGGACCCACTATCGAGTTAGAGAGGGACGACTATATGTATATTTGTCAGAGTTTTATCACCATTTGTTCTGCGACATTTGAGTTTGGTTGTATCGGACTTCTTGGCCATCCTCGCATAACTGTTTTATTCGGCGTTTCGGCTAAATAGAGCCCGTGTTGATATACCCCTGCTATTTACATTTGTCACCTTTGTTGCTTAGGTGTTACAGTTTATGACTCTGTAGTTACTTCACTTGAATTAAGCAACGCACTAAGTTGTCAGAGGCCTTTTCTTATTTGTAATTGGTCAAGCTAGATAGGCACACAGAGCGACTCACGCTTTGTTTTCGGTCAACTCCTCTACCCCAAACTTCTCAGAGTTCACCGCTCTACCATTCGTACCACTCTACCATTTGGACTTCTCTATCACTCATCCTCCTACAATCCCGATTCATCCCAGGAACCCCTTTTCCTTACCACGAATCTCGAATTAGCCCACGTGCTGGCTTCACGTGTGACAATGCTATACAGTAGAGGAGTTCCTGAAACTGCTCATAATATTATTAGACCATAAAAACTTAATCCATTTTATGGCTTCACGCACACTCAATGAAAGACAAACACGTCGATCACAGTTCTTGTCAAACTTTGACTTTAAAATATAGTTTCGACCAGGTAAACTAACTGCAAGGCCAGGTGCAACATCAAGACGCGAACAAGATATGCCCCAAGGATCAGAAAATGAGAGACAAAAAGTTAAAGGGAGTAAATTGATAACAGACACCTGGCTCTCATCCGCTTCTTTCACTGGCTTGACAGAGAAGACATCTAATATCGTCATAAAAGAAATACCCAGAGGCAAATCTGTAGCCGCAGTGGAAAAGTTTTAAGGTCTTTGGGATAAAGTGTTTCGAGAAAACAAAATGGTTCAATGAATATACACTAGTCTAGCAAATGGTGAAAGAAGTCTCTTGCCAGCCCTCAAGGACATAATAGTGTCGCTGGCAGAAGACAGTTTCGATACTAGAAGAGCACTTAATTTGAGAGACAGAATTTGGACTCCAAACTGTAAGCCTCTACAGATATCCTTAATACAAGAGACTCATGACTTACACGCCAGAGTGCATCCCGGTCGAGACACTACCCTATTCATACTGGGTTCAAATTTTGTTTGGTCTGGTATCTTGAAAGGGGTAAGACAGGTTTGTAGAAATTATGATATTTGTAGATGCAGTCATGCGTGGAGAGACAGTAAAATAGGACTTCTTCGCCCACTACCGGTACCCGATAGATTTATCAGCGAGCTAGGCATCGAATTTATGACGGACTTACCAGCTAGGTCTACAAATAACCCCAGATATTTGATGGTGGTAGTTGGCCGCTCAAAAGGAAGCGTTGTACTCGAAGAGATGAGAAGCATGAAAATAGAAGATTATGTAAAGGTAACGTAGATCACCACCGAGCGGCCACCTCTGAGCGATTTTACCACCCTCTGTCTTAGAACTTGTATAACTCTCAACACAATGCCAGTACAGACTACAGACGAATCTCAAATCCTTCTCGCACTTCAGGCGCTTCGTAGAGACCCTTCTCTTTCCGTACAGCGCGCTGCATCGATCTATAACGTATCGCGTACTACTCTCCGTCGACGCCGGCAAGGTATTCAATCGCGACGCGATAATCTACCTAACTCACGTGTTCTCGACGATCTAGAAGAGCAGACGGTTCTTCAATATATTCTCGACCTAGATAGCAAAGGATTTCCCGTACGACTACTCAAGAGCTCTCTGCGAAGATCCGAGGCTTATCCGACAATGGTTCGACCTCGTACGCGATACTGTGGCGAAGTATGGCGTCGATACTGCGGATATCTTCAACTTCGACGAGACAGGCTTTATGATGGGCGTTATCACGCCAACCGCAGTCATCACGCGCGCCGACCGTTGAGGGAATCCAAAGCTAGCCCAACCTGGGAATCGTGAATGGGTAACAGTGATTCAGGGTATCAATTCGCAGGGCTGGGCGGTGCCGCCGTTCATCGTATTCGCGGGCCAAAATCACCTCGCCAACTGGTACCAGGATCGCGCGATTCCCGGCGACTGGGTTATCGCGCTTAGTACTAATGGATGGACTACGAACGAGATAACACTCGAGTGGCCCAAGCACTTTGAAAAGCATACAAAATCGCGTACAGTTGGTAAATACCGACTTCTGATCCTCGATGGCCATGAGAGCCACCACTCTACCGATTTCGAGGTATTCTGCAAGGACAACGACATTTTAACACTCTGTATGCCTCCTCACTCGTCTCATATACTTCAGCCACTCGATGTCGCATGCTTTGGGCCGTTGAAACGCGCGTACGGTGGCGAAATCGAGAAGCTGATCCGGGCGCAAATAATGCATGTCACGAAGGCCGACTTTCTGCCAGCATTCAGCGCCGCGTTTCAGGCGACCTTTACCGAAAAGAATATTAAGGCAGACTTCAGAGCGGCTGGCCTTGTCCCTCTCAGCCCGGAAACAGTGATTATCAACTTAGATATCAAGCTATCGACGCCAACTCCGCCAACGACCCCCCGGAGCTACCCGTTCAATGGACACCAAAAACACCTAATAACGCGACTGAAGCGCTCTCGCAGACCGACTATATACGGAGTCGTATTGTACGCCATCAGGATAGCTCGCCGGCATCAATCATCGCCAGTCTCAAACAGTTTGCGAAGGGAACGCAGTAAGTAATGCACAAGCTCGTGTTATTATAGGATGAGGTCAAGTCCCTCCGCGAGGCAAATCGACTAGTAAGCAAGCGCCGGAGAGCAAAGAAAATCCGTTTACGGAACGGAGGGACAATGAATCTTAACGATGGACAGAATATAGCGGAGGAAAGAGAGGTTGCGCGGGTAGCAGAGGAGGTAAGGCGCGCGGAGGGTGGTCGGAAAAAGCGGGTTGAGACGAAGGAAAGACGCTGTAGAAAATGCGGCAACACTGGGCATAACGCGCGTACTTGTCAAGAGGGTACAGATAGGCCCACTGAGTCAGATAAATAGTAGTTTGAATGATTGGAACCTGTTGCGCGAGTTTCCGTCCAGTTGGACGCAGAATTAGTGTGGTAGAGTGGCCGCTCGGTGGTGATCTACGTTATTTTTAAAACCACATTTTAAATATTGTGGGTTTCCAGTTTACATCACATCACATAGGGTATCAAACTGGGTTGGAGAATTTTGGACAGAATTGTGTCGGCTTATGGGGATGGAACAAAATCTTACAATGGCATTTCATTCACAAAAAGATGGTGTAACTGAGCGTAAGAACCAAGAAAGTCTTGCTTATTTAAGGGCCTTTCTTACGTGCGCACAATTCTATCGGAAGAGTCTACTACCTTGTGCGATGCTGGCACTAAATAATCGAACATCATTTACACCTGAAATGGGCCCATTTTTGCAGAGCATAGCTATAATGTGGCACCAATACAACAAGCAGATCAGAGAGGTGTAGCACCGGTACCAAAAAACGCGCTTAAAGATTCGCGAAACGACTACACAAAGCTCAGGAGCTTGCGCAGACGGCAATATCTTCTGCATGGAAAAGAATAGAGAATATTGTGAATAAAACTCGAAGTGAAGCAGAAATATTTAAATAGGAACATTAAGTTTGGCTGAGCTTGAAAAATATCCAAACGCCTCACCTGTCGAAAAGCTCTCTTGGATATATGCAAAGTATCAAGCTGTTACGGTTATCGATTCTCACTCAATGGAACTAAATACGGCATTTGGTATTTGGCCTCGCTTTCATGTAGACTTCCTGAGAAGAGCAGCCATAAACCCGTTGCCATCACCGACTATAGATGACGTTCAACCACCACCAGTCTACTATATCAATAACGACTTGCAACATTCCAATCAAATTGATGACAATGTAGAGGGACAAGTTATTGAAAAGATCTTGAGAGCAGAAAGTAAAATTTTTTGAAAAGGCCGTCGACGATCATTGTTAGTAAAACGGAGAGGGTTCACGGAATTGACATGGGAACCAAGACAGAACCTAGATGATACAGTAGCATAGGACGAATTTGAGTTAATGTACGGCAAAGGAGATAATATCGGCGAAGATGCCGATGGATTTATCGGGAGACAGAACACTAAGAGAGCATTGCTAAAAACCTCAAGAAATATCACAAATATAGTTTTACGGGTAATCTTTAAAAGGGGGGAAGGGGTGACGTTACAGGATATTGCCTATACGGTTTTGAACCAGAGCATATCCGCTCCCCTCGAAGACGGCGACTTAATCTTCCTCCCCAGTTTTGCCGTAACACTAGCTGTCTCTCACTCAAGAGTAGGCTTAGTTGGTGTGGCTACCCTCTCCTTTGCCATTCCAGAGGTAGAAGTACATGTATTTGGGATCAGCCAAAGCCTTTCCCAGAATTTTGAATGCAAGATCATATGCTCAGCAGCGACTGCATAAGATGCTGTCTACTAAAATAAGTATATTTGATTTCATTTCATTTGGCCCGATCAGGCACCCAATAAGTCTATGCAGGAGGCTAGAGCTTTAATAATTGCACAGGAGGAAACCGGTTTGTTAAAACCCCCTTATCCTGCCTGTCTTATGACTATCAAGTTATCTAATTTGCCTTCAAGAGGTGCAGTACACTGTGTGACCAGTGTGGATTCCATCCTACCTCTTTCCCGCTCTCTTCCTTTTTTCTTTCCTTACTGCCTCAACATTGCTAACGAGTCGACATTGTTGGAACCAAACTTTGTCAAGGATCTACTGCGTAATTCTCGCCATATATTCTGGGCTGTTCACTATGGTCGTAAAAAATCTATCTTTTGCCTGTCACAGTACCTCCTCTCTTCCCTTTGCCCGCCGAGAATATGCTAAGACTATATGCTTAACGTTTTGTGCCGGATATCCGCATTGGCATTGTGGGGTTTCAAATCCGGGGACGTTTCTTCGATCCAAATAAGATTTGAGCCCGTTATGCTCGCTCCTGATCTGAATGGTGATGCTGCTTTGGGCCCAAATAAGTATACCAACATATAAAATGTGTTGAAGTCATGCTGCCCTTTTATCAAACGCTGTTACAGTTATGAGTTTGGCAAGTATCATCATGATGTTGACATATACAAAGATTTCACAATGGTGATGTAAAAAAGTAGATGTGAGTGATTGATTGACGGATGTTCCTTTCTATGGTGGCAAGACGCCTACTTGAAATACATGGATACACTCGCTACATAGACTAATTAATTCAATAATGACGCGGCTGGTGCAAACAGGGCTAACATGTCATACGTACCAAATACAGTGCTGTTATCTTTATTTTACGTCTGATGAGTCGCATGCAAATATGGACCCTGAATTCCCTATGGTACAAAGGCCGATCCAAAAAGACGCTGCTGCTAGAAACAAGATATATAGAGTTATGACGGCTGTTCAGCCGATTGTAAACCTGTAGCCAACGATGGTTATCGCAGGCATGTACTATCATGCAGATCATGGGTACATAATGCAAGATCACTAATAATAGAGATTAGCGACTACATTATGCAAGGGTCCTAGATTGTACAAGGGTCTATAATCAGGGCTACAGCATGATTAGGTAAACAGGGCTTGGCTTGAACTGACTGATACTAATTATAAGTTTGTATCCTTGATTTTCAATAATTACTCACGGCTGATGTTCGAAGCTGAACAATGGTAAGGAAACACAGAACTTGTATATAGAGGATTGTTCGGAACCTAAGTTGGCTTTTCTTCTTCATACTGAATTATTAACAACCATTACTCATACAAGTGCTCATTGCCTCATTATCCGAGGAACGAGGATTTCTTACTTACGGAACTTTTAGCGCGAAACTAGTGAACTCTAAAAATGATTGGCTGTGAACCCCTGGAACAAAAAGGCCGGTGGGTCCGCTTAGTAAGCGACCCCTTTCTTCTTCTTCAACATCACACAGCACCAAGCGCTTCGACCCACGACCCACGAACATGAGCAAGTTATGTAAACGGTGCGAAGTCGAACGTGATCTTTCTGAATTCGACCAGTTCAAAACTGGAAAATTCATGATTGGCTGAAAATCAAGCGCACGTGTTCCTCGGATATATACTTGGAGCTCCGCTCCGCCGAGATTCCATTTTATAGTTAATCTGTGACAAGAGTGACTATCTTAGGACTACGTTAGACACGACGGTAGACACGACGGTGTATAGAAGATAGGCACGACAAAGAATATAACAAAATGCAAGTGCCGCGAGAAATTTCGGATAAAATACGCAGAGCTCAGTGGAAGTCAGCCGAACAAATTGAGAGACTTCGTCTAGAGAATCGATGTTTTAGATGTGAGCAACAGGGCTGCTATGCTAGGGTTTGTGCTCTCCTTCCAATTGGAGGGATTGCCCACGAAAAAGATGTGGCTCGTCCCAGAGATGTATTGTTAGTTCTTAATGGCTACCCTCTACGAGCCAAGTAGAAAACAAGAGAACAAATTTTCAAACTCAAAACAGAATGTCGTTGTTGATGCGAACGACAGGGTTGTAGTACCAAAATATGTTCCCTGCTCCCAGCAATTAACCCTAAATTCAGACAGTATAGAAGCGTTCCATCAAAATACAAAATAAATGACAAAAAAATGATACCAAAATGGTTTGTCAGGAACTAAGCGACGAGAATTATGAGTCTAATATACCATTGTGTTCTTCGAGTAAGCAACCAATAAGAAAAGCAACAACTAGGGGACAGGAATCTAGGATGGACACAAACCCGTTTTTGGTCAACGCGCTAATCAACGATTTGACAATGGTGCAGACGTTGGTGGATAATGGTTGTTTGTGTTCGGGAATTATTGACGATTCACTGGCAACCAAATCCGATCTACCTTGCGAAGCAATTGCTCCACGATCTCTTCAGACGGCAGAGAGCTCTTCGAAAGAAAGACCTGTGGTGAAAGACATTAAATATGTTTTTGTTGATCTTGATGGGAATGTGACAAAGAAGCTGTGGCTATATATTGTTCCCTGCAGCACGCGTCAGATGATCCTCGGGAAAAAATGGTTCGAAGACCAGGATGCTGTGATCCACTCCAAGGAGCAACGCTTAGAACTTCGAAAATGTGGCACGTCAATATACAGCGTGAAGTGTTGGCGGCAAAAGTTCTTGGGAGTTAAGGAGCCTGGGGCAGCCTCTATAGATATTTTGTCTTCAATGGTCAAAACGCTTCCGATCTGCAAGGCTTCTTTGGAAGATATAAATAAGGCACTACGCACGAAGCCCGGCTCATCAATAGAAGAAGCTAAAGCACGGTTACCAGATCAAGTGAAAGATTTTGCACACCTGTTTGCAGACGATCATGGAGCGAACGACTTACCACCACTTCGTGGTACTCTAGATCATGCCATAAATATACGTCATGAAGATGGGAAGCCCTTGCAACTGTCACAGGTACCATAGGTATGGTCACATGATTACGTGACACGTAGCGCTAATGATTACGCGTACGCGTTGGTATATGTAAATATCACATCTGTAGTTTAGCTTCCTCCTCGTGCAACTACGATTGCTTTACCCTGAATGTCCGACTATCCATAAGCTGCCCGTGATAGCAACCTCCATGGGGACCTTTGTACAATATGTCAAGAGAAGAGCTGTTGGTTCTGCGGAAAACGTTGACAGAGCTTCTGGCAAAAGGATGGATACGACCGAGTAGTTCAGCGGCTGCATCTCCAGTACTTTTTGCAAAAAAACAAAATGATGGGTTACGTTTTTGTGTGGATTATCGGGGTTTGAATGCAATTAAAGAGCCGGATCGATATCCATTGCCACGGTTTAAGGAAACTTTGCGGCAGCTATCAAAAGCGCGATAATTCACGTAGCTAGACGTTAAATCGACATTCCACCGCGTAAGAGTTCGAGAAGAGGATGAATGGATGGCGGCATTTCGTTGTCGGCTAGGGCTATTTGAATGGTTGGTGACACCTTTTGGCCTAGTTAACGCACCAGCCTCGTTTCAAAGATACATAAACGAGCACCTAAGAGAGCATTTGGATCTTGATGCGACGGCTTATGTTGATGATATCCTGGCATACGCAGACGGTAGTGAGCAAGGACACTGGGAAACGGTTGGTAGCATACTCAGGAAACTCGAAATAGCAGGACTTTATCTTGAGTTGGATAAGTGTGAATTCCTTTGCAAACGGGTCAAATATTTGGGATTCATTGTAAAGGCTGGTGAGGGTGTTGCAGTTGATCCAATTAAGGTCAAAGCAATTCAAGAATGGAGTGCGCCAACAACCGTGAAGGGCGTAAGGTCCTTCCTAAGATTTGCTAACTTCTATCGGTGTTTTGTTGAAAGATTCTCTGAAATTGCGGCGCCTCTAACAGCATTGACAAAGAAAGGTTCTGAATGGCGATGGGGTCGTGACGAAAGCAGAGCGTTCGAAGAGCTGAAAGAAATCTTTGCATCGGAGCCAGTTTTAGCGCAATGGGATCCAGAGCGCGATACCATCTTAGAAGCTGACAGTTCCAGTTATGCGGCTGGAGGATGTCTATCGCAAGTTGATGAGCAAGGACAAATACGTCCGGTAGCCTATTTTTCGAAAAGGCTCAATAGTGCAGAGGCAAATTACCCAATTCACGACAAAGAAATGCATTCAATTGTGGCTTGTTTACAAGAATGGAAACCAGAGCTAATATCGGTAGCTAAGCTGTTTAAAATTCTGAGTGACCATAAAAATCTAGAGTATTTCATGACTAAGCGACTTTTGAATGAACGACAAGTTAGATATAATGATGTCCTGCAACAATTCCGATATACGTTTGAATGGCGACCGGGGAACAACTGTGAGCGACCGGATGCTTAATCTCGACGCGATCAAGACAAACCTGTTGGCTTTAGCGATGAAAGAACAAGTGGGCGTATAATGCAACTGCTACCCTCTGTGCAGGCACATCCGGCAATTATAGAGCTTATTGTAAGGAAGATTGTGTGTTTTAGTCCGGATCAATATCACTGGTGTCTCGAGGCTCCTAACTGCGGCAATCTAGTGCGAGTAGAGCTTGAGACTAAGTGTGATAAAAATTCGTTGATTTCTATATCTACCTAAACTCCTGAGATCCTATATTCTGTTATGTGCTTACTAATAATACATTGGCAAAGAACGACATGGTTACGTCATTTGCTCTCAACAATTGAATCCACAATTATTCCTCTTCCCAAATGAGCTGTCCGCAGCTCACTTGCCTTTCACATTTACAACCCCACAATCTCTTTGATCAACCGCCTGTCCTGTGCCAACATCCTCTTACTACCATACCATAGACGGCGCACCGGGTGGCCATCCCGAACGTATGCTGGGAATAAGTTCGTGCCGTTATACCTATTGATGAGTTTGAATCCACCTGGGGATTTTAATGAGTAGGTATTATTTGCATGACACGCTGAGATAGCCCAAGGTCCGTCATAAAATGGCTCGAGCTTGTGTCGCCTCTGACGAGTTCGGAGGACCCAGTCGCCGGGAGCGTAAGTGCGCATCAGGGCTTTATGTTCCTGCAAATAGGCGCGCGTCTGATCTCTGTTCGCCTTGATACTGGCCACATACGAGCGTGCAGTTGGTGCTGCGTGAGATCTAGCCAACTCCTTTGCCCAGTCAAGGCCTTCTTGCTCTGTTGGTTCTCTTGTATAGACAGGGTAGGTTAGTTCTTCCATTGGTGGTTGAGTGCCGAAAAGCAGGAAGAACAGGCTGTATCCATTTGGCGAGATTTGTCGGTTATAAATAGAAACCGCTCGGTAAAGAGCGTCAGCTAGCCTCACATTTGGGTCATCGAGTAATGTTCGAGTGAGTATTGCTTTAAGAACACCATTTACTTTCTCAACTTTGCCGTTGCTCCTTGGTCTGGTGGGTGTTGTGTGGGTGAATAGGAGTTTATGCTTAGCTTGAAATTGCTTTGCGTCAGCGCCTGTGAAGCAACCAGCGTTGTCACTGATTATTTGCTTGGGAGTTCCAAAGGTGTGGCTAATGTAAGTTAGCAAGGGGACATCATTTAAGAAGTCTGTGCTTGGAACAAGTCGAGACTCTAGCCAGCCTATTGCATATTCCATAGCGTGCAACAGGATTTGCGAACCAATCTGGGTATGGTCGATACCCCATCGAGTTAGTGGAGGAGCTGGGAGGATTGGGACTAAATTGCCGAGAGCAGGGTCTGGTGCTTTCATTAATTGGCATGAGTGACAATTTAGTACTGCTTCGTTTGCTGCTAGCATTAGTTCTGGATGCCAATACCTTAGTCCTGCCCGTCGCATTGTTGTACCGATTGAGGCATGCCCGCAATTCTCGTGGATCGTCGAAATTAAGTTGACTAGTTCGTCATATTCTGGAACTAAGAGCAGTGTGGCTATTACTGGGGGAGAAAGAGGATCTGTTGTATCCTGCGCGTGATTCATGATGAAGTGGAGTTTGTTAGTGTAAATGGCGAAATGTTCTTTGACCCATGCTTCACCAATTTTAGGTGGCAAAACATGTCCTAACACTAAGAACTCGAAGATGCACTGTAAATCGATGCGATTCAGTTGATGTGGGTATTCGATCTTCTCTCCAGGAATTTCTACTATGTTCCTGTCGTTCGCAGTATCTGCCGGGTAGTCTTCTGTCAGGATTGGAAATGCATCCTCCGTTGGTCGAGAAAGATAGTCGGCTAACACATTTGCTTTGCCGGGTCTATAAAGGATACGTATGTTATAATGCTCGATTGTGTCCAAGAATCTAAGCATTCTTGGTGGAAGATCCGATTTCATGTGAATTGTTTTTAGCGATTCATGATCAGTCACGACAGTGATGTCGCCGCCTTCAATCCAATGTCTCCAGTGCTGGACAGCGAGGAGTATACCAAGAATTTCACGTTCTTGTGATGAATATCTCTGTTGCATGGGATTGAGTTTGCGGGAAAAATATGCAACAGGGTTAACAACGGATTGCTGGCGGTCATTGTGAGCATGGAACTTAGGCTGAAGTAACGCTGCTCCGACAAACTTTTGTGAGGCATCACTCTCGAGTACAGTGGGAAGAACCCAGTCAAATTTCTGTATGACTGGCGCGGAAGAGATGGCGTTTTTAATTTTCTGCCATGATGCTATGGATTTTTCAGAGAGTGTAACTGGAGCGTTTTTAGGTCCGACAGATTGATCTGTTAGAGGGCCTGCGATTTTTGAAAAATCTTAAATGAGGCTGCGGAGATACCCAGCTGCATTAACAAATCCGCGGATTTCAGAAGCTGTTCTAGGCATCGGGCGGTCACAAATTGTCGCTACTTTTTGGGGTCCGCTGAAATACCCGATTCTGAAATATGGAAACCAAGGAAAATTCCTTCGCGAACAAAAAGTCGAAATTTTCGTAAATTAAGAATTAATCCGTATTTAACAAAGTGTTCGAAAATAAGAAGTAGGCAGGAGTGGAGATTTTTGATAGAATCTGACCAAACTCATACATCATCCAGGAGTCCGGCTACAAATGAGCGGAAGGGTTGAAGAACTTCTTCCATCAGGCTCTGAAATGTCGCCGGGGCGTTGCAAAGTCCGAATGGCATGACGTTCCACTCGTATAGACCGAACGGCGTTACGAAAGCAGTCTTTTCTCGTGAGCTTTCATGTAATGGAATTTGCCAAAATCCATTTTCTAGGTCTAAGAATGCGTAACATTTATGACCTGCTACTCGTTGGATTTCATCCTGGGCGTTTGGTAACGGGTGCGCATGTTTCTTTGTTAGTTTGTTGAGTTGTCTATAATCGACACAAATGCGCCAAATAGGAGATTTTGTAGGATTTGGCGTTTTCTTTGGGGTCAGAACTAGCGGGGCCGCCCAAGGACTTTTGCTTTTACGAATAATTGAGCCTGCGTGCGTCTTGCATAAATCTCGGATTGCATCCTGTTATGAAGGACTGTACCGCCGTGGTGGGAGTTTGACTGGCATGTTATTACCAGTGTCGATGGTGTGTTTTGTTTTATACAAAAGATGAGTTTTGCGAAGTGTTTTATCAAACAAGCTAGGAAATTTTGAAAAGTACAGGTTTGTAAAATGAGAGACAGAATTAGGTGTTGACTGGTGCCATACAATTGATGGTGTAGAGTTTGCTGTGAAAGTCGGTGAGAATTTTGATATACGCGAAGTAACGAAATAAGAAAAGGAATGTTTCTTTGGAGAATTCATAGGTGTTGCAGTTGAGACATCTGTAGTAAATATAGTCAAAAGATGTTTAGATGAAACGATAGGAAAAATAATTGGTGACTCAGGTAAATTCAAAAATTGAATTGAATCATTACAAAGGAAATTCAAACCGAGAGAATGAAAAACAAATGTCCTAGCGTAAGGTCGGCTGGAAAAGTATTGTCAGGAACAACACCTGCAGATACAGTAACGTTTTCAGACCAAGTGTTATTGTTATTGGTGCGCTGAAGTTTGAATTGGATGTTGAGAAGCGCATCGTTGGTAACTGTTGGTCCTTGTCCGCCGATGCCGGAAATAACAGAAGGTTGTAACGAAGGGAATGTTTTGAGAGAATGTGCTAAAGATGAAGAAACATAGCATGCTGGCGAGCCGTAATCGAAAAAAGTAGGGAATATAATAGTAGGATAATCAGTTAAACGTGTAGAGAAAAATTTATGAGACTTGCCGTAGCCTTCGCGCAAAGGAGTGTCGTTGGTGAGCTTTTGTTTTATATTGCCTGTGCCTACCGTCACCAAGTAAGCATCCCGGCACCCCTATTCTGCATCCTCCTCTGCCTGGGCAAGAACTTGACTGAGTAGATCTTCCAACTCGTTGTCCACGTCTGAATCTTCCAAACGGTCGGCTGGGCATTTGTCGGCTTCTGAACTTTCGTTCGGCTGTTCGACTACAAAGCTTTTGTGTCTGCTTGATTTGTTGCCGAAGTTTTTAAACCGTCTATTCTTTAGCGATGTATATCGTTGTTTAATTTCATCGTTAAAGCGCATTTGAAAAATACCTTTTCCTTCTGTCTGCTTGTTGTTTCCTCCAGAGTGGTCAATTTTGAGTTGACAACTGTTTGACCAATTTCCCTACTTGCCGCATTTATAGCACCTAGAATTGGTTTTATCTAGGACGAACGATGGGTCGTCGGGCGAAGCAGACTTTGATATGAAGATGTTGCTGCCTTGCAATCTGGGGTCGGCAATTTGAGAATTAGTAATTCCTGGCGGGGAGGACAAGTTCTTGACCGAACGGATGGGCACCTCTTTTGATGAAAGGAAAGCGTCATCTTCTAGTTTCCACCTGGAAATGCCTTTGGTTGTGTGGACGGCGTGGTTTGCTAGTTTCTTGTTCGTCATTGTCTGGGAATAATACTGAATAGATGACCAAGTTCGCGGCAAAGAATGTTGGATGTGGTGAATGAGGATGTCCCTTGCCTGCGGTCCATTCACTAAATCTTGCGGTAAAGCATAAAAAGCTCTTCTCATGCGTCTGGCGAAGTCTAATGTAGATTCATCGGGCGTGGAAAGAACTTGTGCGAAAGTCGTTAGGGGAGAGCCCAACATGTTATGATCGGAGAGCACCTGCAAGATTCCGTGTACGGTGCCTGCCCAGTCCAGGGACTGTTCTGTAACGTCACCTCGAGTGTCCAAGAAATCATCCTCCATTTCCATGGCAACTCGTCTGGGCCAAGCGGAATATGGGAGCATGGGCTGTATCATCAGTACCTGCATCCGGTATAGTTTCCGCAAGGTGTCTTCATCTGCGTATTTCAGCTGAAGTTCGGGTGGAAAGATTACCTTGTTTCGTTCGGAGGCTTCTTTGAGAGGGCCCGATGGGCTTTCCGCTTCCCGAAGGGTTAGGAAGTCAGGGAAGTATCTCTTGACTTTTGCCTCGATGTTGTCGCCGGAGGTATTTTTGAAAGTCAGCTGAGGGTTCTTTGGCGATGCATCATAGATGTCCTCAGCCAAAAATGATGGGTGTATTGGGGCAGCTTTTGTAGGAGGCGGGGCGCTGAAGAATTGAGTGTCATCGTAAAAAGGGTTGGGGTGAGTCGGCGGCTTGGGCTGTTTTTTGGTTGAAGAGAACCCGATTCCGCTATTTGCTAGCTTACTCTCCTGCGGGATGAGGGAGATCTGAGACGGACGTTGTTCTTCAGGCGCGAGGGGCTTTGCCAAAGATGGGTTTGCTGCGGCTAAGGCAGCTGTCATTTTGCTAATTTTGTCCACTAGTATTCCGAATTGACTGGCAGACGTAGTCGAAACGGCCTTGAGTTCGGCTTTGAGAGTTTCTTGTCTTGCATCTAGGATGCTTGTGAATTCGGCAGTCAATTTTTCGTTGTTCTTCTCCATCTCTGCTCTTAAGTCTTGAGCCGTTTTCTTAAGTTCGTTGGCGAGGCTCTCCTGCTGGCTCTCGACATCCTTCACCGTCTTCTCAAGCTGAAGATTTGTCAAGCCGACCATTCTGAATCAATTTGTCAAATGTGGTAGAGTAAGAATGAGGTTTTCTCAACAATAATAATTATTATTATGTGTTTTAGTCCGGATCAATATCACTGGTGTCTCGAGGCTCCTAACTACGGCAATCTAGTGCGAGTAGAGCTTGAGACTAAGTGTGATAAAAATTCGTTGATTTCTCTATCTACCTAAACTCCTGAGATCCTATATTCTGTTATGTGCTTACTAATAATACATTGGCAAAGAACGACATGGTTACGTCATTTGTTCACAACAATTGAATCCACAAGATGCTGACGGCTTACAAGCTGATCCGGTTGCTTGGGCTAGATTATTTGAGGATAAGGAAGTACAGGCGTTGTGGAAGATAGGCGTTGAGTCAGATGAGGATTGGCGACGAGCACGGGATGCTGTGCGCAATGGGGAACGAGGTTTCCCACCAGACTTGGCATTCAAACTTAGTGCTAATATAGCCGAGTGCACGGTAGCGGCAGATGGAGTTCTCCGGGGTCGAGAAAATAGAATTTGGGTTCCAAATTTCGAGCCCTTACGTACGGCTATAATGCAGAGAATACACGATAGCTATCTGAGCGGCCATCTGGGTAAAGATACAGTGGTTGGAATGATTTTGCGTCGGTGGTTTTGGCCGAAATTGAGGGACTCGTTTCGGCAATTTATACGTAATTGTGACGTGTGTGGACGAACAACGGTATGGCGGGAGGCAAAAGCCGGATTCTTAAAATCACTCCCGATTCCAGAGTGCATTGGTAGCGATTTAACCATAGACTTTATCACTGACCTCCCCGATGTCCGAAGGGTGCACAAATATCATGGTGATCACGAATCGACTTTCCAAAGACATATTTATTTTAGGAACCAATTCTATGACAGCGAACAATTGCGCAAAAGTTTTCGTCGACCGGTATTATCGATACTTTGGTTTCCCACGCTATCGTACTAGCGATAGGGGAAGTGATTGGCTCAGTCATTTTTGGACGACATTTTGTAAGTTAACCGGCATTACCCAGCAACTGACCACGGCTTATCATCCACAATCAAATGCTAGCGAACGAGCAAACCAAGAAATTTACAAGTAACTACGAGCATTTACATGCTACGCTCAAAGTGATTGGATAGATTTGCTTCCGATGGCACAGCTGGCCTTAAATAGTCGTCCTCACTCAGCGATTGGAAGGATGAATCCGTTTTTCTTGCGACATGGTTACGACATGGACCCTTTGATGGAACCAATTCCGTTAGCAAAAAATGAGTCGCGTCATCCCGGACGCCTATCAGCTGTAACATACGTTCAACGGTTAAAGGATGCGCAAGAGTTCGCACAAGCCTCAATGGCCTCGGCTCAACAAAGATATGAGCAAAATACGAATAGGCTTCGTCGCCAGCCAGAGAGGTTCAAGGTAGGAGACAAGGTATGGTTAAATCTGCAGAATGTTAAGACGCCACAACTCTCAAGGAAGCTCGCATGGTAACACGCGAAGTACGAGGTAATAGCCGTTCCGGATGCACTCACGGCTGAATTGAACGTGCCTGGAAATATACACAAACGTTTCCACGTTGAGTTGATTAAAAGGGCAGGCATTGACCCATTACCCAGCCAAATTTGCGATGACGCTCAAAACCCATCCATGGTTGATAGTTTAGAAAAATCGGAGTATAAAATCGAGTCGATCATACGAGCTAGAACTGTTCGTCGCAGACGTGGATCATTTCGACAAGCTCTCGTGAAATGGGTTGGATGGATTGAACCAACTTAGGGACCGGTTGAATATGTTAAAGATACTAAGGCGTTGGACGAATTCGAAAAGAGATATGGACCAATCAAAACCCATGATGGGCCGCCATAAACTGACGCTGGTACGTTTATTGGGCCCGCGGAGAAACATATCGCAGAGGTACGGAGGTCAAGACGAAAAGAAAGGAGAAAGGACACAACAACCCTGAAGAGAAAGAAGGGGAATTGTGACGGCTGTTCAGCTGATTGTAAACCTGTAGCAAACGATGGTTATCGCAGGCATGTACTATCATGCAGATCATGGGTACATAATGCAAGGTCACTAATAATAGAGATTAGCGACTACATTATGCAAGGGTCCTAGATTGTACAAGGGTCTATAATCAGGGCTACAGCGTGACTAGGTAATCAGGGTTTGGCTTGAACTGACTGATACTAATTATAAGTTTTATCCTCGATTTTCAATTAGAATTACTCGCGGGTGATGTTCAAAGCTGAACAATGGGAAGGAAACACAGAACTTGTATATAGAGGATTGTTCGGAACCTAAGTTAGCTTATCTTCTTCATAGTGAATTATTAACAACCATTACTCATACAAGTGCTCATTGCCTCATATAGTGAACCTCTGACAAGAGTGACTAGAACGCATTCACATAGCTGCCCTGGGAGCACTCGCAGCTGATAGTTAGCCAGCCCTTTAGCTCACTCCGACCTCACATCAAAACTCAGGATGCCCGTCGTATACCCCTCAAAGCCATAAATCCATCATGGAGTTCAACCCAAAGTCTGCGTAAAATCCGCTCATTCCTTTCCCTTGTTTTTCCACCCACTGCTTCCTTCCCTGAGAATTCCCCACGTGAATCCTTGCTTTCCTGAGCACATTAGAGCTTGATATCTCTCCAAATTGGTGCTCATCCGCGTATTCCTCCTCCGGGTACACATAGCCCTGATGGCGAACAAATGAGGTCCGAGAAAGCGCTAGACAAAAGATCGTATCCTTGCGTAGAAGGGCTCATCAGCGTGAGACTTGGGTGAGGCGAGTATTGGCGGCAGAGAAAAAGAGACTGATCAGAGCAGGACTCGCGGAGAAAGATAAGACGAGAGAGGATTCGACGATGAGGGATCCTGTCTGGGTATCTTAGTTCCGGGTGCGACTCTTCTTGTCTAACTCAGAAATGCAGCAGAAATCCTGAGCGTTTACAGCCGGCATCGCGCGGTGGTGAAGAGTTCATCTGAGTCAGCCCGGGTTGCTTTGATCTAGGCTGAGCTA
Organism: Podosphaera xanthii; assembly: GCA_028751805.1. Taxonomy (NCBI): domain Eukaryota; kingdom Fungi; phylum Ascomycota; class Leotiomycetes; order Helotiales; family Erysiphaceae; genus Podosphaera; species Podosphaera xanthii. The sequence continues at coordinate 2,183,364 of JAPWIX010000008.1, forward strand.
GCCGGTACGCGGTCACATGGATCACGTGCTGGGCGCAGGCACGATGCAAAGTTGCAGGAAAACGTGCGCGAAACCCCTCTGATCTGAGCAATAAGCTCCCCTCGATGTACTTGTAGATATTAGAAGGCTACTTAAGCTGTAATAATCAAGGCCTAGTGGAGAGGTCTTTTTGATCTTGGTAAATTACATGGATAGGTGCCCGACAGGACGGCCTGGAACCTGGTACTAATCTCAGATCTTTTGGGCGCCGACATATCAGTAGTCACAGGCCGAGCCAACCGACGCGGGTCTCACCAGAACACGCCGCTGTGCGCCGGCACGAAGTCTACGTGAGGAAAAAAATGCTTGAAGTAGTTGGATGCTCAAGCGGGATGTCTCCGTGATCCTGAAACACTGCGTTCCCTTGCGTTTCTCTCACAAAGTAGATACGTTTCATGGAACTTGTTCCCTGATCGATATGAAGGTGGAGAGGATCCTTTGATAACAGGATTCTTCGTATGTAAATGCCTGGTAGAGATCGAGATACGGGATAGTATATCAGCCACCAGTTAGATACCTGGTGGTTCATAATGCGATCCTTTGACGCCTGACTCAGGTCGTCAAGATACATGGTGATCACGGACTAACGCCGATGGATTCCGACTTGGATGACATATTGTCACAAATGGAAGCCAATGTACGGCAAGCGTCGCTAACCCGAACCCACTGTTTGGCTAGATCCCCGAGAGTGCTGGCTTCACACGCTCGCAAGAGTGGAACATGCGGAACATCGAGAGGCAGCACGAGCCGAACACCACGACCAACTGTGGACGATGACTTATCTCAATTACGAACAGCATCTAGAACCGAGCATCATCTCGTTCCCCCTGCTCAGAATCTTCCGCGTAATGGAATCCCACCACCACAACGCGCCGACGCATCGAACCCCCTCTCCCATCGCCTGGAACTCCATCACGTAACGATCGAAGATGGGGAACTACTCGGCAGTAGCTACTGTCGGGGTGGAAGGGACATGTGCGAGACGGAAAACAATGCCAAATCCCCAGACCACCAAACCACGCTTGCGATCCCAGAAGTTGACGCATACCAACGTGACCTCGTCCTTACACGAGGAGAATGGCAACAACAGGCGAGAAATGTTGGAGTCATCGGTCCTCGGTTTGCATGGACCTTCACGCACTATCTGCCGACTGGGCTAACTTCTGGTATCCCAGTCCGAGCCGGTACTCCCTGACGCGCAAGCCTCAATGTAGCTAATCACCCGCCGTGGCGCGTCGGGGACATACCGGAGCATGTCACGAATGATGAAGACATCGAGAAGGAACAGCTCAGCCTGTTTTGGTAAGTGGTTGATCACAATCACTCGAGATCAAACGTGAGTCCCGTCGCGTCAGAGCTGTAGAACTTCCAACGCTTGACGACACAGGTGTCATAAGCGGTATTTAGTCAGCGAGGCTGGAGACAGGGGTCAAGAGGTGGGTGTCAGGCTAAAGGTTGCCATCCTACATGATATACGAGATAGATGCATCACCACTCGGCTAAAAGGCCAGACCAGAATCATAGAGCACTATGACCTGGCAATCTCCATATATATATTATACAGTAGAGGCTTTCCTGACAACAGGTCAACTTGTCCACTCTTGCGACCTAACTCTCATGCGGTGCCGCTGGTGGTGGAACCCTGTGGTGAGTTGGCTTCATGAATTCGCGTCGACGCGGGTGCCGTCGAGTATGGATCCGGGGCATTTCTGGAAGGTCAACCGTGCCTATGCGCAACACGTACCCCCACAACCGAAATTCGTGCCGAGGTAAATATAAATGTTGTTAAAATATACTTTGGGAAAGGGCTGAGTGCTAGCCTCGGCAGCTGACTCTTGTGTTGATCGTCAGGGGTTGCTCCGAGAGAGTGCTAGTGTTGGATCATGGGGTTTTTTTAGATTACCTAGAAGTTCTCACTCTCATTAAAAGATAATTCTGTAATAAAATAAAACTTATTAAGAGAATATCAAGTCTGGTATCGTATCTTCTATAACTTCGGGTTGAAATTTTAATAAATGTCGCAAAAGCAGACGGTAAAACTTGACTGAATCGCTGCGCTCATCGCCCTGGATCCTCGCTCGGAGTCAACGATATCTACATAGACGTTCTCCATCGGTCGCGATACGTCGCCATCACTCGTACCGAAGTACATGTACATGCCGGCACTACTCGGTGTGAATCAGATGAACCACGTAGGTGTACCTTGCGTCTACCGATTGCAGACCTTCCGTGTGCCACGTCCATGGCGCGCGTGCGAGCAGTTTTACGCGAGGCTGAGCGCACTTCAAAGCCCACATGGGTTGATGATGCCAGGCGACATTCCTCCACGTCAAATTCCCGGTCACAGTGTTCCCTCAGTCTAAATGTAGATATCGTCCACAGCGAGCGACGAGCACGAAACCACTTTGATCGAATCAGACGACATGAGTCAGGCGAAAGAGAAGACGTTGGACATATCCCGTTTGTGGACCTCCCCGTGATCAGCCGCGTGGGACTTGTTGGAAGTGCTGTGACGATGTTGCTCCGTATTCACCATTAGATTTACACCACTTTGTTCTGCATGCACACGAGGAGGTTGGGATAAGTATTGCAAATAGAATTGGGATCACTCAAATCAATGTGAGCCCGCGTTACACCGCGACCGACTCTGTTTATGACGAGGATTGCTTGTAGGTCAGACGTATTCACTCCACTAGGGTAAAAGACTAGATCATTTGTCATTCATGGAGTTGATCAAGGTGAATGTACATGTACCAGGACGTAGCCCACGGGTCCTATCGCCATGCGGCTCCTCTCCGTGTACTCGAAAGACTGAGAGTTGACTAGTCGATCGGGTTCGTGGAAATAATGGTGGTCGATCAACAGAGAGGACCAACCTGAATCGGAATCATCATAATCTCGAAGTCTGAAATTTAGAACGAGACGCCTCCATGAGTCGGATGGCAAATACAGAAGAGTCAGTCGGCGCAAAGACAGAGCACGGACGGAGTGATAGTGAATCCCGATTCACCGCTCTCAGTGCACAGTGAATATCTCGCGGACCGAACACCAACGAGCCACAAGGCATCGCTACCAGAGCTTCGGGACATGCAGGATGGGCCTGAGCCGTACATACAGGATATCAGGAAAAAAGTGTCTCCGTCGCAGCCCTAAAGGTTATTACTAATCAGCATTGATTTTGGATGTCATTGCCCTTCCGATGACTCGCGCAAGCGACCGAATGAACGTCCACTTGTCACAATCTGTAAAACTGCAACATGACATGCCAGTCAGACTTTTTCCCCTGATACCCTGTACGAGTAGTTTAGATGAGTCTTCCAACTGGGTGCACGCAGCCGTAGTCAGAGAGCTGGAGAAATTAAACCCGACACCGTGTCTTAATCTGGCTATCCGATCAAAATCAACGGAGCGAAGCAATGTGTAAGGATCAAAAGCGCATGGAAATGACCCGCTCATCGCCATCGTCCACGGAAGCAAGGGGAGTGACATACGCCGGAGTACCAACCGCTCTCAATTTATGTGGTAAGGGATGCGTGTGCTACCGTTCACATCCGTGACCACAACTGGTCTATGGTTGAGCTTAGCGTCGGGATGATAGCATCCTGGTCATGTGATCGGGCCAACTTCGACTTTACCAGCAAAGGCCCCACGAATGCCGGTCGCCAGATTACGCGAGTATTTATCTGTGGCACACGCTTATCCAGACACAGGCGTATCGGCAGAACACGTCCCTCGATCAAGAGCCGGGACAGGAAGAGCCCAGTGTTGGGGACGTCGCGAGTCAGATCCTGGAGGGTAGGTCCGGGAGTCGTGTTTGATGGGACGTCTCAGAAGATAATCTTGAACAGACCAACACCGTCCAGCGCGACCAGACGTGCCACACCGACCGTACGAGTCCAGAGACCCGCAGCGCCCACACCATGAATGAAGCGCTCCACGACGAGATGGCCGCCATCAATTCCATCTATGGTCCAGGCACCCTGACGCCAGCCCCCGAGACGGACGTCTACATTCTGGTTCTGCCGCGGCAGGACATCTCGTTGCGCATTGCCTTCCCTCCGTCCTATCCCCACGTTGCACCGTGTGTCCTCGGGAATCAGAGTGCCGGCGCCCATGCTCGCAAAGGAGATGCCGCGCAGGCATGCGCAGAATTTCGCGACGCCCTCGCCCGTCTCTTCCAGCCCGGCGACGTGTGTCTCTTCGATGTCATGGAGGAAATGGGCGCGGCCACCGTCCCTGTCGCCGCGGAAGACGAACCGACTCGACCTCGCGCAAGTCCCCCGGCAGACCCTGATCCCCATCCCGATCGCTGCCCCATCTCTTTCCCCCCGCGATGGCATGTGTCGGAGACGGTCGTCGAACTGAAGTCGGTCTTTGTGGCCCACTGTGCTCGTGTGCATTGTCCCATCCAAGCAAAGCGCCAGGTGCAATACCTGGTGGAACATGAGAAGCAGTTGCGCGGAGCGACGCATTATATCACGGCGTGGCGCATCCGTGGGCCCAATGGTGTGAGTTATCACGATTGCGACGACGGTGGCGAGCAAGCTGCTGGCGCCCGATTGCTCCACCTCATGCAGCTAATGGATATCTGGGATGTCATGGTGGTGGTCTCGCGGTGGTAAGGTGGCGTGCACTTGGGTCCTCGCCGTTTTGGGATTATCAAGATCGTGGCGCGGGATGCTTTCATTCGAGCCGGCTATGTCGTCGACCTGTCCTCCAAATCTAACAATACGAAGCACGGATAGATCGTGAATAAACTCCTAATTCATAAATAGTCAGGAAGTGTTGCGACGCACCTAGATACGAAAAACATGTATGAATGTAGTCCATGTATCTGGGATCCATGCTATTTTCTCGTGCTTTAAGGGTAGCATTGTCACGCCATAGTTACCAGGTAGATAAGCCGTAGGAACTAAGTATTGAGCCGTGTACCAGATCTAGACTCAAGTTGTGATTACTTGCATTCCACAGCACGGGTTACGTAATTCACCGACACAAGCTACTGGGTATGAGAGCCTGTTACTATGAGAAGCTCTGGCAGATCTAGGATCACGATGTATTCAGGAAGCTAAAGTTCAAGATGCAAGTTTTCTATTTGCAAAGCCAATTTCGTGTTATCATACATTTACAACTACATTTCAGAAGAATCCATCAAACCAAGTTTTATGTACAAGAATAGAAATGTTTCGTGAAAAAATTCATGTCCCATCAGTAAGAGAGAATACATCTTTCAGCCAGCGAAAAATGTATTAATGACGAGGTGAGCTATGAATATGGCGTCGGAGATGAGCATTCGAGAAGCGGACATGACGTTTATCTATTGCAACAACCTTGATAGATGCACTTATGCCAGCGTTGCATTTTGTTCCGCCAGCGAGCGGCATAACAACAGACCAGGTACCACTTGCACACTGTTGGTATGATTTTCCGCCAATACAATTCCAGATACCCTCGGGTGAGCATTCGGATCCGGCAGCCGTGGAGTCAGCAGCTGTTGAACTAGAGCCAGTCGACGAAGAAGAGGCTCCAGAAGCCTTGGGTGACGCTGGGGAATCATCCGACGACTCTGTGTTATTGGACAATGAAGAAGCAGACGATTCTGAGGTACTAGATTTAGGATTAGAAGGTTGAATTGTGTAAAACGCGCCGGCCACAGGTGTGGATGATGCGGGATCTTTAGACGATGACTGAGATCCAGATTCCTTTGGTGTTTCAGACTCAGCGTCGTCTGATGATGACCCAGATCCAGTTTTCTTTGGTGATGTTTCAGACTCAGCGTCGTATGATGATGACCCGGATCCAGACTTCTTCGGTGATGCTTGGGATCCAGGTTTTTTTTGTGACGCCTCTGATTCAGGTTTCTCTGATGCCGAATCGGATCCCGGATTCTTAGATGAAGTGGACCCCTTCGCCTGACCACATGAACCAACCGGACCTGCAAGAGCCTTAGTAGATAAAACCTCAACGCTCTCTCCAGGATCTTCAAATTTCAGATCGGTGCTATCCTTTGTCGTGCAGCCATTGCCGATATTAGCGACAAACATGTCGGGCAGCGCATCAAAAGTGGCGGTGTCGCGTCGTACCATCTGAGTACCATTGGCGGATAGTTCCTTGTCATTTCCTGAACCACCTGTAAGTTTCGCTGGAGCACAGTTCATGTACATTTCTCGGTTCCCAATTTTGTTGAACCAGGTCCACGCGATTACAACATCTCCAGTTGGTAAGTTTTCCGGGATTTTGAATGAGTACTTGTCAGGATCTTCCATTGTCGCCGTAGTTCCAATATTACCTTCGGCGTTTCTCGCGGGGCACCCGCCGATGATTGAGTGAATGACTTTGAACTTGCTGTCTGCTGTAGGGGCCTTATCGTAGGTAATTGAGACTTGACATGACCCACCCCCATGGGTTGCTCCTCCGGTAAAAGCGAGTTCCTGCCTGGAGCCAAGAGGCATGACATTACTCGCACCTTCAGTTTCGTAACCGAACTTGCACGGAAAATCGGATCCATCTGGTTTGAGAGGGCCATTGTCGCCTGCAAGTTTGGAGGCTGAGAATGGAGTCGGCGTACGCATAATCATGTGCGAAGAGCCGAGCGGAGAAAGTGCGAAAAAAATAAATGCTATTGTAGAGTACATTTTCGTGGACTGAAAGAATGGTTCTCTGACTAAATGAAATTGAGATTTCCCCTTCAGAATACGTTAGTTTATTTCATCAATAAGAGCTTTAGGTGACACCACGATGTGTGTGTCAAGTTTCTTCGGAGAGTCAATGGCACGTCGAAAGTACAGGTCATGATTGTGGGCGGTACATTTCAACCATTGAGATACAAATCTGGTCACATACCGTCAGATTGAAGGCAATTGATCTTTTTTTGATACACTTCAGTTCCGTCTCAGGTCAAAGGAATGACTATTTTTCAGCTTCTTCCCCGGACCGTGGAAAGCTGTTAAAGGAATGAAAGAAGATATGAGGACTAGCCTTCAAAAATTGAAATCAAAGTCACAACAAGAAATTGAGATAAGATAGCAGATCAACTGTCGCTGTGAAGTATGTGACTTAATGAGGGTGGCCAGAAAATGTGGAAGGGGAACGTTCGTCTTATAAAACAAAAGGTGATGTGGATCCTGACATTTCAACTTCCTTCCACCAAACTAGGATTACAAGTTCCCCTGCGCCAATCATACATGTACCTCCCAGTAGCTCTAGGGTCGGAATAGAGATTGCTTCTGTTAGTAAGCTGTTATTTACGTCACTCTTTGAACAGTACTCAGAGTAAATCGCGTTGGTAGGAATGCGCACAAATCTTATTAGTGTTAGTAACCTTCTTCCTCCCGCGCATAAATCCCTCTTAACTATTGTAGCATTGGACGAAAAGTAAACTCAGCCAGTTTGATCGACTTGAACACTACTAGTGTGTATGTGTGTGGGGAGGAGGGGGAGGGGAAGTCACATTTCTCTTTTGAGCGCTCAGCAGTAATTGGGATATGTCTAATTCTGATTGGAATCGTGAGTGTCTCCACTTACACACGGATCACATTTTTGAATTCAGTTTTACAGGGTCAGGGGTGTAATACTTTAAGCAATGAGTCCTCCGCCTACGATATACAGTTGTCCCTCTCTAACTCGATAGTGGGTTTCGGTAGATGTGTTGAAAATATTCATTGAAATTCAACCATTTACATTTGCACTACTTACCCCTGCACACAAAATGACCTGTAAGGCTAAGTGTTGCAAATATAAAAGTCCAAGTGACAATGAATATTTTCAACACTTATACCGGGACCCACTATCGAATTAGAGAGGGACAACTGTATTATTATTTTACCCCGGTCAAAGGTTAAAATTTTCATATCAATACCCTGGAAGAGATTTGATTCGCTAATAATTTTAAATGTCGAGTTTCAAAATGTCGAGTCAAGTCATAAATGCGTTCCGGGGAGAGAATGTGGTCTTCGCCTCGCTTCGCTTCCGCCGTAGTCCGCTCTTGATTCCCACTTTTACGCTATTCCCCTGACTTCCTCCCCTACGACAGATACAACTCCATGTCATATCTGTGCCAGGATTCTGTCATACCAGTGCAAAGATAATTTTCATCTCAACAACATCGACATCAAGAACGGCAGAGAGTACACATCACAATCCATGGACAGGTTCACACGTTTCACCGACAAGAGATGACTGGAGAGAGAGATGTAGAAAACGAACAAATTTACGAGTCTCCAGTCCAGCTCGTCTTCCCCTCATCTCACCTTTTCTTCCTCTGCCGCACGACACGTGTCTCTCTTCATATATTCCTACTGAGTAAATAAACTTGTCCATAATGGATTACTAATGACTCCTTTACCTTCAAAAAGCTAGATGTGACTCTCCATCTCCCCAATGCCTTATAATTTCTTCACCTGCTCGCCCGTCCGTTCATTCGGGCTAAACTATGTGACGCGACTAATTATAGTACCATATGTAGTCGTAAACTGGGATAGCAAATATCCCTTATTGCAGTATCTCATGTCCGTGTTACTTACCTGAGACGGCGAAAGTAGAATACATCGACACTGAGCGGTTAATGTTGACATTTCGTGGAAGTAATGACAACGTGAGCGCTGGTTTCCGGCCAGGATGGCTGGAAACGATAGATGGCGACGTTACGTCAACAAGACGAGCCGACTCTGGCAAAGTTTATGTCTATATGCAGAGACTCCCTTTTGAATGAAGACACTTGTATCGCTTCGATGGAGCTCGGAGATTAATATTAGCGAGCGGGTACGCTGCCGTGTCAAGGAAGATGAGCCGCACACGACGTGCATCCACATGTGAGAATCAATCAATTGAGGGCGTGAATGCAGAGGTAAAGTGACGAATCTCATTCAAGTACATGTGTGAAATGTTCTGTGGAATTCATTCGAGAACAAAAGACTGATGGTCCTACCGGTCACACTGTGGATTGTGGGCCAACAACGACAAAGGTGTCAAATTCATTCGTGGAACCTGAACACGCCCGTGCTATCTGATGTTTCGACGACGATGCTCTTCGGCTTATGTCATCAACACTGTCAACCTGCCAACATCACGAAAACTATGTAGAATCACGCATGATGTCTTATCAACATAGGATGGATCAGGGCATAGCCGGAGAAAAAAATATTTCTCCTACGGCGCTTCGATACGTTACTTACAATTACTCTCGTGACGCCGCTTGTGGAAAATTACTACACGTGCTATTCTTCACGAAACATTTGAATGGCAACCACGCAACGAGCAGTGAAGTCATTTTGGGCAATGATTCGAGTTGCGTGAGTGAAGGGCTCATTCAGACATGAAGGATCTTTAGTTTGGTGGTCCAGATGAACAGGTCCATGTGTCATCAATCCTCAGTCCGTCGACCCTTTTTCCTCCCTGCTGTTGAAATGAGGATTCACTGATCGGTTCGATCATCATAATACTGCTAGTAGTAGCTCCCCAAGCGTCGACAAGTGACCAGGAAAGATGAGATGATTGGTATAGTGTGGGAAGGCAGTCAGGTTCAATAAAACAATGATGAAACTCGATGTATGGAACCATCAAGGCACAATACTTCAGTTGAGAGATGCGGATATCAAAGAGAACAGTGCATCATCCCGGTGGTCAGAACTACCTTGCTGTTGTCTTTGAAATCATCAGATCACTCATCTCGCTTCAGGCCGTCGTCACACAATCAAATGATTGGTGAACGTAAGCGCGCTTGAGTAGGATATCGTAAGTTGTATCAAATATAGGTCCGCGACTGCCCAGGGACTTTTGAGATGGATAAGCTTCATTGATGCACCAAGCTAACTGCTTGAGTACTCATGGACCCTTTGTAGTTTTACAGACAAACAGAGCGATGCGGGAGCCCATCCATGACATTTTTGACTACATATTCTAGTGAAACAGGCCAGCGTAGCAGGACGAGTATGCCGAAGCTTAACGTCGAAATTATCATATGCATCTTGTCACAATGCGATAAAACTCTAAATGACACTTTACCATTGGTGACGATATTTGGCCGCCGATCAGAACCTTTTTTTCCTGGGTCGTGTATTCTCCTTGCGAGCAACGTACCGTTAACGATAAGTTGAAAAGAGAAAGCCCACAGATGATGAAACACCTTGTCATTGTTCATATAGAACTTGTCGAGATGAACTTGTTGGTACATGGATTCTTGATTCTGGTCGTGCAATCACAACTGTGATTACCACACCTTTACTGATGGATCCCTACCACACCGTACATGTATGAGTGGTAGTCCGATGAGTAAACAACCACGCGACTGCGATGGGTCCTTGTGCCAAGCATTCCGCCGGCCCGGTTTCCCAGACAGAGCGGAAGATGTCATAATTATCGTCTTATTTTTGATCACTAACGCGACATGTATGCATACCAGAACTTCGTAAATATTTTGAACGGGCCCATGTTCATGACTACGTTCTACAATACAGTCGTCCCTCTCTAACTCGATAGTGGGACCCGGTATAAGTGTTGAAAATATTCATTGAAATTCAACCATTTACATCTGCAATACTTACCCCTGCACACAAAATGACCTGTAAGGCTAAGTGTTGCAAATATAAAACTCCAAGTGACGATGAATATTTTCAACACTTATACCGGGTCCCACTATCGAGTTAGAGAGGGATGACTATACATCAAATAGTATTCCGGTCCATGATCATGAAGACCTTGGGGAATGAATGTTGGCTCGTCGCATCGTGAGAAACTTCAGCTACGGGAACCAGCTGAAGTCACGATCGAATAAATGGTGCAAATCACTCCCACAAGTCGTCACAAGTTGACATACAAAATTTTTCCTGTCTGCTATTTACTAATCATGTAAATTACTCCATGAAGAGGTATAGAGGTCTTCGGACTGGGACATGTACCATTAATGAGGTCCCTCGGGAATTCCGTGCACATCGTCCGTCCATAGCCTTCCCCACAATGTCCCATTACGCGGTGCTCAGTCTGTGCGAATTCGACTGCACCACAAGCTGGAAACTTTGTACATGTACGTGGAGTTTGAACTTTTGTTTCGAGCAGACAGCATGAGTACTAGGATCAGTACTGGCACGCTGGCAAACTCACCTACACATTCCGACCTCATGAAACCATGTCCCTGTCAGGGAATTTCATGCTTCACGGGATCGCAAGAGCATTGTATGTGTTCTCCGTCATCCGTCTCCTTTTCTCGTTTCTTATTCAACTGTCGATCGATCACCAATGGCTGGTGTCGCCCGCGAGTTCTGCGAGTCGGTGAGGGAGATCAGATCGGGCCAGAGTGAAAAACTCGCGATAGTGAACGACTCATAATTTGACTATCTGTCCGAGATGAAGCCGGTACACGGACCGTATAGAGGAAGGCATAGGAATGAAACAACGGTACAACTGCTAAGAAAGTTATTTACCTGGTACAGTAAAAAAACCCGTCTAAGCCGATGGCGGGTCCGGATTTAATTATTGAAACGATTCATTGAAATTTTACGGTTGAGATTTGCAATACTTACCCATGTAAGAAAAATGGGGTGCGGGGTCAAGCTTGCAGAAGTACCATCAATTCTATAAAACTTAACAATATTTAAACCGGAACCCACTACCGACTTAGACAGGTTCTGTACCTTATATTTAGTCGCTCCTCTACAGGCAATCCGCTCATTAAATTATGAGCCAAGACTATTGTCAAAGGAGGGTGGGTTCCCCGGAGGTAGGGATACAGAGGGAAATAGTTAATAAAACAAAAATGTATTTAAATCTTTTGTCATAGCTATGAGGCTGAGTACAATATGATTAAAAAAAAAGTAAAAAAACCGGCAATTCTCGTTATAAGAAGAGTGGACCTCGATATTATTGAGATTTATTCGGGTTTTCCTAATTATATTTGCAGCACTAATCCCTGTGTGTAAAATGTTATATTAAATGAGGAAAAGTATTGCAAATATCAAGACCAAAACGTGAATCAATCTGACCAATAATTACACCGAAATCAATCACACCGAGAGCGATTGCCTGTAATATCATAGTGGGTCTCAATGCAATTATTTTCTTTTATTTTTTTTTCGTTACCCTGATTTGGCGCCTCAATGGCCCACGCAGATATCTTTCAGAAGATACTTTTTGGCCGTCGAATGACTCAATTGTGACGTTTGGAATTCTCACACTCACTCCTCATTTGCAGAGACCATTACAAAGTTAACCCTTACGTCATGCAACTTCTTCCGTGAAGACACACCACAGGTAAAAGCGAGAAAATCCCTTGGTAATCTGAGTATGCTTTCATCATTCTAAGACATCACGGTGCAATCATTGTGATGGTAAATTGAAAGTTCATCAATTATATTTGCAGTTCGTATCCCCACATACCAAATCTGGTGTAGGGGTAGGTACTGCGGATATAAACAAGATAGCTTTAGTCTAACTTGATAATCATATTGCGACCTACGGTAAGGCGAGAGAGGAACGATGGAACTGCCATCGGTGATATCAGCGATGCTATATTTGGCCCCCGATCTTTCCTATGCAAAGAAACCTCAACCTCGGTCATGACTCCATGAGACGAATCCTCGGGATTGAGATTCGCCAACAATCGGCTTTCACCCAATTAATGTCAGGCGCTGCAACTTTAGCTCACGAGGGCGCCGGTAGAGGTAACTCATTATAGTAGAGTAATGATGCCTTACCTCCTTGATCGGATGTTGTACTCCAGACCAAATGATCTTCTCCAGGGAAGGAGCGAGGTGATGGAGAAGGTTATAGCCTCGAACGTAATCGTGCCTACCCCTACATACTGGGAAGAACACATACTCCACATAAGTCGATCGAGAGCTACCGAGGAGTATTATGTTCTGATCAAATTTGTGATAGAGGTGACCTATCGGCCAGTCCAACTCTATCGGCGGCAAACGAGACGGCTAGAGCTTCTGGCAAATATTTCTCTCGATACAGGTACCTGAGATGCATGCTCATCAGACAAACCGCTATTGGCCGTACATTATTCCATAAACATCTACCTGGGTAATCTAAGTACGCATTGCGTCAATCCATCAGCCTAGGAATGAAAAATGGAATATGCTCCCTCATACCGAATTTGAGATGGCGCCAATCCCATACTAACTCCGAGTTTGATGGATTTGGGTAGATTCAGGATAAACTGGGTCTTTTTCAGGACATTTTGCTCTTACCGGGTTGTTCGACCCTCTCGCTGCGATTTCGCGAATTGAGTTGTGCCAAGAATAGCCCACATCAGAGAAAACAAAGTCCCAACTCCACTCAGATATCCCGAGTCAACATTGCATGACGTATTGTGGTACCTACTGATGATAGAATAATCGCAGGATGGGTCGACTTTGGTTCCACTCGACGATCGTCACTTCATGACAAAAATTAAATCACCGGCGCGAGCGTCACCAAAATCTTCTGACTGGTAGCGCTCAATTACAAATTAACCTTGCAGATATTTAGAATGAGCTTCATCCCTCCACAGGGTAGCAAATTTCATCCTGTAAATAGGATGATCTGTTAAATTTGACTTCATTTGCGGTATAGTATGAAAACTAGAGACATCTAAGAGCGAATTAATACCAATCTTGGGTTAAGATGGAATGTGGGTAGTAAGACTATGCTCCAAATAATTAATTGTTGAATTAGCAAGGAAACAGTCATTTATTGGTGAAAAAAGCTGTTGCTAGATGATTGGTTAGCTTTATCATCATAAGATGAACAGCTTGACGTTCCTTCAGCACCCTGATTCATGGTGATGCGGCTAAGATATGTCAAGCTTCCATCAAAATTTGTGCCTCTTTTCGAGTTACACCTTACCTACAAGGTACACAAGATAATAGAAGTGTCACCACTGAATAGATCTTGTCAGTCAATACTTTACTAGAACCCGAACGTCATTGTGCAGATTTTCAGGAGACGGGATGAATATAGTGATAAACAGCGGTTTTGTTTGAATAAACAATCGCTGTCCGATGTAGCTGCCAACCCTGCATCATTATAACACATTCCAACAAAACTCTTTTCGTTTCACTGTATCCAAGTCGACGCACTGCAGACTCAATCTGATGATGCGTACAATGACCGCAGGAAACGGTCTCCCAATGTATGACAACATGCGTTTCCTACTTCGGATGAAAATATAAGCATGTAACAGGTGGCGTGTAGCTACTTGATTTTTCTTTCCCGAACTGCTATGGAGTTCATCTCCTCATCCTTACAGGTGACTTGTTTCACAATCAAGTGAAACAGTATAGCCGACGACGATCAATGTTCTGCAGCATCTGATCTGGTTGTGAAATGCCATCGCTCAAATTTTTGATCTCTTGCCTGACGGGGACTGCTTTGGCGTACGGGTACCTCGACAACTGAAGTAGATAGGCACCAAATACTATTTGACTCGTGCGAGTTTGGACTATATATAGTGTGCCGCTACAGTAAGTTATTACAGGTGGGTCGGTGCGGGGTATATCTCGCTTCAGGGGTTAAAAGTGGGAGTCTATGGGGCCTATGACAAAGTCTTAAATATGTGAGCCTTATCTGTCAGGATTATCATTCTTATGCTGGTTAGCCTCGCTTTCACTGACTCTTCTCTAGAACGTCTGCCCCTCCACTATTGTTCAGCAATAGCATCACAGACCTCAATAGGACGCCATTACTTCAGTAAATGGTCTTTAAATATACTGATTGTAAGTTGTAAAAATTCTGAAGTGAAGTAATTCATTCAGGATGCTAAAGAATGGATCAGTTAAATCATTGCAACGATGAATCGTCCACAGACGCCGCCACCATCATCAACCTCGCCTCAATCTCATGTTCGTTTCAGAGCAAAAAAACTGACAAAAGAACAAGTAAGTATCAGGTTAAAAGACAGCTAAATCATACGTCATCTCTAAAAATCGGTCGGTGAGAACTCTGGTTTGAGAAGACTACAGCTACCAAATGATCGCGCGACGACTCCAAGTGACCTATCACTAGGCTCGCTATGCAGCAAAAGCTATCCATCTCTCTCCTAAAAAGAGTAGCGGCCGCCTCCTTGTCTTGAGCAGTGAAGAGGTCGGCGAGATTGAAGCCATTATTATATCATCTTCAGAACACCGCCAATTGACCTATTTCGAGCTCGCCTACACATATTTTAGTCATTTTGGAGTGAGTGAGAAGGTAATCCAACGGGCAATGTTTAGAAGGGGATACGACCGTCGTATTACCGCTTCAAAATACCACTTTCTACAGAAAACAAGAGAAAGAGACTTGAGTTCGTTACAGAACATCTTCACTGGAATAAAGAAGATTGGATGAGAGTTCTCTAGACAGATGAAACCTGGGTAACTGATGGACAAAATAGTAGTATTTGAATCACGAGGAAAGTGAGTACCGCCTACTTTGTCTGAAACTTGAGATTCCTAACCTTAATTTGTCATACAAATGGATCAAAATTTTGACGCTACATTTGTCATAAGTAGTATTCGGAAGAAAATTGGATGGATGTTTTGGGGCTCTTTTTTTGGGGGCGAAAAAAGCCCTTCCTTGATTTGGGAGAAAGAGTGGGGTAGTATAACTGCCGATAGATATTATTAGAGGATAGTACCTCTTATCCACGGCATGATTTTGAGTCATCCACATATACGACTAATGCAGGACAACGCCCCACCTCATAAGGCAAGGCAAACAATGGATGAGCTTAGGGAGAGAAACAACTCTCCGATTACATGGCCACCATATTCCCCTGACCTGAACCCCATAGAGCATGTCTGGAAGTTGATGAAGGACTACATCGCATATCACTATCCTGATTTAGCCCTGGAAAATAACAGGTCGCAGGATGAGCTTCGAAGGATTATGGGAGAAGCATGGGACAGGGCCATGGATGAAAATGAGTTGGAAAAGCTAGTTGAGTTGATGCCAAGCAGGATCAGAGCCGTTTATGAAGCTCAAGGTGGCCCGACGAAGTACTAGCTCTATAACTTATTATGATCTGGATAATTAGAATAATGAATTCATAACTTTATTTGAACCAAAATTAGAAGCTGTGATACATTTTGCGTGAGGAATTTCACATAAAAATTTTTAAGGTATTTTCATAAATTTTCATAGTTCAACCGCCAAGCTCTCCAGGTCAGGCTAGCGAAAGCATATATACCCTGTCTAGACCCACATTTTGAGTGGAGCTGGGAAAACTTACCGTAGTGGCACAGTACCTTGTGTACATGGATCGGATAATTTTTTTCGTCATATTTCTGTTCTGAGCACACAAATTTCTACAATGGGACTAATTTGCTGATGATTTTAGGAATACACATAAAAATTTCCCTCTTACACCCGTAAAAATGCCGTCAGCTGGGATTTCTAAAACATTTCCGTGCCCAAAAGCTTACTGTACTAGGTAGCAGGGATAGAGCTTGTCAGGGACTAATATTAATTTTGTTCGTCGTTCAGAGATAATGCAAGGGAACTACCTTCACGATTCATATCACCTTGCTGGAAGTTCTATCCCTACCGTATGGTACATGTACCGATTTTGTTTTATCAGTCTTGTGTATGCAGCCGCTAAGCCACGATACGAATGACACTGGTGTGACGGCGTCCACACCGCCACAATTCGCCAACGACCTAGACCCCAATTTGTGATTAGTAATTTAGTTCTATCGTAGTAGCCGTAGCGCTACGCACAGACCAACTTGAGATTGACTTGTATTTATTAGACTCAACTCACAGTTCCTAGAGGATTGTACAACCTCGTCCTAATTGAATCATATCCCATACTTTTGCATCCGCCCCTGTGACTTTTCTGCCCCAGATTAGCGGCCGCTACCTGTGCCGTCCGGCTACCCGTGACACTGGTACGGTACATGGTGCGATAACTCAACTTGATGAGGGACACTCACGCCCGAGTATCATTTGAAGACGTCACTCATAATCAGGCGCCTTACAGCCCTTTCACCCCTCAACTGTTGATGTCTGTCGCAGGAACGCATGTCGGCCACCCACAACTATCCAGTGTGCCTTTATCATCGTCATATGCATGTCCAGACGGGACAATGTGGCGAGCGGGTCTTGCCGGATTCGAACCAGCTTTCTCCTGTCTCAAGGGGGACGAAGACGGCGCTTCTCCCTGTACGTGGTGTCCCCTACCAACCTGGAGTTTATCTTCAGAGCCAACAGAAACATGCATTACTTGGTCACGGCGGAAAAGTCATCCGAACGAGTTTCCGGGGCGTACCTAGCTCCCGTTATGGTGGTGATGGATTAGACTAAGTTGGCCCTTTTTACCAAGATGAATTCTCACTTTTTACAGATATTCTGACATTATACTGTCTCCCGAGGAAAGAGCACCGCTACCTGAGCGCTGGTGGTGTCGGTATAAGGAGGATATCTAGACTATGGGATATTAGGGAGATACAGATGGTGATACGCACCTCGTGTGGCTCTGGTGTCCAGGCCTCGCCTGGCTGGAGTTGCAGGTTTTTTGAGACTTTTTCCCGCGTACCGGTTTCCATGGCTGCTCATTTTCAATTTTTTTTTAAGCAGAAGGTTCCGTAGAAAAGGTGGTTGAATTCTACGAGTAATTACTGAGCTAAATGGCTACCTGTTATGGGTCAATGTATCAATGATCTTAGGTTCGAGGTAAAAGGCGATAGGTGCACTGTAAAGGGTGTGGGCTGGGTCAGAGAGGAGCCCTAGTGTTATTATAGTCTTGGACTCTACATAGCACGAATAAACAAAACTACTACTACCTCTCCTGTCTTAAGTGCGCCATGTGACTCTGCTAGCCAGACTCGACTCGGGAGGACGGCCAGGACGGTGTACTACACCACCATCTGACCCGACATGTGCCGATGTAAAAGGCACATATAATGGAGTGTAAATTTCAAACCACGCTGGATTCCTCCGGTAAGAAAACTCGCTTAATTGGCATTCTTTTATCTGGCTCACTTGGACAGTGTCTGAGCTCGAAAGATTGTTAGTCGCTGATCTTAATTTTGTACCTTGTTGCCCTTCAATCGCTTTTAATGAGATGCAGCGTTCACGTCAGCTACTAACCATCTACAGGGCAGAGACACTAGACATGTACCGGGACAAAGCTTAGTGCCAATGCCGGGACGCAGGGGCAGAGCTTAATAGCGGTTGAATAGAATGTTGCACATCATTGCTATGCATTGTGAAGGACTCCGAGTATAGCTCGTCGTTCCTTATTAAGAGAACTGTTTTTCTAGCTTAGGCTCGCCATTAAATTAATAAAATTTCTTTTAACCCGTATTGACGTAACTTCTAAGATGTCACACTCACAGAGTTAAAAATAATTCGACTGAAAAAAAGCGCCCATCCAATGATAAAATGTAATAGGGAAAGCGAATAACGATAGTCTATTGCGAAATAATTGCTTGGAGAAAGGTCGGATGGTGCAGTGGTACACCGTCCGTGCTGTTCTCCCAAGTAGAGACTGGGTAGCTTGGACACATGCCCCACTTGTGACAGGAGAAAGCTGGTTCAAATCCAGCAGGACCCCACACCACTCTTCTCGTGGTGATACTGTATTCGTAGAATGGCGAAAGCATGCTCAGATAACCATAGGTTTTTCTCGCTTTTCCCTGTGGTGGGTATTCACGGAAGAGGGTACATGTCGTAAGGCGTTATTCTCGTAGTGGTATCTGCAAATGAAATCTGAGTATGAGTGTCTCTAACGTCAAAATGAGTCGTTTTATAACAAAGACGTATCTTCCGAAAATACCTACGTGGGCCTTCAGGCGCCGAAATAGGATAATAGAAAGATTTATTGGTTTAATTGCTTGGGAACGGGATCATTGGTCGGAACTAATATTGGAGAGTCTTGATTAAGTTTAGAGCCACGACTAGTGCCAAAGGGGTATGGGTTCACTGAAGTTAAGGGTGCATGGAAAATTAGTTAAACCACAAAATGTACGAAATCTTTTATCATAGCTATTAGGCTGAATACAATTTGATTTAAAAAAAACAAAAGTAAAAGACATGTGATCTCCAATTGCCCATCGCCCGGCGATCAGCCTGAAATATATAAATGCCTCAGGTTATGCATTAGCCGAGATCATCACCGGGCGCACGTTCCGAGTAACAAATTTGCCCTCAATATCAACTACAAGCCATTCCAGGTTATGTCCAACACATGTTTAGTAGTCTTGTATTTTTCTCGGTCATTAAAGTGAGACGAGGTATTGGGAGTTAACCTGATCCGATCCGGCTTCACTCGCGTCCGACTCCAGGAGTATAGGGCCGCTATAGGCCTGCAGCGAATAATTTGAAAAAAAAAAAGCCATTCCAGGCACTGTCAAGCGATACCTCTGCTACTCGGTCTAAGTTAGTGAAGATCAAGCGTGCGATGACTCCCTCACTCTCATACTGGCGATGGTGGTAATCATCCGCCAGCCGCAATCCCACACCACCGCGATACAGCATTTCGAGACTCACCATCGGCATCGAAATCATTATCCATACAGTTTCAAATGATTCATGATCATCTATCAAATTCACAGTGCATGTCACCAACCATAGTGAATTTTTTCTCCTGAGTGAATTCTGCGCATCAGCGGTCGAACGACTTCGGCCACGAATTAATGTACTCACATGATGAATTTTTCGTCGACACCTTCAACTTCTAGCCATCAAATCCGTACGGGAAACTGACGCGCCCAAGCGAGTCTGTCCTAATCAATTGCGATCTCGATTAGTAAGCATCAGTGACGGCTCTTTACCATGTCAACAGGCCTCAGCCCTCTCGACCGCTGTGTTCTTCGTATTTCACATTCACAGATGCTCACCTTATCAACCGGTGATTGGTGCCACCGAAGAAGTCCAATACTGTACAGTCGTCCCTCTCTAACTCGATAGTGGGTCCCGGTATAAGTGCTGACAATATTCATGGAAATTCAACCATTTACATTTGCAGTACTCACCCCTGCACGCAAAATGACCTGTTAGGGTAAGTGTTGCAAATATAAAAGTCCAAATGACGATGAATATTTTCAACACTTATACCGGGACCCACTATCGAGTTTGAGAGCGATGACTGTAGAAAAGAATTTGTTAAACCCTATATTGGGTCCCAGTATAATGATTGGAAAAAATTCATTGAAATTTTACGGTTTATGTTTGCAATACTTACCCATGCGCCAAAAATGGGGAGTAGGGGTAAGTGGTGCAGAAGTAGTGATGCACTCGGTAACTATTACGTAAGGTATGGTATATTTTGGAGCATTACTTACCTTGAATTTATTGGATTCCTTACCCATATAACCGGTAAGGAATCCTCTTGGCACATGATTTTGGACCAATAGACCCTGGTACCACCCAATTTGTAGCAGGCAGTGATCGCGCGATCGTAGGACGCGTGCGAGGCGCGTGTAGTTGTTGTTGTAGATGGTGTAGGCCTTAAGTGGTTGAGGCTCGAAAATATCGCGATGTGTACCCGCCTTGGAGTCGTGAATCCCGCCACGCGCGCAAGCCTCTGTAAAATCGTACCTTCGCTTAAAAGCTGCGCTCTTAACATTGATCGATTCGTCTTTTGTAGCTGTATCTTTTAGTATAAGTCGCGATCGATATAGTGTTAAATTGAGGTAGTGGTAGTAGTGCGCGCGTTTAGATCGACGGTAGTCTACATGTCACTACAAAGTACTAGTTTTACAGTCAAAATTTATTCCGCGACGACGTTTTGACAACCTTCTCACTCAATAATCGTCTATCGCAGTCGCGCTATAGTGCATTCTACTGCGCTCGTTGTAACGATTATAACGGTAGTCTTCGATCTTCGATTAAACGTCTGTAGCCTAAATGCGACCGAACATAGTCCTACGGGCTTAACATGTGTCATGCCCGCCACCCACCAACTACTAGCTCACATAAAAATTAATAACAATTCACCACTAATAGTTCTACTACATTCAAGGGTACTATTCGACGTAGAATTCGATTTGCTATCTATCCCGCAGTAACCGCAATTAACACGATATCTATAGAATATTCTGAGCATATTCTATATACAGATCTGCTTTTGCGCTGATATGTCAATAGTATGACCCTTCTGGCGACTGAGTGCTGACTCATAGGCTTCAACAGACATTGCCTGCTCTCGTTCTTCTATTAGTTCATCATCCACATCTAACAGACTGTAGACAGGGCCTAGCCGGAGCGTCCGCTCGTTGATATAGATCGACTGAAGCTTATCAACGCGCTCAGGATCTAGCCTCGAACGTCTCTTGTCAAAGATGAAGTTCAGCGAGCTAAAAGCACGTTCAGCAGCTACTGAATTAGCCGTGATTGCTATTAAATCAAGAGCGAATTCAGCTAGCCTAGGGGCATGCTGACGTGCTGTCTGCCAGAACGCAGTAACTCGATCCTGTAACTGCCATACAAGTCGATCCAATGCGAAGATACCTGAGCGGTTGCGGAATTCCATAAATTCAGCCCAGCAATCAAGGCCCGCATCATCACCGAATCTCTTTCGAAAGAGGTTGAGTAGCTCGGTGTGGAGGCTCTCATGTGGCGTCTCATCCAGTGTATCGAACCGTAGGAAATAGGCGAGCCAGTGTACCGATTCAAGTTGACGAGCATTTCGCTGATACATGTGTTCAACTCCTCGTCTCGAAACAGATTGGTCAAAGCTGCAGTATCGAGATAGATCATAGCTGAATTGAGGAAATTGACCCTGCGCCTCCTCCAATATACCTGTGATTTGCCTCCATCTTTCAACCACGTATCCCAGAGTAGCTGCATTGGCCTCAGAGGCCTTCTGTAGCTCGTGAATTGGCTGGATGATCGAACGAATCGCCTGAAGATTGACCCAGAAGGTCTCGTCTGACAATGGAGCAAGTCGGGAGTCCTTGACCTCCTTTCCATGTTGAATATGGAAGGTTTGTAGAGCCAGTCGGTTTTCCATGATGCAGAGTATTACTACTAGCTAAATTGGTGAGTAGATACCTCTCCTAAGTGTAGAACAAGCTTACCTGTGAACCCCAGCGTGTATCACATGCCGCAATCAAGGCCTTGACCTTGCCCTTCTCGTTGAACTTCCGCATGAGCTTGCGCAGTATAGCATACTGCTTTGGGCTATTCCGAAAGTAGTTGACGATGTAGTTGGCGTCCTTGAATATTGGTGTGAACGAGGGTAACTGAATCAGATCCTTGATGAGTAGCTGCAATCCATGAGAGTCACATCCTGTACAGATCCAGTGTGAAGTCTCCTGTCGCTTCGCTAATAGCTTCCAGAGAGCCGTCATCTTATTATCAGTGTCAGATGTAAATGCAATCACTCGTTCCAGTATTTCGCCGCCAAACTCGGTCGTCAGAGCATCGAGCAGCAGTCGCTCAAGTGCCTCAGACGTGGAACTGTCCGAGGGAGGGACAACAGACTCCACAAAGTAGCTAAGATGATCAGGCGTCAGTATACAGATAGACTCGATCCGCTCATGCGAGATAGCCTTGCTTCCATCCATAATTACCGTCAACCCTCTCGCCTGCATAATCCTTGATCTTATTGCAGTAGAAGTTTCGGTGTAGACCTCATCGAGCAAAGTGCTTGACAGAGTATTGCGATGTGGCGGCTTGTAGGAAAGGCTCTGCCAGACGGGATCCCAGTGTTCACCCTCGAAGGTTGCGAAGGGTAGGCCAGAGCAATAGATTGCCTTCGCCCAGTGGCGATTCAGCGCCTTCTTTTCGTCGTCCGTATACTTTGATACTTTGAACGCAAGCGAAGGCTGATAAGCAAGCCGCTCTTGACGTTCAGTGTCCTTCTCTTTCCTCTTGCTGCACCCTTCATAGTGTTGTAGAACGCGGGTGATGTTGTTGGAATACGAGCTGGAGCAGAAGTTGCAGGTATATCGAGTCTTTTTAGTCGATTCACGGACAACCTTAAATGCGCGCAAGGCGATTATAGCCTTGGCTGACTTACGGTTACCCATTGAGGGCGTAAAGAGTCGAAAAAAGGGAGTAAACTTCAAGAAAGTGAGCAAGAGCATCCGGGCGAGCCTCAAAACCCCGAATCTGAGCCTAGAATCCAGGGAAATTGCGGCATCTGCAGATCACCACCTGATATGTAAGCGCCAAGAGTCACGTGCAATATTTACCGGTAAGGTAATTATTAGACCCTTACATTAGGTACGAAGGAATTTATTGAATAATTACTAACATTGTGCACCACTATGCAGGAGTGCTTACAGCCTCGCATGGTATTCATTTACACCCATGTCGTTTTGCAGGGGCTAAACTATAGATCTTTGTACAGAGGTAGAAGGTCTCTATGATAATCACATGCAGGGTTCCTGCAGCTCTGATGATTTCGGCCATGATGTACGTTGAGAGTTTGTTTGTAGTGGTGTTTATTCGTACTATATAGAGTCCAAGACTATTATAACACTAGGGCTCCTCTCTGACCCAGGCCACACCTTTTACAGTGCTCCTATCCCCTTTTACCTCGAACCTAAGATCATTGATACATTGACCCATGACGGGTAGCCATTTAGCTCAGTAATTACCCGAATAATTCAACCACCTTTTCTACGGAACCTTCTGCTAAAAAAAAATTGAAAATGAGCAGCCATGGAAACCGGTACGCGGGAAAAAGTCTCAAAAAACCTGCAACTCCAGCCAGGCGAGGCCTGGACACCAGAGCCACACGAGGTGCGTATCACCATCTGTATCTCCCTAATATCCCATAGTCTAGATATCCTCCTTATACCGACACCACCAGCGCTCAGGTAGCGGTGCTCTTTCCTCGGGAGACAGTATAATGTCAGAATATCTGTAAAAAGTGAGAATTCATCTTGGTAAAAAGGGCCAACTTAGTCTAATCCATCACCACCATAACGGGAGCTGTGTACGCCCCGGAAACTCATCTGGGTGACTTTTCATCCGTGACCAAGTATTGCGTGTTTCTGTTGGCTCTAAAGATAAACTCCAGGTTGGTAGGGGACACCACGTACAGGTAGAAACGCCGTCTTCGTCTCCCTACGTTGAGAGTACTAGGATGTCTTGCAAAGGGAAATGCTGATTGGATGTATTAGCTCATGAGATTTTTCCGTAAAATATTTACACCCATGCAACTTTCACCAAAAATCAATCTAAATTCAAATTGATTTTGAGGATATTATTTTTCATTTCTATTCAAAATTCCTATAAAAATAACTGTAGATATCACAGCTAATGGTCTATAGGTCCACCTTGCGCTCAAATAACTGCCAAGCACCTATCTTGCATATCACTGATAATATTTGCGAGAGTTTCAGACTTTGTGCATTCCTGCCAGGCTTCTTACACAAGGGATTGACTTTCAGCCCTCCCGCGTTGCCGTCCCAGATCGGAGTCTCCGTATCGATTCTGTATATATGACTTCATCAATCCCCATACATTTTCGATTGGATTCAAATCAGCGGAGTAAGGCGGCCAGACCATAGGTACTATCCCATATTCACCAAGGTACTCCTTCACGACAGCTGCAGTGTGAACGGGAGCGTTGTCGCATAAACTGCATAACAACACCCGTTCCTGCAAAGCTTGACCTTAGAAATCCAGCAACCTCTAGGAGAATACTTTGACAATAACTTTCCCCAGTTATTTTCTTCCAGCTTTTTTGCCAGAACACAAAGGGACCTGCTTGGGTGCAGGCAAAGCATCCCCAAAACATCTAAGAATTATTTTTCGTATGGCGATCGATGATGCATGTACTTTGGTACTCTTCATGCTCATGTAAAAATCTTTGGCGTTTCGTATCTCTCTTTAACTAATGAAACGAAAACTGACCATCCTAGTGACATGCACTTTGTTGACTGGACCATCGTTTATCAACGTCTCGTCACTCCAGATTATCCGACACCAGTCATTTAGACTTAAAGACTGATGTGATTCAGCCCGCTCAAGCCTTAGTTTTTTATGTTCATCAGAGAAATGAGACTTATTTCTGGTAATGAGCCTGCTGTAGCCTCTTCTCCTGAGAGGATTTCGAGTTAAATTTCCGCCAGTATTCCATTGCGGAAAATTGTCTGCTAGCTCCAGATACCTCATCTGCCGAGTCTCTTTCGAGCTGCAGACAAAATATCTCTAACTCGTCTTCTTGTTCGGGATTTTTTTCAGGTTTTCGACCAGTGCTTTTCCCCGGCTCAACACATCCCATATGAATCGTATATTTTATTTGATGAATAGTAACTCCAAGTATATAAGAGATCTCCTTATCGGGTTTTGCAGCTTGATGAAGAATTAAAACCTGATTTCAAGTAGCTTACACTCGTAAATATAATATTTCCAATATTCCAAACTCACCTGAAGCCTCTGATCTCGATTTAGTTTACTTGAGTGTTTGCGAGCGTTTGTGGAGATATTTTGGGGGTTCATTCTGTGAAGACATGAACCAACAAAAAAAAATGCAACTTCCGCAAGACTCTCCTGTAAAACTATGATGTATTAGTAAATATTCGTCTTGTTGCGTTTATTCTATGCTTTCATATCATAGGAAATTTTAGGAAATTGCTTTGCAGACGTTATCGGATAAAGGAGAAGATTGAGATTTGGAAAGCTGGAATTCAACGAGATGGAACAGATGAAGAGGGTTGGGCAGAGCAAGTAGACAAGAGTGGGATGAAATGACGTTAACACTTTAGCTTGATGGCTATGTAATATAATTTGTTGGGAGCATCCTGTAACTAACATGTTTACTCTCATGATAGGGTATTGTTCGTTGATCCGCTTCTTATAGGGTACAGGGGTTAAAGCGGGGATAAAGTGGAGATAAAGTGGTGATATTCCAGGTTACCTCACGATAGATCCACAGTATCCCTGTTAGCTTCAAATTTTAAAATCTTATGGCCTAAGGCATAAGAGATATGCATCTGTATATGAAGTCCAACGCCCACCTTCATGCCTGCACCTTTCTTCACTCGCGCACACCTGAGGTCGTTTCGTTTAAATCATTGTCAGCTATTTACTATTATTTTGCTCAACGGCATACTTTTATTTCATTCATCTATCTAATTTTTACTTCATGTGAGTGCATCTGAACCTTAAGTCAACTACTTTAGAAGATTTTAATTTACTGTACTAGATTGCCGCAAAGATGGATTCACCTCAACAACCTTCTCCATCATCAGCATCTCCTACTTATGCAAAACGCCTAACACAAACTCAACGTATTCAAGTAAGTCTGATATCTACAAATTGATAAGGTTAAGAGAGTAACATGTGCAGGTTAGAACCTTGGCCAGTGAGGGACACAGTTACGTCAAAATCTCTCAACGCCTTGGGATTACATGGCGACAGGTACAATACACCATGAGCGTTGAAAATACCGAGCCTCAGTACTCCAGTGGTAGGCCACCTATTCTAAGTAGTTCCCAGGTCGATGAAATAGAATTTTTCGTCTGTTTATCATCGGAAAATCGTCGGATGTCATTTTTCCAACTTGCACATTTTATATTTCGGCACTTTGGTGTGAGCGAGAATGTGATCCGACGTGAACTGGCAAAGAGGGGATATGCACGCAGGATTGCACGATTAAAACCTCCTATCTCTTCAGTCAACAAACTGAAGAGATATGAGTTTGCCAGAATACATCTCCACTGGCGGACGGAACATTGGATGAGAGTCCTCTGGTCCGACGAGACTTGGGCTATGAATGGTCGGCAAAGTGATCGTTGGGTCACAAGAAAGGTCAGTAGTCCCTTAAAGGCTCCTAAGATTTAGAGTTCCCTTGAGCTAAGTTTAAGTCAAAGATTGGGGAAGAGTACGAAGATACCTGTGTCCTAGCCAAGACGCGGAGGAGAGTTGGGTGGATGTTCTGGGGATCTTTCTTTGGACGACAGAAGGGGCCTTGCCTGATTTGGGAGAAGGAGTGGGGCCATATCACTGCGGCCAGTCACTGCGAGAGGATAGTGCCTCTCATAGAGAGTGCGGTCTTTCGGGAACCAGGACTAGATGTGATGCAGGACAACGCCCCTCCTCACAAGTCGAGGCAAACTATGCGTGAGTTTGAAAGGAGGAATATTTCTCTAATGGAGTGGCCGCCATATTCTCCTGATTTAAATCCGATAGAAACTTTGTGGAGTTATATGAAAGCGTACATGGAGCGTCTTTATCCAGCGTTGGATCAAGGGGGCAGCGGAGTCAAGGGCATCTTCGTCAAATAGTGAACGAGGCGTGGGATCTGGGGTTTAATGGGGATGACTTGGAGAAACTGATAGATTCGATGCCCCGAAGAATCAGAGCCGTTTACGAAGCTGAAGGCGGATATGTAAATTATTAGCTAGATAGAAGTATAATTTATTTATGAAATGTATTAATGAATTAAAAAGTGAATAGAGGGCTATAATGGACCAAAAAAGCAAAACCAACGAATATTTCGTTGTGAAATTTTTGCCATACAAATTTAAAGTTTAGGTGGGGAGATCTACTTATCGTCATGCTAATTCAAGTTAGTAAAAGCCTATATACCCTGTAAAAGTCGAATTTTAGCGCCTATACACGATTAATACCGTAGTATCAGAGTACAGTACAATCTCGCTATAACAATGTGGGCCAAAACTTAAACAAGGGTTCTTATTGGCCAATTCAATTGAATCCTCCAATCGGGAGCCTTGGTCAAGTTTTGCCCCACATTGTAATAGCGCAATTGTACTATATTCCTTGTTAAAAACTGGGATATAACCCTACTTTTCCATATCGATCATTGAGTAAAAGATGCCCCTGAGTCCCTGTACTAACGATTCTATGAATCTTCACATTAATTAAACCTGGGATCCACTATGGATTGTGACAGGGTCTACTGTTATTGGATCTTAATTCTTACATACTATCGATTGTATGGAATGTTCCGTTTGCTCATGCAGCGAGAACTACGGCAAGTGCTATTTTGAATTCGCGCTTAGTTGTTTCAGTCTCCTGACGGTTGGCGAAGGAGTTATCAGGATTGAATTGGTGAAAAGAGGCTACAATTACCACTTGACTGTTGAGCAACATCCCATCATTGAGTTCAATCGGCGAAGATGCAAGGAGCGGGCACAGCTCACCTCGACCAGACACCCGAGGATTGAACTAATATCTTCTATACAGATGAAAATTAGGTGGCAGATAGACTTCTCTCAAGGGAATTGAAAAAGAAAAAAGAAAGTATATCTTTTGTTCAAAGTTTGAATTTAAGTTGATGAAATGATCAAGATATGGGAAGGTCTTGATCCTACTTGTTTCGTTTTCAGCCATAGAACAAGGTCAGTTCAACAGCTTAGGTAAGTCTTCCAGGGTTAGAAAACGGCTCTTAAAGGTCTGAGGAGAATGAGTAGGGAAAATTTATTGAGAGAATAGTTTTTTACATTAATGGCCCATCCTGATTTATTCTTCCCTTGCCGTGATATAGGACAATGACTCGTCTCTTACTGCCACTGGAACACGACACGAGCTGTTGGAGCGACTGGCTTGCCAACTCTCCTGACACTAATCCCGTGGAAGCCATGTAAAACATCTTGAAGGATTATATTTAGTGTCACTCTCTTCCCCCAGCCGGTGGGAAGAAATGATTTGACGAACACGTTGTTCGTGATATTGCGTTGGGCTCGGGGATCTGTGACTCACAAAGCATTTGGAACCAAGATCAATATCATACCAACTAAATTTCTGGCTGCAATCGACGCAGACGGGATGGAAGCAATTTACTGCGAGTAAAATTGCTGAATCCACTCAATCTCTCATGTGCGCATTCGCGAGTCCTCTGATGTTACACACGCCAGTGTCCGCTTTTTAATTACTTAACGTCTTGCCGGCGCACAACACGAGACTACAAGGGCGAAGTGCCGGTTAACTTAGTCTATATAAACTGTTGAATTTAGGAAAAATATATTTCATTAAGCATATCAAATCTAAAGTAATTTTTTTTAACAACAAGATACCAGTATATATATATATATATATATATATATATATACATATCTACAAGTGCCAATTCTCAACATTCAGCTTCGCGTCTATAACCCCCAAAGTCTCAACCTCCAACCGGATGAATATCAAAAGATTACCCGTAGGACTGTATACGCGTGCTTAAAGAAATCTCGAAGGATTCCGGATGAATGCCGGAATGATCACTAATGGTTAACAATAATATTTGTTAATTATTGTTATATAGGTAAAATAATCGGCTTAGTGATAATCCGATTGGTCCAAGCCTGGACGTGAGCGGGTGGAAGGACCGGGTAATTAGCCGTAGTGAATGACGTCGCTTTTATGCCGAGCGGACGGTGCGGATATTGATCCGGGTAACTAAGTCGGGAGGCGTTCCAAGCGAGTGACCCGGGAGATGTTCCGATCTCGCCTAAATCCAACATAAACTACCCAACTTACCAACGCCCAAAAAAGAGCCCAGTAAATCAAATGAGGCCCGGTCGCTGCCCAGCGCCTCAGAAAGGTGAAAGGATTGAGAGGGAATGGCTGCCACTGCTATCCTTCGAGCCAATACCCTCCCAATTTGAAGTTCTCTATTCCAACCACTTCCAAAGCTTCTACAGCCCAGTATCTCTCCTACGCTTTTTCGGAGATTTTGTTTTCTTTGCCGGATATTCATTCCCATAAACCAAGATAGGTGTCCGGCGATAATTCCCACAAATAGAATTGGGAGACAGGGTCGTGTCACGGCTTTTTCAATATTGATTAGTGAGGGGGCGAAAGATTATCAAGGAAATCGAAGGGGAGGGCGATTGCCAGCATAACTTAACATCGTCTTGAATGGTCCTGATTATGTTCTTCGTGATTTTTGTAGTCGAGAGATCTTGGTAATACGGGAGTTCCAACCTAGAACAGCCCAAAACTACTCCTTCTGAAAAGCATTTCCGTCAGAAAGAAACTGATTCGATTGTTTGGAGGATGACTGAATCTGGGT
Organism: Podosphaera xanthii; assembly: GCA_028751805.1. Taxonomy (NCBI): domain Eukaryota; kingdom Fungi; phylum Ascomycota; class Leotiomycetes; order Helotiales; family Erysiphaceae; genus Podosphaera; species Podosphaera xanthii. The sequence goes on from JAPWIX010000008.1 coordinate 2,213,281, forward strand.
TCTGAGAGCATATGCTACTCACTAGTTCGTGGAGGATACCGCGTATAGTGGAAATGCCAAACGAAAGTTACCTCCAGATGACTAATCAGATCATAGCAACGGTTGCAACTCGCAACTCGGGTCGGCGAGCGACTGAACATTGATTCAGTGTATTCGTAAAAACAAACAAGAACTGCAATCTAATCACACAAAAATAGAAATTTCAAACATCCACCATGTCCACCAATCTTGATGCCTAAATTGGTACTCGGGATGAATTCCAAAGCTTACTTCAAGACCATGAGCTCGAATCACTTTATGATCAAACGGGAGATGTGGAGTTTCTATGGACAGACGACGTAAATCCGTACCGGTCCGAGCAGCTAACTTCAGAGGCGCAATTCAAAGTATAAATAATCAACCGCCCTGCTTCGCAGTCGAAGCAATAGAGGATGTCGAGGATACTGAGATTGAGGGGCTGAATCAATCTTAGTAGTATCAAGTTTTTTGCAGCTATTCATAAGACTTAGCTTGTGGCCGATTACACGGTCGAGAAACTTTCACAGTTCGAGTATTCATGCGCGAGCAATCATATAAGCAAAGATAGTTTATTATTTTCTCTGACTATCTAAATACAAACTATGGGCTACTTATATACTTGATACATAATTTCTAAAATGCTCGCAATTGCTTAGTAAATCTTCATCATGGGTCATACTAGAGGAGGTTGTATGCCCCGTCGTCGATGTCTAGAATATTTTAGATGATTCCAAACTAGCACGAGGGTCGGATGGTGCAGTGGTACACTATCCGGGCCGTTCTTCCAAGTAGAGTCTGGGTAGCTTGGACACATGCCCCACTTGAGACAGGAGATAGCTGGTTCGAATCCAGCAAGACCCTCACACCACTTCTCTCGCGGTGATACTGTATTCGTAAAATGACGAAAGCATGCTCAGATAGCCACAGGTTTTTCTCGCTTTTCCCTGTGGTGGGTATTCACGGAAGAGGGTACATGTCGTAAGGCGTTATTCTCGTAGTGGTATCTGCAAATGAAATCTGAGTATGAGTGTTCCAAACGTCAAACAGAGTTATTCTGCGTCACATACATATCTTCCGTAGTCTTTCGCGTCATAGCCTCAGGCTGCATACGCAAAAATGTTTTAAAAAAAAAAAACTAGCACGTGTATTTAGGGATTCCAGGGTGTGTAATTAGGTTTATCCGCAGGAAGGTTAACATGGGTGTAAACCTGTTATTCGTACAACTCATGTCACAAAATAATAGTCACGTGGTAGTAAATCTGTATCGATCAACTGACTGCGATAACCATCGTAGGCTGCAGGGCCTTTAAGGCTTGCAAGCCAAGACAGAAACTACTTCAGAAATTTCCATAATCGATTCAAAATCCTAAAGTCTTCTGGCATAAGCTTTTCGAGTACATTTCAATGTAAGCTTTCGGCTAACAATACACCGGTAGATGCTACATGTGGAGGTATTCTTATTATGAAGGTGATGCATCTTTATCGTACATGTACAATTGAACATCTAGGGTCGGATGGTGCAGTGGTACACCGTCCGTGCTGTTCTCCTAAGTAAAATCTGGGTAGCTTGGTCACATGCCCCACTTGTGACAGGACAAAGCTGGTTCAAATCCAGCAGGACCCCACACCACTTCTGTCGCGGTGATATTGTAATCGTAGGATGACGAAGACATTTTCAGATAACCATAGGTTTTTCTCGATTTTCCCTGTGGTGGGTATTCAAGGAAGAGGTTACATGTCATAAGGCGTTATTCTCGTAGTGGTATCTGCAAATGAAGTCTGAGTATGAGTGTTCGAAACATCAAACTGAGTCGTTCTGCGAAATATACATGTCTTCCGTAATCATTCGCGTCATAGCCTCAGGCTGCATACGCAGATATGATTTAAAAAAAGAACATCTCATAGCTAATAATGGGTCCCGGTATAAATATTGAAAAGATTCATGGTAAATTGGACTTTATTATTTGTAATACTTACCCTTACAGGTCATTTTTTGAGCAGGGATAAGTATTGCAAAAATAAACGGTAAAATATCTACAGTCGTCCCTCTCTAACTCGATAGCGGGTCCCGGTATAAGTGTTGAAAATATTCATTGAATTTCAACCATTTACATTTGCAATACCTACCCCTGCACCCAAAATGACCTGCAAGGCTAAGTGTTGCAAATATAAAAGTCCAAGTTACAATGAATATTTTCACACCTTAAAAGGTTTCAAAGCAGCATAGCCATGCAGATAAGAAGCGAGCATATCGGCTTTCAATCTTATCTGTACCGAAGAAAAGTACCCGGAGTCGACTCACCAAGTTGCCCTCGTGGATACCCCTCCCAAAATGTGGAGCACATGATCATGGCTTGCCCGCGATGGTCAAAAGGAAGATCTAAAGTGTGGAGGAAAGCGAAAGATAGATCCCTCAAAGCTATGATGAACAGTGCAGAAGACATCACCAGAATCACTCAATGGATTCTCGAAGCAGGTTAGCTTGAACAGTTCCGGCTCGTGAGGGATGTTGAAGCCACAATAGCAGCAAATAAACTAAGCCGGAAACGCAGAGGGGTAGGTTGAACAAAGGTGGAAAGGGATCCACAATGGGCATTGCAGATTTATCGCACTTCCTGAAGGTAAGTCTTCGACTAAAAACAAATAAAGAAACAACAAAGGTAGGTTTAGGGGGTTTTCACCGAAAGGTTTCCTCCTGTGTAAATAAGGAGTTAGTAAACCTGCGTGGGCCATTGAGGGTGCCGAACCAGGTTAATGAAATCAAATGAATATTTTCAACACTTATACCGGGACCCACTATCGAGTTAGAGAGGGACGACTGTATGTCATCTGTGTTACCTTCTCCCCGCTTAGCTCACAAACTCGTTTTCCGACATCGTCATCATCGTTTCTGATCGCTAAGAATAACTCCAAATTCTTATTCGATCAGCACACTTAACACGAAATAATCATTTGTAATTTGCTCATCTTAGTAAGTCTAATGTTCGTTTGCTTTATTTATTACTTACAAATATTATGATAGGATGGATAATACATTCTCCCCAACAATCCGCAGACGCGCGTCCTTTTTCTCACGAGATCAAAGAATACAGGTGAATATAAGACTTCAGCAACGATATGGATAATCCAATAAATTAATGTGACTTAGATACTCGCACTTCACAGAGCAGGAATCTCGAACAGGGAAGTAGCAGATCAGTTAAGAGTAACCATCACACAAGTTCAGGGAGCAGTTCGATCTGGCCGCGTCTCCCCTAAACCTAGAACAGGACGGCCACCTTCCTTGAGCTCTGCTCAGGTTGATGAACTGGAAGTCTTTGTTTGTTCTTGTAGAGAAACACGACAGATGTCGTTTCTCGAACTGGCACTCCGCTTTCGTCAGTGGGGCGTTAGGGAATTTGCGATCCGGAATGCGTTGCGCAAGAGAGGATACGAAAGACGTCTATCCAGGAGATGCCCCCCCCTCATCGAAAACCATCGCTCGGTACGCATTTCTTGGGCAGAGTAGCACCTAAGCTGGCGTCAAGAATGTTCCCAGGTTCTTTGGAGTGATGAAACTTGGATCAATGACGATCGAATAATGTCTGGTCATGTTACCAGGAAAGTGAGTATAGACCAATCTATTGTCCAAGGTATGCAAATATCTAACTACATTAAAAGAAAGGCCAGGAATTTGATGATACTTGTGTCCTAGACCGATACAAGAAGAACAACTCTTGGATGTTCAGGGTGAGTTTTGCGGGGGTTGAGCGGGGCCCATGCATCTTTTGGGAGAGGGATTGGGGAAATTTGACCTCCGAAAAATACGCTTTATGTATTCTCCCGTTGGTAGTAGAATGGACTAGGGCGAAGTCCGAAGAGATTAGTCGCCAAGTCTACTTTATGCACGACAATGCGGCTGTAAACAGAGGACGTCCTGCCAGGGAATACCTCTACGCCAATGGAGTTGAATCTATTCCTTGGCCTGCTAATTCCCCTGATTTAAACCTGATCGAGAATGTATGGAGTATGATGAAATACTGTATAAAGGAACGGTATCCAGAGTTTGAGCTGAAGAGGCAGCGGAACAGGGAGGAGGTTCGCTCCATTGTGCTAGAGGCATGGTACCATAGCACGACGGTGGAAAAGCTTTCTCGTCTAATGGAAAGCATGTCGAGAAGGTGCGAGGAAGTCATTGGCGCAAACGGTGGTCCCATCCCATACTAGAAAAAATTAGTAATATTATAGAAAATTACAATATGAAATCAAAATATGACTGACGTATGAATGTGATTTTTCGGCTTAGTGCGAAGCTAAGTGGAGAATGACAGGGCAGTTAACTTCTGTCGGACACGAATTCTCTTATGTTATTTTAGAGTTTTTCTTGAATAATGTCTGAAGCTTTACCTGATAAGGCCTCGCTTAGACAAGATTATCATTGAAAACTACCTAATATGGACAATAATGGGCAAAAAACCCCTGTAAAGGACCAGTTAGTTAACTTACCCTTGTCCCCCTGTACTGTTGGTAAAGCTAATTAGTCATCTGAAGTGCCTTTCGTTTAGCATTTCCGGCCTACAGGTGTTCTGTCTCGTTGCCTCACTAGTGTTCGCTTACTCGTTGATCACATTGCCTTCCATCCATTCCGTCCCCTGATTAACATGTGATCCGCTCTGTAATTCGAGATTGAACATCCCGGGGTATTTGTTAAGATTTCTTAAAGTTTTAACAATTAGGTCTGCAATATTCATCCCTGCATAGAAAAAATTAATTTTTGAGGGAAATTTATTGCAAAGATAAATCGTAAAACTTGAATCGATCTTCACAACAGTTACACCGGACACCTTGATGTGGACAACATGGATTGCCAGTAGTTCATCAGAATCGGTGAAGTGTAGTTCCATTAGTTGAGTTTCGGTTCAATCAAGGACACACACTCACTCCAGATCTACATACTTGCTGAACAATACTAGACTAAGACATACAATAGAAACCCTCTTACCTAATAGTGGGTCCCGGTATAATTACTGAAGAGATTCATAGAAATTTTGCCATTTATTTTTGCAATACTTACCCCTGCGCGCAAAATGACCTGTAAGGGTAAGTGTTGCAAATATAAAAGTCCATGTTACAATTAATATTTTCAAAATTTATACCGGGACCCACTATTAGCTAAGAGGGGTTCTACTGTAGCATACTCGACTGAACGTTCATTCCAAGTCCACACGACCTTGGGATGTTCAGTTGACACCTCATCACACCACTTCTTTTCTCCACTACAGTATTGAGCCCTTGGGTCGGATGGTGCAGTGGTATACTGTCCGGGCTCTTCTCCCGCGCAGAGGCTGGGTAGCTTGAACGCGAACCCCACTTGAGACAGGAGAGAGCTGGTTCGAATCCAGAACCTGCACGTCGCAGCTCTCGCGATGATATCGGATTTGCAAGATTACAGAAGTATACTGAAATAACTGTGAATTTTCCTCGCTGTTCCCCTGATGTGGGTATCCTCGGATGAGGGCACTTGCCGTAAAGCGTTATCCTCTTTTTTTCCTTTTTTAGACCAATCGTGCGTATCCAGCCCGAGGCTATAACGCGCATGATTACGGAAGATATGTATTTGTTGCAGAAAGACACAGTTAGACGTTTGGAACACTCATACGCAGATCTCATTTGCAGATACCACTATGAGTGAGAACGCCTTACGACATATACCCTCTTCGTGAATACCCACCACAGGGAAAAGCGAGAAAAACCTGTGGTTATCTGAGTATGCTTTCGTCATCCTACGAATACGATAACATCGCGAGAGAAGTGGTGTGAGGGTCTTGCTGTATTCGAACCAGCTTTCTCCTGTCTCAAGTGGGGCATGTGTCCAAGCTACTCAGACTCTACTTGGGAGAACAGTCCGGACAGTGTACCACTGCACCATCCGACCCAAGCGTCATCCTCGAAGTGGTCATCGCAAATGAAATCTGAATACATATCCCATGTAATCATTCGCGTTACAGTCCCAGGCTACATACGCACGATTGATTAAAAAAAATGTCTCGGGCCATCGCACTCCGGAGTTGAGTACCAATGATGCTCCACAGGCAGCAAGTAGGGTGCAAACGATCCCCTGTTCCGGATCGATTATCGACATCCCCTTGCACTCGAGTACATGTGAGAATTAGATGTCCGAAAACCTTATCGATTGCACAGCCAAAGTGAAGAAGTTGAGCGTAAGGAACCTTTGTCGTCATTCCCAGTTACTTTTTTGGGAGGTGTCATTCGGGCTTGCGGCGCTCAGCGCACATCTTAGTAAGCACATGTGTTTTGAGCACCAATCAAAATTCGATCTCAAAATTGACAGGGACTTACGAATCACGTTTTTCCGGTGCAGAGCAAATAGGGGCTTAGGGCTAAGTGGACGTAGACTAGATGATAAGTTCTGTTTATTCCGATAGTATAAACATACACACACAGTGCACACAACTTATCATCTAGCCTGCGTTCACTTAATCCTAAGCGCCTGTACATGTACAGTGTCTCAACCCTAAAGATTGTTAGTGGCTGATGTTAGTTTTGAACGTTAAGATAGGTAACTGCAAGGTAGACACACAAAACCAATATCAGCCACTAACAATTTTTAGGGCTAAGACACTGTACGCTTATGCACGAATAATAAATGTGAAAATTATACTTCGTTGTAGACAGCAGTTAGATATTTAATCATAGTAAGTTCTATTCTTAACAGCGCTGGCTCAATGGTGAGGTGGTAATCTATCTGGCAGCGCTGTTATCCCAAGTCAGGTCATCCCTGCGGCTCTCCAGAAGTAAACCCGCAGGCAATAAACCATGTCCCTCATAGTGCAAACAAGTCATAAGTCTTAGGTCACTGAATAGTTCGTCCGGTGCTCCCCCTTGTGGGCAGGGGTGTAGATAGATATTGAATCATATTAACTTCGATTCTTAACAGCGCTGGCTCAATGGTGAGGTGGTGATTTATCTACAGCGGTCAACTGTAAGGGGTGGAAAGGGGATGCAAGAATACATGTCCTTTGCTTATTCGGTATTTTTTTCTTTCGTAAACCTGTATTACCCCCGCGACCCTTTACATTCAGCCTCTGAGTAATGACAGATCAGTATTCTTGGATGAGTAAAAGTGTACTATATGTGCGCCGATAAAAATGATGGTGACTCAGCCCTCACGCTATGACACACACCCTACTGCCATGCTTGCTAGGGCATCATAACAATGCACGGAGAGTAGCTTGGCCGATGCTATTGTCAAACATCGGGATTTTTTCATTCGTCACCATTGACTCCGAGAGGAAAGAAATGCATAGAGTTTGTTAAATCTTGTCCCAGATGTATGCCGGTCAAGGGTTTTTGCCGAACGCAGTCGCAGTGCGTCGTGATCAACTATACTCGTACTGGTACCTGTAGAGGTTGGAGTCAATTGATTGATCTCGTTGCCAAATCATGAGATCCCAGTTGGATCCTGGGAATGCTATTAGGTGTTGAGATATGTTTTAGGGAGTGACGTGTTCTGTGACGAGGTTTACGTAGGTCGGTGGTCTAACCAGGGAATGTGTATTGTGTCTGAAGGGAGAAGACCAACGATTACTCCGATCTACTACCATTGGTGATGAAGGCTACAGGAGAGATGATGGAGAGGAGGAAGGCAACATAGGAGGGGTGCATTTGATGCGGCCTCCTCATTTTAGGAATCTCGAGAGTCACGTGTTACTGTCTCGTGTCGATGTGGCCGATATGAATTTCTTTATTATTTGCTTCCGCACGTACTTTGCCTTTAGAAGTACATTTAGCGGCGGAATGTCTTTCACGTATTACTAATACACATACCACAGTGTGGGGAGGGAAAGAATGTGAGATAGGCGAGATTTTCTAGCGAAAGATATCACGAAATTTGAAAATGGCGACTCACATTCGGTTCCCTTTCACTTCACTACAGTAGAGCCAATTTAAGCCGATAGTGGGTCCCGGCTTAATTGTGGAAGAGATTAATTGAGACTTGAATGTTTATATTTGCAAAACTTACACATGTCTTTAAAATGGTGTTTAGGAGTAAGTGTTGCAAAACTAACTAACAATAACTGTATGAACATTAACAATCATTAAACCGGGACCCCATATCGGCTTAGTCAGGCTGTGCTGTACAGGGTAACAGGGACAATTAGTTTTACTTGCATGTAGTATTGCAGACCTAAACATTGATACTAATTAGTTTAAGATAGCACTATTTAGTAACAATATTTAGGTCTGCAATAATACATGCAAGTAAAACTAATTGTCTCTGATAGCCTGTACCCTATGGCCAGGGTAGAAACTTGACTGTGAGTCTGTGCGGGGCTAAATATAGCTTCAGGGATATTAAAGGGTCGCGGGGATAATACTTTGCCCGCATAAAGTGGCAGAGCTCACTTTATGCGGGCAAAGTATTACCCCCGCGACCCTGTATCTGTACTAGTGTCAAACTAGCCAAAGTCTAATACTATTGACCGATTATCAACGCAGCTAGCTTGGACACATGCCCCACTTGAGACAGGAGAAAGCTGGTTCAAATCCAGCAAGACCCTCGCACCACTTTTCTCTCCTTTTTTTTTTTAAATCATTTTTGCGTATGCAGCCTGAGGCTATGACGCGAATGATTACGGAAGATATGTATGTGACGCAGAATGATTCAGTCTGACGCTTGGAACACTCATACTCAGATTTCATTTGCAGATACCACTACGAGAATAACGCCTTACGACATGTACCCTCTTCCGTGAATACCTACCACAGGGAAAAGCGAGAAAAACCTGTGGTTATCTGAGCATACTTTCGTCATCCTACGAATACTGTATCCCCGCGAGAGAAGTGGTGTGCGGGTCTTGCTGGATTCGAACCAGCTTTCTCCTGTCACAAGTGGGGTATGTGTCCAAGCTTCCCAGACTCTACTTGGGAGAACGGCCCGGACAGTGTACCACTGCACCATCCGACCCAGAGCTGATCTTTCCATGACTTGTTGCTTCCTCCCTCGCCAACGAGTGTGACTGTTAGAATATTTATGCATATGGTTCATTGGAACATATTTTTGTTACCACTACAGCTAGATTACGTTATACTTAGAAAAAGGCATAGTTTGCTTGACTTGGTGAGCTAGAACTGTACTGTATAGTATTAGAAATGATTACAATAAACAAAGTGCCAAAGTTACTTCAGTCACCCACTCGTTTACGTGCCGAGTCACAAATTCACCGGTTGGTCGTGGATATGAAAGAGATCTGACACAAAAAGCGAATAGAGGTGTTAAAGTTCAAAAAAAGCTTGCAAAGAGTATTTGATACTCTGGAATCAGCTAGAAAGATATTCAGTAATTTTAAACGTGGTTGAGAGTGCAGAGTGACTGATTGAAATCCCCGTCGACGTTCAGAAATAGGGCGATTCCGCGGCCATGTCATTGAAATATGCGCAGAAATGAAAGCTATTTCTTGGGATAAACCTAGATATGAGCCATCAGACAAAAAAATAATAGCTGCTGCTCAAAGCTCAAAATACTCAGACTAAGAGATTTAGAATGGTATGTATGGCATCATAGCATTTTCATGATTCAAATCTTGAATTAGAGTAGAATGAAGTTTTCGACTAGACGGTATCACACTCAGATCTTCAGTTTCCACTTTCGAACATATACCGATGGCTCCACGCTGCGTATCAGAGGTCAGTCTTGGAGCAAAATGGCAAGATGTCAGCAGAGTAAGAGTCGAAGGCGTCAGGGGTAGAAGTCGCTCCACTCAATACGCGTCTAATTCGAATAGATTTGCGGGGTTGTGCAGGAGCTGATGATTTTTGAGAGACTCATCGCTCGTACACTGAACGCCTGCGGTTGAAGGCACAATCTGTTGTTCAACATAGTCACCGATTGCATGGCTTTTCTTGTGTCGCGGCCACAATGGGTTGATACTTCATCTGGCCTGTTTTACTAAGGATGGAGAGAACCCTTACTTGTAGACAACTCTAACAGTGTGCCCTAAGCAGAGCAGTTAGGGAGTGGAGTGTTGTGAGTCGGGAAGTTATCGTGCGGGTGACGAACACTACAAGATCATCTCTGACTATTTGAACGTTGACCTGTATTTTTCGGTGATCACTAGAGTTTAATGCTAGAGTAATCTCAAAGCTTCAATCATTTGAGTGTGCGGCCTCCAACTATGATACAGATGGCCGTGTTACCATGCGTTGTAGGACGAGTCAGCTTGATATGTGAACAGCTCTTACACAGAATTCATCTCGAAATACCGCACGAAGTCAGGATAATTTCAGGATGCAACTGTCTCTAACCATAAATATTTATTGAATGATAAGCAAGAAGAACCTGTGACTGTAATAATACCAGTAAACCAAAGGAATATATGCTTTTTGACTCGGTATGACCTTGGGGTCATCGTAGGCTCAAGCCATCGATTTCGTCTCTCAAGTAGACTCTGTGTCTAGGTTGCTCAAGCTCGGCGCAGGAGAGCAGCCGAAACTGAGCACCACAACACGATTCGACCTGTCATGAGATAGAAAGCCGTGACACATCAGAGTTGCCTTATTCCACCTGAAATTTACTTGACCAGACAACTATGTAAGCTGATGCTGCGCACGACGAGCACCAGTATTAGTGTTGAAAGTTCAAAGTGTCCATCTGTAATGGGAACGAGAGATACGGACGCTGCACGTAAACTATGCCACAAAATAATCTATATTTATCTATGAAGGGTAATTAAAGATGGGAGAATCGCGACTCTAAATAATCCTCGACGACCCGCCAAGCCCCTATTCTTTTAGATAAGCGCTCCCTAGCTTCTTAAGCGAAGCCCCTTGCCACTCGGGTAAATGACAAGGCTGGGCCCGTAGGACAGCCCAGACAACCAGCAACGGGTTTAGCCAGTAACACCATCTGATACACGCAAGAATCAGCAGAGGACAATACATCTATCGGTGCTCGTCATCGATGTGTACAAAAGGCATTTCCCGATTCCCGAGTCATACATACTGTGTGAAACAACAGTTCCTGTGTCGCTACGATGTTGGGTGTGTCTTGTAGGTGTGCTAGTGTATCCTAGTACAAGTACATCGGTGATGAAATCCGAAGCCAGGGCACATGTTGGGTAATGCCGGTGAGGCAAAAAAAGGTATTCAACGATAAGTGATGAAAGGCGGCATTTTTTTTTAAATCATATTGTTTTCAGCCTCATAGCTATGAGAAGAGATTTAGATACATTTTTTTTAGTAACCCTTTTCCCTGTACCACTAACTCCGCCCTCCTTTGGCGCTAGTCTTGGCTCATAACTTAATGAAGACTATCCAAAATTTGTTTCATCCGGTGGTTGCACTGCTAAGCAAACATTTAGCAATACAATTTTTTTTTTTTTAAAAATATTTCTTGATGGAATAGTTGGGCTGTTTTTTGTTACATAGAAAAATAAAATAAATTATGACATAAATCAATTTTAAATAAATAAATAGAAAGATAATGTAGATAGAAATTCAAAAAAAAGCATTATAATTTTGTAACGTGAGGTGATTCATAGAATGTAATTGTGCTATGTGTAAGTTTCGATTTGTGGGGATTTATATTTTGAAATGCACTGACTGGATTGTAAGAATTTCAGAAGATAGAGTCTACCAACTTTGGTATTGAAGAGAATGGCCAGATTTAGTGGTTCAAGTCCATCAAATTCCTTTTTCCTCTCTCTATCAAAATAGGTGCAATCAAGTATCAGATGTGGCATAGTTTGTTTCTCCTTGTTACAGAAGTTACAAATGTCACTATTTACTTTCCTAATCTTGTAGAGATAGGCCAGGTTGTTCCCAATCCCAGTTCTTGCCTGAAAGTATGATGACTGGGCGTCTCTACTGAACATATTCAGATTCAAAGCCTTAGACTTAAAGATAGGTATAGATATCCTTGCAGATGTCCTATAAAATCTGCTGAGTCCAATGGCCTTTCTGCCTTCTTCTTCTCTTATCACTTGCTTTGTCCATTCAGTTTGCCAAGTTATAAGAATTTGTTTTCTTATTTTTTCATTTAAAAACGAATAAGACGTAAATATGTCTTTGGATAAAATCGGTTGGTCCAGACCTTCCTGGTAAGATTGTCGGCTAGTTCATTGCCCTCAATTCCTTGATGGCCCGGACACCAATGTAGTTGTAGATCGATCTTATTACTCTCAGATCTAACCTTATGTGAAAAGAAATTAGGAGCTTTGGAAATTCTGAGTTGAGCAGCTTGGCTGTCAGAAAAAAGGAAACAGCTTGCTTTGGGTATTGTTGCAGAAATATGACTTAAAGCCTTATAGATTGCGTAGGTTTCTGCGTCAGTGATACCAATGCATCTACCAATATTGAATGAAAGACATTTAAGCTCCCGGGTACAAGGAAGATAGATAGAAATGCCTATGGCAGCACCTTTGTCCTTGACCAAGGAGCCATCAGTATATACAATAAATGAGGAAGGAGGGATAGTCTGTAATAGATTCATATGATAGTTTTTTGCTGACTTATCAAGTTTGCTTATAGTGATATCCAAGGAGTTACTCATCCATGGCGGGGACCACTTGGCATTTAGAAGAAAGTTGGAAAGCCTCTGCATAGCCCCTTGTGCTGGATGGAGTCTTTTTTCCACATGATCTTTGAATGATAAGTTGTGTTGCAGCCAAATCCCTAGCCACTTCACTGAAGTTTTAGGTTCCAATGAGAATTCTTCAAAGTGCAATGGCTCTAAATAGGTTTGTCGTTTTTTCGATAAATGTAGTAACTCGGATTTTGATTTTTCAAACACAATTGAGAGTGATTGTGCCTTATCGAAGAGGGTTTTAAGATAGGTTTGAAGTTTAGAAATATTTTTCTTCACAGAAGAGGCATAGGAAATGCAAATATCATCAACATAGGAGATTTCTAGGAATTCATTCAATGGATCGATAGAGAATAACTCGCTTATTGAAAGGAGAAAAAGCAGAGGAGAGATAGGACTACCTTGAGGAGCCCCAGTAACAGGATAAGGGTGACTCAGTTGTCCATTGAAAATAAGCCGAATTTTTCTTTGGGAAAGAAATGAGGAAACTCATGAAACGAAGTTAGCGGGGAGATTCTTGCTTCTCAAGACTTTTATCAGCTGACTGGGCTGAAGTCTATCAAAGCCCCCATAACGTCTAAGAAAACACAAGACACAACTCTATTTTTCGATATGTGATGTTCGGCAAAGTTCTTAAGGAGCATAACAGCATCTATGGCTGATCTTTGTTTTCTTCCTCCCTTCTGACTAGAATGAAGAAGGCCGGGTGAAATTTGCGCAAGGTATGATATTCTTCTAGAAAGGACTCTCTCTAGGAGTTTGAATAAACACGGGATTAGAGAAATAGGTCTTTAGGCCTTAGGAGCTGAGTAATCGGTCTTACTTCTCTTGGGAATAATAATGCCTATGGATTCTTTCCATACTGATGGATGTTCACCACATTCAAATAGAAAAGTATATGCTAATAGAAATAATTTAGGAGTGCTTTCAAGTGATTTTTTGATCATTGTCCAGTCCATATTATCCTTCCCAGGAGCTGTTTTCTTTTCTGGTACTGCCTGAAGGAGTTCATCAAGGGAGAGTTCAGGCCAGTCCCACTGGGAGCTGGCTTTTGGAGAAACAAGTCTCCGTGAAGCTGACGTTAAATGAAATGTATTTTCGTAAACATTTGGAGCAAGTACATTATCAGGGTTTAACAGGGTAGAAGGAGACATTGAAAATGAACTAGGGTTATTGCTTGAGACTTCTCGGGGGAACAGTGAGCTAATTCGATATTTGTTTTCAATCGAGCCGCGACCACACCTTACTTGCTCGCCCTGGGAAAACGGCGATCTGGAGAATTCAGTCGGGACTGGCATACACCTAACCCCTTCAACCCAGCTCACCTCAGCATTGGACATGGTCTGCCCTTGTAATGCCGTGTCTCGATAGATAGAGCTCGTGTATCGCTGTGATAAAGACGGCCCACGAGTCGGCTGGCCATCGCTCAGCGTCGGACAACCCGTCAACGATCCATTATAAGTCCGACTGGCCAGAAGCGAAATACGTCATATTTCACCTTGATATTCGGATAGCGTTGACCGCAGTGCCTGATTTATTTACCTTGTGCGAACTAGCTATTCGTCGCAGAAACTCCTCTTTCGGTCCTGACCAGCTTCAAGGCTCACTCGGCTTTCAGGAGCTTTCTTGTCGTGCACTCAATAGAGTTTCTGGGAACGGAAGCCGGCCCTAAATAAGATCCGAGACTGCACGGACGTGTGCGTATTACTGTCAAGGTGATTTTCTTTTACTTTTTTTTTATTTTTGCGTGTGCAACATGAGGCTATGACACGAATGATTACGGAAGATATGTATGTGACGCAGAATGATTCAGTCTGACGTTTGGAACACTCATACTCAGATTTCATTGGCAGATACCACTACGAGGAGAACGCCTTACGACATGTACCCTCTTTCGTGAATACCCATCACAGGAGAAAGCGAGAAAACCCTGTGGTTATCTGAATATACTTTCGTCATCCTAGGATACATTATCACCGCGAGACAAGTGATGTGAGAGTCTTACTGGATTCGAACCAGCCTTCTCCTGTCTCAAGAGGGGCATGTATCCAAGCTTCCCAGACTCCAGTTAGGAGAACGGCTTGAACAATGTACCACGGCATCATCGGACCCTATCGCGGAGTTATCTGTGGCTAGAATTGAGAACATGAAGATTTCGGTGGCTAAGATTGAATTTCCATCATGGCCTTATATTTTTTAATCTCTGACTAGCCAGGTGTTAGGAATGCCTCTACTGCATAATATATATATGGAGATTGCCAGTACATTGTGTTCTGTGATTCTGGTCTGGCTCTTTTAGCCGAGTGGTGATGCATCTATCACGTGCATCATGTATGATGGCAACCTTCTAGCCCAACACCCACATCTTGTGTTCGCTCTCTCCCCCACACTGTCTACATACCACTTGCGACACTAGAAACCTTCAGCTGGACCTGCGTGAAGGTGAGGAGTCCGACTTCGCTAGCTTGACAGTACATTGTGCATTCATAGAAGTCTTACTCCTTCGCACAACAGGATGATGCTTCTGACCTTAATTATCCCTCACCTAATCTCTCATTGCCACTCATGGTGACCATATTCAATGACCGAGCCCTTCAATTATCGTTTCCCACCTTCGTGCTTGACTTGACGGGCCATACTATACTTCCTGCTAGTTAATTATCATTAAACCTCTGAGTTAAAAATGTCATAGGCCAAAGGCCTGATTTCTGACAGGCTAGAGCCTAAATTAAGTAAACTTATTTCATTCTCGACGACATTAGTAATCGTCAAAATAAATCGCTTACTCGACTAATAATAATCAATTATCTCTTGAAATTACTCGCTCAATCGGAACCGGTCGCTGCAACGGAATAACTTCATCATTTCATTCAATTCGCAATCCACACCGACTAGGCCTTCTCATGACTATTTGACCTCAAGAACGAGCTTCGCTGACGCAAGATGCATCATGCAATCTCACTGACATTAATAGCTAATCTCAATCTCGTCACGAAAGGACGCGAAATGTCAATACGCGAAATTATACGTCGATGTATCGCGACTCAACCACGATAAATAATTATCGCTCGACTTAGATCTTGGGAGAATAAGGTAGACGGAAATTGATATGGAGAAATGAGAAGTGTTCAAACAGACTCAACTATGATACGACGTTAAGAGATATATTTGTAGATAAATAGCGGAGATACTTCACGTATCCCTTTTTTTTTCTTCACTTCAAGATATTCTAGTATATAGCTCTGAGTAGTTTGTGAATAACAATTACTTTAAGATCGTTACAAAGACCTTGTCAATTTTCAACAGATGATGCTCTCTAGTTGGGCCGTAAGATCAAATCAGCTTCAAGCTTGGTCGGCTACCTCATCCCCACGGTACCAGTGAACGGCTACATAATGAAGCATGTCACAGTTTAGACAAGAGCGCCTGCGCAGCAAAATGAGTAGAGGTAATTAATAATTAATTTTATGATCCAGATAACTAACTCGTAATTTACAAGTACATGTAGATATATACATCTCCCTCATGCTGAACTACTCGCCTCACCTTGACACTATTCATAGATCGTAATATTCTCATGAAACAGAAGGTCCCTTGTGCCACACAACCTCCCTATATCGTGGAGCCGTCACGTAATAGCAAGTCTCGGAACAATTGAAATAATTGGTTATGAACAAGTCTGAAGGACGTACCGTTAAAGGTTAGAAGGTTCTGTTAATGGCGATGATTACACAGACTGACACTGACGATGAGGGAGGGTGTTTATGGTTCCCAAATAGACCAAGATGTGTATTTTAACAATTGCTTACTTTTTTACAGAGGCAAAACTCTGCCTAGTTATATACATTCTTAATGGTGTTCCACATTCCACTGGTACATTCTATATTCTTCTATACCTTTCTATACATTGCCAAATAAGGTAAAGTGTAGCACCATAAAGAGGGTTGTTGGCCATAAGGGCACACAAGAGAAGCTGCTAGAATAATGAGGATCCTTACAGAATCTGATAATATGATGGTCATGGAAGCAGCTTAGTAATACAGTTGAAAATAATTATCTCAGTTAAATATTTTCATAATAGTGCATTAAGACACTATACTGTTTTGGGTAAGATTAGTTATGCAGTCATGTTACTTCTCTATTTACGACACGAACAGAAGTCGGTCCACGTGTATTAGCAAGTTTCAGCATTAGTGAAAACTCCTGCAAGACCCGGGCCATGCATAATTCAATATCTATGTAAAGTCTGTGCACGCCTATGCACAACATAGGCTATAGGCATAAACCAGCTTATCAGCTGCTACAAAGCACACAAATTTCTCCCCAATAGCTGAAACGGTCATAGACGAGAACACGCGAGCGACCAACTCCGTCTTCACCCAGGCCCGTTCACAAAGGACTACTAGATCTTGGACGTTTAGTCCTACAACTAGATTGCAAGTCTTCAATGACAATAAAATGATGATACTGTTTCGACTTTGGTGACAAATCATGCAATTTAAAATCTGCTTTGACTTCCATGACATACGTAGTTGTTTCCCTTTACTAGCCTGCTGACACTGCGAATCAAAGATGCACACTGCCGCAGAGTGCAAGACCCCCACAAAATGCCGAAACTGTGAAGTCCACACCGAACAGATAGCCAGAAGTACCTGCAACGTTTTATGAGGATTTGTCTGGTAACCAAAGAATGGCTCGCTGGGGTTCGTCAAGCCGGACAAGGAGAGTTTCTAGTAGTCACCTGAACCAAGGCTGCGGCCAGAAAAGCGGAAGCGATAACAACCGCCACCATAGGAGATGTCTTAATGCTGAGAGAAGGGGTTGATTTTCAGGGTTCTGAAACCTGATGAGCAGGCAGAAAGTGGTAGAGCCCGAGAGGGGGCTACAATATCAAGAGTCGAGCCGGCGCGAGAAAGATGGCACAATATACTGGTTTCCCCCTTTGCGGGTGGCACTCTTGTTCCGCGATTCGCAGCTATGAGAGTGCGCTCTATCTTTTTTTATAACTTGAGACTTTATTAAAGCCCAGAAGTTACGCCCTGGCGTGCTTTGTCCCGTCGTGGAAGAGATAAACTCTGTGCTTCGCATGTGACTCGAAAGTCGTATAATAAAGTCAAACTTCCCATTGTAGATTGATGTAACCCTTCAATGCGAATGCTATACTGCTTTTGCCGAAGCTATGATAGCATCTGCTGGTCCTTTGAGTCGCTTAGATCAAGAATTGTGATCATACTGGAAATATATTGCATCTTGTTGAAGATAGGGCTAATCCGATGATCGTTGTACTGGTAAATTATCCACTAGTACCGATATAGCCTAGCGGCTATCGCTAGCAGAGAGAATTATCTTGTTGGTAAACAAAGCGCTCACTTGGTTAGAATAAAAAGTAGTCTATTAGAAATCAATCTATCTTCCCTCATTCTAGTACGAATAAATACTTTGTGTAGTCATTCTCCCTGGTACATTCTTAATAGGTTATGAGAACCGGTAGCAAAAGATAATTTTCAAATTGCTGATAAAACTGAGTCAGAAATAGGCTCATCTCAAGTCACTGGAAATTAAGTGCAAACAAGTCGCCAGAAGTAGGCGCACCCATCAGTTAAACCTTCGTCATATCTACGATCTGAATTATGAAAGACGATAAAGACACTAAGTTGGACGTCCCCGTTCTATCCAAAGAAACCCACGAAAGATGGTTTCGAAACATGTCTATACGACTTCGTGCAAAGGGCGTACTCTACGTCACGACGACTACGCTTGGGGAATTCGCATTAGCTAATTTAACAGATATAACAGCTGGTGTGGCGGACTTAAACTTAGCTTCGTCTGGGGCTAAGAGCTCAGAAAGAGGCTATAACATGGAAATGAAGTCTAAGTGGATGGCAGACGATGCTGTTGCTTTAACCACGATGATGCGTAGGCTAAATGAAGATGACGAAGCTTTGGTCGACGAGCACCCATCTACCAAGGAGATGTGGGAATATCTTCGAAAGAAGCATACCAAGTCCTCTCCTGTGATGGCAAACGATAATCTAACAGCTATTCAAACGTTTGACTTCGATGACTATCCTTCAGTGACAGTCGTGTGGGATAAACTATAAGACTTTCGACGAAAACTTGGTGTAGCTAGCCCTGACATGATGAAGGCCTATACTGATAGTGCTTTATTTCTCGTCCTTATCAGATCCTTGCCGACAGATTACGCCTCGACAATTGACGGAATTGCTGTGCAAGCGTCTCTGACAATAGATGAAAAGTTGCAGTATTTGGTAGAAAAAGAATCTAGGTTAAGTAGAATTCAGGACCAAGCACATGTATCCTTCCAAGCCCGTGGGAAGAAATTTGTCCCGCATCAACATCGTCAAGAATATTCCTCTTCGTTTGATGGCTCTCAAGCAAGTTCCGGAAAGTGTATGCTTTGCCGCGAGAAAGACCACTGGCTTCGGTTCTGTCCTTTATTGGTGCAAGCCCAAGATTACGTCGAAATTCTTATGGAACATAAGAAAGTTCACTTTAAACAATCCAACTCTCGTGGCACCAAGAAAGACAAATATGACAGTCGGGAATCGTCGAAAGCCAGAGACTCTTCTTCTCGTCGCCGCACATCTACTCCTCCCAGTCGCTCTTCTTTAAAAAATAAAAATAGCCCGCAATCAGGCTATGTCACACAAGAAGAAGCTCCAGACTCTGAACTTCCGGCTAGTGACCAAGGCTGTGACTCTGACGAAGAGGTATGTGCACTTACCAAAGAACAAATCAAATTTGCATCTTCAAATATTTGGCCAGCAGATACTGCATGCACATCACATATGTCTGACCAACCTGCTCTCTTTAGTCATCTCTCTCCGATTAGACGTCGTACCATCCGAGTAGGAGGCGGATTGATGTATGCAGAGCATAAGGGTACCGCAAAACTGGTTTGTGAAGATGGTTCTTGTGCGTCATTGCCCAACACGTTATACGTGCCAGGCCTAGGAGTAAACTTGTTGTCTGCCAAACAAATGTGTGAAGCTGGATTGTTTGGGTCTTTTGATGACTTGAATATGTATTTTAGAGATGGGCAGAGTTTAATGATCCATGCCGAAATGGATCGAGGTCTCTACATTGTCAGGCACGTGTCAAGAAAGCTGAGTGATAAATTGAAAAATATCAAACCATGCAATGCTTTTACTGCTATGGACATGGATCCCACCACCAATCAAACTATGTCGGAAAATAATGACATGTCTTTGGGAGTCAAGCCCTTCCGCCCAATTTATGATAATTTGAGAGAAGACTTAAGCCAATCTGATATCGAGAGATATATACTTTGGCATAAAAGATTTGCTCATCTTGGACCAGAAATATTGCGTAATCTTCATAAAGTAACAACTATTCGTGAAGCGATTAAGATACCAAAGAATAGAGAAGTTTGTGAAGTTTGCCAATTAACTAAGATGACCAATAGAAAATCAAAAATTTTAGCTGATCGAAAAGATCGTCGACTTTCTCTAATTCAATTTGACATAGCAGGTCCATTTCCTAAGTCTCTTCGCGGTAATCGTTACTTTTTACTCATTATTGATAGTTTTTCGCGAAAGAATTGGATCTTTCTTTTGAAGCAAAAAAGCGATGCAATCCAATGTCTTCGTACATTTAAAGCTTCTGTGGAGAGGGAGGTTAACGAAAAGATAAAGGCAGCTAGAAGTGATAATGCACCTGAACTCCTGCTAACAGTCGAAGGTTGGAGAGAGCAGGATGGCATCGAAGCACAATCAACAGTCGTGGCTTCTTCGCATCAAAATGGAGCTGCTGAAAGAAATATTCGAACTGCCGAAGCTGATATGCGCTCAATGCTCAAAGAGTCAAATCTACCAATTGAATTTTGGGATGAAGCTGTTGAGGCAGATGCATATATGAGAAACCGAACAGCTACTGGACCTATCATATCAGATTGTGTAACATCTCCGCAGGAAGCATGGACTAACAAACGTCCAACAATAGACCATATAAAAATATGGGGTAGCAAGTGCTACAGCTATGTCAATCCACTCACAATTCCTCCTGGTATGAGAAAAGATAAATTAGTCGATCGGGGTCGAATTGGTGTATCTATGGGATATTCCAATACAACAGACAAGCAATTTAAGGTTTACTCTCCAGAACTTGGATAAACAACCCGAGTCAGTGCAATAAAAGTTGACGAATCTATCCGAGGTGGAACAATCGATTTGCGCCTCCGAAATTGTGCATCTAGACCACAAGGTACTCAAAATATTCAACCTGACCGAAGATCTCGAGGAAGACCAATAAAAGCAATAATAGACTCAACACCAAAAGAAAATTTATCAAAAGTTATACCACTAGACAATGTTTCGATTGTCAACGACCGGATCCTCGCACATGAAAACGATATTCTACCTAGCAATGATAAGGACGTGCCATTACAAGTCGATAAAATAAACACACTTACTGCAAAGAATAATTTGACATCGGTGCCAAATGATTATCTGCCTCTTGACGATACTCCACTTCCTAATGAAACTTTACCTCACAATGATAATTTGTATCCTAATGATACCCCATCTTCTAAAAATAATTCACATATAATGATAAATTGCATCTTAACAATAATTCGCACCATAATGATAATACACATCTCAGCGATAATTCATTTGATGGTAAAATCAATAACGATCCCCTATCAGAAACTCGAAATGCTGACGAATTCACTCAAATCAATGATTTCTCGGATCAAAATCAGAGCCAGATACTTCAGAGTCAAATTATAGAAATTGGTGCTGACAAAATTAAGAAAACCAAAAATAAACCTAAGAAACGTAGAAGTAAATCTGAAAACAGCAGTAAAGAATCTAAGGAAATTAATTTAGCGGAAACTATTAACTGTGCATCGGGCCATATGCAGCCTGAACTAACAGAGCAGTCCGCCGAAAGAAAAATTTCTGAACTGACACAATCTCAAGGAAATAAACTTCCAGAACCAATAGCACCAGTGTGTCAGCAAATCATCCAACCAAGGTTCCGTTATTTTACCCGAGGTGCCAAACGGAGATTAACATCAGAAGATATTTCGGAAGAAGAGCACTTCGCTAAGCGGATCAAAGCTTACAGGGTACAGCTTCAAACACTTGACGACACAGATAATCTCATTGATCATGCTTTTGCGGCTCAAGTGATTTGTGGCGTTCAGATTCCGCTTACCTATCATCAAGCGATACAAGATACGAAATGGGGGAAATTCTGGCGTCAGGCCATAGATGCCGAATTAATTGCTCTACTTCAGAATAACACTTGGAAAGAAGTTGTTCGACCTCAAGGAGCAAATCTGGTATCCACAAAATGGGTTTTTACTGTTAAACCTAAACTAGATGGATCTATTGATAGATTTAAAGCAAGGCTCGTTGCTCGTGGATTTTCTCAAAAAGCTGGGGAGGATTACCACGAAACATTTGCGCCAACCGTCAGAATAGATACTCTCAGGTTAGTTCTCGCAATGGCGGCATCAGAGAATTTAGAATGTTCGCAATTTGATATAAAGAATGCTTTTACTGAGTCAACCATGAAGGAGGAGATCTACGCTACAGCTCCACTTGGTGTGGAAGTAAGGCCGGGTAATGTTTTACAACTTCTCCGAAGTTTGTATGGGCTAAAGCAGGCTGCAAGGGACTGGAACCTCCATATGAAAACGGAATTACTTCGTTGGGGATTTGATCAATCTCTGGCTGACCCATGCATGTTCACGCATAACATAAAACCTATGATTCTTCTCGTTTACGTTGACGATATTGTTGCCATCGCAAAGTCACAGGAAAATTTTACTTGGTTTTATAATCAGTTAAGTGTTCGTTTCAACGCCAAGAACCTGGGGGAGATCCATAAGATTCTTGGCATAAGAATTACTCGTGATAGAAAGAGTCGTACGATCTATCTCGATCAAACGGAGTACATTCGATCTGTATTGAATAAATTTGGTATGATGGGCTCAGAGAAGCATCATAAAGTCACTACACCCGTTGTTGGATATAATTCACTAGGCCCTTCCATGGATAACGATAAAAGAATTGATATCAAGGAATACCAGCAAGCTATTGAAAGCCTTATGTTTGCAATGATTATGACGAGACCGGATATTGCATTCGTGATGGGAAAACTTAGTCAATACATGTCAGATCCTGCAGAACACCATGGGCATGCATTAAAACACCTGATGCGATATCTCAGATCTACAGCCGATCAAAAGATACGTTATGGTCCTGGGGGAGATGACGTTCGATTTCGTCAATACACAGACGCAGATTGGGCAAGTGATGTAAGCGACCGCAAAAGTGTTTCTGGCAGCGTTACAATGTTTTATGGAGGCCCTGTAAGCTGGTCCAGTAAAAAACAACGTTCTATTGCTACTTCAAGCTGCGAATCGAAGTATATGGCAATGGCTAGCTCTTGTAAATTAGGGCAGTGGGTGGCACAGATTTTCCGGGACCTGAAATTTCCTAAGTATATCGGAGATGACAGCAACACGATACAAATGAGGGGTGATAACCAGGGAGCGATAGCATTAGCTAAAATCCGCACTTACATGAACGCTCTAAGCATATTGATATCTGCTATCACTTCATTCGAGATTTGATGGAGAAAGGCAAGATAGCTATGGAGTACATTCCCACAAACAGGATGGTTGCAGATGGCATGACAAAGCCTTTACTGCGTGTTGCGTTTACTAATTTCAAGAGACAGCTTGGCCTAGTGAAATTCTAAAGGCCTTCGGGGATGAGTCCTATGGGGGAGTGTTGAAGATAGGGCTAATCCGATGATCGTTATACCGGTAAATTATCCACTAGTACCGATATAGCCTAGCGGCTATCGCTAGCAGAGAGAATTATCTTGTTGGTAAATACAGCGCTCACTTGGTTAGAATAAAAAGTAGTCTATTTGAAATCAATTTAACTTCCCTCATTCTAGTACAAATAAATACTTTGTGTAGTCATTCTCCCTGGTACATTCTTGATACATCTTTTTACTTGAACAAAATCGCTCTTCCTCCGCCATCCTGCTCAAGATAGGAACGGCCTGCTCATCTGTCATTTCAATTTGACAAGTCATACTTTCTTCCATAGAATTTGTGATTTCCTCGAGTAAATATACATTTACGTCAAGTATGATTTTAACTAACTTCCGTGACGCGTAGAATAAATGAATATGCTTACATATTGAAATGTAACCCATGCATCTGTGGTCGGAAAAAAAATCACAAAATATTAGGGTGTCCAAAATAATGTTATCTCCGCTTCGGTATGGCCTGCTATATTACATAATACAACTTTCCGCCAAGTCGATGCGATTCAAGAGGGAGGACTATTGTAAGCATCTTTGCGGAGCCACGGGGTTCACGCTGGAAGAAAGTGGAGAAGAGATAGATTGAAGTAGTTGGAGGGACCGAGCACAAAAAGCAGCCATTCCACTCGAGCCCCGACTACAATGACGAAGACCTTTCTGTTACGACCGTGAGAAATTTAGACGTTGGGAAAGTCATGAGATGGAGGCTAGCGGGGTAGCACTTGGGTTCGGAGGGAGATCGAGTCTCTACCACTCATATTTGGCAGAGCTTGACGCAGTTGAAAGTCCACATCGCCGATCAAGGTATTAATGTTCTGTACCGCTTTCCATCACACGGTACAAATTCTCGCAGATTGGTTCCTCGACTAGCGTGTATACGTTGCGAATTTTTATTCTTGTGATTCGGGCCTTCACACGACTGTAAAAATGACGCGCGCGTTAAAGTACGTCGCAACGAGTATATTTCCGGAGAAGATAAACAACATTGGGAAGTTGGAGGCGAATGGCGAGGTTGACAGGGAATACACATATTAAGATACTTCATCAGCATTTTTATTTGTAGAAATACTCACGTTAGCATAGAGAAATAGATGAAAATGAGTTCTGTGGTCAAGGGCAGCCCACCATGGGCCAGTCACATAATATTTAGAGCTGAAGGTAATTCAAAATAAGAGATCCGATTTATGTTCTAATGAGTTGTTTTTCTTGTAATCACAGTGAGGTTTGATGCTACTGGATTTATGAATGCTTCAGTGGTCTGCAGAATTTTCTTCAGTCCCGAATCAACAGACACTAAGGCGCCAACTTCCGACTATTTAATCTGAGCCTTAGATTGGTACCATAATTAGGATTGGCAAGTAACAAAATGTGAAAAGTTGATCACTGTGAATAGAATCAGTCTCCTGAGGTTGAATCTTTACAATATTGAGTAGTTGTTGTCTTGAGGAAGTTTAGTGATTTATCCTACATGTATCTGAGCTATGAATCCTCTTGGCAATGTGGGTCATGAAAGAGAATCTCGAGCATTTACACCGGGCACCGCATGAAGTTGAGCCCTTCTTGCTCAGATACAAGTAAGATAAGATTCTTACTTCGTTCTCTTCAGTGATCGGTCACATATCCACCGATTTGTTGCCTATCATAAATACGGATAAACCAAGTTGAGACATTGATTTATCAAGCCACTTACTGCGAAATCGCAGATCTTCCTTCACAGTAAATTTCTATAGCTCGTCTGATGACTATGGCGAGCTCTCCTGTTTTCCAAATCTCATCGTGAGAGCCGCTGAGATAGTTGCGCCAGACTTCAACCTGTAAGCTGCTAGATGTTCTCAAGGCCAGCTGCATATCATCAATCTGGGCTGGCTCAACCAGTTCATCATTCGTGGATGTAGCTAAGACGACCATTTGTCCTACGGGCCATCGCCTCTCGATGTCCAACGTCATTCCCGGGGAAACCCGATCCCAGACGCTCTCATTCTTGCCGAATGCCCCGGTCAGGAATGATTCATAGGCGGGATGAGAATGATTGTCACGAAGAGATCGCAAATTATAAATTCCCGCAACACCAATGATCACGCGTGGCTTAGGGAAGTCCATGTGGAGAGAGGCCTGGTCAAGCGTGGCCTGAAATGCGAGTGTGGCACCGCAGGAATGTCCGATTAAGAAGTAGCGGTTACCAAATTTGTATTTTTCGTGGAGGACCGCAAGAGCCGAGACCACATCGTTCACGTGATCTGGGTGTACGGCGCGACGAAGTTGCTCTGCGGGTGTCGATGGTTCTTGGGGGAAGTCGGGATGTGGTGAGAGCCGATAGGAGATCGATGCGATACCCTTGATGTGCGATATCACGGGATCCGAGCGTAGTTGGATGACCGTAGGAAGAAATGATTGATCGGTGATATTGGGGTCGCGCCAGGCCCCGCCATGTATATATCTAGGAAGATCAATAATCGGATGACTCGGAAGAGAGATCAGTCGCCTACATAATCCAAACTGCGTCACCGTCATCGGGTCCCGAAGGTGTTGTGTGAAAGACGCGCACCGATTGCAGCTCATGATCACCATAGGTGATACTTTCGGAAGTCATTTTGCAGGACGTTGAGGAGACTGGACGAGGCAAGAGGAATCTGTGGAACGAGTATACACTGAACTCTTTAACTTTTACACACAACTCATCCGACATTCCATCTGGACGTCGCCAACTATAAGTACGCGAGATTTGGAATCGAAAGTTAATTTGATGGAGCCAATTACCAATACTCCTTCCATGGCCCACTCACTAGTCATAGTGCTTGAAATTCTGTCTTTTGGCACGGGTACCGGTGGCCATACATACAGACCAAAAGACTAGATAAATCGCTCAGCAGACATGGATTGAGGGGTAAAATGAAGTGGTCAACTCCTCCATCGTTGGCTGCGGAAAGGCAGAGCCTATTCGAATCTTCCGAGGATTCCTGATTAAGCTATTCCGCACCTCAATCGTGTTCCTCTGACCTCGAACTTGCACTTCTCCACGTCATTGGGTGGTAAATGGACTCACCGAATATCTAGTATTTTATTAGATTATGAATCTTGTAGGGTTGTCTGGATGTGGAAATGGTAAAGTATTTGGCTGTGATAACGTGTCTATTATCGAGTGGGAAAATTAATCATACAAAAATGGACCACGGGCTCTTTATAACCATCCCAAGCTGGTCTGTACAAAATAGCCTGCAATAACAAATAATAATACAGGGCATATCAACAAGACGTTTGCCCAACTCCTTTCTCTCAACCCTGTTGAGGTTTATGACTTCGTCTCGTTGAGGTTAACTAGTTAGCTGTGCTTGACCAACAACTTTCATAATATCACACATTCCAGCAACTCTACCAACCGAGGAAGATACTTGTATTCGCCCATGACCAAGCTTGGACATGTCTGCATGTAACCAGTAAAAGCTGAGACAAACGCTGGTGTTGTCATGAGGCTTAAGCTAGTATTTGGATGACATAAGTAGATTCTTACATGCCAATTGCGTTTTACGGATACAGTGTACGTGTACAATGAGAAGGTAAAAATGCTGAAAAACGTCCAACCGTTTTGCAATAATGAAAAGGGAAATACTCCCATCAATACATACATTTCAACTGCATGTAAGTAAAAGCGTCTCTAAGTTTATGCTGACAACTCACATCAACGATTGTCAAAATGAAGGGAACAGTAGCGTACTTCTCATCGGCGATGTACAGTGGCTTACAAAACTGGCCGAACAAATCGCAGATTCCAATACTTTTGATAGTAACTTAACAACATGACTTTATGAAATGAAATTTTCAATCATAAAAAAATGATTTGTTTTTTCTCTGTAAGTTGCATGTTTTTCTACGTGAAAATATGAAGAAAGTAAATTTTCTATGAGTTTTGCTATGATCAACTACTCAGCCAGTTTGGAGAGCATGTTTCGTGTACTTCAACCTGTGAATCGCACTCCAGAAATCCTTCCCATCACAGTGAAGTTTTTATACTCTCTTTGGATCCATCTCTTCATGTATCTAACAATCGCTTTCAGTAACTAAATTTATTAAATTATCTTCTAGTATGTGATGAAATGGTAAAGAATGGCATGGTGTTGTGATGTCCCTGCCCATTGCTAGGAAATATCTGTGCACCATAACACAGTGCTGTGGTTTAGGGGCTAAGCTCGGACCTGTATAAATACATGAGTTGCATAAGTCCATGTAAGGGGAGTGGAACCGAAATGAAGGGCATTGCCATAGAATATTCTAGAATGAGGAAGAGGATACTGGCGTGTATGCGCATGTGTATTTAAAGACCTACTGAGTATGTAGATATTACGATAATCATTTTTTCACTTCTTAATTACTTCGCGACCTACTGCCGTTCAAGCACTTAGGCTATCCTTGTGTCCACTATATCATTTGTGTACGAGGTAACCGTCATCCTGTTCATCCTCATAACCTACTTTTTTAAGACATGGCGATGAGTTGACTAAGTCAACCCGTCAATGATCCACCAGCAATTTGGTGCAAATGAAGACCCTACAATGACTAAAATCCTACAGGAACTCAAGAGCATCAAATCAAACATATTTCATACCTAAACCTCTCCAAGAGCTCAGGGACAATCTTGGGCTGATGTTGTTAGCAAGCCAGAAGTACCCAGAAGTAGCCAGCACCATGATTAAAATCCAGGATGAAGAAGAAAAGAAAGAAAGAGATGAAAAAGGTATTAACCGAAGAGCTGTTAAAGAAGATTGGAAGGCCAGAAGTTACCGGGGTACGTAGGATTATGAATATGTAAGTCAGAGTGTACTTCACGACTAAGGAAACAAAAGAACTCATCGAAATACACAAAAACTGAACGCTTAAATTGGCAGCTACATCCCAAGTAGCAACCCCCTACTTCCAGGTGCTTATTCACGGCATGCCTTTAACCCTCAAACCAGAGAACTCAGAGCATTTGAAAAGGCTATAAAGTTCGAATGAAATCTACACAATGGGAATAAAAATAAAAAGAGCCACATGGCTCATGAAGAATAATCTTCCGGGAAAACCGGCTGGGTCACTTACAGTTTGGTTCGATCAGGCCGAGCATGCGGATAAAGCTACATCCAAGGGAATCATGTGGGGATACGACCTCAAAGCTACCGAAATCTTTAGGCCGGGATTCTTAGCAATGCAATACTATAGGTGCTAGAAGTATGGACAAATTGCGAAGGTTTGCACTGACGAGGCTAAATTTGGCCACTGTGCTGGTCAATATACTAGCTGAGACAGCGATAAGAAGCAAGAAACAAGACGTGGTAATTGTGACCAGAAGCATCCCCTTGGAACCAAACCTGTCCTACCAAGATAGTGACCAAAGCCAAGGTAGCCCATAACCGCACCCAGGACCCAGGAAGATACAACCTTTCTAGGTCTCAGCCAGGGGAGATGTTAAGTGGGAAATCATGGGTGCTAGAAAAAAAAAGCGGTTGCATTGATGGTCAAAATTGTCAGACTAGTGGGATTAGTCAGCGGCTGACGAGGTCCTAGGAGACCACGGAAGACTCCAGCTCCCAATGCGCCTGACTTGTCAGGAACTTGGCCTGAAATGGACATAACACACAGATTTCCCATATCATTCATTGAAGGATCCCGGACCGTAACACGAGAGAACACTACAAAAGTCAAGAGGGTACCGGATTGCGCAATGGAGTCATGAAGGGCACCAAAACGTTGAATATCGTGCGGTACAATATCATTAAAGGAAAAATATAGTGCAGCATCGTCTTCTACAAGCCCTTAACCCATTAAAGCATCACATTGTGGCTCTACAAGAACCATGGCGTCACTCAACAGAAATCATCATAATAAACCACTCAGCCCGCCGCCTGGTATTCCAAAAAGGCCACAAATTTAGGACCTGTATGTACGGCATTGTTACAGGATTACCTATGGCCTTTTGCTTAGGTGTCAAAGTTAAAAGAATAGATATCGATGTAGAGGCGGAAATCAATATAATCAGATGGGTCAAACTAGGTAAAACTTAATAATAAATCAAAGTACAACTATTTGTGTGTGGCCAATCTATATATTTTGACTTAAGCGAGTACGTGACTAGGCCCACTATTCACTTGATCTTAACACGCCCCCATGCTGAGTTATTCCATTATCTCAGTAATTTAAAGATCATTGTACGTGTAACAGGTCTCGTTAACTCCCGCAACAGTAACACTAGAACCCTAGAGCCTGTTATGCCTACATCTCCCTGTGGAAGTTCAGCACACCACAGCATGGACGCTGTGTTGCGGCACAAGAGTACCCGTTGTGACTAGCAGTATTAACTCCTCATTTTGCCGAACCCCAAAAGTCATTGAAGTCCCGATAAATGCCGTATTTCTTTCCAACTACCTGCACGAACTAGTTTTCATGCCAAGACCAGCTATAAGGTTTTCAAATCTATCCCTCGGTAAAGACTTGGTTAGTACATCAGCAACCTGATTAGTGCCAGGTATATGTTCAATCCTTATTCTGTTCTGTTGAACCATATCATTCCGTACAAATAGGTATCGAATTCGTATATGCTTTGCTTTATTGTGAAACTTCGTTGTCTTCGATAGCTCAAGTGCTGGTCTGTTATCAATGTAAAGCGGAGGTGGTTTATCAAATTTATGGCCCAGATCAGTCGCGATTTTCTCCATCCAAGCCAACTCTTTAGCTCCTTCGCTGGCAGCCATAATCTCTGCTTCCATTGAGCTTAACGCAGTGCTCTTTTGTCTATTCGCACACCAAGATACTGCGCCATTATGCCATATCACAGTATAGCCTTGAAATGACTTCATATCTTCTTCTGTGCCCCAAGTGGCGTCAGTCCAAGCCGACCATCCTACTTCCCGAGCCTCTGACGCTGCGTAAGTAATTCCAAGATTGCGTGTACCATTGAGATATCTTAGGAGGTGCTTGGCCATTTCTAGATGATGAGAGTTAGGAGATGACATGAACCTGGCTAATTGTCCAGCTGCATAGGAGATATCAGGCCTTGTGCCGTTTGACAGATATAGGATCGCTCCAACTATTTGTCGGTATAGTCCAGTTTCATTGTTACCCAGATTTCTCCAAGTGTCTCCATCTTGAGTTTTCCTGAGGATGGTTTTCGGTGGTAATGGCGTTTGCTTGGAGTTACACGTTTGCATCTTCATTCGTATTAATAATTTCGTGGTGTATGCTGATTGATGAATTCGTAACGATCGAGCAACTCTGTTACGTTCAACTTGTAATCCAACAAAGGTATCAATTGGACCAAGTAATTTACACCTCCATCTGTTCTTGATATCCTTCTTCACACTTTCTACCGCTCTTTTGTCCCAATTATCAGCATATCGTCGACATACAGTAGTACGTAGACATCACGTCCCAAAAATAGGTTTGGATCGGCATCTCCCCCTCTCAACCCTATTTTTGCGAAGTGGGACTTGACTTCATTGAACCACGCGAGTGGTGCTTGTTTTAAGCCGTAAAGTGATTTATTGAGCTTAAGGTGATGCGTATCTCGGTTAACATTTGGATGAAGTAAATGAAAGAGTTAAGGGACTTCCATAAATATTTCCTCCTCAAGCTTCGGATTAAGGAATGCTGTTTCGACATCTAATGCCTCTATTTCTAAGTCGTCCGCAGCAGCTTTTGCTAGAAGAATTCTGAGTGTGTTAAATCTTATGACCGAAGCAAAGGTTTCGAAATAGTCGGTTCCGTATTCCTGTTCGAATCCTCTTGCTACTATCCTTGCCTTGCAACGTGCAAGTGTTCCATCAGACTTGAGTTTCTTCCGCAGCACTAATTTGCTGGAGATTACTTTTCGGTTTATCGGTGGGTTCCCTTTAATTATTGTGAACGTCCCTGTCTTTTCTAGAGATTGGAGTTCAGATAAGATGGCTTCAGTCCATAGTTTTTCATCCTCATTCATGGCTTGTCCAACAGTGATTGATTCGAATGGTGGTGTAGGTACTTGTATTGATGAGGAGTTACTTTCATTGATATCAACTATTTGAAATGCTGTTGCATTCCTTGTAATCTCCTCAGAAAATACCGAATAAATTCTTTCTTTAATTAATCTTCCGTATCGAGATCTGCGTTCAGTTTTGGACTCTTGAGCCGATTTTCCTGTTTCAAGTACTGCTCTCTGTTGTCTGTTTTGAGAATACCCTCGGGTAGATTGACCTTCATGATTAGTATCAGATCGCCAACCTTCACTGCTTACATCTATAATGTTGATAGAACCATCTCTTGGATGATCCATTCTATTATCTGCGTTCCTAACGCGGCTCAACTCATCTCTAGGATTGTGGCCTTCATTATCTGCGTTCCTAACGCGGCTCAACTCATCTCTAGGATTGTGGATGTAGCTCGGGTGGATACAGTACATCTGCTTTACAACCAAAGACTTTGAGATTTTTGAGTGATGGTATCTTGTTATAGTATGCCTCAAAAGGAGTCTTTTGTTTAATTTGATCAAATGGGAGGGCTGCAGTTGGTACTCGATTCTTTATCCAAACTGCATGCTCAATTGCATAGTCCCATAATTGATGCGGTAGCCTTGCTTCATAAAGTATGGATCTAGCGATTGTTTCTGTAGAACCTATCCATCTTTCAACGACTCCATTCATTGAATGCTTGTATGGTGGGCTTGGTTCAAGCTGTATTCCTGTTTCCTTGCAGTGATTTTGAAATTCTGTGCCAAATTCACTTTTGCCATTGTCGGCTCTGATGTAGACAATTTTATGGCCGCTTTCGAGTTCTGCCATTGACTTGATTTCCTTGAATTTGGACAATATCTCTATCATTTCTTTGGTTTTTAATAGCCTGATCCAACAATATCGAGTGGCATCATCGACCACAAGTAAAAAATATCTGTACCCTCTCACAGACGATGCCTGAATCCCTGAAATATCACAATGTACACGCCGCAGCTTGCTCACACATCGGTTATCTGTCTTTTTGTTAAAGTGCTCCCTGAGTCTTCCTGCCGAGCAGGATTCGCAATTACTTTCACCGAGAGGCACCGCTCTTTTGAATTTTGGTATGGCAATTCCTGTGTCGCCGTTTTTAAGTACAATATCGACGTCTTTAAAATTAATATGACCAAGTCTTCTGTGGAGAATATCCCATTCCGTTTCAATGGCCGGATCTTTCGGTTGGTACGATTCCATCTGAGTCAAACAAGAAGATTCAGTATTCATCGCCTTTTCTTCGAAACTAGTGTCTTCTTTGACTTTGTAAACGCCGTCTTCAGCCATTGCATCAAACAATATCTTTCCTTCTCGCATGACTTTGCACTGCTGATTGGCAAATAGTACTTCTACTCCCCATTTGTTAAATTCGTGGACAGAGAGTAATCTAAGCTTTCCGAATTCTGGTACAAACCAGACATTATCTAGAGCAATAATTTGTTTTCTTGACTTAAGCCTGATAGTTCCTTGACCTTCACAATAAATTATTTTTCCATCAGCAACACGAATTGGTTTAGGAGACCCCCATCTCTTCAGGGACTTGAAATCCTCTTTAATGCCGCTGAAGTGCTGAGAGGCACCAGAGTCAATAAGCGTAACAATATCTGATTTCTTCGTGAAAAATGCATATGTAGTGAGCGTAGGGTAGGCTTCCGATAGAGTACAAGAACGTTTCTTTAATGTTACGGCATTGCAATACGGTATTTCACTGGGCTTGAGATAGGAGTCGGAACCGTATTCATACTCTACTCTAACAGCATTAGCTTCAGCTATGGGATTGCTACTTTGAGCAAGCTTATCTCTTTGGCGGCAGTCTCTCTTCCAATGCCCTTTTTTTCCACAATTGAGACATCAACCTTGTCTCTTTTGAAAATTTTCATCTCTGTCAAAGTGACTGCCTCGGCTTCCACCTCGACCTCGACCTCTACCTCTACCACGACCACGACCACGAAATCGGCTACGACCTTGTCCTCTTCCCCCTGTACGACCAGAGTTGTTGAAGCCGCCACTCTGCTGAGCTACATTGACGATGGCTGGCGAGGGCAGCACTGAGGAATTGATGTTTGCCTCCAATCACTTTAGGGCGGTCACTGTTTCCATCAAGCCCTTGTTGTCGCGTATAGCATTAATTTTTGCCATGTTCCAGAGAGGATTTTCAGACGGAATTGACTGAATAAGCGTCTCTTTAACATTCTCGTCTGTCAATGGTAGTGCTGTATCTTGGAGCTTGATTTTAATATTATTGAGCTTCGTAAGAACATCTTGTATTCTCTCTTTGGCTGGATCAAAAGTCGTCGTCATAAATTCTCTTCTAAGGCTGGATATGACGGTCGGGTCGTTCACAGGATTCACATTCTGTAGAGCTTCCCATAGTCCCTTTGGGTCGCCTTTCTCTTGATAATCGACTGCGATGTGCTTGTAGTTGAACCCGACTGAGTTCCCAAGTATTTGCAACGCATCTTTGGTCATCTTGGAGTAGTTTAAGTCGGTTGTTGCCACTGTCCCTTTAACCACCCCAAAACATTCTGCTGACAACAGCGCTGACTTTACAGTTAGACTCCATTGCCCAAACGTTTCTGTCGTCAAAATCACGACATCCCCATTCGAGCCCGCGGCCCAGATCGGAAGCCCCATTTCGTTTACTCGAACATTTCCTTTCTGCATAATTGCTTCCATTTCTTTCAACTGTAATTTATCCGGGCTATAACCTGTCAAAGTTAAAAGAATAGATATCGATGTAGAGGCGGAAATCAATATAATCAGATGGGTCAAACTAGGTAAAACTTAATAATAAATCAAAGTACAACTATTTGTGTGTGGCCAATCTATATATTTTGACTTAAGCGAGTACGTGACTAGGCCAACTATTCACTTGATCTTAACATTAGGCGACCTCCCAAGTAGTCACGTGAATTATGTTTAGTCAGTGATAAGTTCTTGTAAATATTTTGACATAGGATCTGTGATTTCCTTCTCTTCAGATTAGTTAAATTCATCAAACTTTCAGAGACTATCTTGGTTACTGTTACAGTGAGGAAACACACTACAGTTGATGAGTGAAGGAAAGAAAAAACTCTAGATGTAGACGGAGACATAAATTCCATCAGCCTCAAACTGAAGGAGGAAAGATCTACGTAACAAAAATTTAAAACCCTTCCCCTCTCTCTTACACAGCAGTAAAGACTTAGGGACCCTAAAGTATCTTCCAGAAATACCTTCAAATCTTGATCGACATATACTAGTGGGAGACTTCAACCTGCACCATCCTAGATGGAGTGGTCAAACTGTACTTAGTCACCACATACTCGCAAAAGACTTGACTGAAATTTTAGGGAACAAAGACAAGGAACTAATTCTTCCAGAAGGAACCATAAACTGAAGCAATAAAGGGAGCCAGAGCACGCTCGACTTAGTATCTGCATCTAAGGAACTCGAAGATATAGTCACTACCTACCATCAAGCGAACGAACTCGAAGCATCATCTGATCAGATTTCAATTTAATCGAAGTTATTAATTTAACCCAGCATCAAACATAAACTAGAACTGTGTCCCCAATAGATAAAGGCTAACTGAGGTAAACACAACAAAAGACTGGCGGGTAAACTACTAGAGTTAAAGGGAAAGAACTTCCGTCTAGTCCCTCAGCAAGCAATTGACCATAGAGTGTCCTCAATCACAAAATTTATCCAAATGACAATTCAGGAAACTTTACTCACGGAGAAACACTCCGGTTTTGCTAAACTATGCTGGAATACCCAATGCTCTTAGGTCGTTAAAGACACACGAAAGGCAAGGAGAAAGTGAAAAAAGCTTGGAATCAAAGAAAGCTGGATAGAATACCAGAAGTCCATCAGTAAGAAAAAAGCCGAGATTAAAAGAGCTGAAACTGTCGGATAGAGGGTAGTGTCACGGTCCTAGTCCAGTTCCAAAATCTTATTCAAGGGACCCCTGGTTTTCTAAATTAGTTAAGTAGGATTCTCTCGGAGTCCGGAGTGCAGGATCAGCAGTGTGTGTAATTCTATGCGTTCGGAGTTGGGCATGATTCGGAGTTGTGCTAAGCGTTGGAAAATTGGGTTTTCTTACAGGGTCAGGGTTGTAAGAAGTTTAGTGCGTGTCTTTGTTAGCGCGGCCCCACTAGTAGGGGGAGGCCCGACGAGGTACATGTAGATATATACTCAGAGGATAGCGATCTTAAGAGATCGTGTTACGTCTTGTTTTCTTCCTACGCTATATTCTTACAATAGCCATTTATTCCTCGTTCCTAAGATATTCCATCTTCCCTTCCTACCATCCCGTCCAAATCCGTTACACTACGTAACACTACCTCTAACCTTCGTCATGTCAAGCCCCAACTCCACCCCTGGAGGACGCAGCTTACAAGATTTTCTCCAACTATTCAGCAGGTCTAACGAGGAGACCCGACAACGACTTCTCACTGAAGTTTTCCAATCGGGACAAACTTTACAAGCAAGAAACGAGGAGTTGACGTCCCAGATCGACGCAAATCAGCAACGTACCCAAGATCGATTGTCCGCAGCTCAACGTGAAAGCTCGGCTGCCCTGACCGAGCTGCGTAGGGAATTGACCAGGCGCGATGAAGTAATTAGCAATTTGAATCAGCGAATCGCCGTCGCCGAATACCGGCTGACAACTATCAATGATGAAACATCCGTTAACCCCCCCTAGACAAGACAAAGGGAAATCCGTCGCCAAGTCCGAGCCGTATAGGTTTGATTCGAAATTTACTGGACATGGTGAATTTTCTTACACGGCGTTCAGACGTCACGTTAGGGTGGCCTTGGCACAAAATAGTGACAGATATCCGACCTTACAGTCACAAATTGCTCTTATTTACCAGAATCTGGGTCCAGAGCCGCAAGGGTTCCTGGATCAATACCTCCGAGAAGACGGGTTTTTTGACTTCGACTCTGTGCAGGAAGTTTGGGATGTACTTGACGTGTCGTACAGAAATCAGAACGAGGAGGAGGAAGCACGTCAGGCCCTGAACTCCTTACGTCAAAGAAACAGATCGTTTGGCGCATATCTGGCTGAATTTCAGCGTCTCCGAAACCTGGCCAAAATCAATGACAATAAAACTTTGATCGCGGCGCTTCGAGCAGGTGTGTCGGCCGAGATGCGTGGCCGAATTTCCCAGCAACAGGACGTCAAGAAAGCTTACACGTTTGACGAATTTATAGATCTGTGTAAGGAATGTCAGATCCGTTTGGATCTGGACAAACCCATGCGACAAAATCCGAACACCTTGTCTCGGCAAACCATCAATCCGATGACATCCTCCCGTCCTTCCGTTCTTTCAAATCGGTTTCCTTCCCGCCTGCCCAATTCATCCTCCAGTCAGCATCCCCCCAGCGGGTCAAATACGTCTCCAGCGCCCCCCAATGGCGATCCCATGGTCCTAGACAGGGCCAGTGTCTCTATCCTGGGCCCAGATGGCCGTCTAACCCCACAAGAACGGAAGCGCCGATTTGACCTAAAACTCTGTGTCCGTTGTGGCAAACCCGGTCACCGAGCGGCGACTTGCCCTAAATCTATTCGAGAAAACGCTGCGATCAATCAGGCGATCGCTCAGGCATCTTTGGAGGATGAAGAGGAGGAACTTGATGGTCTCTTTGACGAAGATGATCAGTTAAAAGATTGAACCACGGTTAAAGTCACAACTGTGGTTCGAAAGAGTCGTCGGGGAACTTAGTTATTTATCGTTCAGACTTAGCACTAGGCAGTGTTAAAAATTTAATTAATTCCCTCGTACTCCCGTGCACCTTGAAATCCGCTAGTATTCATTTGCCTATCTCTGCGTTTATTGATTCCGGAGGTAGTGGTCTTGGTTTTATTGACTCAGCCTTTGTTCACAAACATTCACTGCCCACAACCGCGCTCCCTTATCCTCGCGTATTACGAGTAGTCGACGGTAGAAAATCCTCCGCTGGTCTGGTAACCAATACTGTATCTGGTCTTTTGTCAATTGGCTCTCACCACGAAACCGCAACCTTCTATGTGACCAAATTAGGCCAATATCCCGTCATTCTAGGGTATGGTTGGTTGAGGAAGCACAATCCTTGTTGGAATTTCAGGCTCGTTGTTTTCCTGAGCGTACATGAATTGATCTTGTGATATGATCAGCAAGATCATCACCGAGGACATTTTTAGTCGTTTTAATCCGACATGTTTTTTCTTAAAGTGATCGGCAATATCAGGGGAATAACCAGTATGCGAACCACTGAGAGAATAAAAAATAAAAGGGGTCATGGGGGTCTCAGTATTATGTATTTAGATGAGTTTTCCTTACTATCTATAATCTGTAATCTTCTTAGGATTTTATATATACAATCTTATTATATCTGGTCAGAAGAAAAACCGATATTCTACATCAGCTTGCTATTAAAGTGTTCTTTTTGTGTTGTAACCCTTGTTCTTCGAGATATTCCTCTTTGAACTCTCTACAACATTCAACAATCCTTCAATTAATTGGAAAGAAAATTTGGTGAAGTTTGACTCTAACACGTGTAAAAAAAATTGCATCCTTCAGCCAGTCACAGAGCCACCCACCGTTACTCAAGCAAAAGGGTTACCATTTCCGTTGTCTCATTCCCCAGAGTCGCAAGCTCTAGACGTCCGAGTCATTTCTCCGGCGCCTGACGTCGTCTCTCAACTACCGGACTGGCTACACCATCAAGCCTCCGCCTTTTCCAAATCCGATTCCTGTATCCTTCCCCCACACCGCACCATTGATCACCGAATTATTTTAAAGGAAGGTTCGCAACCCCCCTTTGGTAAACTTTACGGTATGACAAGAGAAGAACTCGCAGCCCTTCGAGACTGGCTAAAGGAAAACTTATCGAAAGGATTCATCCGCCCTAGTTCTTCGCCGTGTGCTTCCCCTGTTTTATTCGTTAAAAAACCAGGCGGGGGTCTGCGTCTGTGCATGGACTACAGGTCCTTAAACGCAATAACTGTCAAAAACCGGTATCCCATCCCTCTGATCTCGGAAACCCTGAACCGATTATCAAAAGCTCGTTACTTTACAAAAGTAGACGTAATATCTGCCTTCAATAGGATCCGTATAGCAAAAGGTGATGAGTGGAAAACCGCCTTTCGTACCCGCTACGGTCTCTTCGAATCTCTCGTTATGCCTTTCGGTCCGACCAACGCTCCCAGTACCTTTCAGTCGTATATTAATAGTACCCTTCAGCAACATCTCGATGTGTTCTGTACCGCTTACCTTGACGATGTTTTGATCTATAGCGACTCGCTATCTGAACATCGGCGCCACGTTAATCTGATATTAAACAAACTCCGAGACGCAGGTCTACAGCTAGACATCAATAAATGCCAATTTGAATCTACGGAAGTCAAGTACTTGGGCCTTATCATCTCCCGTCGAGGTATTGAAATGGACCCAATCAAAATCGAGTGTATCAAAACTTGGAGAACCCCCTCTTGTGTCAAAGACGTCCAAGCCTTTATGGGGTTTGCAAATTTTTATCGAAGATTCATCAGGAATTTCTCGTCTGTCGCATTACCATTGACTCACCTTACAAAAAAGGGCATTTCGTGGTCCTGGACATCAAAATCGGAAAAAGCTTTTCAA
Organism: Podosphaera xanthii; assembly: GCA_028751805.1. NCBI lineage: Eukaryota > Fungi > Ascomycota > Leotiomycetes > Helotiales > Erysiphaceae > Podosphaera > Podosphaera xanthii. The sequence continues at coordinate 2,252,313 of JAPWIX010000008.1, forward strand.
AGCCTAAAAAACTCGTTCATTAAAGCACCTATTCTTCGTCACTTTGATCCGGAGGGTAAATGCGTGGTCGAAGTAGATTCTAGCGACTGGGCTCATGGAGGTATCCTCTCTCAATTCGACGACCAAAATATCTTGCATCCTGTCGCCTACTTTTCGGGCCGCTTGACCCCAGCTCAAGTGAACTACGAAATTTACGATAAAGAACTCCTAGCTGTAGTCACCGCCTTCGAACACTGGCGCCCCGAATTGCAAGGTTCCCCTGAACCAATATCTGTAATATCTGACCATAAAAATCTGGAATATTTCATGACTACTAAGACTCTCAATAGGCGTCAAGCCAGATGGTCGGAATTCTTGTCCAGGTTTAACTTCGTCATCACATATCGGCCTGGTAAACAAGGAGGTAAACCAGACGCCCTTACTCGTCGCTCAGAAGATCGACCTTCACAGGAGGGGGATGAGCGTCTCCGTCAGCAATTCAAAATAACTTTAAAAACCCATAACCTAGATCCAAACATTAATAAGATGATCAGTAAGGGGTTAAAACTTGCCCCAGCCAGACTCAACTCTACCAGTACTCCCATTTCCGTCACTATCGAGCGCCTGTTATGCAAAGGCTATCGAGAAGATCTAGAATTAATTAAAATTCTTAAAATTCTCCGTGGGCCGAGTCCACACTTTTCTCGGCAATTAGATTTATCCCGTTGCAGTATAAGAAGAGGACGGCTCTTTTATGAGGACCGAATTTACGTTCCGAATTTACCAGAACTCAAGTTGATCTTGTTCAGATATTGTCATGATCACCCTAGCGGCGGTCACCACGGCCGCAACAAGGTCTTCGCAGAATTGGCCAGGGATTATTGGTGGCCTAATATGCTTCAGCAAATCACTCAGTACACCAACAATTGCCATACATGTAAACGAGTAAATCCATCACGTCTCAAATACCAGGGACTCCTCAAGCAACTACCCGTCCCCCAACGTCGGTGGCGAGACATCTCGGTCGACTTCATCGGCCCTTTGCCTACCTCGGAAGGATACGATTGCATTATGGTAGTCTGCTGCCGACTGACTAAAGCCCGGCATTTTATTCCGTGTAATACCAGTGTGGACGCAGCAGGAACTGCCAAGCTATTCTATCGACACATTTGGAAACATCATGGCTTCCCCGAATCCGTGGTCTCCGATAGGGGACCTCAATTTGTGTCCAGCTTCTGGCAAGAAATCTGCAAAAGAACCAATACCCAAATCCTCTTGTCCACAGCCTGGCACCCTCAGACTAACGGCCAGACAGAGCGCTCTAACGCCATCCTTGAGTGCTATTTAAGGGCGTATTGTAATCACCAGCAGGATGACTGGGTTGAGTGGCTCCCGTCAGCCGAATACAACGCTAACAATGCTAAATCTGAAACCACCAAGGTTAGCCCTTTCTTTGCTAACACAGCCCAACATCCGAGATCAGCCATCAGCCTCCCCGATCATCAAAGAGGCCTAACGCTTCTGAATACCTTCGAGTGCAACAGCGTTTGGCGGGCGAATTCGTTGAGCAAATGGGAAGGTTGAACGACTTTCTCCTGGAAAATATGAAGATCGCCCAAGCTTTTTACGAAAAGCAGTCTAACCGTCACCGCGCTACTCCTCCGGCTTATAAGGTGGGGGATCGCGTGTTTGTCAATGCTCAAAATATCAAAACCAAGCGACCGAGCAAAAACCTAGATTGGAAGAATCTGGGCCCATTCCCAATTTCTAAGGTCGTCAGTAGTCACGCTTACCAGTTGAAACTACCTGAGAACCTTAGACCAATTCATCCGGTCTTCCACACCAGTTTGCTTCGTTTGGACCCTAACAATCCCTTCCCCGGACAAACGAACGAAGCAAATTCGCCCGTAGAAGTGGACAATTCAGGCGAAAACCTCTATGAAATTGACGCTATCATGGGTTCTAGACGAACTAAATTTGGGTTTGAATACTTGGTGAAGTACACAGGCCAGTTTGAAACTTCTTGGCAGCCCCTTTCGGATATCGTCAGCGGAGATTCCGCAGAGCTTGTTGCCGAGTATCACCACAAATACCCCAGGCGTGTCAAACCGTCTCTGGATGAATTGAGCCGCGCAAGGACAGCTTCCCTTACTTCTCACCCAGGCTAAAATTAGCAATAAGCGTCTGTTGGGACAACAGACTCTAAAGGAGGGCCTACTGTCACGGTCCTAGTCCAGTTTCAAAATCGTATTCAAGGGACCCCTGGTTTTCTAAATTAGTTAAGTAGGATTCTCTCGGAGTCCGGAGTGCAGGATCAGCAGTGTGTGTAATTCTATGCGTTCGGAGTTGGGCATGATTCGGAGTTGTGCTAAGCGTTGGAAAATTGGGTTTTCTTACAGGGTCAGGGTTGTAAGGAGTTTAGTGCGTGTCTTTGTTAGCGCGGCCCCACTAGTAGGGGGAGGCCCGACGAGGTACATGTAGATATATACTCAGAGGATAGCGATCTTAAGAGATCGTGTTACGTCTTGTTTTCTTCCTACGCTATATTCTTACAATAGCCATTTATTCCTCGTTCCTAAGATATTCCATCTTCCCTTCCTACCATCCCGTCCAAATCCTTTACAGGTAGCAGTATCTGAGACCTCTCGGAACCCGACAAAAACCTGGAAACTCACCAAGCGGGCAAAAAAAGATTCAGGGGAAAAACAAAGGTCACACCAAATACCGGACATTTAAGACGCAGATGGAGTCATGAACACTGAAGCTCCAGAAAAAGCTAGAATTATGGATGAGCACTTCTTTCCTCGACACATGAGAGCAGATTGTGCAGATGTTGCAGGATAAATCTACCCAGAAGTATTGTAAGGTAAGAATGAATGAGAGAGAGAGACGTCGCCTTGTGGAAGAATCCTGAGTAGAGAAAGGCGTTCAGAAGATAAGATTCAAGAGTATGATGATCTGAGGTCCTGAGACTCTGAACTGAATTGAATTGACTTAAGTCTATTTAAGTACAGTGAAGCAGAACTCTATCATACACATGAATATTTACCCTTGTTCCACAGTCCACAGTCCAGTGTAGATGCTGTAGATAGTGCTAGAAGGTGGTAGAATCTAGGAGACAACGTCTGTTAGATTCTAGCGGCTTTAAGCGACTTCAGGGATGCTTATAAAGTTCAAGGTTAGTCCCTGATCCTGGTGCAGCTATGGACCCACTTACTACAAGAAGAACTAGGTAGTATATTCAGCCTCATTGTCTAGGCGCAAATTGAAGAGACTCTCGGAAAAACTGTTGAGTGACAAGGCTCCTGGTCCAGAAGGGATACCAAACCATCTTCTCAAAGAATGCAAGGTAACTCTTCATAAAGACCTTGTAGAGCTCCTCAACTCTTGCCTCGCCCTCTCGTACCATTCAAATAGGTTCAAAAAGAATCGACAACAATTGTCCTCAGAAAAGCGCGGAAGCCGAGATACAATACTCTAAAATCATATCGACCGATAGCACTTCTCAACACAATTGGTAAACTTCTAAAAATGTTAGTGGCTTTTCGTCTCTCCAATGCTGCCGAAGAATTTAACCTTCTCCCTGAAAATTAGATGGTGGCACGACCCAAGAGGTCCACCATCTCGGCGGTCGAGCTCCTAATAGAGCAGATTCACACCATAGAGAAAAAAGATAATTAAAGGTCACGTCACTTCTAAGCCTCGATATATCAGGAGCATTTGACAACGTATCGCATCAAAGACTCATTCATAAATCAAGAGAAAATGGGATCCCAAGGTGGATAAGCTAATTTGTTGGGTCATTCTTGAAAGGAAAGACAACTTCAGTAGTTCTTGGAATATTCAAAGGCGATTTTATAATTTTAATGAAGATATGTCGAGCCTAATGGATCAGGGAATATTAGATTGGATCTCGGGAGTATCGGTGCATGATTTCTGGAATTGGGTTCGGGAGCGTCGGCTTATGGGAATAGAGATTAGTATTTCGAAATATCTTGTAATTATTGATGGTCTGTTATTGTTTATTTGTCGGAAGAGTCGGCGCACCTTCATATATAAGAAGACGAGAAGGACACTATGTATCTTCAGCTTCGCAATTTGTATTCTTTCTACATATCTATCAATTAGTGGTTTTATCCATTACCTCCTCTGTCGGTCTCATCCACAGATCTTCTAAACTTGGTCTTCATCTTTACTTATCTTATCTTCATCCTTACGTTTACCTTATCTTATCCTCTATCTTAAACTCTTCTTTTATTCCCCCTTTCGAACGGTCGCTCACCTATATCCCCTCGAAGACGGCGATTTAATCTCCCTTCCGAGTCTCGCCGTAACAGGCGAACTACTACCCACAAAAACAGGCAAACCTCAAGTTTCATCCCAGCCTCCTGTTCTCTTTCTGTTCTTTAGTAGTATACTTGTACCAATGCTGCAGAGCCAATCTACGACGGCTGTATGATTTGTGGACGACACAAATATATTAACGTTGTTGTAGATAAGTGGGTCCATAACTGCATCTACAGCAGGGTAAAACTTTGCTCTAACTTAGATCAATCTAGAATCGCTCAGAATCTAACGTACTATCCACAGCGCCCTAGATTCTACACCTTTCTACTAAAGTCTATATTGGAATATAGAAGCTTCTCATTGATTCTGTGTGTTTCCATGATAGATGAAGATCAAGGGAATAAGAATAGATATTACTGTATATGATAGGGTTCTTCTTTACCGTGCTTAAATAAACTTTATCAATTCAGTTTAGAGCCTCAGATCATCATACTCTTGTCTCTTATCTTCTTAACGCCTTTCTCTACTCAGGATTCCCCAACAAGGTGACGTCTCTCTCCATCATTCTTTCTTACCTACCAATAAACGTCGTCAGATACTACAGAAGAAAATTGCAGAACGCTAGAAAACATCACGTGATCTGTGAAAGATGGGCAAATATTTATTTATTTATTTATTTATTTTTACAAGTCTAACGGGCTTCAGCTACGCCTAGGGCCCCGTCCCTGGGGGGATATGGTGACAAATAAGTACTAAGCTAATTAACAATAAATGGGGAGCCAAAAGGCCTTGGAAACTGAATTCGTGAAAGTGTAGTGAGCGCTGTACAGCGGGACTCTCACATAGACATAAGTCAGACGGGACGGATCGGGCAAATTTCCGATAGGAATTTTGTCTTCTCCAAAACAGAGGAAAAACGCTTGGCACCACGGGAGGTGCCGAGAAGCAAATCTAGTGTCCCTAGGCTTCTTCGGTGACCAGTTGAGGCTAGTCTCTCTCGAACTAGGGGGCAGAAAACTAGGTGGGTAATTGACTTGTCACCCCCGCAGGAACAAGTCAAGTATGCATCTTTGTGACGGAATCGGTCGTGATAAGCGCGAAAGTCTCCATGTCCGGTTCGGCATTGAATAAGGTACCCAAGATTACGGCGGGGGAGTCGTAGCTCCTCGGGGGGCTTCTTGGGAAATGGCATCCCTAATTCACAGTAGGTGGAAGGAGCATGACTTTGCCACCATGCGGAAGTCAGGTCCCATATATACTGATTCATCTTTGTCCGGGCTCCACCGAGAGATGCAGCAGAAGGAGCCGGTTGGCGGGCAGCCTCGCCAGCTAACTTATTGGCTAATTCATTACCAGGGATCCCCATATGGCCAGGTGACCACATCACGTGGACTTTACCAGGGGCTGCAATTGGCAGAATTCTCCTTGAGGGCCACTGGGAGGCGAGTTTTCGGAATTCGAATATTTCTTGCTGTGAGGATTTGGAGGGTGTTGCATCGAGAAGGCGTCGAGTTGCCTCTTGATTGTCTAGAATTACATGGATATTAGTTGCCAGGTGGGTAGAGGGACCTGCTATGGCAGCATTAAGCCCTGCGAGAGCACCAACAATCTCAGAGTCGTAGACCTCAAATTCGGGGCCTAGCGGGACTCTCACTGATGCTACGGTTATTCCCTTGCGGAGAACGACGGCACCTGCCCCAGCAGATCCATCTTTTTGTTTGGAACCGTCGGAGAAGACGAGGATGTCCCATGGTGGAAGGTTTCTGATACGCCGAGAAGCTTCTTCAGAGGAGAGTTCAGCCCGGGTTAGAGTTTGGGGGGCTCTATACGAGGGCGTTACAAGCCGAGGACGGGGAAAGCGCGGAACGAGCTGAGCCTTTCCGGTTAAGCGGGTATGCGCCCGGGAGTCATTGGATCTTTTGACCAGGGGGTGAAAGTGGTCAGCGGCGGCTATTTTAACAGCAGAGTTGAGGCGCGTCTCTTCGAGTAGAATGTGTGCTGGTTTGAGCCACACCTCCCTTAGGAGTGCTGCAGTGGGAGTGGTTTTGTATACTGGTAGGATTGCTCTAGCCAAATTGACCAGAGCTCGAGTGACCATGGATACAAGGTGTTGGGATCGGGTAGAAGTCAAGCGGCCATGCCGGATATAGGTGTTTCCACGCCACCAAACCTCCGCACCGTACAAAAGGACCGGTAGCGCCGCGGCTAGGGCTGCAGTACGCAGAAAAGTTGTTGGTACACCACGGTTGGTATTTCCAAGCTGTCGAATGTGGGCGCTAATCCGTTGCGATTTGGCACTCCATTCCTGCACATGTTGTTTGAAAGAGAGCTTGGTGTCGAGGAAGACGCCTAGCCACCTCAGAGTAGAGTTGGTAGTTCTTAAGACGCCATTAATGGTTACCGGAGGAGGAGGTTGACGGGATCTATGAATATGTAGTATTTCGGTCTTATTTTCTGCCAGAGAGAGTCCGTTCTAAGAACACCATCGGGTGATGCTTTCAACACTGTTGGCGGTTAGACGAGAAGTATCGACCAGAGTTTTTGCGACCGAAAGGATCGCTACGTCGTCTACATATCCATAAGTAGGAAACCCTAATTTGAACAAAGGCTCGAGATAGAGGAGGAAAAGTATCGGGGAAGCGGGGGAACCTTGGGGCAAACCATGAGGAATATCCAAGAAGTTACCAACAAAATCGTCTATTCTAAGGCGAGCTTTTCTGCAACAAGAAAAGGAAGCAGCCCAATTTACGTATGGTAAAGGCCATCCCTGTTCGCGAAGACGAATGCGAAGACGGCCAGGCTGGATGCTATCGAAAGCACTCTGGATATCGAGGGTAGCAAGAGTGCACACTTGCTTTGTTTCCCACGCTTTTTCGACATCGTGAACCAGACATTCTACGAGGTCCATAGCAGATCTTCCAGGCAGAGCTCCGAAATGCGTTGGGGAGATAGTGCGGTTTGACAATGCCCAAAAGGCAAAGCGTCTGGCAAGGAGGCGTTCCAGCCCCTTCCCGAGGACTGGGAGAAGCGAGATCGGTCGCCAATTCGCGGGGTTAGTGAGATCGTCCTTGTGTGGTTTAGGAATAACCACCACTTCGGCGCGGCGGAACATGCTGGGATGGTGACCATGTGTGAGGCAGAGGCTGTAAAGTTTAACAATCCACGAGCGCCATGTATTCACTCCCCATACCAAGCGAAGAGCTGAGACAGAAAGGTGGTCGTGTCCCGGAGTGGTTGACGAAACCTCCAGAAGACAGTGGCGCACTTCATCTTCGTCTATAGAGAGAGGTGCGGGGATCGCACGCAGTGGGCAGGTGGGCGTATCCTTGGGTAAATCTGGTTGACCAATTGCGCGGGTAAGCTTAGTTCGAAAGAATATGTCTGCCCGCTCGGTCGGGGTGCTATATGTGACACCTTGGAAGTGGATTGGGGGGGGGGCCAAAGCGACTAGATAACTTCCGCCATCCAACAACTTTATGGGCCTCCAGGATCGAAGACATATTATCCAACTTGGAGCGCTTGTGTTCTTGTTTAGCTCGTCTTACGGATTTTCAGGAACTATTGTGTGCCTTACTAATGAGATTAGGATCACCGCTATGGTGAGCTTCGAGGTACCGGCGTCGTTGGTCTGAGCATTCGTCATTCCAATAATCTTTGCATGGAACGCATGCAGGCCTCGGAGGGTTAGCTGACAGCAAAATTGTCGAGAGAGCGGCGATACCCGATGAAGTCACCGCGTCCAGTCGCTGGGGAGTTGGTTCAAAGGAAAGACTAGGAGGAGCGGTGGCGGAGAGGGCTAACCTAAATACTTCAGCGTTCTCATTGTTGAGTTTGGGCAGCTTCCGCGTAGCGTGCCGCCTTTGAGATGACAAGAGTTGGACGAACCCGGATATCGTCTCATGGTCAGAAGTTGAATGTGCCTCCGGATCTACACGAGCAGAAAGTCCTTCCATGTTTGTAAGTACTAGGTCGAGTACATGGCTGGCACGATGAGTGGGAGCACCGTAAGGTACTGCCGACCTCAGAGAATAGCTATCAATCCAATCAACAAAGCTGCTGACGCCAGACGAACGGGAAACGTTAGGCTCCCACAATTCGTGGTGAAGGTTAAAATCTCCCACAATTATGGTATTTGGTTTGATCGGCCAACTTAGGAGTGCGCTGAGACTCTCAGGCATCGGAGCTTGAGATGGACGGTATACATTTATGACCTCTAAAGAAGGAGAGCACTGAAGACGGAGGATAATGATATCGGGTGAGAAACCACAATCCAGCTGGATAGGACAGAGGTTTGATTTCTTTCGTACATAGGTGATAACGCGCGGGCGCGAATTTTTCCAGTCACGGTTAGGAGGAGTAAAGATGACGTAGGCTGGATGGGACTTGGTTCCGTTCTTTAGGTTGATTGTTTGTGTCCAGGGCTCTTGGACAAAGATCACGTCATACTTACTTTGAAATGCGGCTTGTAAAAGGATGAGGTGAGAAGATCAACCACGCCCAACGTTTGCTTGGAGGAAACGGGGGCGAGACGGAGGAGAACTCGTGAAATAGGCTCTATTGCTCATAGGAAGTGCTATTAGAAATATTGATGGTGGTTTGCTCATGTAGGTCTACATCCATAGAACTATCCGGGGCAGATACAAGCGGTGTGAAGCAATTCTGGCTGGCAGAAGGCGTGCGTTTAGAAGGGACAGAGGGGGTTTCCGTCGAGAGAGTCGCTGCACTAGAGCTGCTAGGAGAGGTGGAGGTGGCAGGGGTGGTAGCAGCGGCAGCAGCTGCCTCTGCGCGACGCTCTTTCCTGAGATTAATACGATTCCGTGAACGGATTTCCGTTAACGCTTTTTCCGAAGGATGAATCAGTTTTCCCTTGAAAGGGCGAGGACGTAAAGGGCAGTTAGGGTCGTCTGCTGAATGAGGCCCCAGGCAGTTGATACACCGACAAAGATGACGGCATTCTCCGTGGTGGCGAAGTGCACTGCAGCGAGCGCACAATGCTTGAGTACGGCAGCGAGAGGATTGGTGAAACCCGAAACAAGCATCACACTGGACTACCTTCGAGTTAGGGATATAGCGTCGGGAAGGGGCGCTGTCAACAATTCGAAAAGTTGACACCTCTTTAGGAAAGAAAATAACTGCCGTATGCAGTGGATCATGGCGATCTTCATGTAAAGACCAGTGGGCGCTAGATGGAGCGACGCCAGTCTGTGCCTGGGCAATGCTCTTGACGTCATCGAGCGTGGTGGGAACCAAATTAGAGACCGGATTCCAGATAGTGCGTGGGATACGCTTCACAACATACCCGATGCAGTCCTCAAGTTGAGCAAGGGAACCGGAAAGAGACGCCTTTATGGAGTCGGCGTTGTCCATCGCAATTTTTAGCGATGCATCAGATGAGAAAATGACGTTGAAACCATTTGCGCAGCGAGTAACGGAGGCAATTCCGTCCTTAAGGTCGGTCACAATGTGAATGAAAGCAGCCTTGACTGCTGTGGTGTCTGCTCTGAGAAGTGGAGCCTCCTCTGAGAGGCGGAACATAGCCTTGAGGCGCTTGGTGGTTGCAGATTGTTTTGGAACAGGCGCGCGAGAGGGGTGATGTGTTGTGTTAGGTCGCGACAACAACAACGCCGGGGGGATGTTAGCGGGAGGGCCTGCGGCGGTCGCTGCCCAACTTTGAGTTTTCTTTGATGTAGGGGCGGGGGGTCGTGGTGGGATGCTTTGGCTGGGCTTAGGTAACGAGCCCGACAATTTGGGTTGTATCTGGCTGTTGGGTTGCATAGGGTGCCCAGAAGCAACCGCTAAGAGAAACGCGTCCATTTGCTCGCGCACGAAGGACTGAATGAGAGGATCAGCCTCTTCAACGGCTGACCAAAACTTGGTGTGAAAGGATTGAACCCAAGTAGCTCGACCCTTTGCCACGCGCTGGACGAGCTGAAGCTCGTCAGCGACGCGCTGGGCCAAGGGGGGTGGTTTTTGTGATTTGGCCATCACGAACACGATGGCCGAACTAAAATGCACTTCTGTAGGAATCGACTTGTAGGAATCGATTTAGAGGGAATAGCTGGATAGGAATAGGAAGACGTGAGCGGTACGTAAATGTAGTAATAGTATGAAAGATGGGCAAAAGCACATGGTGTGAAGTTTGCGCCGGAGAAGCACCAGCTGATGTACTTCACACGAGCAAACAGAAATGTCAACCTAACCAAAATTCAAATATTTGTACAGGCTGACATAAATATGCACGTGCCCTGGGCGCTAATGATGCAACGGCCCCCACATACGACCAGACGAGCGCCAAGGCTAGTTTGTACTAAATATATGGCTATTAATACTTCCTTAGATCCTTTTGTAACTATTTACTTGTTCTTATTAACATCTACGGTTTGTAAGTTTGTATTATTGTTGTTTGAGTCTGCGGGTTCTGATGTATGATATTGGCGCTTATCATGTTTTCCATTCTGTGTAAAATTAGATGATATATTATGTTTCTAAGACGGCATGGCGAGGGACCTGGCGGAAGGGAGAACGGTCGAAAAAACACGGGGCGAACTTGTACATCAGGAGAGATTAGATCCTTCGGGAAGAGAGAAAGAATTCTTCTTCGGGGGTTACGAATTTATCACAGTCTAAATTTGTCTTACAAGAAAAGATACAACCTCGAAGCGAGGGTTGGTATACAAGGGAACGTTACCGGATCACAGCCTTCTCTCCGGGTCCTGGGAATATGTTTCGACCTCAAGCTCAATTGGGGTGCTCACATAAAAAAAGGTGCAGGAGAGATCAAACACCCAAGTGCAGGCCATTAGTAGACTAGCACAATCGACATGGGGAGCCACATTAATTATTATTATTATTATTATTATTATTATTATTATTATTATTATTATTATTATTATTATTATTATTATTATTATTATTATTATTATTATTATTATTATTATTATTATTATTATTATTATTATTATTATTATTATTATTATTATTATTATTATTATTATTATTATTATTATTATTATTATTATTATTATTATTATTATTATTATTATTATTATTATTATTATTATTATTATTATTATTATTATTATTATTATTATTATTATTATTATTATTATTATTATTATTATTATTATTATTATTATTATTATTATTATTATTATTATTATTATTATTATTATTATTATTATTATTATTATTATTATTATTATTATTATTATTATTATTATTATTATTATTATTATTATTATTATTATTATTATTATTATTATTATTATTATTATTATTATTATTATTATTATTATTATTATTATTATTATTATTATTATTATTATTATTATTATTATTATTATTATTATTATTATTATTATTATTATTATTATTATTATTATTATTATTATTATTATTATTATTATTATTATTATTATTATTATTATTATTATTATTATTATTATTATTATTATTATTATTATTATTATTATTATTATTATTATTATTATTATTATTATTATTATTATTATTATTATTATTATTATTATTATTATTATTATTATTATTATTATTATTATTATTATTATTATTATTATTATTATTATTATTATTATTATTATTATTATTATTATTATTATTATTATTATTATTATTATTATTATTATTATTATTATTATTATTATTTGATTTGATTTGAATTCATTTAACCCGATTAGGCACCCATTGGGTCCATGCAGGTGACTACCAACTTTCATATGTACATAGGAGGAAACCTTTCGGTGAAAACCCCCTAACCTGCCTGATAAAGTTCTGTTATATAAAAGTTTACCTTTAGGAAGTGCAATCACACTGTTGTGTCCAGTGTAGATACCTTCTCGTCAAACAGCCCTCGCTTCCTTTTCTCTTCCCCTCTCTCCAACATCAACCTCTCCACTTCCCCGACCAGTCGAAATTGTTCAAACCATCCTTGGTCTAGGATCCACTGCGTGATTCTTGCCAGATCTTTTGGGTCGTTCATCATGGCTTCAAATGATCGAATTTTGGCTTTCCTCCACACCTCAGCCCTACCCTTGACTCGTAAAGGGCAGGCCATTACCGCATGTTTGACGTTTTCCGAAGGGTATCCACACGGGCATCTTGGATTGTCAACTCCAGGAACTTTTCTTCGGTACAGATAAGATTTGAGCCCGATGTGCTCGCTTCTTATCTGTATGGCGATGCTACTTTGGGCCCTTTTAAGGTTTCGGTGTAAGTTTGATGGAGTCCCCCTAAGGCTCATCTTTTTTCTGCCGGTTATATTGTCAGTGTAAAAGTTGGCTGCTCTCCAGACTTCGGGGTCGGCTGTAGTCCTGTGTCTTAGGGTGACGTTCCGGGTTTGGTGTGGCCAAGAGTTCGCCCACTCTTGGAACGCAGCCGTCTTTCCCATCTCTTTCTGTCCCTTTATGGACTCTTCTCCGCTGCATATCCTAGACCACTCTTCTCTATCTTTTTCCTTGAATAGAGATCTGCGGTTGTTAATTCCCTTAGCTTGTTGCCTGATTATCCGGCAGGTCTTTTCTATGGTCTTTTGGACCGGTGAGTTGAGAGTGAGCCCGGCGTGCTGCACTCTTCTATGCTTTAAATAAATTTCCATCGGTAAGATGGAGGTCTCATGTTCCAGCACTCTCGTGCTGGTGGACTTGTATGCTCCTGTGATACTGAGTAAGCATTTCCTCTGTATCGACTTCAGAGGTTTGACTATCCTTTCAGGGAGGTTTCCCGTTGTCCCATACTCGGCCCAAATAGGGGACCCATACATAAGGGCCGGTCTTACAATCGCACTATAGATTAGTTTGGCTTTATGAAAAGTTGCTCCCCATGTTGAGTGCGTTAGTCTGCTGAGCGACTGCACTTGTAAGTTCGACGTTTGCTGGACCTGCTTGATATGAGCGCCCCAATTTAGCTTGGGGTCGAAATAGATTCCAAGAATTCGGAGAGAAGGTTGAGGCGTGGTTAAGTGGCCCTTTATATTTAGAGTAGCTTTAAGGTCGTGTTTATTCCTTGCTCTAGAAAAGTGCATTAACTGGTACTTTTCTGGTGCGAATTTCACTCCATGCTTCTTGGCCCATAGCTCGCAGATTTGGTGCTGCTGCTCCAGTTTTCGACAGTTTACTTCAGTGGAATCCGACCAAGTCAGTATGTTGGTATCGTCTACGAATCCGACCGCTGTGGATGTTGGAGTTTGGAGCTTCGGGAGAAGTGTGCTCACAAAGAAGAGGAATAGTATCGGAGAGAGAGATGAGCCCTGGGGTATGCCAGTGTAGGTGTGGATTTTCTCGCCTTTAAAGGAGCCGAGAACAACTGAAGTAGTTCTATCTGTTAAGAAAGACTTGATGTAGTCGGTGACCTGTCTTGGAATTCCCTTTTCTCTGAGGTTGTGAATTAGTCTTTCGTGAGATACGTTGTCGAATGCACCAGAGATATCAAGGCTAAGGATTGATGCCACGCGTTTTTTGCTCTTTCCCCAAATTGTATGAATCTGCTCGGTTAGAAGTTCGACTGCTGAGATCGTGGACCTTTTGGGTCGTGCACCCATTTGTTCGTCAGGAAGAAGATTGTGGTCTTCTGCCGCTTTTGCTATTCGGTTAGCCACTAATTTTTCAAGTAACTTACCCAGTGTGTTGAGGAGAGCTATTGGTCGGTATGCCTTGGGTGTATCATATCTTGGCTTCTGCGGCTTTCTCAAGACGATTGTTGTCGACTCTTTGAATCCTTTTGGATGGTAACCTTGGGTGAGGCAAGCATTGAATAGGTCTGCTAGGACTCTGCTGAGAGTCTCCTTGCAGTTCTTGAGCAGTCGATTGGGGATCCCATCGGGGCCTGGAGCTTTGTCACTTGGTAGCTGACTGAGTGTTGCTTCAATTTCGGCAGGGGTGATAGTACAGATTAAAGTGTCTATTTCTTTCGGGTAGGTGGTCCCTTTGATATCTTGGATGTCCGCGTCGATAGGAGGGGGGAAAAGTGTCGTGCCATAACTCTGGCTTTGTCTTGATCTTCGGTATGCATATTTCCCTCTGTATCTATGATATCTGGTAGTTGAGGTAATCTCCGGAGTTCTTCGGTCTTTTTCCTTGCCCATTTGGCGAGCTTCCATATCTTTTTGGGGTCCTTGGACGCCTCTGACACCGCTACTCTCCATCCGATCGATTTATCTTTCTTGATCTGAATTTTCTTTTGTTCGTAGCCTTGTTGTATGCTACCCAGCTCTCCTCTGTACCCTCTTTCGTCCACCTCCTTCTAGCTTTTCGCGCTTCGTTGACCACTCGTGAACATTCCTGTGTCCAGTATGGCTTAGCATAGGGGGAAGGCCTTGCTTTGGGGATTGTTTCTTCGGCGGTTTCTCGTATTACCCTGGTCAACTGTGCCGTCCTTTGGTCTAGATCTTCTGTCGTGAGCAGTTGACCCTCTGTTGTTGCCAGTTTCCTCAATTTTTCGGCTAGTGTCTGGTTAACTATTTCCCAGTTTGCTTTCTTCCATTGGAGTCGTGGCTCTGGTAAAGCATCGACCGGAGGCTTAAGATGGAGTTCTGTTATTATTGGAAGATGGTCTGAGGATGATTCGAGTTCTTCCGCTATTTCGCATCTAATAACCTTGTTCTCCAGGTCCTTCGAGACAAGTGCTAGGTCTAGTGTACTTTGGCTGCCTCTGCTCTTCCAGGTTATGGTGCCTTTGGGAAGAATGAGTTCCATGTTTTGTTCACTTAGCATCTCTATCAGTCTCTCAGCTGTTTTGTGGTGGCTAAGGATTGCCGAGCCCCCCCATCTCGGGTGGTGCAGGTTGAAGTCTCCAACAAGAATATGGTGGCCAGGCTGGGCAAGGATTTGGGGGATCCACTGAAGTGTTCCCAGGTTCTCACTACTGTGAGATAGAGGAGGTGGATTGTAGACGCTATGTACCCAAACTTTACCTTGATTTGTCTGTAGACTGATAGAGGTTATATCCCCGCCAGAATTTGCTGGGGCGGCCTCCATCTTCCACTTATCTACCGCTAGATTTTTAGTTATATATATGCAAGTTCTTCCCTTGGTGCCACCAGGAAATACCAGGTGGTAAGCAGGGTGTCTTAACGTGGAATTTTCGAGAATATTCCGCCACGGTTCCTGGACTGCTACAACATGATGTTTTTCTGGATCTAATTCTTGGAGGAAGTGTTGCTGGACTCTGTTCTTGCTTTTATTAACGTTGTACTGTATGATATTCCAGGTATTAGTGCCCTTCATGACTCCATTACGCAATCCGGTGCCCCGTTTATCACTACAGAATTCTCCCGTGTTACAGCCCGGGGTCCGTTTTTGGTGAACGCCATTGGCGCACTAGCCGGGGACGTCAGTTCACTCCATGATCCTGACATGTCAGGGACAGCGGGGGAGACCATCTTGCGCGGTCTTCCTGGACCTCGACGGGCGATGCTTAAGCCAACTGGGCTTGCGATTTCCACTAATGAGGTACCTGATCGTCTTTTTCTAGAGCCTACCAATTGCCACTCTTCTTGATGGTCTCCAGATGCTTGGACTGCCGGCTGGAATCTTCCCGGGTCGCAAGTCCTGTTTATTTCAGCCTTAGACTTTGCCGCTAGTTTAGTTGGACACCTCTGGTCCCATGCCGGATGTTTCTTCCCGCAATTACAGCATCTAACTTCCTGCTTTCCAGGACAGTTTCGGGAGTTATGAACCCCAGCACAGTGGCCACATTTTGATTCTGCTGAGCAGTTTTTAGCTATGTGACCGAACCTCTGGCAATTATAACATTGCATAACCCGGAAACCAGACCTAAAGATCTCTGTGGCTTTAACTTCGTATTTCCAGACTATCCCCTTTTCAATTGCCTTATCTGCGTACTCCGCTTCGTTAAGCCAAACAATCATTGACCCTGAAGTTTTGCCTGGCTGCTTGGTTTTTTTCAACCAAGTGGCTCTTTCAATGCCTATTCCCTGAATGTAGAGAGAATTTGCTTTTTGGAGTTCTTTGATCTGCTCTGAACTCTCTGGATTGAATGAGAGA
This sequence comes from Podosphaera xanthii, assembly GCA_028751805.1. NCBI lineage: Eukaryota > Fungi > Ascomycota > Leotiomycetes > Helotiales > Erysiphaceae > Podosphaera > Podosphaera xanthii. The sequence continues at coordinate 2,268,599 of JAPWIX010000008.1, forward strand.
GGCATGCCATGTACAAGGACTTGATATGCAGGCCTCGTTACGTGTGCTGTTGCCGCGAGTTTCGTCGGCCACTCTTTCTGCTGCTCCATTATTTTCCTGGTTTCTTGGCCGGCGAAGTAGACCTTCACTTGTCCGTTCATCAGTTTTTTGGCCCCTATCACTTCTTTCGTTCCCAGTTTTTCCACCAATTCTTCGCTTGACAGTTTCGCTATTTCCCTTCTTTCTTCTTCGTTCTCTATCCTTATGATGGTCCCTGTAGGCTCTGGCTTGCTTGCCACACTGACCCATGATCTCCCTTGCGACTGAACCGTGCCTTGATTTTGAGACAAGGTAGCCTTGATAAAATTGACTTCCTGTAGTATCTTAGCCATGATTGGTGTCTCCTCTCTATCTACGCTCTGAGAGGTATGGGGGGAAACTTTCGTCTTGCGGAGGCTATTAATCACTTGGATCGCCTCCGCGATAATTTTCTTCAGCGATCTCGGAGGGAGATTGTCGTCTTTTAATGCTTGCTTATATTTTCTGATTGCTTCATCTGCGCTTGGCAGTGCCTCTTTGGCACCACTGCCAGCTCCACCCTTACCGCCACCACTTCCAGACGCGTTTCCGGTGTACTTGCTACTGGCATCTTTGAACGGATCGATGACCACTGTGTTGGACGCGTTAATTCGACTCATTTCGAAGATATCGATTTTGTCGATTGTTGATGCTTTTTTATTTATTTTATTATTATTATTATTATTATTATTATTATTATTATTATTATTATTATTATTATTATTATTATTATTATTATTATTATTATTATTATTATTATTATTATTATTATTATTATTATTATTATTATTATTATTATTATTATTATTATTATTATTATTATTATTATTATTATTATTATTATTATTATTATTATTATTATTATTATTATTATTATTATTATTATTATTATTATTATTATTATTATTATTATTATTATTATTATTATTATTATTATTATTATTATTATTATTATTATTATTATTATTATTATTATTATTATTATTATTATTATTATTATTATTATTATTATTATTATTATTATTATTATTATTATTATTATTATTATTATTATTATTATTATTATTATTATTATTATTATTATTATTATTATTATTATTATTATTATTATTATTATTATTATTATTATTATTATTATTATTATTATTATTATTATTATTATTATTATTATTATTATTATTATTATTATTCATTTTAGGTTCTAGTCCCGAAGGATACGTCCATTCCCCCTCTACCGCCTAACCTGTTCTTACTGTGCCGCATCCAACTTCAGTGAATTCTATTTTGCGTCCAGTGCAACCTTGTCTCGCCCTTCATTTCCACGAGCCACATTTATGAAAACTAAGCTGTTTAACAGCATGCTAGTGAGACTGTCCCTCACGTATGGATCTCCTATTTAGACCGAGACTGGGAAATCAGAGAACATCCCCGAAAGGATATTTAACCCTCTAAAGGAAATACAGATAAAGTGCTTACTAAAGATCACAGGAGCATACAAGTCCACCGGCACGAAAGTGCTGGAATATGAGACTTCCCGACTGATGGTGATCCATTTAAGGAATAGGAAAGTGCAACACGCCGGGCTCACTCGCAACTCACCGATCCAAGAGACCGTTTAAAAGACCTACCGGATGATCAGACAACAAGCTAAAAGAAACTAGAGCTATAGATTTCTTTCCACGGAAAAGAATCAAAAAGAGTGATCTAGAATCTGCAGTGGAAAAGAGTCTACTTAGGGTTAAAAAAAATGGGAAAGACGGTCGCGTTTCAAGAGTGGGGGAAATCTTGTTCACATCAAACCGGGAACGTTACCCTGAGACACAAAACTACAGCCGATCCTAAAGATTGGAGAGTAGCCAACTTCTACACAGGCCATATCACCAGTAGATAAAAGATAATTAATAAGGGGACTCCGTCAAACTTGCATCGGAACCTTAAATTGGCCAAAAGTAGAATTTTAATGCAGATAAGAAGCGCGCAAATCGAGCTTCAATCTTATCTATCTCGAAAAAAAAAAGTTCTCTGAGTTCGAAACCCAAGATGTCCATGTGGACACCCTACGAAGAACATCAAGTATGCGGTTATTGCCTGCCCTATAAGAGTTAAGGGTAGGACTAAGGTATGGAGGAAGGCCAAAAAACGGGACATTTGAAGCCTCGATGAATAGTCCCAAAAACGTGGCTATAATCACATTGTGGATTCAAAGTGAAGCGTGACCAGAGCAGATTCAGCTCGCCAAAGGAGTTGAAGCAGTCGTGCAAGAGAGACAGAGGAATGTTAGGAGGGACGGATGTCACGTTGGTTGAAACAGCGCAAGTGCGCTTCCGAAAGGTAAACATCAAAACAACTGGATTTTCTCAGGTCGTTTGAGGGGGTTTTACCGCAAGATTTCCTCCTGTGTAAATAAGGAATTCGATAGGTTCCTGCATGTGCCATTGGGGCTCCAGACGAGGATAACGAAATCAAATTCACATAATAGTAATAGCATATCTCAAGCAATCATAGATTACTGTCATTCATATTTGGTACTTTCAATATCCTTCCTTTCTATCAGATGTTGTGGGGGATCTATTGATAGACGAGACGGTCATGGTAGATACACTTGTCATAATAAGACACGGACAATGTACCTAGATTTTTATATTCTTTCCCGTCAGGACTTCTACTCCTGTATATAATGAGACCTATATCCCTTCGGAAATTTTCAGTTCTTTCCTCACTGATATTTCCGAAAAAAATTTATGCCTACTACATCTTACTAATTTATATCACGTTAGATGCAGAGCTTTATTCGCCTGGTCCCTTTATTCCACGATCATCCTCGATCTTACTTTAGGATTTCAGTATTTACATCACCCGCATATCATATTTCAATAATGACCAACTTTAGGCACTGTTTACTCAGAGTTTTCTCTGTGCTTGATTGAAATTTAATTGCCCTTAAGAGAAGCCCTCTAATTAAGACTTCTGATCTGAAAGCCCCTGCTTTCTGAGTATCTAGCCCCGCTGTTGTGAGAGACTCGCACCGAAACGGATGTAAAAAGATGCGATGGCTTAATACTGTCCATTTTCTATCTAGATGTGGAAAGCTGACTACTGACAGATAATAGGTTTATATACATATCTGTTATGGGCTATGCCCTGCATTGATTAATGGCTAGGTCAGGGACTAGCCGGTCACGGTCGGTAAGGGACGCAGATCGCAATGACATTCATACCTTTCAGGACGCGCGCTCATAAATAGGGGCACGCGTTTATGTAACTGTATATTAACTTCACTTCCCTAGTTAGTAGAAAGTTATAGGAGAAATAAACGGTATTTCGTGACATATGTTCGTCGTGCTTTATTCCGATCGCTTATAGTCCATCACAATATCTATAGGAATATCACCATAGCAACTAAAGACCCAATACACGCTCAAGTGTGATCGCATTGTGTTGTCCTAAGCTTCTTTCATACTCCTGATATTTTAGAGGCAGCCGTAGCTTATAACAGCTGTAATGACTATTGAACCATGAGCTGTTATAAGTGAGCCCGTAAGCCGTCTAGGTCTACCCTGAAAAGGACATTTTAGAATTAAAAGAGCATATTTCTTCAGACAAATCAAAGAGGGAAAAATAGGGACTTCATGAATAATAACCATTGGACAAGTCTCAAATTCAAGGGCCGTATTTATTGATAAGTCAGCACAGACTTTCTCCCACTTGATTTGCTGTTCTAAAAAAATTTAGAGGTTGAGTTAAAGCAAGTTATAAAGATATTGTTCTATAGGGTGGATGGACTCCAAATTACATAATCTTGCCAATTGTTTTTTTCAGTTCATCTCTAACTTAGTTAAGCTGGTTCTATGGTATCAGGCTACCTTTATTTAGTACTAGGGTGATGAAATTTCGAGATTTCTCCGGAATAGCAGGAGTTTGTGGTTGGATAAACCATTTAAAGATTGGACAATTATGGTTGAATTTGCGGCATTATATGCTTTACCTATCGCGTGAATGTAGCTAAGGGTTGGTTGGTGACGACTATGTGCAGCTTGCGAGATGTAAATTCGCCTTTGTACTTGCTGGAGCAATAAAATTTATATCGGTCAGAGAATTGATTATGATGGGTTGGACTCCCCATTTTATCTCTCGTTGTACGACTCCAAAATGTCTGGAATAGGTTGCGCTTCCAGATAGATTGTTGCAGCCTTTAAAGTTTTCTTTTTAAAGTTAGTTTCGATAACCTGTAATGTTTTTGTTCATTCAAAAAGTATGTTCCTCTCTCTTCCTAATGCTACGTACAAGATGTTTATGTACAGAGCTACGTCACAGGTATTTCTTTACGTGCTATCCCCAATTTAGCTAACGTCGGATCGAGGCTACTCTGCCCAGTTGAGACCAACTACTAATTCTCTTATTGATGTATAACAACGGTTAGGTGCATGATGATTTGGGAGGCACTGCATCACTGGATCCTTTGAAGCATTTCCGCCGCTGTGCTGACTGGATCTTGGAGGATTGCCTTGATACTTGGCAGCCATAGGTGGCTAAGATTAGTTATTTAATCGAAGAGTCACTTTAATAGCAAGATATCCCTGCTCTGTATATTCTCGGAACAAGTTTCATAAGTCCAAGGACTGCGTCCAAATAATACAGTTGGATTTCAGCCAGAATACCTTACCAATTTTGTCTCTGGCAGAGTGCAGTGCATCTTTTACAGATGTGAGCTTAGCCTTGCTATTTGACCCCGTCGAGGACTTTTGGCTTGGAATAATGATAGTGGTCGAGCTAGTAGTAACAGTGGGTTGGACCTTAGGTGTCTCTAGTAGGCTAGACTTATTATAAACAGATGTAGTAGAACTTGCTATGTCCTTTTTACAGTGAATGGGGCAGATGAAATAATATTTAATTATGTGTTCAGGAAGCGATTCAGCTCTGATAATCTTATGAGGGGGCTGTAGTCGGTGGCTTCAAGATTTTGGACTCCTATTATGTTGATCGTAGTTTTTGAAGGGGCTTGAGTGCTCTTTCCAGGTGGTCCAGAGGTTAAGTTCATTGATGAAGAGGGATTACTGTTAAAGTAAAGATATCAGCATCCATGCGAGCATCATAGTTAGGGACTAGAGGGTATGAAAGCTCAGGAAAATTCTTGTCTCCCCACATGGAAGAGTCAGGCCTTGGTGGCGTGGCCGGATCGATTTCTGATAAACTATAATTTAAAGTCTCTCCCAGGAGAGGACCAAAATCAATCTCCATCATTGTATGATTTCTGAATCACCGCCATTGAATTGTCCTCAGATTTCTGGCCTGATCTCAACATACTTTGTAGCGAGCTGAGGGAGTCAATCGATCCAGAGTTGGATTCTGGATCATCAAAAAACATAATGAAAAGTAAATAAACCTTTGCAAACGGACATTTAGTTGTAGATACAAACCTAAGACGACCAATAAAAGCTAAATTCATACAATATCACACGTAAAAGAATTCTCGTAGTCTGTGCTCTGTGCCTAATAACTTGCACAATTTGCATCAGAAGTCCAACATATCTTGAGCTACTGCCGAGGTGATTCTTGCGACTAACCACATTCTGAGTAAAACCCATCACAATCAGTCGTCTGATAAGTCCAATAGATTCTCTTTATATTGCGGCCCATATTCGCTTCTGTTGCACACCTTTTATCGAACTATAACTCCACTCTGAAGTCAAAAAAATCAGGGTGCGGTTAAGTCGGTTGAGATTGAGTGGCCTCTAAATTTAAAATGTTTGGCATTTAGAAGATTCAATGATGGTACCTTCTGTTGTTTTTTTAATTAATTTAAGTCCAAGGCTAAGCCCTTTTTCCCTCTGGGGCCATGGACTGGTGTACACGGCTAGAATCAAGTCCAAGACCTGCCCAACTCGTTAGCACCGCGTGAACTGCCACAAAAGTAGTAGCTAGTTAAATACAAATGTCCAAAACTCCATCCCAGACAAGTAACAAAAGAAGATCTCCAATCTGGTCCAGTATCCGCGCTTCTCACACATCTCCTTTCCTGCCACATCTTCTAAGAGACCAATTTTCCTCAATCTCCGCTGAGAGCTAGAGATGAGCCCAAAGAAAACCCCTTAGTAACAGCCGGTTTCCTTCTCTCCTTTCCTGAAGTCATAAAAACTTCGTCGCGAGTCGCTGCCACTCAAACTTCTTCTTCTTCGGAGTTCAAAACCCCAAAACCCATTCCTTCTTCCATCGGAACATCTGCCGAGGCAGCCTTGGCCATATCTTCTGCTTTTCTAGCAGCAACCTTCGCTCTAGCTACTGCCGCGTACTCGCGTTGACCGTACTGTCGGATCGTTACGAGCTGTTCTTTGGTCACCGGACCGGTCCTCGTGGGTCAAGCCAGACAGTTCCGGCTGTCCGATCGGTGGGGTCCTCCACAGTTTCGACATTTTGTAGAGGCCTTGCACTCCATGGCGGAGTGCATTGTTGATCCACAATTCCAGCATGCTTGAGCGCGGGAGCACCCACATGTGGCGTAGAAGCCGAGACAGCGTTTGCACTGCTTAACTTGTCGTCGGGGTCGAAATGACGTTACCATTCCGGAGTCGTAGAATAATCGGAGTCCGGGCCGAGGCGCGGATTCTCGTGAGAAGAGTGCCATCCAATTTCGGTATGGTAACCCCTCTTTGCAGGTGTCATATAGTCAGACCTGGGTTGGTATTTTGTTAGTAACCCGAGCGATCTCATCGGTGACCGTTATTGCCGTCATTTGCTTCAGGCCAAAAGATGTATTAATCGTCACCGGGACGGTGGCTATACTGATGGCGATTAGGTTAGACGTCTCTTCCAGTTTGTAGATTCCTACTGGTGCTGCCGAGGAGGTTTCTAGAATCGATTGCCGGGCTGCCTCATCCTTGGCAGTCAGGGCATATCCAGTTTTAACTCTTTGAAATGAGCATATTTCCTCTTCAGAAAGGCCCAATTTCAGAATAAGTATTTCTTTAACACCAGCCAGTGAGAGCTTGTGCAGATCATTACTTTTATCTAGTCGAAGAAAGAGTCGCCTATCGGCTTTCGTCTTGGAATTCAAATTCTTCGTGCTTTTGGCAGACGGTGCTGCTCTTTTCGGGGTGGAGGCTGCAGCGTTGCGCAGGCCTTTCCGAGCCACCGTTGCCCAGGTGTTTGCGGGAACCTGAGCCTGAGGAGTCGTTGTTATAGGTGCTCTGTTGTCAGAGACCTTTGGTGAAGGGTTCATCGGCCGTGGGGGCAGGAGTGGAGGTGCCGAGCCGGGACCGGTGTGTACGTACTGCACGATTGCAGCCCGAAGGTAGACTTTGATGCCATCTACAAAAGATTTATTCTCAACAGTCGAGAGTGGCGAGAGAGCTGCTTCAACACTGTTTATAGCAGTGAAGCAGATTCCGAGGTGAACAGAGACTATGTCGGCTCGGCTTTTTTCGGCTTCGACCACAGCTTGTAGCTCTTGGGGGTAGCCACTGGTCTTCGGGGCGACTGTGCGTTTGAAAACTAGCACAGCGATCTTTCTTGTAGACGGCCCTGCGTTCTGAGTCGACTCCTCTCGGGCGACTTCCTTTCCTTTCTTCGAGCTGGAGGCCTTTGGGACCTGCTCGGCGATTTTCGTGGTCTCGGAGACCGGATTTGTCGATCTGGTAGGCTCAGCATCGATCATTTCAGCGTCAGGGAAGTTGGGGTACTTCCCGGGGGGACAGCTCTCTACCGCAGTTACGCTCTTACCTTCTGCGTGAGGCCTGATTTTGCTGGGCAAAATTGTGTCCGTTCTTTGCCACTAGCAGTCGGCGCCGGTTGACGCTTTGTCCTCACAGCGCCCATCTTCAGAAGGCAGACAGTGGTTTAAAACGAGAAAATAAAAGCGTATCAATGATTTATGGGGGGATAGAGGGTAACAACGGGCATTTGGGAATTCTTCTCGATGTTTGTTTGTTTGTTTATTATTTTACGCCTAACTAAAATGAGCCTAAACCCTTCTTTCCACCCAACCGGATAAATGACGCTAGAGCTGACTGCTCTAGTTACCTGACGCGCCCTGATCCCCAACCATAAGAAACGGGACCTGATCTAATTCATGAGGTCTGTGGAGGCTGGGCCGTTACTAGACTATTTGTGGGAGTACATTGAGTAAATAGCAGAAGGTTAAACAAATTAACGCTGTGCCACATGTAATAAACCAATGACGCCGAGTAAGCCTGCTTGAAGCGGGCGATGTCAACTTAGAAAGCGTTAGAGCGCTGTAATCTTGAGACTGATTAGTGAATTGCTAGAAGATTATCTGGGACAGATTTCCGTGAAGAAATTTGTCTGTTCCAGCCAGTTGACAAGCTTAACGGCCCCTTTATAAGTGCCGAAAAGAAAGTTATATGTACCTAAGGCTCTGGGTACCTTTGGTGGCCTTAGAGTTGCTATTCTACATTCTAATATGTGTTTTGAAGACTTCAGTTCACCGCAGCTGCAGTACATATTCGCTGTGGTGTGGGAAAATCGGTCATGGCAGGAGGCGAAGCCTCCATGCCCTGATCGCGCGGCGTAAATATGAGAAATAAGGGCTCTTGGGAGTGATAGCTCCCTAGGGCACTGGCCTGAGATCTCGATCTTTAGGTCTCTATAGGAGCGAGGAGCAGAAAGCTCCCAGCAAGATTTATGCGCCTTGATTTTTGAGCTCTTGACGAGGGTTTTGGCAGCTAATAAAGAAAGAGGGGAGGTCGAGGAGATATTGATTTCCATAGCTTCTTTGGCAGCTGCATCTTCTTGGGAATTACCTAGGATATCTCTATTACTGGGGATCCAATGGACTTTCACCTTTCCAGGGACGGTATGGGGTAGACGAGGGCAACGATGCCATTCAGATGCCGAATTAGCTGTCACAGATCAAGATATCGAAGCAATGTGCATCCGAGTAAATGATGGTAAATTAATAATCTAACTATGAAGAAATATCTAATATAATGATGAACCCTCGTTGTGAGGTAACTAATAGAGGTCTTTATACATTTTAACCCTCAACCCTTAATTACTTCCCCCTCATTCTCGTAACCTGAGGAGCCTTCTCGAAGATTCCAGTCATTTCATCAGAGCTGCTTCACAAGCGGCTGTTTGCTTGTGCACGGAGCAGGATAATAGAATCTTCTCGAAGATCCTAGTTGATACATCAGAGCTAGTTCATGAGTAGCCGCCTACCTGCGCACAGACTAGAATTAGAGAATCTTCTAGATCACTCTGGTTGATCTCCCAGTCCTCAGGGCGCTATGAAAGCATACGCTGACTAGCGCATGCTACAGGTAATTATTGGCTAACTAGCCGTTACATTAGCAAAGTTTATAAATAATTCCTGGGAAGAGCAGACTGGGATCGTACCAAGTTGTCGGGCTACGTCGAGATTGTCAAGAAGAATCCAAAGATTACTGGCGAAACGGGCAGACGGAATTTGCAGCGCGACAGTAACAGCTTACGAGTGTAACGGTCTTAAAGTAATTGTTATTCACAAACTACTCAGAGCTATATACTAGAGTATCTTGAAGTGAAGAAAAAAAAAGGGATACGTGAAGTATCTCCGCTATTTATCTACAAACATATCTCTTAACGTCATATCATAGTTGAGTCTGTTTGAACACTTCTCATTTCTCCATATCAATTTCCGTCTACCTTATTCTCCCAAGATCTGAGTCGAGCGATAATTATTTATCGTGGTTGAGTCGCGATACATCGACGTATAATTTCGCGTATTGACATTTCGCGTCCGTTCGTGACGAGATTGAGATTAGCTATTAATGTCAGTGAGATTGCATGATGCATCTTGCGTCAGCGAAGCTCGTTCTTGAGGTCAAATAGTCATGAGAAGGCCTAGTCGGTGTGGATTGCGAATTGAATGAAATGATGAAGTTATTCTGTTGCAGCGACCGGTTCCGATTGAGCGAGTAATTTTAAGAGATAATTGATTATTATTAGTCGAGTAATCGATTTATTTTGACGATTACTAATGTCGTCGAGAATGAAATAAGTTCAATTAATTTAGGCTCTAGCCTAATAGAAATCAGGCCTTTGGCCTGTGACAACAAGGCTGCAGTGACTTCCGCGTTGAATATGCTTAGTGTTGTACTGAGAGGAATGCATTTCAGGGATACAATACGTCCTGCTTGATAGATGACCACACCTCCACCAACTCGAGGGCCGGACTCAGTCTCCTTAAGGCCTCCGTCTGAGTATGCTACTAGGTCCTGAAAAGGGATACCAGCGGGAAGAGGATGTGAGCATCTAGTAACTCGCTTGATGCTGGCATGCCAATTTTCTTTTACGGACCAGGGAGGATGTATAAGAGGATCTATCTTTTCTGTCTTTAGGAGGTTTAAAACCCAACCTGAAAAGCGGGAGACACGTCTCTCATGTGATTGCACCCAATACATGCGACGGCGAAGTGGATGTCTTGGATCCAAGCGGTGGGCGCGCAAAGCAGCTAGGCGTGATTTTGTGTCTAGATCAAATTCTAGAGGGAATAAGCCAGACTCGCGATAGAGGGCAGGAACAGGAGTTGTCCGGTGAACAGGTAAGATTGCTCTGGCGCTTGTTAAAACGACTTTCTGGAGAAGAGAGAGGTGCCCTTCCATACGGTTAGAGATGGTGCAAGTTGAGGCAGTGATCCTAAAGCGACCTGGTCACCATGTCTCAGCTCCATAGTATGCAATTGGTAGCACACAAGCAGTCACGGCTCGCTAAAGGAGCCTTGGTGTGACTGTTAAGGCTCATAATTATCTGGCCTGAGGCAGAACCGAGGAAAGAGGCTATAATCATTTAGGTCGTGTGTCATTTAAGGCGTTATGGGTTAGGTTTTTGATTAATGGTTTTGGCTTACAATCCAATTACCAGGGCGTTGGTTTGGCTCTTGGTTCAGGTTGGTTATGGGAACACGCTGTCTCTTTGCTGGACAAAGACACATCGTGGATAAGGATTCTAGCATTACTTAAGAAGCTGGATTCTGCATGTAGATAATCTCCAGCTTCGCAATTTGTATCTACCTTGTTTGTTTGTTTGCTTCTTGTCTGTTTCTTTAATAACCCTAGACCAATACTACTATCTCTCAATCAGATTTATATCTCTTTGACTTCCAACTCACTTGTCATACCTTTTAGTAAGCTGGCTCTTGCTTCTTGTCTTCCGAAGACAACGTTACCAACCCTCAAGTTATACACGTCGTAACATTGACGCCACGAGTGGTGTTACCTAGACTATGTAGGGTATTTGCAATTTTCAGAGCTTTGCAAGCAAGATTGCGGACATGCCATTTAAAAGTCAGACTTTTATCAAAGTACACCCCGAGCCACCTTGTATAGGGGCGAGACGTATTCTCGGATATGTGGAATTCTTCATAATTAATAGAAGGGGTGGATTTAGGGTCTTTATCGGCACGTCTCCTGGAGAAGTGTTGGAATTCTGACTTTCCTGGGTCGAAAGTAATGCCCCCTTCTTGGCCCTACGCTAGAGCTTCCTTTGAGGCGGCTATCAGAAAATTAAAATTATCTTGGAGGGAATTTCGCGTCTCAAGTAGTGCGATATTATCTGCATACCCGAATCTCCGAGATATACAGTAAAACTTCTGTAACACAATAGTGGGTCCCGGCATAAATGTTGAAAATATTCATTCAAATATACCCATTTATATTTGCAATACTTACCCCTGCACGCAAAATTACCTGTAAGGGTAAGTGTTGCAAATATAAAAGTGCAAGTTACAATGAATATTTTCAACACTTATGCCGGAACCCACTATCGTGTTACAGAAGTTTTACTGTATTACCCATTTTAAAAATAGGGGAGACGTAGAGCATGAATAAAATAGGAGAGACGGGGGACCCTTGGGGAAGTCCACAGTTGACCTGCTGCAGCAGCCCAGTCCCCCCATCTAGACGAATCTGCACTGTACGACCGGTCACGAACGAGCTTACCCACTTAACAAGGAGCTCTGACCAACATTGCTCTCGTAGGCGTCGGACTAGTCTACCTGGCAATACGGCATCGAATGCGCCTTTGATGTCTGTCACGGTTCGGCAATTAGTGCATGAGCGACGGTATGCTTCAATGTAGTTTATATTTATCTATGAAGAGAGGAATTACATCTGCCCAGGTAGCGTCTACTTATAACACTTCTGATGAATCGCTACCAGGCTCTCAATTCTATAATAAGACCATGGCATGTAATACCCCTTGCAACATGAAACATAAGCAAGTTCCGCAAAGCTGAGTCCAAGCGTCCTACCCTACCGATCGCTTGGCGGGAAGCTAGCATACCCGGATAGGGTTGCATTAGTCTGTGCATGTGATGACCATCATATTGTAACAGCTGGGTATCTGCTAGTCCCTGTAGCCTACGCTAGTAAGCGCAGGCACCTGATTAATATGTAACAAGACACAAGCGATGGACGTGCTACAACAAAGTCACTTAGTAATTTTACAGGACGGGGTGTCGAAACAGATCCACATAACTCGAGACCCAGGACTACACGGGCTACGTTCGCTAATGCCAGATATTCAAGATCTTGATGATACATGTAATTGAAGACAACATGACAATCAAGAGAGCCCACGTATATGTATATAGGTTTAGATTCAACCTCTAGTAGTAGTTTTCTCTGCATAGTTTTAATTATCAATTATACTTATCTACCTAACTGCTCAGGCGTTCGGTACTTAAGCTGTGACACATGTGCTACAGGAAAACATTGGCTTATCAGCCGTCACAATGTCAAGCTTAAGCATACGGGCTGTCCGCCCTTTGCTTAGGGCTCTTTCCACATTGTGTGTTAAGCAGGTTGTGAGGTCTACAGCAGATCTCCCCGACAGTGCTCCAAATCTCTGACTAATTAGTGTAACAGCTGGTAAGCTGGATAATTCCTGTAGCCTATGTTATACATAGGCGTGCACAGGCTTAACAGGGGTAGTGCATTGTGCACTGGCAGATATAGTGGCTGATGTTAATTTTGGCTGAGACACTGTATATCAGAATTCCCAAAATAGATGGATCATGGAGCTGAAACATAAGAGCTTCCTGGCATGCGGCAACCTTCTACTCCGTGGCTAACTTCTATTTCAGGAATCCTCATTGATGTTAGGGCTATGGTATTATCTACGAGGAGCAGAGCTTTGTATATATTTGTAGGACTACGAGATAGATTGCTTTCTCTTCAGATAGAATATAAACTACCTCTATTCATTTAGCTGCGCAAGCGCTCTTGTCTAGACTGTGACAATTAGGACCTTACTTCGAACAGCGATCCAGGCTATTAGTTTGGCTAATATTTGTTCTAATCCCTTGCCCAGTACAGAAAGAAGCGCAATTGGGTGGTATGAGCGTGGGGAGGAAGAGTCTGTCTTGTTAGGTTTAAGTAACATGACTACGATAGCTTGGCGGAAACAAAGAGGGTGATATCCAAGTGAAAGGCAGCCACTGAATAGCAAGAGGATGCGATCAGCAATGAGAGGCTATGCGTGTCGGAGGATTTCGGTAATTATCTCATCCCTACCCAGAGCTGTGTTGCCAATTCTAATGATTGAGGCTTTTATTTCTTCCATTGATATTGGAGGAAGCTCAAGCGCACGTGCCGGGTCCGCTGGAGCATCCATAGGAATATCCCCTGCTTTCATGAGCGGCATGTAGACATGCGGACAAGAGCAAGAACAAGACAAGACCCGTGATGTCAGGCTAAGGATGCTGTCCTACATAGTACACGAGATAGATGCATTACCACTTGGCTAAAAGACAAGACCAGAAATCATAGAACACTATGCTCTGGCTATCTCCATATATATTATACAACAGAGGCATTCCTGACATTACCCCTCCTATAATATATATATGCCTAGTCTCCGTAAGCTAAACCCAAACTTGCTTACTAAGCCAGAACTGAATACACACAAAGTGGATAACAAAGTGCCAGTGCTAGACCTTAAGGTTGTTCTATGATTATGTCATGAGCGGCATGTAGACAGTGGACAAGAGCAAGAATAAGACAAGACCCGTGATGTCAGGCTATGGATGCTGTCCTATATAATACACGAGATAGATGCATTACCACTCGGCTAAAAGACCAGACCAGAAATCATAGAAAACTATGCTCTGGCTATCTCCATATATATATATATATATATTATACAACAGAGGCATTCCTGACACCTGCTTCAGCGATGTTGACGAGAAGATTCCTGGTAAAGACATCCCTTTTTTCAGTTAAAGTGGTTGCTGGGGGATTTTCAGGAAACCTGGGGTCTTTGAGAGAAGTTGACTAATAGCTAACTGTTAATTTATGCCACTTGGTCATGGCAAAGATATCCTTGCCCAAACAAGCTTTTTCAATCTTTTCTTTATAAAATGAATTTTTCGCCAGCTTGATAGTTTGTCGGTACGTTTTCCTTGCTTGTTTGAGTTCTTCTTCTGTAAGTGGAGTCTTTATTGATTCTTTAAAGCTCCGACGGGCGAGTTTGCAGGATTTGTTCTACCATGGGTTACCTTTGCCATGACCTAAAGAGCGACGAGCTGCTCTAGAATATGCCAGACGGATGGCTTCTGTTAGATCCGTAGCAAATCTATCTACAGATTCTTCGGTAGGTGGAGAGTAGGCGACAGAATAATTTAGGATCTAGCGTGTCAATCCTTAGGCTCTGAAGTGGTTCGATGAATCTCACCTAATCGATCTTAATTAGCAGCGGTGTGTGGTCAGAACTTGAGTCCAGATGCGTGCCTACAGTACATTTTGCGCTGTGAGCTAAAGGGCCGGTCCCAAAGGCTAGGTCAAGCACATTTCCTCGGTTATGCGTTGCCACATCTGGAGGAGAGAGCAGAATAAGGTTGTTTTTATCTGCCCAGTCCACGAATACTTCAGCGCCGGCAGAAGTGCTGCTTGGCCAAGACGGCTGCCATCTTGGGTGGTGGAGGTTAAGGTCCCCCGACATGATGAAGCTGCGATTGAGATAGAAAGAGTGAGCAGAGAATTTATAGCGCTACCCCCAGTGGAGCCTGGCGGTGCATTATAAACGTTGAGAATCTGTAGTAATTTTCCAGGAGAGCTCTAACGTAGGATGAGTAAGTCTCCAGACAGGTTAGTGTGAAGCTGATCTGCTCGAAGTCCAACCCTTTTACGAATATAGGAGATAACTCGTGGCCTAGTATTTGACCAGTCATCGATGGGGGAGAGTGTCTGATATGATGGGTGGCATTTTGTAATCAGCCTGGCCCTATCACGAAAAATTTAGGGCTCTTGGATTAGAATTACGTCTGCCAAGGCAGTGTAAGCTTCGTCGAGGGCGATATCATGCGAAAGGGCACCTCTTCCGACGTTAAAGGAAAAGACTGTTAATGGCTTAGGCGAGACCTTGCAGAATTTTGAATTGTCCATAGAAAGACTTGTCGTATCATGAGTAGGTTCCCCCTTTCTAAGATGTCTATGGCAGGCTTTTATATAACAAACTGGTGACACGCTAATTAGGCCCTTGACACGCTAAACTATAATAGGACAACTACCTGGTTTTCTACTCCAAAACATATTAACAAGATGCCGACAGGCATTCTCCAATTTATCCCAGATCACGATCTGTATACCTTTGCAAAAACTGAGTGCCACATGAACTGAACGAAATGAATGAAAAAATAGTGCATAACTCAAAGACATTGTCTATAACCTCAAATATCCTAATAATCTTTGGTTCACTGAATGCTCACTCCGGAACATATTTGTTGGATTCGTAATTTATAGTGTAAAAATTCCAAGCAAGAAGCTAGTTTAAATATTTGTAAACGTCCTTGGTAAATAATCAATCTGCAGCTTCAAGATGTGGACCCGTGAGATTTATTTTATTTTACCCCTTTTTTTTTTTTAAATTTACCCGTTCCAAACATGTGCGTCATCTCGCTAGATCTTATTGATTTCACTTCAGATGAATTTTTATCCTACTCTCCCTTTTATGGCAGAAGACGGCAGCTTTGCATAAGTACTTTTTCCACGGATATTTTGGTAACACAAATGGCCTTCCTCATGCTTAGGGATCAAGTATCCCTCTCTGGGACGAAAGAGCTTTAACTGGTCACCGTGAAAAGTTCGATAAATTGGCTGTCCAGCGATCTGTCTTAGAACATAACTCCTCCCATGGTCTCCACCGTATCCTACAATAACAAATGGACCTCTGTATGCAGCTCGAAGCTTTTTCTTCGCCTGAGCCTCGTCGTATAGCATAACGAGCGATCCTGGGGAAAAAATCGAGGAACCACTCACTCCTGAGTCGTGCCTATCCTTTTGAACCGCACGCCTTCCATCATCTTTGAAAGTAGTCTGTTTTCTAAGCAAATGTCTTCTCACTATAAAACTTAACTGAGCCATGCACATATCATCTTCAGTATCGACCTTTTTAAGATTCCTGATGGATTTTTGCAGTTCAACAAGATTAGCGGAGGGGTAAACTTGCCCAATGGGCTTGACTGGTTGAAACCCGAATAGAATCTCATGTGGCGTGTACCCCAGGTTCTTAACTACCCTGCTGTTCAGAGATTTGACAGCATCTTGTAGTTCTAAAGGCCACATGCCAAATCCTTTCTTAAGTACCCTCTCAATTAAGTCGTTATGCTTTTCGACCATACCAACAGATCTATGAGCTCCTACTGGTGCTGGAATAGGAATTACTCCTAAATTTTCAAGGAAATTTTTCACTGCTTTACTTCCGAATGGCTGATTGTCCGAGTAAGTCGCCACAGGAGCTGAAATTTGATTAAATAGCCAGGTCAAGCAGCGAATAACCTCACTTGACGATGCTCCTGTGCAAGGAAAGGCCCAGACAAAGCGTGAAAAGTAGTCAATTATTACCAAAACGTGAGAGAACTTGAATTTAATAGATGGCTGTGGTGGTTGCTCAACTTCAAATGGGTAGTTCTCAAATTGAGGGCCGTAGGCGCATTTCCACTGGTTATAGACATCAGATAATTGAGGCCATAGCCGAGCCCGAGCTTCATTTGCGTCTAGATCGACGTCCGGGAGGGGTCCGATGAAATCCATACCAAGGAGTATAAAAGGAGCTGTCACCCTAGCTGAGCTTTGAGGCATGTTACGGCCTTTGACACCGTGCTTCGCACACCTTAGGCAACCGAGTACGTAACTTCGAATATCTGAAGCCATTCTAGGCCAATAGTATTCTCTCAGATGCTTTAGCGTCTGTTCCGCGCTCCAGTGCCCACCTCTATCATGAGCCATACTTAAAACCTCCGAGACCTCACTCTGAAGTACACATCTCCTCCTTTCCCCAGAAAGCAATCGAAACATTGTCCCGTCTATGATCCTGTATGATGAACACTTATGAAGTAGTGCCCTCAGCTGAACCCTATCCATCTTCTTGTCACAGTGGCCATAACTTACATAATTGAAGATCTCTGAGTACCAAGGGTCTGAAGAATAAGAGCTTACACTTGCTGAGACTGAACCAGCTTCCATTACCATTTTCCTCTCCATCGACATCCAAACTAAATTTGCTAATGTGATGTCTCCTTGATCGAAAAAAACTGCCCCTAAAACATCCGATGGTGTCTCCCTAATTTCCCTTTCTTTTTGTTTTTCAATAAACTCCGCATAACCCCCAACACCATCCTTCCAAACCCAATCCGTAACTCCATTTTCAGATTCTTCCATATTTTCGTAATCAAGCAAAATATCATCTGGTTCACACTCAGGATTAGGAAAAATCGTGCGTGATAGGGCATCCGCAATTACATTCCTTGTCCCCGGGAGGTACTCAATATCTAAATTTAATACCGAAAGATCGGCTTGCCAACGCGCGTATATCCCTTCCACATATGGGGAATTCAAGAACTTTGTAAGAGGCTTATGATCTGTCATTACTTTTCCACGTTTACCTGCAAACATGTAAGAGTATTTCTTGGCGTAAGTAACAATTGCTAATAGTTCTCGCTTATAGGTGCCATAGTTGCGTTGAGTCTTGTTAAAGGTCGTACTGTCGTAGAGTGTGGGCTTGGCGGTTGAGACACCTTTCACGTCATGATACTGCAGGATCACGCATCCGGTCCCATATTTGCTGGCATCTGTGTACATGTACGCAGGTTTTGAAGGGTCGAACCCGTATCGTTCTGTGGATGAGGAACAAAGTTCTCTGAGAAGTTGGAATGCTACTTGCTCGGACGGTCCCCAAACCCACTCGACGTTTCCAACTAAGCGCGAGAGAGGTCGTGCTATTTCACTGAAGTTCTTTATCCATGGCTTTGTTATCTGTACAGATGCCAAGAATGCTCTAACTTTAGCTACATCAGTTGGTACAGGCCAGGATCTTATCTTTTCAGCTCGTGCCGGTTTTGCTCTAGACTCGCCTCCGGCGAAATGTTGAATCCCTAGGGCAATGATAGACTCTGCGAATAAAAAAACTTTCTTGAATGACAGTCGAAATCTGCTCCAGGCAACTCTGGGTAAGAACAAATCTCTCAACCAAACAAAAGCTTTGTCAAAATTTGTGAAAGCTGTGAATATATTGTCCATATAAAAGGTCATATGAGCTTTTTCTTGAGGGCTATCTGATCTTAATAAAGAAGGAAAACTACCATCTGAGCCATCTGGTAATCTCTGTCCGTCTGGAAGCGGCGGTATGTCGCCAAAAACAATTCGTAGAGCTTCGCACAACCCAAATGTGGCGCTAGCTGACCCCTGCGGTAGGCGAGTTGGCTGCATTTGCTGTAGATTGTCTAACGTGAATTCAAGGTACTGCCTAGACTGTTGGTCGAGAGCTATGCTCCAATAGGAGTGCTTGAAATCAAACTGACAGAAAAACTTCCATTTTGGATCGTCCAAGAACTCATGGATAGTCGACATTAGAGGCATCCTTGCACCAGGTAAATCTTCTTTAACATTCCTGTAGTTGAAAGTTATTCTAGGCTCTGCACCCCATTCTGGGTTCGAAGTTTTATCCACAAGTACAGCCTGAGCGTTCCATTCAGAAAATCGCCCGTTTGCTGCTAACGTTGGTTCGTACATGTGGCACGCTACACCTTCTGCTACGATCTTGTGTAACCACCATTTCCTGTCCGCAGGCCATCTCTTTTGCTTCTTTTGGTTCCATGGTTTCTTTCCAGCTTTGAGCTTTATCTTGTGCACGTACAAGTCTGTGGGAGGCATATCCTCTAACTTATCGGCGTGTAGATCTTGGTATGTGTACATTAGCCTCAGTACTAAGTTATGGTGCGCTTCGCCGGTCAGGTGGCTGCCTAGTTTGATTCCACACGTAGTGAACCATTCTTTAATAATGTCCATAGGCGTTTCTGACAACTCGCGGATAACTGGCCTTCTAAGGGTGGGGAACGGAATATTACTATTACTATTACTATTAAAATTATTCGATATTGTAACTGATAAAACTTCGGTATTACGTCGGTCCTGTTCGGCGGAGGGAAAGAGAAGAACCTTGCAATGAGAGAAGTCTGTGGGCCAAAGACATCTAGAAAGTTCGCCTGGAAACTTTTTCGTTAGCCATTTGAAGATGTCTGCTTGCCAGGCATTAGGGCCGGCATACGGTATGATGGCCAGTGAAATTGGCTGTGGACTGTCGTTATTAAGCTTGTTACAAGGAGATTCATTAGGTCGAGATAAATCAGGATTTTTGTTGCTACCCAATGTGAGGTCTGATGAACGCACTTTAATGTCATGCTTGGGACTTATCAGTTTTTTTGATCATCTGAGCTATAATCCGATGAGTCACTGCTGATATCACTGCTTGTATAGTCTTCTTTTGTTCTTTTTAATTTATTTGCTCTCAGCAATACTTCAGGATCGGAGGGCCTTAAAAGAAGTTGATGGTCGGGATGGGGCTCCCACTTCGGCGTTTGAATTTTCACTCTTTCTTTGTCTTTGAACTGGTTATTGCCTGGTTCTCCTACGGTTATTGTAAAGTCTCGGATTGCCAATATAGCATTAACACTATATAGTCAAGGAAGTCCTAATAGAAGATTCGTTGAATCTGGTTGTCCCGGTATCTCTGGTCGGATGAAAGCGTGAATTTTCCGAAATACATGTCCTACTCCTACAACAAGAACGGCAAAATCGTTGAGCGGAGTGATCGAACCGTCCGCTATTTGCATTGAGAAGCCTTTCAGGCCATTCATACTTCTCCTTTCCAGTTTCAGGTCTTTCACTAGTGAGTTCGAAATTAAATTCAGGTCAGAACCCTGATCTGCCTGAACTGTACCACTCTGAAATGTCACTCTTGTTTGTTGGTTACTAATAACACATGCTGTATTTAACCTAAATGATCTAGCTTCTTTAGGGATCCCCTTCAGCTTGGGTGGTTCTCTTCTCTTACTCCTTTCTGGTGGATAGTCTAATTTTCCTACCTCCACTGGCCCGGTACCTTTCTTTCTCCCCCTTTTTTCATTTTCTCGAGTGGCTAAATGTCGGAAATGTTTTGCGGCATCTGGTGACGCTTGACAGAATTCTAGGACGCTCATCGTAACCATAGTGTTGGCAAGGATGGACTTGTAGTCTAGCGGACCTTCACCCCTTTGTCCATTGATGGATTTTAGAGATCCCCTTTTAATCTTGGGGTATATTCTCGGCCCATTAGAATTAAACTGATGGTTGTCTTCTGGAACTTCTGTACTAAATTTGTCAAATTCTACGTGTCGTCTTTTTCTTGAAGCCTCAACTTCTGCTACTTCAGCTTGTGCTTCTTCCAGAATATCTTTGGCCGACCTCCGTCCGTCCTCACCTACGACGACACTAAAATGCTCAAGACTTCCTGAAAGGTTTAGAATGTCTAATTCTGCTGAGACAAGCCCCCATGCCGCACTTCCATCCAAAGAATCGTATACTATCTCTGCAGGTAGCGACTGCATGACTTCTTCTTCAGGCTTATCACTAAAACAAGGCACTTGACAGATCTGTCGCTCCTCATCTAAAAGCTGCGCTCCAAATTCTAACGAGTCTACCACATCTCCACCAGCTCTGGACGAAGACTTTCCCTCTGTCCTGTTGCCTCTTCGTATGTCTGCGCCGGGTAGTTGCCATAATCTTCTTCATTACTTTGAACACTTATATCCATCACACGAGGTACCGGAGATCTTGGTCGCTGATGAGCGGTGGGGTTCGGAAAGGCTTGTTGGTTTTGAGGTGTAATCTGGTTATACATGAACTGAATAGCGTCTGCAGAATTTACTTGCCTCTGGGTCGATGCCAGGACTCTATCAACGTATCTATTGTAAAGCATCGTCTGTTCCTCATATGTCAAAACCTGAGGAGTTGGGCAATCTCTGGACGGGTGTCCCAATTCACCGCACTTGAAGCAGTGTTGTCTAAAAGGAATTGTTCCATTGACCACCGGATGTCTAGATAGCAATGGATTGTACCCTTGAGGTAGCTCTCTCTTCGTTGGCAGTGGACGATTTCCCGCATATCCACTCGAAGATCTAGGTGGTCCTTCGTACCTGGGTTGTTGTTGGGGGATGTTATTTCCCTGAGGCAATTGAAGTAATTGACCAGATATAACAGGGTGCGACACGTTATGACTATTCCAAAGTGGTGCAGGTTGGGAGAGTACGTTGGAGTTCTGGCTAAGTGACTGTGACTGAGCAATCTGAAAATTCGGGGGAGCTGACGATTGTGACCTGTTGCTTCTAGAGTAGTAATCATTCCTAAAATTACTAGTCAAGGACAAAAGAAAGATCTGGGCTGCCGGTTTATGAGGCGTCAGGTTATGCTGATTGACTGCAGATACTTGTAGAAATTCCTGAGGTTGTTGTTGAGTCTCGGCTAAGGCTTTCCACGCGACACTAGCTTGTGGACCGTAGAAATAGATATGCTGTAGGGTCTGTACAGCTGCATTCACTTTCGAAATGGCGTCCTCTAAATCAGTCACTCCCATGGTACCATTCTCGATTGCCTTAAATTTTACCACTTCCTCGTATAATCCCGAAACAAATCCTTGTACAATAACCTGACATCCCATATCGTACATAGGCTCCACCTGGGTAGTTCTCCTACCGCCAGCTGAGCTCCAAAGCTCTCTCGCTCGATAAATATACGCGGTTAAATTCTCATGTGGTTCTTGCTTTAGACTTTGTGCATATAAGAAAGGGGAAGCTTGCTGCGTGATGGCTACACGTCCTGGGAAGCGAGACCGGAATTCGGCTTCAAAGATTTGTACTTCAGTGATCGTTGCGATCTGTCCGGTTGTCATTATATTTTTGATTTTTAAGGTTCTGTCCATCCATTCCTCTGCTTTTCCGGCTACCTTGGTGTAAATCGCCTCCAGCCAAAGTTGAGGATGAGTTTCTCTGTCTATGTTCGCGGCGCCAAAGTCCAGTTTCAACATTGTCAGCCATCTATCTGCGTTTTGGCCGTCTCCGTCAAAAAGTGGGAGATTCAATGCAGGCATTCTTGTCACTGGAGGTTGGGCCATTGTTGACTTTCCTGTTGCTACTTCGGATTTTGCTTCCAATCCTGGTCCTCCGGTAATTTTGCGCGCTCTTTCAAATGACGTTGGTCTGTTGAAAATAGCGTTCAGCTTAAGGCTTGCAGTATCGTTTCTTGAATCAGCTTTTTCCAAATCTTCTAGCTTGGTTGTCTTCTGTTTTACTTCTGATAGAGATTCTTCGGGGTCGTCTGAGTCCTCAAAAAGATGAGCACTGCCAGGCCGTGTTCTCAGGGTGTTACAATCAAACATAACCTTAGCCACTGTCCTAGAGGGCGAGACTTCTTTTTCCTTTTTTTTTCTTTTTTTTTTTTGAGCGTTTCTAGGCAAGCAAGAAGTTCTTTTTTTTATCGGCTTTTTAGAGCCTTCAGCACACTACAAATTTTGAGATAATATTTGGCGCTTTCTCTGGCAGGCTTAAGTTATTCTAAGCAGGTGTCAAGAATGAGAGGTAAAAATTTATCGTTAACGATGTTCAGATAGTGATTTGTCAGAATTTTTATTTTGGCGGGTCAAATACCTATGTCGAAGAGAAGTCGTTCAATGAAAAAGTCGTTCCAGAAGGCGAGAAAATATGAGTACTGAGGTTTCCAAAATGTCGTCGTGTAAAATTAAAAAAAGTGACTTTCCAATAGCTTTTCAAACAATTTACCAGCGTGCAGTTCGTTTTTAAGTCCCTGCGTAGGTCACCAGAAAGACTTGTCGTATCATGAGTAGGTTCCCCCTTTCTAAGATGTCTATGGCAGGCTTCTATATAACAAACTGGTAACACGCTAATTAGGCCCTTGACACGCTAAACTATAATAGGACAACTGCCTGGTTTTCTTCCATAAGATACCATTTTGTCATTGCTCTGAGCCTCTTCAATATGGTGCACATCGAAGGGATTCTTGGATATTGTTCCCTGAGCATTAGGTATGGTTTTTGATGAAGCGGGAATAGTGCCCTGAGATAAAGTGGGTCTGCTACCATGCGCTGCGTGGGAAGTTTCGGCGGGGGGCTTAGCGCAGCCAGCTTCTGCTTGTTTCCGCAAACGAGCGTCTGCGTTGATTTTCGAGACCGCACTCACCTGGGCTTTGGTAAGAGGAGGGCCTGTAGCTTTGGGCCGAAGATCGCACTTAGTATCGTCCGCAGCATGGGGTCCGTGGCAATGAATGCACCTGGGGGGGCAGGTATGCTCGCTTTTCGTTGCACAGTGATTGCCGTGCTCGTTTTCTCTATGCATGGAAGAGCCACAAAGGCGGCACCGGAGGGAGGAAGCACAGGTACGGGTATTATGTCAGAGCCAGCACCTGGTGCACTGGGCCGCAGTGTAGCGCCGGGGTAGAATTTTTGTGAGGGTGCGGCAACCAAACAAGAAGAGAACACGAGGAAGTTGTTGGTGCGATTCCGGGAAGCGAGCGATCAATGTTGTTGAAGAGGAGTTCGGGTATTCATCGTTATCACGCGATGGTACGATTGCTACAGAGTCTATTCCTACGGCAGCTGAGAGCGCGTCGTGCATGGCAGCGGCCGTGACTGGTTGAAGACAGTATTTAAAATTATCGTTGATAGTTCCGAATGTCCGCGGGACATTTTTAATCCTGTACGAGATCCACGGTGACGCACTTTCTAACGCAGCATTGCCAAATATACTGACTTTGGAGATTTGTTCCTTGAGTTTGGAGGTATCTCCGTCTTTGGGACAGAGGGCGAAACCAGTCTTTGTGGACTGCACATTGGCGAGAATTTGGCCGTTGTTACCAAGCTCTGCTTTCAGATGTGACTGAATAGCGTACGCCGAGAGATCCCTGAGTCTGTCTCCTTCTGGTAGGCAGTTATCAGTGCGCTGTCGTTGCGGTTGAGTATTCAATCTAGGAAAAGTAGCAGCCTTACTAGCGTTAGCATTAGAATTAGCCGTACGGTTGCTGGGGCCTTGGCGAGCCGCATTGGTATATGAGGGCGCGGGTTCTTGCGTAGGTTGGCAAGGCACAGTAGTGTGTTCAATTTTGGATGCCGATTTTCCGTTTATGTAGGCATCAAAGTGACGGGAAACAACTGAAGCCAGTTCTTCGCAAAAGGATTCGAGGGCTTTGAGCTGGTTGGCGGGTAGGGAGGTGTGACTAGCAGCGGCCCTATGGTTGTCTAAGTACGTGGAGATGCTACCGAACAAAAGTTCGGCTTCCTTGGCTCGAGCTTCTGCAGCTTCGACACTTTTTATCAGCGCCTCGTGAATAGATCCAAATGCGGTAGATACAACGAATGGGTCAACTGGGGACCCGTCCGGAAGCTCGTCGTATTCCAGAGTATTGCCCTGGGCGTGCAATATTTGGCTGGGGCCAGGGTCATCTAAGTCTAGCTGTAGGGAATATGGAGAGAGAGTGGAAGACCTCTCAGACTGTAGCTCCCGCACTGGCGGAAGCGCCGATTGCAAGGCGCGGTTTTTCCTTACGAGAGGCTTGACAATGGTGGGTGGTTTGTGCTTCGACTTTATAAAGGTGAAAGAAGAGGACGATTTGTTTACTGCGGTAGGATACCTAGCTGGAGCCAGAGTGAATTAAAATAGTAGATAAGTGTGTCCTGATAAGGTTGAGATGAAGGGTTGTAACTTTTGTTGAAATGAGTGTTCCTAGTTTACAGTATCCGGTAGAGATCCATGGATACACGTGAAAAGTATGAGTCTGGTCTGTTGGAACAAGGTGACGCTTGGACTATGACAAACGTGGAAACTCTTCTGCTTATCCCTATTTGTTTGTATAATTAGTAGTTTATATAGTCAACTCTGTGTCTGATGGTAAGTAATAAATAACTTCCCATTTCACGAGTACAATCTCTCCTTCCCCCTCGACATCTTCAGCGATTGAAGTGATAGAAACCTTAACAGTTTGCTTTTCCATCTTCTATTATTAACACCATTAAAATCAATGACACAGTTACGAAAGTTGTTCTATTGAGTTCGCACCTGTGTGGCATCAAAGCCATAGCACTTGGCAAATACCGAAGTTCGCGAAAACTTTCGAATTCTTTTTCTAGACTACCTCTCCAAAGATATATGATTTCGAAAAAAAGTCTCCCGCTTTGGCCTAACGGACGCAGATTTGAATTTGACAATGTTTCTCGTCTTTCTTAAGATGTTCTCTCTCATTGATATTTCTAATGGAAATAACTTCCTGTATTGGAACGAATCCATCAGGAGGAAAGCCCTCCATGACATCATGAGTGCTATCGACACATCAGGCCTTCTCCTAGATTAATTCAGTAACACGTTTTGTTCAAATATTATGCAACACTGACAGGGTTCTCAAATCAATCTCCAAATACATTCTTAGCGGCAAATGATTGGCTGCTATATTTGAGGTTGACACTAGGATAGCAAATCTTGAGAAAATTACCGAGATATCACTGAACAGAGGACAACCAGGAAGTAGTTTTTGATTAAATCATTCTTGTGTATGCGGTCTTTAGAGGATGATACGAGTGACACTAGTACAGTACATGGAGCGATAACTCAACTTGATACGAGGGGCACTCACACCCGAATATCATATGAAGACATAACTTGAAGTCGGGCACATTACAGCTCCTTCAACCCTCAACCGTTTTCATCTGCCGCAGGAATGCAATTCAGCCACTCCGGACTATCCAGTGTGCCTTCGTCATCGTCACATACATGACCAGGCGAGAAATGTTATGTGAGGGTCTTGCTGGATTCGAACCAGCTTTCTTCTGTCACGAGTGGGGCATGTGACTCGGCTACCCAAACTCCACTTGGGATAACAGCCCAGGCATTGTAAGGCTTCAGTATCCGACCCAAAATCTAGCTTTTGCACTGCCTGTCGATATTCTAATATTCCTGCCCTACGAGTTTCGTGTTCTGATTCTAAACGAGTCATGACACAGCGATGTTCTTTACCCTACCTCTGAGCCGGTGATTTCATTTTTTTGTTGCTTCTTCGGAAGACATTTTGTTCTAGATCAAAGCGTGCGGCTTTCTTTGTCCACTTTCGTGTGAGTTTGATAAGTTAAAATTCGGGCTTTTTGAGCCTAGCTGAATAAATGTGCAGAACATGTATTGTAAGGAATTGTTACGGGCTGAGCCCTGAGTAGAAGGCTGGTCGCAGGGACCAGCCGAGTGGCTAGTAGACAAGGCTCCCGGAGGCAGAGAGCCCCACGTAACCTCCGAAGTAAGGCCGACGGCTGTCGGCCCGGAATGGGTCTCGAAGGGAGAAGACTTCGGAAGAGGGTCCCGGTGATCGTCCACAATAAGGATGATAATGGGGACCAAGAGGAAGGGCTTCACAGGGCGAGACTAATGGAGAGAGGGACACCGGACCGGGAGGGAGTAAGGAAGCTGATGACCGGGGCTTGGGTCTCTGCGATCCCAGAAAAAGACAGTTTATAAGTAGCATGCCTCCCTACGTAGGATAGGTCTCCAAGTTAGTTTATTTCTAAAATTCCTTGCGACATTGTTTATTCAAGCTATTGATTTCTCTAGTCTATTACATATAAACTAACTTCGCTATCTACTTTTTTTTTCCTCTCTTCTCTATTTCGACCTTGCTCACAGACGTTGGATGACATACGAGGTACTGGACGACGACACCGATTCGAGTATCACACAGGAATCATTCCATAGCATGGCAGCCATGCATCCTGGGGCACCGGAGGTAAACATGGCCGACGCGGAAAGGTCACAGAGCGTGGGGACCCCGCCGGGTGCTGAATCGAGATCGGTAGAAGGAGGGAGAGTGGAGGTGAGGGGAAGACGAGAGGCGACGCTACCGCGGTGGAGTGGTGCCAAAACGGATTTCGATTTCTACCTCGCCAGGCTGGGGGCCAGGCTGCAGTCGGACTTTGCCCCTCTCTACTCGGAGCAGACTATCTGTCTCGACATGATAGAGACCCTCCCGGATTCAGCAAAGCCAAGGGTTGCGGCGTGGTTCCAGAAGAGATTGGCAGAGGACAGCTTGAGTTGGAAAGGGCTGTTAGATCATTTCCGGGAAGTTTTTGCGGATCGACAGGCCCAGCAGTCTGCCATAGAACGTCTGCACAGGCTAGAGCAGGGCGAAGACCAGTATTTCTCAGAGTTCCTGCTGGATTTCGACCAACAGCTGGGACAGTGTGGGATGGGTGCCTTGACGGATCTAAGCAAGTCAACAGCGCTCCGGGCGGCATTAAATCACAAGCTGCGTCACACTTTGGTGGGGTCGCCTATGCCTCCGCCGGAATACTATGAGCAGGTTGCGTCACGCATACGGGAAGTGGCAGCGGACCTTGAGAGCCTACCCGATTATTGACGGAACTCCTCCGGACCCACCACGACAACTCGCCTGGGTCCTCCTAAAAACAGGGGAGTAATCCTCCCGAGGGCGGCTCACGGAGTTAGCCGACCTATGGTGGATGCAGAGGGAGACATGAGAATGACGGGAACTAGCGCGTTGGTGGCCGCTTTTGGAAGATTCTTGCTGGACGCACAGACAGGCGAGGGGGCGAGCGTCATGGCGGCGTTGCGAAATAAGGGTCAAGATCAGAGTCAGGTAGATCGAAGTGGGTTGCCTCGAGCGCCATGGAAAACCCGAGCCGAGATACGTAGGCTGATGAGGCAGGGAGCGTGTATTTGGTGCACAAGAATGGGGCACGTGGCCAGAAACTGTCCTCGGTTCCGAAGGGCCCTGCAGCCGGACAACGTGGTAGGGGCGGTAGGCGGGAATGATCGGGACTCGGAAGACGGCGGGTCGGGAAACGAGCAGCCCTGAACAAAGTTGCGTTCAGGGGGGACGAGGGCTCGGCAGGAAATGTAACAATCACTTCCCCATTATTAGTAGATTGTTTTATAAACTCCACTTTTTACTGTCTAGCAATGATTGATACTGGGTGCTTATGCATGTCTGTGATCGATGAGACCCTCGTGCGCAAGAAAAATATTTTTACAGAACTGGTGGCTCCGCGGAACCTAAGATTGGCCGACGGAACGAAAACAGTAATCATCACCAAAGTTGCGCATTTCAAGGTAGATATCGACGGATACCAAGATCAGGTCTGGGCTTACGTGGTACCAAAACTATCGTACCCAATCATACTCGGGAAACCCTGGTTAGAACAAAGCAAAGCTGTTTACGCGGCGGGTGATCACTCCATCCGCTTGGCGCTGGGGGGGGGCATATCATAGTGAGAGCGAGTGGATGGAGCGACAAGGGTAACGAAGGCAGTGAACAATTGGCGGGCGTAAGATTGGAGCAGGACTCCCGGGTGTCGTACCAAGCGCTATCGAAGATTTGCCAGCGGGCGTTGAAGGAAGGGTCCGGTCGAGTAGCGGACGTGGTGGGGGCTATCTCTATACATGATATCACCAAGGCTCTAGAGGTGAAGAGATCAATGACAAGGATAGAAGTGGAGAGAACTCTGCCGCAGGAAGTTCGAAAGTTCGCCGACTTATTTCTAGACGACAAGCCCGACAATGAGGATACCCTTCCGCCACTAAGACCGGGGGTAGACACCCAGATCAGGTTGATAAAGGACGAGCGAGGGAGAGATAAAGAGGTTCCATGGGGTCCGCTCTATGGAATGTCAAGAGAGGAGCTGTTGGTACTGCAGAAAACGTTAACGGAGCTCCTCGATAAAAACTGGATCCGAGCAAGTAGCTCGCCAGGGGGGGCACCAGTGCTTTTTATTAAGAAACGAAATGGGGGGTTACGATTCTGTGTGGACTACCGGGCGCTGAACGCAGTGACCGAGAGAGACCGCTACCCTTTGCCTCTAATCCAAGAAACCTTGCAGATGCTCTCAGGCGCTAAGTGGCTAACCAAGGTGGACGTCAGGTCGGCCTTTCACCGGCTGCGTATTAACGAAGGGGAAGAATGGAAAACGGCGTTCAGGTCCAGGTTCGGCTCCTTTGAGTGGCTGGTCACCCCTTTCGGGTTAGCCGGGGCGCCTTCCGCATTTCAACGATGGATTAACAAGGAATTAGGTGAACTCCTGGGTGAAACTTGTTCAGCTTATGTTGATGACGTTGTCATATTCTCGGGTGGGTCGCTAGAGGATCATTAGGAGAAAGTGAATCAGGTACTGGACAGGTTAAACAAGGCGGGCCTTAAGCTAGACCCCAGTAAGTGCGAATTTGCGAAGGAGGAAATCAAATATCTTGGCTTCATTATCAACGTTAAAGAGGGGATAAAAGTGGACCCGGAGAAGATCAAAGCCATCGCCTCATGGGAGGTCCCGAATAATGTAAAGGGCGTGCGAAGTTTTCTAGGTTTCGCAAACTTTTATAGAGGCTTTATCGAAAACTTCGCGCAAATCTCAGCGCCACTGATGGCCCTGACGAAAAAGAGGACCCCATTCAAATGGACAAACAAGCAACAGGAAGCCTTCGAAAAACTGAAAGCGCTATTTATATCCGCTCCGGTAATGGCCCTCTGGGACGGGGAGAGGAAGACAGTGTTAGAAACCGATGCCTCGGGATGGGCGACCGGAGGTTGTCTGCTGCAGCAGCAGTCAGAGGGGCAGATGAGACCGGTCGCGTATTATTCAAAAAAACTGGCGCCGGCCGAATGTAATTACGACATTCACGATAAGGAGCTGTTGGCGATAATCAGATGTCTCAACGAATGGAGAAGCGAGCTGCTAGGGCTAAAAGACCCATTCGTGATCTTAACAGATCACAAAAACCTCCAGTATTTTATGTCGACAAAAAAAACTTTCGGAGCGGCAAGTTAGGTGGTCGCAGCTACTATCCCAATTCAATTTTAGGCTCAATTTCCGTTCCGGCAAGTTAAGCGGACGGCCCGACGCCCTATCACGTCGACCCCAGGATGTGCCAGCCTCGGAGCAAGACCCAAGACTAAAAGGCAGAGAGTTCACGTTGATCAAGGAGGAATGGCGCCCGGAGACGTCAGGAAACATCAGTGAAGTGCGCGTCGCGAATGTGGGGGAGGTTAAAGACGTGCCGAAGGGGAGTGAGCTGTTCGAAGATGAGGAGATGCAGGGTCTATGGGATAAGGGCAGGGAGGTGGACGCATCCTTTGAGAAGGACCTCTACGGTAGCATGTGGGCAGGTAAAGAGCAGTTTCCGTCCCACTTACAGTTAAAAGTGTCTAAATCGGAGTGCGAAATTGACGGAAGAAGAGCATTGTGCTTCAGGAAACGCCTATGGATTCCCGAATGGGAGCCTCTGCGCACAGCGCTAATTCAACGTACCCACGACTCGCACGCTACTGGACACCCGGGTCGGAATAGTACGATAGCGATCTTGTCAAGGTCCTTCTTTTGGCCAGGCATGGGTAGGATAATCAGGCGATTCTGTAAAAATTGTGACGTTTGCGGGAGATCGCGTGTGTGGCGTCAGAAAAGACAAGGGCTGCTACACCCATTGCCCGTACCGGAACGCTTTCACAGCGAATTGTCCATAGATTTTATGACAGACTTACCGGCAAATAACAAGGAGGACCCCCGATATCTGATGGTAATCACGGACCGGCTGTTGAAAAGTGTAACATTGGAGGCAATGAATACCATGAACGCAGAAGACTGTGCGGAACGCTTCATAAACTGTCACTATAGATTCCATGGATTCCCTAGGGCGATAACCTCGGATAGGGGCTCTAACTGGGTAGGGGATTTCTGGCGACACCTTTGCAGCGCAGTGAACATCCAACAGAGATTGTCTACGACTTTCCACCCGGAGACAGACGGAGCAACAGAACGGATGAATCAAGAGGTCCTGGCTTACCTTCGAGCGTTTATCTCGTTCGCTCAGTTAGAATGGGCGTCGATGCTGCCAACCGCGCAATTAGCAATAAACAACAGGGATAGTTCGGTGTCAAACTTAAGCCCTTTCTTCCTACAACATGGCTATCACACTGAGCCGATACAGTTAAAAGAGGTCGAGTCTCCAACACCCTTGTCATTAAGAGCAAAGCGCGCAGAAAAGTTCGTAAACAGGATTAAGGAAGCGCAAGAATTTGCGGCGGCGGCAATGGCGGCAGCTCAACTGCAGATGGAAGAGCAGTCCAACAAGAGGCGGGACCCGGCTCCATCTGTCGAAGTTGGTGACAAAGTATGGCTGAGCCTGAAAAATATACCAACTCCGCAGCCGAAAAAGAAACTAGCCTGGGTGAACGGGAAATACTCTGTAATCAAAATTATTTCACCGCATGTCGTCGAGTTAGATGTTCCATCGAAGATTTTTCCCAAGTTTCATGTAGATCTTCTCGGAAAAGCAGGAACAGATCCACTTCCCTCGCAAAGACAAGACGATTTGCAACCGGATCCGGTAATGGTACAATAGGGATCGGAAGTGGTACCTGAACAAGTAGTAGAAAGAATACTGAGAGCGGAAAAGGTTCGACGTGGCCAAGGATGGGTTCGACGGGTGTTGGTAAAGTGGAAGTATTTTGCCGAGCCGACATGGGAAGATCGGGCCGACATAGAAAACGTCAAAGCATTGGATGAGTTTGAAAATAAATTCGGAAAGGGCGATAATGTTGGGGTCAACGAAGGAGCTCGTCAGGGTAGGCGAAAGAAGCTAGCGCGGGAATAAACAGATCTAAAACGGGGGATAATGTTACGGGCTGAGCCCTGAGTAGAAGGCTGGTCGCAGGGACCAGCCGAGTGGCTAGTAGACAAGGCTCCCGGAGGCAGAGAGCCCCACGTAACCTCCGAAGTAAGGCCGACGGCTGTCGGCCCGGAATGGGTCTCGAAGGGAGAAGACTTCGGAAGAGGGTCCCGGTGATCGTCCACAATAAGGATGATAATGGGGACCAAGAGGAAGGGCTTCACAGGGCGAGACTAACGGAGAGAGGGACACCGGACCGGGAGGGAGTAAGGAAGCTGATGACCGGGGCTTGGGTCTCTGCGATCCCAGGAAAAGACAGTCTATAAGTAGCATGCCTCCCTACGTAGGATAGGTCTCCAAGTTAGTTTATTTCTAAAATTCCTTACGACATTGTTTATTCAAGCTATTGATTTCTCTAGTCTATTACAGGAATGCATCGTCTGCCAAGATTGCTGGAAATCAGAGAGTAATTTAAGAATTTTCTTCAAAGAAATTAGTTAATAATCTTCTCTTACTGCTAGCAATCCTTTGATAGCTTCCAGAAGAGATTTAGTGCCATGAGCGGCAATAATAGCTTTATCTTTGCATGCCGCAGGAAGGCTATTCACTAATTGTGAGGGTCAGGACCCTTGCTAATGACTCGGGCTCTTGCCCTTGTATAATTACCTTACTCTCTGTGCGGAGTTGGATGACGTGGATCAGGATGTTGTGGCGCAAGGAGTTCTCGCTTACATTAGGTAACAATTTCTAAGCGCTAGCTATCATTACGATGATCCTCGTCTAGATAATGATCATTGCTTACTTACCCAATTTGGATGATAGCTATGTCCGCGTATATTGGGGAATATTAAGAAAGCTTCCAGAAAGTTCTAAAACGGTTTGTTGGCATCCTAAGGCGTGGAGATTGTTCTAGCATCTTCTATGGGTTATTGCAAGTTCTAATTCTATGGCGTTCGGAAGGCTTCGGGGGTGATAGATCGGGATATCTATTTAAACCTGCGTTCTTCTCTTACAAATAATCTCCATGCACTTCTTAGTTATTTAATTTACAATTTTAGAACCTCACTTTTGAGTTATTCGAGTTGAGCCTCTTACACTAATAGAGTTATTTGCTTTAGAATCTTGTCCAGGCATTTTTTCTGATGACCTAGTTTGGGGCTGTTCACTGGAAATGCTTTTGGTAGTCACTGGGTGCAACAGAGTTTTTTCGTTCACAGATCTATTTTCTTCCTCTAGAAGCTCTCTTATACTGAGAGGCCTATTGAATTTTTAGCCCTACAATGACTCTCAGCATAGTTTGGCACTTAGCGGATTATTTTCTTATGATCTCGCACGGTGCTCGGTATTGTTTTCATTTTCATGATGCACATTCTAGCGCCTAAAGGTCTGGAAGCGTACACGCACTTGGAAGCTAGAGAAAGCGATTGAATCTCCTGAAATAGAGTAAACGGATTATGGAATCTGGTTAAGTTGATTGATTTTTGATAATGTAAATGGTATTAGGTCTTAGTTTCTACCTGCATACTTATTGCCATTTTAGGTACTCTGCGATAATTGTAGATTGGCGGGTTAAATCTCCTGCCTGAAATTCAGTCGAGCAGGGCTAGTGTCGGATCAAGCGGTGACTTGGCCACTGGAAGTGCCAGAATTTACTGACCAGTTTCTACTACTTTGATCGACAAGAAAAAAACATAGCAGCTGGCAAAGTTTTGATAAGAATTCATTCTCTAGACTTGCTCAGAATTTGCCGTCCTGGGTTCCAGCTGCGATGAAAATAAAGAAGCGATCATGGCAGGTTTTGAAGCAATGGTCGTTATATGAACGACTATCGTAGGATGGAATGTCAAGACCAGTGCAAACAGTATGATATTTTTTCTCCTGCAACGCCATTTAATGATGTAAAGTTAACTGAAAACTGATTAGTAGGAATAAAGCTAAAGTTATAAAGTTGGGAGATGTTGTTGCTGTCGTGGAATTTTTCAATTAGTTGCAGTTTACTATTATTAAAACATTTTTAAAGATGCCGGTAACCGTGACGGTAGAGTAGTCACATAGAGAAATCGAGTATAACAGAACCTGTCAAAACCCATGGTAAGTTTAGGTATAATTATTGATAAGACTTGTGGAAGTTTTACCATTTATATTTGCAATACCTACCCCTAGACGCAAAATAGCTTGTAGGGATAAGTATTGCAAAATTAAGTACAAACGATATGAGAAATCTTAACAGTAATTAAACCTGGAATTCAATATGGATTTTGATGGCTCTACATTACTGAGTCTGGGCCGCTTCTTTGGGAAATGTATCCACTTAAACTAGTCGATGTTGTACAGTGTTACCACCCTAAAGATTGTTAGTTTGCATAAACGACAGGCATTGAAGTGGGGTTCCTTGGAATTCTTTCACTTATTAGGAAACGATCATACCTCTTTGCCGAGACATCCTGGAAACACTTTACCGTATTCGGGACAATATACATTGCAAAAGCTCTATAGATAGGAATTTATTCTTGGCGCCCAAATTTTGTTATACCTTATATTACTTAAAATATTCTCATTATTTCGTATCTATAACTAGACAAAGCTACCATACACTTAAAAATAGGACAAGTTGATCGTTAAAAGTACATCAATACGAAATAGGACCTCCTTCTGCTTCTGTAACAGCCTGACATCTTGGAGGCAAGCTGGTGACAAGTCGATCGATTTCATCGGATGAGATTGAGTCCCAGACTTCTCTTATGGCTCTTTTTAGCGTCTACTGAGATGTTTGCCTTCTACTATCAAACTCCGGACATCAAGCTTGGATATTATCCTTCATCGATTTCATACAGACTCAATCAGGTTTTAGTCGGGAG
This sequence comes from Podosphaera xanthii, assembly GCA_028751805.1. Classification (NCBI taxonomy): domain Eukaryota; kingdom Fungi; phylum Ascomycota; class Leotiomycetes; order Helotiales; family Erysiphaceae; genus Podosphaera; species Podosphaera xanthii. The sequence goes on from JAPWIX010000008.1 coordinate 2,303,474, forward strand.
AGAAGGGAGGCCACACGATGGGTTCTACCCTAACTTGGTGTAATGCTTCCATGGTATTCTGTGTAGAATGACAAGGAGCGCCATCTTGCATCAGTAAAAGGGATATATTTGCTCCCCATGCCGATATTATCCTGGGTAGAAACTGCTGGCAGTGGGTCTCCAAGTTCAATTTCCCCCAACTTGATTCCCAAACTAGAAAACTACTTTCTTGATTCCTATGGATAGATCACCAAGAAATCCGGCCATTCCTTCGAACCTACCTAGAAGATTAGCACATATCGTCAGACTCCTCAACAGTTTAGAATTCGTTGGTGAAAAGACTACATTATCAATGAGCGAACTGGCCTTTCTGGTGACCCACAAACGTGTGTACTGACCACTATTAATCCAACATTCGTCGGTCCATCGGACTTAATTCCATAGCTCGATAATCCAACTTAAATGAGACCCATGTAAAAGTAATTGTCGCCTTTTTTTTTCGCTAAGCGGAGGCTTACTCTGGGAGACACAACGCTTATATCCCCTTCTCTCTAGGTTGTTCCGAATAGCTTTCTCGCCGGCGTTCCGGTGAGAAAACTGCATCGTGGCAAGTTCCAAGCGGGTTATAAAGCGACTAGCTCGTGAAATATAAATAAAATGTTCAAGCTCATCAGCTTGAACAATACACAGGACTGGAGATCGTATAGGACTCCTGGCCTCTAAAAGGTCGCCACATTCGCATGCGTACTGAAATTGTCTCAGACTTAGCCTCAATACGTGAGCGATGTCATGATATGAAAGCCCGTTCCTTCGAAGTGTCTGATATACGACTCATTTATTCCGATTAAGGTTCTAGCGACGAGGTCTCCTTGAAGTCTGAAGGATGTAAGAATTCATTTCGATCGTTCAATGATAGGCTCTGATTTGGAGTAAGACGTAGGAAATGTTGCGGTCGGGAGTTCGTAGCTGCAGAGGTTGGAAGGTTAGATTGTAATTGATTTTGGGAATGTGAACGTCAGATTGGGTAACGGTTTATAGATGCACCACTTGGAATAAAGCGAATAATTTAGACAGAATCTGCTAGCCCTTTTTGGAATTATAGACGGAAAAATATAGGGTAGATGCCTGTAATTTCGAGATTTAAGGTTTAATAATCTTCAGGGTTGAGACACTGTACAGTGCCACCGGCCTAAGTCAACAATACTACATCAGCGTGACAGGGGCCTATTCAAAATCTTGACTACAGTCCAGCCTCATCTATAGCGATCCCCCGAGTAACGACATCTCCTTTATAGCGATATATTTCCCCTCGCCGTCAGAACCTCACCAAATTATCGCTTCTTCTCCTCTTCAGCTACTACAACAACTCCAACCCCATGAATTGCAATCAGAAGACTGAAATCAAGACTGGCTTCAAAGCCTTAATAGTTATAAGAGGATTGTGTATAGTAGACAGCAATGCAGCCTGCAGCAGAGGAGGATTTCTGACTTCTTCTGATTTTAGCACGTGACATTCTTTCATAGCGATATCTCATCTATAACGATAGGATTGAGCCTCACCAATGTATCGCTATAGATGAGGTTGGACTGTATAACGAAAGGGGCAGTAAGTCTAGAGACTAATCATCTTCTCGCTCAATACTGCTGTTTCCCCGCATTACATGACTTTATTCTTCTAGATATCTAATTTTCATTTTCACACATACAAAGTACCAACAAGTTTGATAAAACAGAAATGAACCCACCTTATCAATCATCGGAACGACGTCGAAAATATCTTTCAACAGAAGACTGTATTCGCATAAAAAAAATTGCGAAAATACACCAACAAAACCATTCAACAAATTGCTGATGATCTTGGACTATCCTGGACTCAAGTTCAACACACTTATGCCCGATAGTTAGAGAGCCCAAATAATCGGACTGGGCACCTAGCCCTGTACTCTCTAGTCAGCAGATAGATCAGATAGTGGCCTTTGTTAGGTCTTCATATGATACTCGACGGATAAGTTATCTGGATCTATCACTAGATCCATCAAGGCACTGGAACGTTGCTGAGACATCCACCGAAAGGACTCTCAATAGTAGGGGATATCTTCGATGTCGAGCTCGTTCAAAGCGTGTACGGAGTGAGAACACCAGATTAAAGAGGATAGAGCTCGCCCGAAGTGACATCAACTGGGCTTAGGGATATCGGAGTCGGGTTGTCTGGACCGATGAGACATGGGCTACCAGTACACTCATAGAAACACTTAGGTAACTAGTCTAGTATTTACTGATGCTACCTAAATTATATCTAGCTCTAGCCCGCAACTGGGATAGATGGACAAGTTGAAGACTCGCGTGTCAACATGAGGAGTCTGAAGGGAAATGACTGGATGGTCGGTGATCTTTTATGGGATCTCAAAAAGGCGAATATTTAGTATGGGACAAAAGATGGGGAAAAATATATCAAGCCAGCTTCAGTGAAAGAGCTGTGCTATTAATTCTCAACTATCACAAACCGCACCCGGGCATGATAATTATACAAAACTCGGCACCTGCCCATCGAGGCCGGGTGTTAAATGAACTTTCTGGAGCGGGCATCGAGCTGACGGAATGGCCTCCCTAATCCCCTGATTTAAATCCTATTGAAAATGTCTGGAACATCATGAAAGAGAACATGCAGTATTACTTCCCCGAACTGAATGGACAATGGTTGCCAGATTCAAGGCTTCGTGCAATGATTCAAGCTAGCTGGGACTTAAAAACCAGTGAATGTCTCACGCCACTTCTCGCAAGCCTGTATAGCAGGTGCCAGGTAGTTTTGGATACAAATGGGGGGCACACTCGTTACTAGGATTTGCATTATTTTTCGGCGTTTTATTTTCTAAATTTAAATAAATTTGTTTGAATAATGATAGAAGTCGTAGCTTAGATAGACGTTTCAAAATAAAGACGTTAAAAAGTAATCAAATGAATCCAAAATTGAAATAAAAAACATGCGAATATGGTTCACGATGGATCGATGAACAAAAAAGCAAAATTCGCATACAAATTAGAGTTTTTTTCGAAAGACAGTTACAGTCGTCCCTCTCTAACTCGATAGTGGGTCCCGGTATAAGTGTTGAAAATATTCATTGTAACTTGGACTTTTATATTTGCAACACTTACCCTTACAGGTCATTTTGGGTGCAGGGGTAAGTATTGCAAATGTAAATGGTTGATTTTCAATGAATATTTTCAACACTTATACCGGGACCCACTATCGAGTTAGAGAGGGACGCTGTACCTATTTGGCGTGAAATATTTCAATTCCATAAGCAAAAACCGCTGTCACGCTAATGCTGTATTGTTGACCTAGGCCGGTGGTATTGTACCTGAAATACCCGCGCAGCCCTGCGGAGCTCTTGGCTGCTTTGATTGGTCAGGATTCTAGAACTCCAAATTTGTGATTCTGGCCTCGTGTGCCGACATGAGGCCGCCTTCAGCAAGCGAAGAACAATTGCGACGACTGGTATGCAATGTCTCGGAAACATTGGCTCATATGACGGATCAGCTACAAAAAAATCGGCTCAATCAATTGATGCTTGCGGCTTACTTACATCTGGTCACATACGATAGGCCTTGTGGTCGAAGGAAGAGATAGTCCTATCGGCAGAAAATTATTGCGCGAGTCCCACCACTCGCTGCTCAAGAGAGTTTGAAGATCAACATGATGTCCTCAACGAACGAAATGGACCCCTTTTTCCAAGTGCAAACGTCAGTCTATCCTACACGTATAGCCACTTCTTATACTCTGAAGCGAATTAGTAGTTGACCTGTTTCAGTGATGTCTTATCCCAATTGGAGCGCACACGTCCGCTCTTTACCTCTTTTCTACGAATTCGATCTTTGATTTCTTCCTCTAGTAGCCCTGAACTGCTGTCCGCTCGATCCGAATTAATTGCCTCGATTGAGACACTTTCTGAAGATATTTCAGATCTAGATGCTTCAGTTCAAGCCGTGCAGTCGGATCCCTACAAATATGGACTTGAAATCGAGGAAGTAGCACGGCGTGAGCGATTTTGTCAAGGCGTACGTAAAGAAGTTGAAGAGATGCAGCTTGAGCTCGACAGGAAATTTTCGGGTGTGTCACGAAAAAATAGGGTAGAAGGAAATAACGCTGAACCTGAATATAACGCTCGATACGAAAGAGATGCTTATGGCTCCTTTGAGCAACAACATCAGCAGTTAGTTCTTGCTGAACAAGATGTACAATTAGATAGTGTTTCACAGACAGTTTCCAATATCCGGCAACAAGCATCTGAGATGGGGCGAGAACTTGAGGAACAAGCCCAGATGCTCGAGAGGGTTGATGGGCTAGCAGACCGTGTTGGAGGTCGATTACAGACTGGTCTCAAAAGCATGGGGAGTGTTTTGGCTCGTAATGAAGATGGTATTTCCAGTTCTTGCATTGCAATTCTAATCATTGTCTTAGTGCTATTATTAATTCTTGTTTTGGTCTTGTGAAGGTTGAAATATGACGAAAAGGCAAAGAAGATTCAAATAGATTTAGAATGGTAAAATTTTCTGATGCAGATCCAGAAAATGTCAGTAATCGATATTTTATTAATTTGTTTTCTACCCAGGTCATACTTTTGAGACGGTTGCCACCATCATGGGCATCCAAGGGTGTGCCAATTAACCAGCCTCATTTTAGCAAGGACTTCCCTCCATTAATCATGCTATCTAGAAGAGAAAAGTTCCTGAATATTAAAGAACTCAACGAGATATATTCTCGAGAGAACGCTCGAGGTAATGCACAACACTGAGAAGTTTTTATATTAGGTAATATTCCTGACAAAATGAATTTCTAGCGTAATATTTTAATCGGTAGCTTCACCATCAGAGAGTGTTTGCCCGACAAAACTCCAGACATCCCTCTAACGCCAAAAGGGTTATGAAACATGACCAGCCTGCTTGTCTGTTGATAGAAGTGTTTGGAGTGAAGGATTTATACTTTTCGATCAGATGAGTGGTGAAATCGACGGCAATGCTTGCATTCCAGCATGTAGTAAGATAGAATTCGTGGTTTAGCGCTATACAACTTGGCATAGTGGAGTATGGTAGAATATGCCTGAAGCAATGAGACGACTACATATAGGAGATTCGATACATGTGTTCAGTACCCAAAAAGCCTGAACAAATACCGATAACTAGTACCGATTTTTAAGTAAATTATAGGTAACAAGGTCATCGCTGGCCTCTAGAAGAGCCTGCGGAGTTTTGCCGATCATGAATCGGTCTTCTCTCTCGGCGATCTCCATCTTGTAATTTCAAAGAATCCAGTCTTTTTTGGTTATCGTCTGTGGGATCCAGGTTGTTGTTCTTTCCTTTCGGAAGCTGCCCAGCAGCATTTTTAGAGGCTCGAGCAGCTTGATCGGCTAATGCTTTCCATTTGTATTCTCTAGCCAGCTCCCGTGCTTCAGCATTGTTTTGCTGTTCGGTATAATCATGAGAACAGTCATCAAATAATTGAGGATTTATTTCCATAAAAATTTTCATTGCATTGTAAACCATTCCATGAATCGTTCTAGGGGATATTAGGGTTTTAATTTCACGTGTAGGAGAGTCTTACCGGTTCCAATGTCCCTTAGAGTTCTCGTACAAGGGTGCAAACATGATAGGCAGAATAATGTCTACATTGTCACTGACTAAATGGCAGAAATATTCGTTATTCCAGAAATATAAAGCTCGCTCAGCAACCTGGAAATGGGGACTTGCCACTGACTTTGCAAGTTGATGAAATAGAGGCTCTTGAACTTTGGCAAACTCTGCAGGGTCCATGACTTCAAAGATATCCTCAACTTCGTTTAAAAACATCACTTCTTTTGTACTGTTAACTTTAGGCCAATAGCGAAGTAAGCCAAGGACGACCTGGATTTTTTAGCACTTCCTCTAAAAGCTTACGAAAATAAGATTACCTCTTCTGTCAACGCTGGCTCTTTTTCTAGAAATTGAACGATACAGTAAGCGAGTTGCGGATGATACATACATAAACTTTTGACTTTATGCATGGGTATTAGAACTCTTGTGAGAAAAAGCTTATGCTCTTCTTTAAGGGGTAGCGCAAATCCATTAATAATGGAGCCAAGAATTTCAAGTAGCTCCGCTATTCCATTAAACCTTTCTGTTTCATAGACAAACTGAAAGAAAACGTTGTTTATTGATCTCCGGATATATGATCGAAGATTCAAAAATTTGCCGTAGATTCGATGTAAAGTTGTTTTGAGAAAATCACGTTCTCGAGGGTCTTCCGAGTCGAAAAGCTCAAGCAGCTGGAGCACAAAGCTATGATCTATATATGCTTTCGCAATATTGACGTTAAAGTCTTCACTCTCGATGAACCGTAAAAAAAACTCATAGACAACTTGAATATGAGGCCACGCAATTTCTAAGACAGGCTCATCTTCTTCTGGATCATACGCCTCTCCCTGGGGGTTGAGGGGTGGTGGTATAGGTCTAAATAGATTCTTATTGAACATATCAACCACTTTAGGGTACATCGCATCTCGTATCACGCCCCTATTGCTGGTGACATAATCCAAAAGTTCGTGAAGAGCTAATCTTTTTATTTCTTTCGACTTCATATCACCAGTAGCGTCATTGAAGTCAAAAATGATATTACACTGGTCAATTTTCTGCATAAAAAGCTCTTGACGTCGATTTGGTGGTACTTCATGGAAGCCCGGAAGTTTGTCGAGCTCTCTTTGTGGGGAAATATCAAATCTTGAAGAATGCTGTCTCTTGGGAGTTCTTATGCCTTCTGGGACATCTTTTGGTGTAGTTTGAAATCGATCAAAGAGTGTTGACTTTTGGCCAGCTTTAGGCGGGGCAGGATCATTTGGCATGATTTCACTGGAGCCTGAGGGAGAAATATGCTGGGAAGCTATGTTAGAAATTTATGTGAATCTTGGGTGTACTTACCCCAGAGGTTGAGCTGATAACGACGCTTGGAGGGGGTTGGCCATGTCGATTAGGCACTCCTGGCCCTCCAGCACTTGGTGGACCACCCCCTGAAGTATTGTATCGATCTGGATTTGGAATAGCCCCATGATTGGAGCCCAATGCTGTAAAGATACGCTGTGTCACAGGATTTGCTGTCACGACAGCAGGCAGTGAGCCTTCGCTAGGCGGCAGGGGCTTATTACGAGGATCATTTAATGTCGTGGTCGAGGACGAAGCCATTGTTGAGGACGATTGAACTACATCTTTCGAGGATGGCGACGGGTTTCCATCTTTTTGCTCTCCTTTATTTTTTGACTTTGAAGATTTGTTCGGGTCTTTTGAGCGCGAGAGCTGTTCATGCTGGATGCGTTAGCGGGTGGTCTTGCGAATACTTCGAACCATAGCCTCATGTATAAATTATGCCCGATATAAATGAAAGGACCTACAACCCTTTGGCGAAAGCCTTTCATTTTGAAGGCTAGACACAACGCTATTTTTGAATACTGTGTGAATTACGACACAGGCACAACTGACAAATGGTTTTTGGTAATCCCAATCGGCTCGGCAAAACAATTAGGCTACTTAAAGCTTTAATTTTGACTCAAATGCAGTTACACTTTAGGATGCGTCGATAGAGCAACCCACTAAGCTTTTCTGATACTATGGTCACGGTATTTGTGGGCAGGCCAGCAGTGAAAAGAAAAGTGGATCTGCTGAGATCTTTGACGCAATTTCTTTAGTCGTAATGAAAGCAAGTTGGGAGAAAGTAAGCCATAGACAAAATTAACGAATGGAGAATCTTCGTAGAGAACTTCCGATAAGCCTTGTATTGTTGATTTCGCGCTCCGAGCGGATTTCAGATGTCTGCAGCAAAGAAATTGTACGTCAGCAAAAAAATTCTGATAACTATCGTCACAAGAACAGTCAGAGATGAAGACTAAACCCAGGTTTAAAAAGCCTACCACTATCAAGTTTAAAACTGAAGGGAAAACCGACTATTAAGCCTCCTTTGCGTGGCCATGAGATACCTTGGGTAGGTTTGGAGGGGGAGTTGACTGCTTAGCGCCTTGCCAATAGGGGTTAGCGTGTGTCACTCCAATTCTACTGATCAATCTCGTGACACATTTGAGGAATTTAAAGTGCTAGTCCTGAATGAAACAAACGAAGGCTTTTCAGTGGTGAGATATCATCAACAATTTTGTACCATGAGGTTTTGTGTCCATTTATTTACGATATCAAAGCAATCATTTAATACCCCTATTCCCTCCCATTTGTCGTCTGTCGGGCTTACATCTGTCTCATTTGGAGAGACGCTGGCACTCAACAAGTTCACGCGGATGATCGGGTCAGTCCTTCATCAGTACATGTAACTGAGTTTTAGGTGAGACTGCCGCACTAAAGTATATTATGCTTAAGTTTATCGATGAATTCCCTTTGCTCCCCAGTTAGCCACAGGATCTTGCCAATTTTTAACAATCTCTGAGAGGGACGGACGCAGAAAAGTTTATCCTTCGCTCTAACTTTTCGTGCGACTGAAAAGATGGTGATTATGTCGAGGTTTTCCTATAGAGAAGTTTGATAACAGAAAATCTCAGCTGGGTCACAGGGTCTGAGCAATCAATTCCATTTAAGTCATAATATAAAACTGAATAAGCACAGCGATTTAATGGTTCGACTCAAGGAATGAGACCAAGAGACTTGAGGAATCTGCAAAGTGGTGTTGTATTTAACGCAGCTAGGCAGGTCGGTATTCACAAATTAAGGTATTTTACAAATCAGTATACATGTAGATGTGAGATTTTAGGTAGATTCTGACAACTAAAGTTATGATTATGATCATATGGAATAAAAAGTAAGTCATTGTAATTTTTTAAAATCGTTCTTGTGCATGCAGCCATAATACTATGATACGAATGACACTAATACGGTACATGGAGCAATGACTTAATTTGATCTCAAGGGCCCTCACACCTGAGCATCATTTAAGGACATATCTCGAAGTCAGGCGTCTTGCAGCTCTTTCAACTCTCAACAGTTTATTTCTTGTACAGAGACGCATTTCAGCCACCCACAGCAATCGAGTGTGCTTTCGTCATCCGACGGATATATTATCACCGCGAGAGAAGTAGTGTTCTGTATTCCAACCAGCTTCCTCCTGTCTCAAGTGGGGCATGTGCCTCAGCTACCCGAGCTCTACTTGGGGGAACGGCCCGGACGGTGTACCACACCACCATCCGACCCGATCAGGCCTTGTATAAATAAGCGTTCACGACCTGCAAGCCTTTGTACTCCTATTATTTTCCGCTACTTTTTACTCTGTAGTTAGCGTACATGTTTAAATATGCTTGTTTCAAATCATTAGGTATTATCTCAGATCTTGGACTGTGACACAGTCAACTATTTGATAATATGGTTCGTCTGCACCAACTAAAAAGCTTGCAATAATAGCAGTAATAATAGCAGTAACAGAAGTATTCAAAGAAAATGCTTAAAACTAGTTACAGGTGCATGTAACTGTACCAGTAGCAGGGTATTAGAACATGAATCATCTATACCGCCAATCGAAATCTGCCTAAAGCAATAAAGGGTCCAACACGCTGGACTAAAAGATAAAGCTCCTGTTCAAGAGACAATATTGTTAGCATGTGCCAAGGTCAAGCTGCCTGTTGACGGGAGAGAAGACATCCCCTAAACACGATCAAAGATGTTTCCGAATGGACAGGAATTTGTGGCAAAGAGAAGAATAGGGGTAGGCAGAAAGAGGCTAGTAGAGTAGCAGCATTCCAGGAGTGGGCAAACTCATGGGCAAGTAATAGGGTGCAGCGTTCTGGTTAACGAGCGACGGCAGATCCCGGAGCATGAACTGCAAAAAAAATACCAACAAGCAAACAAGTAGAAAAAGGCTGGACTTCAATGGTACACCTTCCCAAATCCACCGTAGCCTTAGCAGGGCCCAAAGTAGTATCGCCATGTAGCTAAGAAGTGTTAAGATGATTACTGTATCACGATTCTCTGAGGCAAAAATCTCTCTGAGAATGTATATCACAGTATCTCTAAACTTCGTGTGTAAAATGAATATAATCAGTTTTTCCTTATTCTAGTATAGAAGTCAAAGTAACCATAAGGTATATACAAAAATATTGTGAGAGCTGTAGGCGCTAGTGAAGTTGATACACCCCCATCAGTTAATGATAAAATATAAGGTGTCCCAGACAGCATGAACAATCATCCTTTGTACCAAATCTTCCCAACTAGGCTCAAACGTCTAATTGATCTCGATGTTCCAATATCTGAAACCCGTCTCGCAGAGTTTCCAACAAGAAGTGAGCACATCAGGCTCAACTCTTACATACACAGAAGAAAAGTCCCCAAAGTGGAAAGCCAAAAATTCCAATGTGGATATCCGTCACAAAAAGTTAGGCGAATTATCATGACGTGGCCGCAGTGGGCGAGGGGACGAAGAGAAATTCTACGATCAGCAAATAACAGGTCATTCGAAGTCATGATGAAAAGCCCAAAAGACGTGGCTAAAATTACAAAGTGCATATTGAGCCAAGGCTGGATCGAACAGTTTCTATTTGCTGGAGAAGTCGAGACAGCAATGTCAAAAAAATCGAGCGATTCACAAAGAGATAGGACGAAAGTCACATTAGCTAATTAGTATAATTTGCACATCCTAAAGGATACCCTAGGAAACTGAGGAAAACGCAAAGAAGAAAAATCAGGCAGAGTCGAGGGGTTTTCACTGGTAAGGTTTCCTCTCATATACGTATGATAATTGATAGTCGCCTGCATGGACTCACTGGGTGCTTGATCGGGTTAAATGAATTCAAATTCAAATAGTAATAATAATATTAATAACATAATCGACACCTAAAAAGGCCGCAAAGCAGTATTGCCATACAGATAAGAAGCGAATGTATCGGGCTCAAATCTTATATGTTCCGAAGAAAAGTCCCTGGAGTTGATCTAAATTGCCAATGTGAATATCCTTCGGAAAACGCCAAGCACCTGGTGATGGCTTGCCCACTAAGGGTCGAAGAAAGGGAAGAGGTGCGGAGGAAAGCCAAGAACCAGTCTTTCGAGGCCATGATTAACAAACCAGGAGATCTCAATAGAATAACGCAGTGGGTCCTTGACCAGGTATGGTAGAGCAGTTCCGTTTGGCCGAGGAAGTGGAGAGGCGGGTGCTGGAGAGGGAAGAGAGGAGGTGCTTGGAGTGAAGGAATCCGCATTGCGCAGAGCAGTGCAAACGCACTGTCTTAAGGAAAAATCGAGCCAGATAGAAATTCAGGTGGTAGGTTTAAGGGGGTTCTAACCGAAAGGTTCTCCTCCGGTGTACATTAGAGTTCGGTAGCCACATACGTGGGCCACTATAGGCGCCACACTAGGGCAATTGAATTCAAATCAAATAGCAACAAGAATAGTGATGATGGAAAAAACATTAACAAATGGAAGAATCGACCTATTCGATACGATTAATACTAACGCGCCTATTGCAATAGCCATGGATCCATTCGAAAATACCAGTAGAAATTTTACTGGAAACGTGTCGGGAAGTGGTGCTAGTGCTGGGAAGGTGTCACAGTCTGAGCATAAGCACTCGGGTTACTTAATGGTCAGAGGTTGTTAATTTTCTATCTATGAGGTGCTACAATACAACAGAAACCCTCAATATATATCCTTTCCCCTAACTACAGGAGTGCTCTAGAATATTCCAATTGCCTGCAAATAGACCTTACCATAAGGTTCTCTTGAGCAGTACCATTCTTCTGCGTTCCTAGAGGTTCCAACAGTATGTTTCTAGAACCTTCTAGTAGTCTAAGCGAGTGAGCTCGCTAAGCCTGCGCTAGCCAGTGCAGGCTACAGGGATATACCGGCTTACTAGCCGTCACAGAAGGCAGCGCCCAGAGTAGCAGCCAATCTGAAGTGTTTTTTATAATTGGAAGAGGCTACAGATGTGTTGAGGGAGCTTGGGGCAAAGTATGTATTATTATTTGTTATCATTATTGTCATACTATTTACAAATGGGAATCTAGGCTTTTGACGTAAACAAACAGGTAAGCTGGCAGGTCGTGGTTGCCTTTGTTACCAAACTACGCTAACAGTGATTGCGCCACAATAATACGCTAAACCCAATCAGTTAGTCATTATACATCTATTGATCCACATTCCTAGCACTATCCTCAACAGTTTCTCGTTACTAGGCTCTAGTTCTAACACCCCTTCTCACTTTGTACCAAAGATGTAGGTGTACAAGTGATTTAATCTCGGTTTTGGCAGACTCTTGGTACAGATGTCAGCCATGTTTTTGTTCGAGGGAACATGAAGTAGAGTTAGTGAGCCGTCCTCGACCTTTTCCCTTGTGAAGTGATAAGCTATATCAATGTGTTTTGTAGCATCATTCAGTCTGCGGTTATGTATCAGGTCAATTGCGGAATTTTTATCAGTCAGCAAGACAGTGGGTATATTTTTTCCCACAAGCTGATCAGGTCCACGGACAATCCATACAAATTGTTTTGTTGCCGTAGATAGAGCCATGTACTCAGCTTCACACGTTGAGTCAGCAACAGTGCGCTGTTTGCGAGCTCTTCAACTGATAGTTGATTCACCTAGTTGGTATACATAGCCGGCGAAACTTCGTCGTGTATCTAGGCAATTTCCGTATGATGCGTCACAATAACTATTGAGTTAGAGGGGAGATGTTGACTTGTAAGTAAGTTTAAGATCTCTTGTCTCTTTCAGGTATCGCAATACTCTTTTGGCGGCACGCATGTGAGTGGTTGAAGGGTCTGAGTTATACTGTGATAGATGGGTGATAGTATATGCAAGGACTGGGCGAGTGCCAGTGTACCAGTACATAATAGACCCAACTATTTGCTAGTACATTTTTCTATTGACCCTAGATTCTCAATCTTTCGCAGCGAGTAGGCACAGATTTTTTCCAAGAGGAGTCGAGACGGAGTTGTAGTCTAGCATAGAGAATCGATTAAGAATTCTATCAATGTATGAGATTTGCGATTAAGAAATGTTTCCTTCGAAAGAATAGTCTACTTGTATCTCTAAGAGCCAGTTTAGTTTTCCCATATTATTGACCTTGAATTCTGGCTTTAGCTGATTGATAGTATTTTCCATGTGTGCTCCTCGTTCCCCAAATAGAACTATGTCATCTACATAGATTGTAACAATTAAGTTACCAGGGCCGTGGATTAGGACACAGGGGTCAAGTTCTGAGGAGATAAAGCCCGACGGTTTGATGAATTCAATGAGCCTAAAGTGCCATTGGCTGGGTAGCTATTTAAGTCCATAGATACACCGATTGAGGCGTGCAACTTTATTGTCTACCTTGTGTCCCTCAGGAAGTTCCATGTAAATTTCTTCACTAAGGGTAACGTAGAGGAAAGCAGTTTTGATATCAAGTTGTCTAGGTTTCCACCCTTTGCTTGCTGCGATGACCAGTAGAAGTCTTAAGGAATCAAATCGTACGACTGGAGAAAATGTTTCATCATAGTCAAGACCCTGAAATTAGATAAATCTTTTTGCTGCCTACCTTGCTTTGAATCGATTAACTTCTCCAAGGGCATTCCCTTTGACTTTACATACCCATTTACCGCCATTAATTTTACGGTTTTCGGGACGTGAAACCGCATGCCAGACACTGTTTTCTTGAAAAGAATTTATTTCATCCTCGAATGCTTTTTCCCATTCTGGCCAGCAGGAAGAATTTTTAGCTTCTCTGTGACTACCTGGCTCGGAAATTTCTACGACACTAAGCATTGCCGTCTCTTTACTAGTCACGTTTTCATTTACATTGTGTAAAGTATGTGCACGAGAAGGTCTACACCATTCCCCCGTTATCGTGTCATCAGAAACGCAAGGGGGTACGTGGCGTCTTGGTCTCGATGTGATTGAAATTATATTTTGCAAGGACTTCGAATTTTGTGCAGGCATTGATTCGCTAGCAGTTGATTTATTCTGACTGTAATATGTTTCAGGGTTAAGGTCAGGCTCAGTATTGCAATTTGGATCATTCCGATTGACTGCGCTTTGTTTTATTGCAGTTATTTGATTTGACCACTTGAGTGATGTAATTTTGATTTCGGAAGAATCCGGCTGATTTAGAGCAGCAATATTTTTGGTGACATATTTTGTGGTGCTATTTACGGAGGAAAGTTGACATCAGCAGTAACAATTATGCGTCCAGTTCCAGGGATAAAAATTCGATATTGGTGCATTGATTCCGTGTAGCCAACAAATCTGCCTTTATTTGCTCTAAGAAAAAGTTTACTGCCTGCTGTGCGTTTGACTTTGGGTACATGGACGAAATATTCTCTTCCAAATAGTTAACGATTATCAATAGACGGTTTTTGACCATGAAAAGCTTCATACGGTGTTTTATCTTCGACCGTTATGTATGATTGACGGTTTTTTTTGTAGGTAAACGTTTGTACTCCCTCCGCCCGTAGACGCTTTTTTGCTTGGGGGTAAAAGCATGGCGCGTATTGCTTCGCCCATTGAACGGTTTAATCGTCCGGCAACGCCATTAGATTCTGGTGAGTATGGTGAGGTCAGGAAATGATTTATCCCCTTCTGATTGAGAAATTTGGTGGGTGTTTCGTTTACATATTCACCGCCATTATCAGATTTGCGTGATTTTATTCAACAGTCATATTGTGTCTCGAGTTTGGTAATGTAGAAAATGATTGCTTCCGCTGCTTCAGCTTTTGTTTTAAGCGAGGCTGCAGAGCAGTATCTTGTTGCATCATCAACAAAGCTGATGTAATATGTGGAGTTTCCGAATAATGGTATAGGAAATGGACCACAAAGATCTGTATGTATATCTTCCCCCTTAACACTAGCTACTGAGTTGGTCTGTGTGGGGCTACTGTGGGTAGATTTAGAGAGTATACAGTGTCCACATTAAAAATTAGGACATTCAGGAATTTCTAGTTTCTTCTGAACTAGTGCTTTAGTTTTGTCAAGAGATGATGGCGCAGAGTGGCAAAATGCTTCATGCCAGAACTCATATCTTTGACATGATATATGATTTCCTGAGTCTCAGGTATTTTCTAGAATCATTGGTAGAGAGTTATTAAAAGTTGCTTAAAGAGAAAGTTTATTTTTATTCTAAATTCTCAAGGTTTTACCGTCGTCATATAGACTTAAGCATTTATCTCCTGCTGCTTTCCAGGAGAAGAGAGGCAACCTGAGTTTCGGGATATATAATACCTTATGCAAGGTATACACTAATGCTTGCCCATTTTCTACCGTAAAGTTTAATCTTACAGAACCTTTCCTTTCAATCTGAATTCCTTCTGTCGAACTTATAGTCACTATGTCGGTACATAGTTGGAGGTTTCCGAAGCGGTCTGCTGATTTTCTGTCGTTATTGTGATAGCTGATAAGCCGATGTGTACTCTCGTTGATGGGTGCTGAATGTCAAACCCACTTTTTGACCAGAGTCTCGCCATACAAATTTCTATAAAAAATATTTATCTAGGCCCACTATGGAAGGGATACTCGAAAATTTATGTGTATTACGTGTACTCGAAATCGCGAATGTCAAAAGGGAGGACCTTGGAGCTTTCATGAGACTAAGCTTAATCTGGTAAATTTTATAGCAGATTACGCGCTAAATACGACTAAAGTTAAAGCTAGTGACTAGCCGTAAAAATAAATCTTCAATATCTCGTAGCTTCCCCACCAGCTACAATCACCGCCTGACATCGCGCCGGCATACTTCCGATGAGATACTGCAAAGAGTTATGACTTATAGAATCCCATGCTTCCAGTATGATAATGCGAAGCTCAGCCGAAGACCGCTCCCGCCCATCCTCGAGTTCAGGATATTGATTTTCAATATAATCCTTCATCTCGCTCCACACAGCCTCAATTGGGTTGAGGTCTGGGGAGTAAGGAGGCCAGTTTATGGGCTCAATATTTTTAACCCTTAAACTTTCCCGAGTGAAAGCCGCTTTATGTGGCGGTGCATTATCTTGCATGAATTGCAATTCAGGATTCACCTCCGTGTAGTCAGCCACATGGGGAACAATGTGTTCGCAATAACTCGGCCCTGTTATTGAACCCCGATTTTTTTCCCAGAATAAGCAGGTCCCTTTCTGAGTTCCGTGAAAACTCCCCCAGAACATCCAGGCTGTGCTCTTTCTAGTCTTGTCGACGAGGCAGGTGTATTCAAGCTCGTCACCAGGCTGTATATTATTAGCCATCTAAATCCTAGCTGATGACACGCGCTACAAACCTTTCTCGTTATGTAGGCATCTCGATATCTACCATCTGTTACCCATGTCTCGTCGCTCCAAAGGATCTGACTCCAATTGTCAATGGTCCAGTGACGATGATTTAGAGCCCACTCTAACCTTTTCATCATGTTGACCTCGGATATAGGTGGCTTTGCTCGAGACAAACTCCTGGAGTAACCTCTGTCTTTGAGCGCACTTCTGATCGCATGAACCCCAGCGCCCCAGCAACTGAACTCCATGGCAAGCTCTATATACGTCATCTGGCGATTCCTTCGAGAGAGTCGCACAAAAGTTTCTAGCTCATCAGCTTGGGCCTGATCTAGTTTTCGTTTTCCACCCGGATTTCTTTTGGGAGAGGTAGTGCCTCTGTTGATGATGTGAATAACTTGTTTGTAGCTTAAGTCGAGGATAGATGCAATTTCGCCTCGTTCGTGGCCAGCATTGTGTAAAGTAATTACCTGGAGTTATTTAGCTGAGATCTTTCCAAATCCAGTAAAGAATGACCTGAAGGCACTTATCTGCTGAAGCTCTTCTCGAATAGCTACGCCTCGCAGGAGATGTTTCCTCGCTGTTCATCTATCGCTACAATTGGTACGATATATAGCGTTAGGGTCATTTAAAGCATGCCTCACTTTCAACAATGATTCAGTGAAAGTCGCTCGGATTTTTGACTGGTGTAAAACTAGACGTTGGCGATATATTCTTGTTGGGTGACTGGATGAGGAGCAGGCGTTATGTCAGATGAATGGATAATTACTGTAAATTAGCCCGTAGATATTACTAGGGGTAGACCCTGTACAAAGCCCAATGGACAGGGAATACCCTTTTGACATTCCGGACCCATGTATGAGAGTACCTGTAGCCTATGATTGTTATCATAAGCGAACTGAACATCTCGGGTGAAGCTTTGTGCAGCTTTACTCGCTTATTCTCCCTTCCCTGAAAGTGATCGGCGGAAGTAAAACCAGCTTAGCTCAATAGAGCATTCTCGAAGTTAGACATGATCTGATTATTATTGAGGAAGTTAGGAGAATGTTCGGGAGAAGGTGGCTTGGCTACGTGAAGGGTAACCAGACCTAGAGGTACTCGATCTTAGAGAAAGATGTAGAACTCCTCTCCAAAGATAAGTATAAACTACAACTAAGCATACATATGCTCAAGCGCCGATTGCTGAACCGTGACAGTCATGTGCACTTGGTTGGCATTTTGACTTGGACGGCTAGGCTTATTCTTTCGATACTCTTCCCTTTGAGTATAGTCTTGCCATTTATGGTTGAGGGGTCGGCCAGGCTGATTATTTCTGCAATCTGTACATTCTTCGACTGGTTTCTGAGCAGTGGTGGGATTTTTCCAATGCTTTTTTCCATGGTCCTTGCCTTCATTCGGATGAACGACTATGGTTAACAAGGCAGAGTGGTCGAATTTATTAACTTCAAAGTCACAATCCAACGGTCTCTGTTTAACCTCGCTAAAGGTCAGATCATCTTTGATATTCAAATTATCCACTTTAGTTTTACAGTGTAAAGGCTGGAATGCTTGGTAGCGCAGTCCTTTTTTTTTAATTTACTTTGCGTCGTGCCTGCGCACAGAACGTGATCCAAGTGACTGCGTACCGGTTAGCTCAGCCTAGATTAAAGATGCCCGACGTGCCAGCATCCATGGGGATCTAGCATTTACAAAAATAAAAAGCAGGCCCAGCCTTTCCTAACTAGCGCCTACCAATACGTACTCTATTGCAGGGGTAAGTAGTGAAGGAAACCCCTGAATGCCAAGATCTGACAGGGATTATACAATATGCCATTGGCTGCAATATTTTGACCATACCAAATCCGACAATAGCTGAACCTTATTTGTATGGGAA
Source organism: Podosphaera xanthii (assembly GCA_028751805.1). NCBI lineage: Eukaryota > Fungi > Ascomycota > Leotiomycetes > Helotiales > Erysiphaceae > Podosphaera > Podosphaera xanthii. The sequence goes on from JAPWIX010000008.1 coordinate 2,321,543, forward strand.
ATTTTGCGTGATAAAAGAAGTGTAGGAGATCCCTGTAACTCGTTGAAATGATGATATTCTATTCAAAAGTGCTAGCTTTTATCAAGTATTAAATACATTTTTACCAATAATTAAGCTTCATTAATAAGGAATCGAACCTCCTCTTGCTCTGATGACTGCCTGGCACCTTTCTGGCATGCTCTCCACAAGCGTAGCCAGTTGCTCCTGAGAAATTGACTCCCATGCCTCTAGGACTGCATTACGGAGCACTTCCTCAGATGGATTACCAGAATCAAATTCTGGGTGGTGCTCTTCAATATGGGATTTCATCATATCCCACACTGACTCAATTGGATTCAGGTCTGGGGAATATGACGGCCAGACTATGAAATCTACCCCCCTTGATGACAGCTCTCTTTTCGTACGTTGAGCAGAATGGGCAGGAGCACCATCCTGCATAAAGAGAAGAGGGCCGTGAGAGTCAATTGGTTGTGTTGCCGCGTGGATTAAAGGAACAATCCTCTGGCAGTAACTCTCCGCTGTTATAGTCCCCCAATCCCTACTCCAGAAGAGGGCAGGGCCCTTCTGGTTCCCATATAAGGAGCCCCAGAACATCCAACCACGCTTTCGAGGACCTTTTCGAACCAGGCAAGTGTGATAATATGTCTCCTCGGGCTAAAAAATTAGATTAATGCAGTTGATACATGGCTGAGATCTGGACTCACCTTCCTCGAAACCCATACTCTTGTGTGACGTTCACCAGTGACCCAAGTCTCATCAGACCAAAGAATTTGGGACCACTGTTCAGGTGTCCAAGAAGAGTGTTCTTCCGCCCACTCTAATCTTTTCCTCATATGTGCAGGCGTTAGAGTAGGCTTCGCTTGAGCAATGCAACGCTTGAACCCTCTTCTCTCAAGAGCACTTTTGATTGCGATTTGGCCACAATTCCAGTGGGAAAACTTTGCAGCAAGCTCCAGGTGGCTCATCTGGCGGGCCTCACTCGAAGACGTGACAAACTCTTCAAGCTCAACTTCCTGCTGAGCGTTCAAGGCGTGGGGTCGGCCATTTCGCTTTTTGGGCGTCAGACGTTGCCTTGCAAGGGCATATTGTACCCTTCTTTCGGTGATACCGGGTTGATTACCGATGGCGAGATGAGTAAAACCAAGGCCACGTAACGTGTTTATCTGGACTCGCTGATCCCTAGAAAGCTGGCTCCGTTATCTTGGAGTAGTGGGAGATGCTGGGGTGCTCATTTTTCTTCGCAGTTTATCATGAGGATATAGGTTATTTGATATGTCGTGTCAACCAATTTAGTGTGGTACGAGGAAGCTGTGCAACTATCGAACATAAGAGAGAAGGTTCAAGGAAGAAGGAATGCCTCGGTTGCCTTATTGCCTTAGTCTAGGCATTTTTGTAGCGCTAAAGTCGTAATGTCAGGGATAGCCCATGTAAATTACACAGAATGTGGGGCTACACTTCTTACCCCTGTAATAGAGTATATATTACAAGTAGCGCAGTCTTAGGTATGTGCAGAGGGTCACCTTGGGGAATCTGATCGTGTGATTAGGCTAGATTAGTTATTGTGGCGGGCTTACACTCTCAATCTAAGAGACGTGACACGTATGAAGGACGTCTAGAGTACAAGTTCCTCCAATCTCTAGCAACGCCCACCCGGTGCCTTACTTTTCCCAATACGTGCTTCACGCTAGCTACATCAAGTCGAATGTGTAGGAACGCAACTACCATGACCCGTAGACCATGTAATAGTGGAAAACCTCGTAGGAAAACCCCAATAATTCCTCCTGTACTCTTTCACAACGAGCAGCCGTAGTCCCTCCTTAAAAAGACCATGTAGGAATCAAAGCAACCACTTCTAGAAAGCACAGCCAGCACGCGACCAATTGTACTAACTGTTGCGGGATCAATTGATGGTGGTAAACACCAGAGCAAGTCCAAAGGTAAAGATCAGTTACTTATTCTAATCCATCGAAAGAACTCCAGGAATATCCATGGCCCCATAAATATTTACACATATTGCAGCCTTTTCTCCAGCTTACTTCCAGCTATTATTTCTATGGTTCCAACTTCACAAATAGATGAGAATCCTGTTTTACCAGGTGTATGATTTGGGAACATACTTATGTGAAGGCAGCTAAGGATAGTTTATGGGAATAGATGTGTGAGGTAGTGATACTTGAGAAATATGTATCTAGAGAAATGAGAATGATACTCTATTTGAGGGTGACCTGCTGCCTATTTATACCTAAATAATGTCCGTGCGTCAATGGTGCAAACAGAGCGAGCATACACACCCGTGAGCTTCCAGATCTCGCCTAACACGTCCCGGCACTCTAGCCCGACTGTGGCAGCATCATCCCTTCCATGGTCTGCTGATCTGTTCCTCCATGCTAACCGATGCTAAGCACAACAAATCCCCGCCATGCCAGTGTAGAACATTGGAAGGGATTAGCAACAGTTTGTTAAGACTGATTAGGCACTTATCACAATCTTGCAGATTTTGGAATGTAAGAGGCTGTTAATCGTAAGCTGTGGAGTTCTTTATTACTCCAGCTTGGAAAACAGATCGCTAAAATATATAATATCTATCTAAAGAAACAGAAATCTAGTGATTTGTGTTAATACGGTTTAGCGTATTTACCAGCCTCACAACTTTATAGAAAGATTAGTACGTGCAGATCTACGTGAGTGCAAACGACTATCACATCCAAAGTTGGACGTTACTTGTTTCATGATAGCAATCATTTCAACAGCCAGCATGTCCATGTGTTCAGCCTCGCGGATATTTGTCTTAGGGCTCCCAGCCTGGTGAGTATCAATACTTTAGCCTCGCAAAGAAGGGGCTTTTGATGTTCTGGCACAGCCAACACTAGGCTCACAGGTTCATCCCGTAACACTAACAGCCCATTGAAAATCATGACATCCCTCCTAAGTTCTTTCCTTACACTGTACCCAACCCCAATTTTAGAGGGCCGAAATTCTGAAGTCGAGAGCTCAAAACCGAGGCATAGGTGCCCCAGCTTTTGTCGCACATTGTTCGTTGTGTGTATGAGGCGTCTTTGTACGCGCCGTCTTTGGAATGCGTTGAAAAGTTAAGTGCGTTGATGTCGTGGCCGAGGTGCTTGTCTAGAGTAAGGCTGAACTACTGCCCAGTCCTGCGCACAATACTTATTAGGTTAAAAGCGAGAGGTATGTCACCCTTAATTTTGGAGAATTTTTGAGTCCGAGAGACCTTCGCTCTACTTCTCTGGGACGACCGTGGGAGTACTTTGTTGAGTAGGTGCTGGGGGTGGTGATGAAAAACGAGGCCGACCGAAACCCGTGTGAATGAATGGAGACCTGAAAAGAAGGATGCCTCTCTGCTTGGCTCCCCTTTTGTAAGAGGGTTCCCAGGCGACACCACGAGGAGGTGCAGAGTAGGACGTGACGCCCTCTGATCGTGTGATGTTGCTTAGGTCTCGAACCTATGTTTCATAGTATTTGCTTCAGGCAGAGGTGTTATAGAGTGGTATATTTGGCCTTGTAATTATTGGAGTTTACTCTCCAAAGATTTAATATAAATTACCATAGTTTATATCAATTGCCTTACGCCTGTATAGCTAACCGGTGAGATACAATGCTCTTTGAGCATTGCGAGTAGGAAATCTCGGTTTGCGTTATCTCTTCCCCAAAAAAAGGGAAAATTCTTGTGTCTAGAGGTCCGAGTCTCTTGGAAGTCGGTAGAGTTTAAACCATTCTGATTCAAACTTTTGCACAAAACATGAGAGAGGTTTTGACTTGTCGTATGTCCAGCTAAGTTGGCAGAGATTACCAAGCTGGTGTACTAGGGCAGACGCCGTGTCCCACAGGTGTAGACTTTTCAAGTGGGTTCACATAATATGTGGATTATGCGTTTCAATAATGTTCTTTAGAAGATCGGCTTCTACAACTTGAATGAAAATGTATAAAGCATAATCGGTAAGTGCGTTATAGGCTTTCATTTCTTCAATAGAGGCGTTATCGGACGGAGTTGGACTTTCAATCACTACCTCGGAAAGTTTCTGTAAAGGTTAGAACCTCAGGAGCTAGCTCGGGCTCTGCCCTTGTCAGTGTGAGGGTTAGAACCCTTATTGGAACTCGGGCCCTGGCCCTTAATTACTTATCCTATCTGATATTATCAGCTAGCGCCAAAACTATTAATCTCGCTTAGTGCTGCACATAGTTATGAAACTGCGTAGCGAGATTATGATGGACTTATAGATAGACGTCGGATGGTGTTTAGGCGTTATGGACTTTTCCAGTAGCTTCGTGCTGATTCTAAAGATTGCACAGATCGGTGTGAAGGCCTTGGGTTGGATAAGTTCTGGAAACTTATGGAATCGAATGAAGGACTTATATAGAGCTGCTTCCTGTACATGAAATCCTCACACACTTCTTAATTAATAGATTTCCTTAAACCTATACTTTGAGCTATTCGAGTGAGGCCTTTCACAGTTTCAGAATACAAAAGACCGCAGTCAACGTCGAAGCCCAGACTATGTACGTGGATACGTCTTGCAGGTGAATTATTTTTGTCATATTCTTCAATCTTGTTTGGCACAAAGACCATAATTCGACGAAAGAGACTACTCTTGATGCCATCTCGGATGAGGATGATTTTTCCAAAGTGATTTGAGTCATTTTGTTGTTTGAAGTATGTATATAATTAACTTGTAAGAGAATAGGGATAAGGGTTTATAATTAGATCTCACGTAATGCTTGGAGCACCAAGCTCATAACCTGTTGTTTATAATTGGAAGAAGCTACAAATGTTATGCTGTAAGTGTTACTTGAAGGATTCAAGATATCAGAAGTCAATTTGAAGTATTGTAGGATTGACTTGTTTAGGGTAAAGTCAAATTGAACTTTTGACACGAAGTTGTGCTACATTTGAAGTTGGGATTTTCACCAAACTACGCTAACAGTGATTGCGCTACAATGACACGCTAAGCCCAATCAGTTAGTCAGTATACAGTCGTCCCTCTCTAACTCGATAGTGGGTCCCGGTATAAAGGGACGCGGGGGTAATACTTTGCCCGCATAGAGTGGCAGAGCTCACTTTATGCGGGCAAAGTATTACCCCCACGACCCTGTAAGTGTTGAAAATATTCATTGAAATTCAAGGATTTACATTTGCATTACTTACCCCTGCACGCAAAATGACATGTAAGGGTAAGTGTTGCAAATGTAAATGTTTGAATTTCAATGAATATTTCCAACACTTATACCGGGACCCACCATCGAGTTAGAGGGGGACGACTGTAGCTCTAATGTGATCATTGGAATCTTTTAGAGAACTCTTAAGGTTACGAGGATAAGGGGGAAGCTATTCGGGGATGAGTATTAATGTGTATACAGTGTCTCAACCCTAAAGATTGTTAAACCTTAAATCTCGAAATTACAGGCATCTACCCTATATTTTTCCGTCTATAATTTCAAAAAGGGCTAGCAGATTCTGTCTAAATTATTCGCTTTATTCCAAGTGGTGCATCTATAAACCGTTACCCAATCTGACGTTCACATTCCCAAAATCAATTACAATCTAACCTTCCAACCTCTGCAGCTACGAACTCCCGACCGCAACATTTCCTACGTCTTACTCCAAATCAGAGCCTATCATTGAACGATCGAAATGAATTCTTACATCCTTCAGACTTCAAGGAGACCTCGTCGCTAGAACCTTAATCGGAATAAATGAGTCGTATATCAGACACTTCGAAGGAACGGGCTTTCATATCATGACATCGCTCACGTATTGAGGCTAAGTCTGAGACAATTTCAGTACGCATGCGAATGTGGCGACCTTTTAGAGGCCAGGAGTCCTATACGATCTCCAGTCCTGTGTATTGTTCAAGCTGATGAGCTTGAACATTTTATTTATATTTCACGAGCTAGTCGCTTTATAACCCGCTTGGAACTTGCCACGATGCAGTTTTCTCACCGGAACGCCGGCGAGAAAGCTATTCGGAACAACCTAGAGAGAAGGGGATATAAGCGTTGTGTCTCCCAGAGTAAGCCTCCGCTTAGCGAAAAAAAAAGGCGACAATTACTTTTCCCTGGGTCTCATTTAAGTTGGATTATCGAGCTATGGAATTAAGTCCGATGGACCGACGAATGTTGGATTAATAGTGGTCAGTACACACGTTTGTGGGTCACCAGAAAGGCCAGTTCGCTCATTGATAATGTAGTCTTTTCACCAACGAATTCTAAACTGTTGAGGAGTCTGACGATATGTGCTAATCTTCTAGGTAGGTTCGAAGGAATGGCCGGATTTCTTGGTGATCTATCCATAGGAATCAAGAAAGTAGTTTTCTAGTTTGGGAATCAAGTTGGGGGAAATTGAACTTGGAGACCCACTGCCAGCAGTTTCTACCCAGGATAATATCGGCATGGGGAGCAAATATATCCCTTTTACTGATGCAAGATGGCGCTCCTTGTCATTCTACACAGAATACCATGGAAGCATTACACCAAGTTAGGGTAGAACCCATCGTGTGGCCTCCCTTCTCTCCCGACTAAAACCTGATTGAGTCTGTATGAAATCGATGAAGGATAATATCCAAGCTTGATGTCCGGAGTTTGATAGTAGAAGGCAAACATCTCAGTAGACGCTAAAAAGAGCCATAAGAGAAGTCTGGGACTCAATCTCATCCGATGAAATCGATCGACTTGTCACCAGCTTGCCTGCAAGATGTCAGGCTGTTACAGAAGCAGAAGGAGGTCCTATTTCGTATTGATGTACTTTTAACGATCAACTTTGTCCTATTTTTAAATGTATGGTAGCTTTGTCTAGTTATAGATCTCTTATAGTATTGAGAGATTTGTGGATCCGATTTTTAAAAATGTTGCAAAGATGATTGGTCAGAGGGCGGCGGAGTGAGCGCTGGTTGGTCGGGCGGGCCAAGGGTGATGTCATTTCGTCTGACCGCCCAAAATCGGCAGTAATGATTGGCGCGCAGAGTGTCGGATGTCTGACTCAGCCCAGAGGGCTAAATGTGGATCCGAAGATAAAAGGGTGCCGCGCTGATTGGGCGGTGGGGGAGAGGTCCGCGCGCTAGAGAGAATGAAGCGGTTCCATTGGCCCACGGAGCGTCGTTCCGGCTGACTAAAGCCCGTCAGACTTAATGTGGATACCGAGTGAGAATTCGCAAATGCTCATTCGTCGCCGCTAGCGTCTGGACCACGCTAAGAAAATTTTTCATCACCTCCCTCAATCCGTCGCTTCTTCTTTCTCTTATACATTCATCATCGTCGTCGTCGAAATTCCGCCACCACATTCAGGTACGTCGTCCTATCCTCATCGCTGACCATTTCACAGGAATAAAGAATTACACATGGCTTCAGGTGAGTAAACGGCACCTTTTTGATAAGCTGACAAACCCACAGGTCGTCGTCGCAGCAGTAATAATTTCGATTTCAGGTACGTCGTCCACTTTTTATCGCTAACAATTAACAGGAAGCTTAAGGTAAGTGACAGCAACTACATTCCCGAATTCTAACAATTTAACAGGCCGCTGCAACAAAATTTCATCGCTTTTGAACCAGGTACGTCGTCTCAAACGCTTATTGCTGACAATTTCACAGGAAATAGTATTACACATCGCTTCAGGTGAGTTAATGGCTCCATTATCAATAACTTACAAAACTACAGGTCGTCGTCGCAGCATTAAACATTTCAAATTCAGGTAAGTCGTCAAATTATCATCGCTGACTATGTACAGAAAGCCTCAGATGAGTGTAACCCACCTAATCGTTAACTCTAACAATTAAGCAGGTCGCTGCGACATTATTTCATCGTTTTTTAAATCAGGTACGTCTTCAAATTAAGCTGCTAATTCTTCACAGACTTTGAAATCGAAATCACCGGCGAAAATTTTCAAACGAAAGAAACATCTCCACATATCATGCTTCACTGACGATTTAAGGTCGTTACTGCCCTCATACTTCGACAACTCTCAGGTACGTCTCAGAATAGCCTTCAGAAGTCATATTAACCAGCTCAGAATTATCAGTCGCTAAGCCGTTAAATACTTCACACCAGCATCTTCGCAATCCAATAAATTACGCCAACGAACAATTTATCAAATTTGCCCAGGTACGAAGCCAAAAATTATATTTCACTCTACTAACAAGCATTAGAATTGAATGTACCGCTGCTTGAAATATAAGACATCATTTTAATCGATCCAGTGACATTCATCAGTCTACAGGTTTTTGAACAGACTATACTATCACCAGGTACGTTTCAAGTCGAGCTCCAAAACAGTCATTAACGAGTTTTAGAAGAATTTTATTCGAAATGCCGACGAGTCTGAACAAATTTTCTAGATGACCTTACCACATTACTCCAAAAAAAAATAAGAAAGACGACAACTGGCAATAGCCAATTCATCATCTAAAGAGCAATTTAAAACTGATAAGTTTGAGAAGTATAGAGAATCTGAAGATTTAATCCAAACCATCCTGTTCAGAAAACGACTGCTAATACATACTCAGGACACATTTCTTAAGAAATTACATTCAACTTCGAAAGCTACAGATATCGTATTTAAACCGTTACTAAAAGATCTCCACAGAGACACCAGTCATATCCTTCCAGAGGAACTTCTTATCTCAGGTATCTGACAAAAACCATGGTCGAAGTTATCAAAAAGACGTATTGAAAATACTTCATTCGAAATACTTCATCTTAGACGTTTCACTGACAACTTATGAGTAGGAAATTAGCACACAATCCATAAAGGACTTGACTGGATACTATTGGCGACTTAACTATACTCAGAACCACTTCCAGGAGGACACACTTTCCAGCTTCACCAAGTTTCGGACTCTGTAAGGACTTTCGTAGTGGTTTCTCGCAATGACTTTTAAATTTGCCATACTGACGTAAATGCGAAGCTTCCCTAACGTAAAACCATTATCTGAAAATTCTGAATCTAACAAGTAAAAGTGTAGAGAGTAACTGCATTGTGTCCTAAAAATAACATTGACATTTGTAAATGATGAAACGGTACGATTGTAAGATAAGATTTTAATAGTAATGAAATTTTACAACGTATAAATAGAAATTAACACAAAATATCTGCTAATTTTAGTTTAATCAAAATATATATGCAAATTGTGAAAAGGATAAATTTATACATAAAAACTATACATATTTATACTGGCATAATAATTTTGAAATAAATATGTGCAGACATAAATAATATCTATTACATAATTTTGTGCTGTTGTATCCATGGCAACGTTCATCTTCGGTTAAATCTGTATCCATAGCAACATATTTATTCGGTTAAACTGATCTCCATGGCAACAAATTTTATTCGGTAAATATGTTAACAAGGGTACCCCAGACATATTATGATATTTTATATAAATTTATTTTCGATTTATGCCGACATTATTTTAATCAACGAAAAATATAACCATGGATACCCCTGACTCTGTAATCCTTCATGTCAATTAAGTATCAGGGGTGTCCATGATTGAAATTAATAAATATCAAATCTTACATGTAGGGATATCCCTGATAGAAAGTTATATTCAAATATTTCATTATTTGGGATAACGTTCGTAAGCTCGGACTTTTTACCAGGATTTATCCATGAGCTACCCTGTAATATTAATATTTATGACCCTGCACGTGTAGGGATACGCCTAGCATGGCAATTTTTGGACTCCGAATCAGAGTAGGGGTATCCCTATTTCGAAATATTCTTATGCAGAGAAGCCATCATGGATAGCCCTGCCAATGAGTTATTTCAGAAAATTAATGCCCCAAGGGATATCCCAGTTTGAAAGATGTTTTATGCAAATTAGTGATAGGGATTTCCTTGAAATTTTTACTAAATATGCAGAAATGCTGATTATATCACCCCTGAAGTAGTTATAACCCATTCTCAGTTGTTAGCATGGATAAACCTGACAAGTATCTTTTCAAGGTATTATGCTTGAGGGTATCCCTGATCGTACTATGAATTATGCATTATGTTATGTTGATGTATCCCCTATAAGTATTTGCTTCATGTACACACCCCAGCATGGCTATCCCAGGCAAGATTTTAAGGTTATATAACACATATGACAGCATTTCGTACCCGGACTCGGATTTTCATGCAATGCTACAAGCATGGGTATACCACTAGGAACTTTTACATAGTATAAAATTATTTTATCTCATTTAATTAACATCCGTATAAACCAACGATCACTGATATAGTCATCCTTCTGATTACTTAAATAATCGGTCGCAGTGAATTAGTTAATCTATCAGAGGCATGACTGTACCTTTCTACACTTAAAAAATTTTTAATTGCATTACTGATGCAACGCAGAATGCAATCGCCCATCGTACTTTTGAAATTCACAGTTGTTTCAATACGGTTGCGGGAATGGTTTGCCGCGACGTGCTGTCGTTACCATAAGTGTCAAGTGTAGGAAACAACTCTAGGGATAATTTTATGTGAATTTGTTAATGCGGAAGTCGACCAGCAGAGTATTATGCGAATAGGATGAAATATTCGCAACAAGGGAGTTTGAGCGATGTTCCGCCCCTTGCTAATAGTAAGCAGGGCCTTTATTAGCAGAATACCATCACAGGAATACATGGTTAAGGATCCACCATCGCGGCAGTTCGTCAATAACGATATCATACGATGCTGCATAATTAAGCGCGATGCATCAAGTTCAAGCTGATTTCCGCCCCTTGCTGATAGTAATCAGGGCTTGCATGGTCGGAATTCATTCGCACAGATATTACGCTGTGGAGCCTTTCACGTAAATCTACTTCTTATATAACATGCATTATCGCTGAAAAGGACCTGGGAAATCAAGGTTGGTTTACTCCCATGCTACAATAAGCTTGAGGGTTATAAAGGTGATATGAACATGGTTCCTTCATTATTTATCCGTCATCGCAACGGAATGACTTACAAGGATGCATATTCTGGATCCATCTACGCGTCAATTAGATTCACACCTGTAGATTTCGGCATACCCATTGCGACGTCATTACGCCACACCTACTAAAATTGGCAGTTTGTGGATCGAGTCTTTTAAAAGTGATATACTAATTCTCACCTTCGACACGCAACATAGACGCATGCCGTGATAATGGTTTAAGGTATTGGGTAATCGGATACAATGAAATAAGATGCGATAATTAGTTGTCGTATTGCAATCATACTCAATTTTGCCCGCCGTTCGAAACACGTAGTTTGTGGTAATTTTATTTATGGGTGCTACACATTGAATACTTAATAAAACGCGAGTGAGGAACCCAATATTTGGATATCTTTGAAAAACAAATCAAATCTATATTATACGATTAGATGGCAAGGTCAAAGTTGCGCGATGTTGCCAACGTGATCACAAAGAACAGTTTGTGGTTCAGAGTCATTAAATTGCGATGTATTGAATTGTTGTCACTTAGTGAGGCATATTCCACACATGTTACTGCTGAACATGTTACATTTTTTATTTTTTTTAAAAAAAATATGTTATTCAGCAAAAAGGTCACGCGACTTTCTTAACATCTTTTTTTTTGAACTTCTTGATGATTCTTATGTAATGATTGCGTATCGCTTATTTTTGACGCTAGCAAGTCCCCACCCGCACAAACTATAAAAATTTCTCATCATCCGGTCCCTCCCACCAGTTAACCATCAACTTTCACATTTACTTTTTGATCTAAAACGGTTTCACCATAGATCTTCACCCATCACTAGGTTGGTCTTTACTCCAATTAAAATACTTAACTAACAAGTTTATCGACAGTACACTACACACCTATTAGGTTGGTTGAACCTGTATCGACGACCTCAAGTCGACTAATTTCTGTCTACGCACAAAACATATGTGCCACTGGCTACGTGTATGAAACAAAATAAGATATATCACTAGGTCCTGGCCCTGCGGCCCTTCGCTTCGCTCCGGGGCAGGGTTCCTCGCGTTGCTTCGGAATGGGTGACGGGTTTAGTAGTGTTGTGATGTTGCTAGTTGGAATTAGGCTGTGGAGGCTTACACGTCTTAGTCACATGAAGCGGAGGCAGGTAGTTTGGTGTTAGATACTACGGTAACCTTGCTTCACATGTAAGGGGACATGTGGATTGTTTTTAAATGCGGTTGTTAGTATGGTTCACATAAAGTGGAAAGGCGATATTAGTTACGTTATTCTGCGTTAGTTGGCATTGATCACATGCAATGAATGGGAAGATTTTGCCTTTTATAATGTCAGATGAGAAGCATGGAGTATGCGACTTCCATCTGGTACTATGGTAAGGCGCGTAAATATCCAGAGTCAGACCTGAACACAAGTTGGTTTATACTTAAGATGGAGAGTGGCATAGGTTAATCTTATGGCCCCTTTCGAGGACGTGTAAATGAGAAATGAGTTAGTTGATCTAATCTCTCAAAGATGTCGACCGAAGAGCATGACTTCAGTAAATGTTTCACTCTCTTTGTGAGAGCAGTTAGTTATTCTCAATAAAAGCGTGAAGTAATTCATCATGATAAGGATGAATTATAATCAGTTTACGTGAAGCAGAACGAAGTTAATCATTCCAGATTACGGTTTACTTGATTCACATAAATTGGAAATGATGATTTTGCCTTTATCAGAGCCAGATGAGAAGCGTGGAGTTGCTACCTTCTATCTGTACCTTGAACAGAGGCGAATAATTGTTTGGGCCAACCTTATGTGGAAATTGGAATGTTTTCAATTTAACGGCAGTTACGCATTTTTAGCCCGAACCAAGGTAATTTGTGTATCAGGGAATGGTTAGTCTATTCCCTGAACGTGAGATGTCAAGTGGATTGCGCAACAGGTCAGGTTGCACGATGTTAAAGGCCTATGTCCTTCTAAAACAGGTATTGTAAGCGGGCGTTATAAAGGACGTGTCAAGGTCTTCTGCGTAAAATGTAGACCCATAGTGATTGGCGAGTGAAACAGAGCGGTAATCTGTAGGATTAAGTGTAAGAGGAGCGTAAATTAAGGTGCTCGATGTTGATGGAAAATGTGACCGGTAGGATCGACTACACAGCATGTATATGCAGTAGATAAACCTTGAACTGATGAAGTGGGATTCCACAGACATGTTCAGATCGTGTAGAGTCTGTGAGATTCACGACGATTTAGCAATAGTAGCCGGACTTTTGTATCATATGTCTCCAGTAGGAGGGTAGTGAAATAGCCTTCAAGACAATGGTGGTACACGTTAGGTGAATAGTAGATTATCGTGGATGTAGGATGTTTCTTTTTGAAGAAAGCCCAGACGATACTATTTTGTTTTAGAACATTTTTCGATCATATATAATTTTAATAGAGTCCGATGACGTCTCTTGTATTATGTCTGAGGTCTTGATTCCAGTAGCATGCACAGCTACCGCATGTAGGATGGTATAATTCTCGTTGTGTTTTATAGTTATTGATAGATTAACCTTCTTCTTTAGGAGCATCGATTTTTTGCAGCGTTTGAAGGCTATCTTTTTGGCCTTGACTTTCTATCTTTACAAATCAACAATAGGTCTTAATTTGTCTCATAAACGTAGACAGCGGAGCATGTGCTATGTGCGTAGACAGAAAATTGTCGACTTGAGGTCGTCAATACAGGTTCGACCAATATAAAAGGTGTGTGGTGTACTATCAATAAACTTGTTAGTTAAGTATTTTAATCGAAGTATAGACTTACCTGTCGATGGATGAAGATTTGTGGTGAAATCCTTTGAGATCAAAAAGTGTTTGTGAAAGGTGAGGAATAAGTGAGGAGCTCGGTGGGATGATGAGATATATTTATAGTTTGTGCGGGTGTGGACTTGCTAGCGTCGAAAATAAGCGATACGCAATCATTACATAAGAATCATCAAAAAGTTCAATAAAAAAAGATATTAAGAAAGTCGCGTGACCGTTTTGCTGAATAACATTTTTTTAAAAAATAAAATATGGTACGTTTTCAGTAGTATCATGTGTAGAACATTACTTGCAAAGTGGCAACTAATAAGTACGCCATTTAAAGACTATGAACCACAAACTGATCCTTTTGATTGTGCTGGCAGAATAGCGCAACTTTGACCTTGCCATCTTATTGTATAATAAAAATTTGATTTGTTTTTCAAAGATATCCATATATTGGGTCGTTGACTGGCGTTATATTGAGCATTCAAAGTGTGGCTCTCGTAAGTACAATGACCACAAACTACGTGTTTCGAACGGCGGGCAAAATTGAGTATGATTGCAATACGACTACTAATTATCGCATCTAATATCTTAGTATCCGATTATCCAATACCTTAAATAATTATCACGGCATTCATTCATGTTACGTGTCGAAAGTGAGAATAAAAAACCATTCTTAAAACACTCGATCCACAAACTGCCAATTTTAGTAGGTGTGGCGTAATGACGTCGCAATGGGTATACCAAAATTTAGAGGTGTGATTCTATAGGACGCGTAGATGGATATAGAAAGATGCATCCTTGTATGTCAATCTGTTGAGATGACGAAATTACAATGGAGGATCCATGTTCATATCGCCTTTATAGCCCTTAGGTCATTTTAGCATGGAAGTAAACCACCCTTGATTTCCCAGGGCCTCTTCAGCGATAAAGCATGTTATAAAAGAAAATTTACGTGAATGGCTCCACAGCATACTATCCTTGTGAATGAATTCCCACCATGCAAGCCCTGATTACTATCAGCAAGGGGCGGAACTTAGCTTAAACTTGATGCATCGCGCTTAATTATGCATTGTCGTGTGATATCGTTATTGACGAACTGCCGCGTTGGTGGATCCTTAACCATTTATCCCTGTGATAGTATTCTGCTAATAAAAGCCCTGCTTACTATTCGCAAGGGGCGGAACTTCGCTCAAATATCCTTGTTGAGCATATTTCATCCCCTTCGCCTTATTCTCTACTAATCGACCTTCCGCATTGTGAATTCGCATTAATTTATCCCGCCAGTTGTCTCCTGCATCTGCACTGATGATAACGACAGGTCGTCGCGACAAACCATTCCCGCAACTATGTTAAAACTATTTTGAGTTTCAAATGTACGATGGTCGATTGCTTTCTGAATTGCAGCAGTAATGCGAATTAATTTTTAGAGTGTCGAAGGGTATAGTCATGTCTCTGATAAATTAACTAATTCACAGCGTTCAATCATATAATTAATCAGAGGGATAACTGTATCAGTGGTCGATTATCTCGAAAGATGATATTTGAGTGAAGTAAAACAATTTTATACAGTATAAAAGTTCCCAGTGGCATACCCATGATTGTAAAAATGCATGAAGTAAAATTCGATTCAGGTACGAAATGCTGTCATATCTGTTATAAAAGCTCAATAATATATCTGGGATAGCATTGCTGGCGTGTATACATGGGGCAATTGGTTGTTAGGGATCCATCAATATAACAGGATGCATAATTCATAATCCGATCAGGGATACCTTCAAGAATAATACCTTGAAAAAAAAACTTGTCAGGTATATCCATGCTAACAACTGAGAATGGGTTTTACTTAAGTCAGGGATGATGTAATTAACATTTCTGCATATTTGGATTTATTTTCAAGGATACCCCTAATACGATTTTGCATAAATCATCTAACAGACTGGGATATCCCTTGAGGTATTAGTTTTGGAAATAAATTATTGTCAGGGCTATCCATGATGGCTACTTTGCATAAGTATGTATCGAAATAGGGATACCCCTAATCTGATTCTTTGTTCAAAAATTACCATGCTAGGCGTATCCCTACACGTGTAGGGTCATGAATATTAATATTACAGGGTAGCTCATGGATAAACCCAGGCAAAAAGTTTGAACTTATGAACGTTATCCCGATTTATGAATTATTTGAATACAACTTTAGATAAGGGATATCCCTACTTGAAATTATGATATACTTAAATTTCAATCATGGATAACCCTGGTTCTTAAATTTTAGAAAAAATTACAGAATCAAGGGTATCCATTGTTATATTTATGAGTTGATTACACTAATGTTGGCATAATTCGAAAATGAATTTATATAAAATTTCATAATGTGTCTGGGGTACCCATGTTATTATATTAACCGAATAAAATATGTTGCCATGGATACCAATTTAACCGAAGGCTGAAGTTGCCATGGTTACAATAGCACAAAACTATGCATTTCTTATAAATTATGTCTGCACAATTAATATCATTAATATTATGCAGGAATAATTGTGAATGCTAAACGAATTTTAATATATCCAATTTCATATTTGCATAAATATTTTTCGGTAAAATTTTAAATAGTAGATAATTTGTATTTATTTCTATTTATACATTTTAAAACGTTTAAATATTATAATTTTAGCTTACAGTTCGCCGTTTTATTCGATTACAAATCACGTTGTTATTTTTATCCACAATTCAATTACTACCTACACTTTTACTTGTTAGTTTCACAATGTTCAGATAATTGGTTTTACGTTTTGAAAAGCTTCGCTTTTACGTCGGTATGGCAAACTTAAAAGTCATTGGGAGAAATCATTACGAATGTCCTTATAGAGTCCGAGACTTGGTGAAGTTGGATTGTGTGTCCTCCTGGAGGTGGTACTGGGTATAGTTGAGGCGCCAATGGTATCCAGTCAGGTCCGTTAAGGAATTTGTTCTAAGCTCCTACACATAAGCTGTTAGTGATACGTTTCTCTGTAAGTTTTCAAATGCATGTAGCTAATGACTTCTCAATCACGTTGACCATGATATCTGTCATAATTCCTGACTGAGAAGTTTCCTTTTCGATGGAAATGCAACTGTTGTCTCTGAGGAGATCTTTTGGTAACGGGTTAAAACGTGATCTTAAGCTGTCGAAGTTGGATGTAATTTTTAAGTGACGAATGTGTCCTAGGTAAGTGTTAGCAATCGCTTTTAAAACAGGATGGTTTGAATTAGATCTTTTCTTTATACTTTTCAAGCATGTCGTTTTTCTGTCGTTCTTTAGTTAATGCGTCGTCTGAAGCCAATTGTCATTTTACTTATTTTTTAACGGATTATTAGGTTATTTCTGTCTTGAACCTTTGTTAAGACTCGTCGGCATTGCGAATGAACTTCTTCTAAAGCTTGTAAAAGGCTGTTTTAGAACTCGAATTGAGATGTACCTAGTGATATTGCGATCTGTTCCAAGAACAAACAACTGATGAATGTCATTAGGTCGAATATGATGATGTTTGATATTTTAAGCAGCGGTGGATTCGATTCTAAAGCTGGTTGTATGGGTGTACTATGATTTTAGGATTCGTACCTGAGCAAATGTGGTATGTTGTTCGTTGCCGTAATTTATTAGATTGCGGAGATGCTGGTGTCAAATATTTGACAGATTCGTGAGTGATAATTCTGAAACGGTTAATATGACTTCTGGAAGCTATTCGGAGACGTACCTGAAAGTTATCGCAGTATGAAGGGCAGGAACAACCTAAAACTGTCAGTGAAGCATTTTGTGTGAGGATGTTTCTTACATTTGAAGCTTTTGCTGATGATTTCGGAGCCTGTGAAGAATTAGCAGCTTAATTTGAAGACGTACCTGATTTAAAAAACGATGTAATGATGTCGCAGCGACCTATTTAATTGTCAGAGTTGAAGAATAGAGAGGCTTTCAATGGTCTGAGGCTGCCTGTAGATTGTCAGCGATGAAAATTGCGCGATATACCTGATTTCGGGACAAATACTGCTGCGACGACGACCTATGGATTTGTCAGTGATTGAGGATGGAGTCATTTACTCACCTGAAGTCATGTGTAATACTATTTCCTGTGAGATTGTCAGCAATCAGCGTTGTAGACGACGTACCTGATTCAAAAGCGATGAAATTTTGTCGCAGCGGCCTTTTAAAATGTTAGAATTCAAGAATATAGTTGCTGACACTTACCTGAAGCATCCTGTTAATTGTCAGCGATAAAAAGTGGACGACGTACCTAAAATCGAATTTATTCCTGCTGCGACGACGACCTGTGGGTTTGTCAGCGTATCAAAAAGGAGTCATTTACTCACCTGAAGCCATGTGTAGTTCTATATTCCTGTGAAATGGTCAGCGATGCGGATAGGACGACGTACCTGATGGTGGTGGCGGAAATTCGACGACGACGATGATGGATGCAAAAGAGAAAGAAGAAGCGACGGATTGTGGTAGGTGATGAAAATTTTCTTAGCGTGGTCCGGACGCTAGCGGCGACGAATGAGCATTCACGGATTCTCCCTTGGTATCCACATTTAGTCTGATGAGCTTTAGTCAGCCGGAAAAACACTCCGTGGGCCAATGGAACAGCTTCATTCTGTCTAGCGCGCGCATTTTCTCGTGGGATCCACATTTAGCCTTCTGAGCTGAGTCAGACATTCGACACTCTGCGAGCCAATCATTACTGCCGATTGCGGGCGGTCAGCCGAAATGACGTCGCCGTTTGCCCGCCCGACCAACCACCGTCCTCCCCCCCCTCCCCCAGCCAATCACCGTTTCGCAAAACTAAAAATTGGGATCCACAAATGCTCCAATACATTATAGACTAGGTCCTGGCCCTGCGGCCCTTCGCTTCGCTCCGGGGCAGGGTTCCTCGCGTTGCTTCGGAATGGGTGACGGGTTTAGTAGTGTTGTGATGTTGCTAGTTGGAATTAGGCTGTGGAGGCTTACACGTCTTAGTCACATGAAGCGGAGGCAGGTAGTTTGGTGTTAGATACTACGGTAACCTTGCTTCACATGTAAGGGGACATGTGGATTGTTTTTAAATGCGGTTGTTAGTATGGTTCACATAAAGTGGAAAGGCGATATTAGTTACGTTATTCTGCGTTAGTTGGCATTGATCACATGCAATGAATGGGAAGATTTTGCCTTTTATAATGTCAGATGAGAAGCATGGAGTATGCGACTTCCATCTGGTACTATGGTAAGGCGCGTAAATATCCAGAGTCAGACCTGAACACAAGTTGGTTTATACTTAAGATGGAGAGTGGCATAGGTTAATCTTATGGCCCCTTTCGAGGACGTGTAAATGAGAAATGAGTTAGTTGATCTAATCTCTCAAAGATGTCGACCGAAGAGCATGACTTCAGTAAATGTTTCACTCTCTTTGTGAGAGCAGTTAGTTATTCTCAATAAAAGCGTGAAGTAATTCATCATGATAAGGATGAATTATAATCAGTTTACGTGAAGCAGAACGAAGTTAATCATTCCAGATTACGGTTTACTTGATTCACATAAATTGGAAATGATGATTTTGCCTTTATCAGAGCCAGATGAGAAGCGTGGAGTTGCTACCTTCTATCTGTACCTTGAACAGAGGCGAATAATTGTTTGGGCCAACCTTATGTGGAAATTGGAATGTTTTCAATTTAACGGCAGTTACGCATTTTTAGCCTGAACCAAGGTAATTTGTGTATCAGGGAATGGTTAGTCTATTCCCTGAACGTGAGATGTCAAGTGGATTGCGCAACAGGTCAGGTTGCACGATGTTAAAGGCCTATGTCCTTCTAAAACAGGTATTATAAGCGGGCGTTATAAAGGACGTGTCAAGGTCTTCTGCGTAAAATGTAGACCCATAGTGATTGGCGAGTGAAACAGAGCGGTAATCTGTAGGATTAAGTGTAAGAGGAGCGTAAATTAAGGTGCTCGATGTTGATGGAAAATGTGACCGGTAGGATCGACTACACAGCATGTATATGCAGTAGATAAACCTTGAACTGATGAAGTGGGATTCCACAGACATGTTCAGATCGTGTAGAGTCTGTGAGATTCACGACGATTTAGCAATAGTAGCCGGACTTTTGTATCATATGTCTCCAGTAGGAGGGTAGTGAAATAGCCTTCAAGACAATGGTGGTACACGTTAGGTGAATAGTAGATTATCGTGGATGTAGGATGTTTCTTTTTGAAGAAAGCCCAGACGATACTATTTTGTTTTAGAACATTTTTCGATCATATATAATTTTAATAGAGTCCGATGACGTCTCTTGTATTATGTCTGAGGTCTTGATTCCAGTAGCATGCACAGCTACCGCATGTAGGATGGTATAATTCTCGTTGTGTTTTATAGTTATTGATAGATTAACCTTCTTCTTTAGGAGCATCGATTTTTTGCAGCGTTTGAAGGCTATCTTTTTGGCCTTGACTTTCTATCTTTACAAATCAACAATAGGTCTTAATTTGTCTCATAAACGTAGACAGCGGAGCATGTGCTATGTGCGTAGACAGAAAATTGTCGACTTGAGGTCGTCAATACAGGTTCGACCAATATAAAAGGTGTGTGGTGTACTATCAATAAACTTGTTAGTTAAGTATTTTAATCGAAGTATAGACTTACCTGTCGATGGATGAAGATTTGTGGTGAAATCCTTTGAGATCAAAAAGTGTTTGTGAAAGGTGAGGAATAAGTGAGGAGCTCGGTGGGATGATGAGATATATTTATAGTTTGTGCGGGTGTGGACTTGCTAGCGTCGAAAATAAGCGATACGCAATCATTACATAAGAATCATCAAAAAGTTCAATAAAAAAAGATATTAAGAAAGTCGCGTGACCGTTTTGCTGAATAACATTTTTTTAAAAAATAAAATATGGTACGTTTTCAGTAGTATCATGTGTAGAACATTACTTGCAAAGTGGCAACTAATAAGTACGCCATTTAAAGACTATGAACCACAAACTGATCCTTTTGATTGTGCTGGCAGAATAGCGCAACTTTGACCTTGCCATCTTATTGTATAATAAAAATTTGATTTGTTTTTCAAAGATATCCATATATTGGGTCGTTGACTGGCGTTATATTGAGCATTCAAAGTGTGGCTCTCGTAAGTACAATGACCACAAACTACGTGTTTCGAACGGCGGGCAAAATTGAGTATGATTGCAATACGACTACTAATTATCGCATCTAATATCTTAGTATCCGCTTATCCAATACCTTAAATAATTATCACGGCATTCATTCATGTTACGTGTCGAAAGTGAGAATAAAAAACCATTCTTAAAACACTCGATCCACAAACTGCCAATTTTAGTAGGTGTGGCGTAATGACGTCGCAATGGGTATACCAAAATTTAGAGGTGTGATTCTATAGGACGCGTAGATGGATATAGAAAGATGCATCCTTGTATGTCAATCTGTTGAGATGACGAAATTACAATGGAGGATCCATGTTCATATCGCCTTTATAGCCCTTAGGTCATTTTAGCATGGAAGTAAACCACCCTTGATTTCCCAGGGCCTCTTCAGCGATAAAGCATGTTATAAAAAGAAAATTTACGTGAATGGCTCCACAGCATACTATCCTTGTGAATGAATTCCCACCATGCAAGCCCTGATTACTATCAGCAAGGGGCGGAACTTAGCTTAAACTTGATGCATCGCGCTTAATTATGCATTGTCGTGTGATATCGTTATTGACGAACTGCCGCGTTGGTGGATCCTTAACCATTTATCCCTGTGATAGTATTCTGCTAATAAAAGCCCTGCTTACTATTCGCAAGGGGCGGAACTTCGCTCAAATATCCTTGTTGAGCATATTTCATCCCCTTCGCCTTATTCTCTACTAATCGACCTTCCGCATTGTGAATTCGCATTAATTTATCCCGCCAGTTGTCTCCTGCATCTGCACTGATGATAACGACAGGTCGTCGCGACAAACCATTCCCGCAACTATGTTAAAACTATTTTGAGTTTCAAATGTACGATGGTCGATTGCTTTCTGAATTGCAGCAGTAATGCGAATTAATTTTTAGGGTGTCGAAGGGTATAGTCATGTCTCTGATAAATTAACTAATTCACAGCGTTCAATCATATAATTAATCAGAGGGATAACTGTATCAGTGGTCGATTATCTCGAAAGATGATATTTGAGTGAAGTAAAACAATTTTATACAGTATAAAAGTTCCCAGTGGCATACCCATGATTGTAAAAATGCATGAAGTAAAATTCGATTCAGGTACGAAATGCTGTCATATCTGTTATAAAAGCTCAATAATATATCTGGGATAGCATTGCTGGCGTGTATACATGGGGCAATTGGTTGTTAGGGATCCATCAATATAACAGGATGCATAATTCATAATCCGATCAGGGATACCTTCAAGAATAATACCTTGAAAAAAAAACTTGTCAGGTATATCCATGCTAACAACTGAGAATGGGTTTTACTTAAGTCAGGGAT
Source organism: Podosphaera xanthii (assembly GCA_028751805.1). Taxonomy (NCBI): domain Eukaryota; kingdom Fungi; phylum Ascomycota; class Leotiomycetes; order Helotiales; family Erysiphaceae; genus Podosphaera; species Podosphaera xanthii. The sequence goes on from JAPWIX010000008.1 coordinate 2,343,721, forward strand.
GATGTAATTAGCATTTCTGCATATTTGGATTTATTTTCAAGGATACCCCTAATACGATTTTGCATAAATCATCTAACAGACTGGGATATCCCTTGAGGTATTAGTTTTGGAAATAAATTATTGTCAGGGCTATCCATGATGGCTCCTTTGCATAAGTATGTATCGAAATAGGGATACCCCTAATCTGATTCTTTGTTCAAAAATTACCATGCTAGGCGTATCCCTACACGTGTAGGGTCATGAATATTAATATTACAGGGTAGCTCATGGATAAACCCAGGCAAAAAGTTTGAACTTATGAACGTTATCCCAATTTATGAATTATTTGAATACAACTTTAGATAAGGGATATCCCTACTTGAAATTATGATATACTTAAATTTCAATCATGGATAACCCTGGTTCTTAAATTTTAGAAAAAATTACAGAATCAAGGGTATCCATTGTTATATTTATGAGTTGATTACACTAATGTTGGCATAATTCGAAAATGAATTTATATAAAATTTCATAATGTGTCTGGGGTACCCATGTTATTATATTAACCGAATAAAATATGTTGCCATGGATACCAATTTAACCGAAGGCTGAAGTTGCCATGGTTACAATAGCACAAAACTATGCATTTCATATAAATTATGTCTGCACAATTAATATCATTAATATTATGCAGGAATAATTGTGAATGCTAAACGAATTTTAATATATCCAATTTCATATTTGCATAAATATTTTTCGGTAAAATTTTAAATAGTAGATAATTTGTATTTATTTCTATTTATACATTTTAAAACGTTTAAATATTATAATTTTAGCTTACAGTTCGCCGTTTTATTCGATTACAAATCACGTTGTTATTTTTATCCACAATTCAATTACTACCTACACTTTTACTTGTTAGTTTCACAATGTTCAGATAATTGGTTTTACGTTTTGAAAAGCTTCGCTTTTACGTCGGTATGGCAAACTTAAAAGTCATTGGGAGAAATCATTACGAATGTCCTTATAGAGTCCGAGACTTGGTGAAGTTGGATTGTGTGTCCTCCTGGAGGTGGTACTGGGTATAGTTGAGGCGCCAATGGTATCCAGTCAGGTCCGTTAAGGAATTTGTTCTAAGCTCCTACACATAAGCTGTTAGTGATACGTTTCTCTGTAAGTTTTCAAATGCATGTAGCTAATGACTTCTCAATCACGTTGACCATGATATCTGTCATAATTCCTGACTGAGAAGTTTCCTTTTCGATGGAAATGCAACTGTTGTCTCTGAGGAGATCTTTTGGTAACGGGTTAAAACGTGATCTTAAGCTGTCGAAGTTGGATGTAATTTTTAAGTGACGAATGTGTCCTAGGTAAGTGTTAGCAATCGCTTTTAAAACAGGATGGTTTGAATTAGATCTTTTCTTTATACTTTTCAAGCATGTCGTTTTTCTGTCGTTCTTTAGTTAATGCGTCGTCTGAAGCCAATTGTCATTTTACTTATTTTTTAACGGATTATTAGGTTATTTCTGTCTTGAACCTTTGTTAAGACTCGTCGGCATTGCGAATGAACTTCTTCTAAAGCTTGTAAAAGGCTGTTTTAGAACTCGAATTGAGATGTACCTAGTGATATTGCGATCTGTTCCAAGAACAAACAACTGATGAATGTCATTAGGTCGAATATGATGATGTTTGATATTTTAAGCAGCGGTGGATTCGATTCTAAAGCTGGTTGTATGGGTGTACTATGATTTTAGGATTCGTACCTGAGCAAATGTGGTATGTTGTTCGTTGCCGTAATTTATTAGATTGCGGAGATGCTGGTGTCAAATATTTGACAGATTCGTGAGTGATAATTCTGAAACGGTTAATATGACTTCTGGAAGCTATTCAGAGACGTACCTGAAAGTTATCGCAGTATGAAGGGCAGGAACAACCTAAAACTGTCAGTGAAGCATTTTGTGTGAGGATGTTTCTTACATTTGAAGCTTTTGCTGATGATTTCGGAGCCTGTGAAGAATTAGCAGCTTAATTTGAAGACGTACCTGATTTAAAAAACGATGTAATGATGTCGCAGCGACCTATTTAATTGTCAGAGTTGAAGAATAGAGAGGCTTTCAATGGTCTGAGGCTGCCTGTAGATTGTCAGCGATGAAAATTGCGCGATATACCTGATTTCGGGACAAATACTGCTGCGACGACGACCTATGGATTTGTCAGTGATTGAGGATGGAGTCATTTACTCACCTGAAGTCATGTGTAATACTATTTCCTGTGAGATTGTCAGCAATCAGCGTTGTAGACGACGTACCTGATTCAAAAGCGATGAAATTTTGTCGCAGCGGCCTTTTAAAATGTTAGAATTCAAGAATATAGTTGCTGACACTTACCTGAAGCATCCTGTTAATTGTCAGCGATAAAAAGTGGACGACGTACCTAAAATCGAATTTATTCCTGCTGCGACGACGACCTGTGGGTTTGTCAGCGTATCAAAAAGGAGTCATTTACTCACCTGAAGCCATGTGTAGTTCTATATTCCTGTGAAATGGTCAGCGATGCGGATAGGACGACGTACCTGATGGTGGTGGCGGAAATTCGACGACGACGATGATGGATGCAAAAGAGAAAGAAGAAGCGACGGATTGTGGTAGGTGATGAAAATTTTCTTAGCGTGGTCCGGACGCTAGCGGCGACGAATGAGCATTCACGGATTCTCCCTTGGTATCCACATTTAGTCTGATGAGCTTTAGTCAGCCGGAAAAACACTCCGTGGGCCAATGGAACAGCTTCATTCTGTCTAGCGCGCGCATTTTCTCGTGGGATCCACATTTAGCCTTCTGAGCTGAGTCAGACATTCGACACTCTGCGAGCCAATCATTACTGCCGATTGCGGGCGGTCAGCCGAAATGACGTCGCCGTTTGCCCGCCCGACCAACCACCGGCCACCTCCCCCTCCGCCAGCCAATCACCGTTTCGCAAAACTAAAAATTGGGATCCACATTTCATCCAATACATTATAGAGATTGACATGTAAAGAGAAGAAAGTCAATGCTACAAAGACAGCCCACAGACGCTACAAAAAAAAGTTACTCCTAAAGAAAAGAAATAATCTACTAAAAACTAAAAACACAACGAGTATTCTATCATCCTACATGCGGTAGCTGTATACGCAACTGGAATCAATACCTCAGACACATAACACAAGAGACGTTATCGGTCTCAAATAAAATTATACATGAACGAAAAATGTCAACAAAATCAGAATAGTATCATCAGGGGTTAAAAAAAATTTCATCCACCACATCTACCATTCACCTAACATGTGCCACCATTATCTTAAAGAAGGCTATGTCATTAGACTCCTACTGGAGGCATACGATGCACAATCTCAGCTACTGTTACTATATCGTAGTGAACCCCACAGACTCTTCACGATTTGAACATGTCTGTGGAATCACGCACCTCCAGTGCAAGGTCCCTATACTACATATGCATATTGTGTACTCGACCCTACCTATCATCATTCTCCATCAAAATCGTGGATCTAAAGCTATGACCCTTCAGTTAATCCCACAGATTAACGCACTGTCTTAACTCGACAGGCACTATAGGTCTGCATTCTACAAGCAAGACCTAAACACATCATTCCAATGCCCGATTATAATAAATTTACTGGTAAGGGCAAACAGCCTTCAACATCATACTACATGAACTGTCGTCATGCCCTGCACTTGAAATTTCACGTTCAAGGGAATAGACTAACCATTCAATGGCGAATAAATCACCTTGGTTCAGGCCGAACATGCGTAACTGCCATTATATCGTAATGTCACTAACTCCTACTTGAGTTTGGCCCAAACAATACATGCCTCTTTTCAAGTAACAGATAGAAATTAGTATTTCCACGCTTCTCATCTGGCTCTGATAAAGGCAAAATCATCACCTCCATTCATGTGAATCAAGTAGATCGTTATCTGACATAATTATCTTCTGATTCGTGTAACTGATTTTGACTAACCCTAAACTTTGTGAGTTGCTTCATAGTTTTCTTGGAGATGATCTAACAGCTCTCTTGAAGATAGTATAGCATATGTTGAAGCCATGCTTTTCGATCGACATCTTCATGTGATGAAGTCAACTAACTTAATACTCATCTACACGTTCTCGAACGTATCTCTAAGATTTTTCTATGTCATTCCTCATGATGGCTAATCAACTCTTGCTCAGTTGTGACTCAATATATTTACACGCCTTTCCCAAGTGCCAGGTGGAAGCTACTAACTACACGGTTCTCATCTGACTTTACAAAAGGCAAAATCTCCTATTCATTGCATGTGAACAATGACAACTAACGCAGACTAACGTAACTAAGTTCGCATTTCCACTTTATGTGAACCATACTAACAACCGTAAATAAAAACAATCCACATGTCCCCAACATGTGGAGCAAGGTTACCGTACTACCAAATCCCAACTACCTGCCTCCGATTCATGTGACATAGACATGTAAGCCTCCACAGACTAATTCCAACTAGCAACATCACAACACTACAAAACCCGTCACCCATTCCGAAGCAACGCGAGGAACCCTGCCCCGGAGCGAAGCGAAGGGCCGCAGGGCCAGGACCTAGTAACATCATAATTGCTTTAGATACTTCATTGTCAGATTAGTAAGTTACCGTCATTTATTCGAATATTGATTGCTATGATATATTGACTTGTAACACGAATGCCTCGCAAATACCAAAAACTCAAAAAATATAAAATATTTAATTATTTTCATCAAAAAAATATCACAGTTGTTGAGAAACGACTTGAATTCATTTGTATCTAGAATTAACAATTTTTAATGAGTCACTATTAGATGTTTGCACAATAGCATTCTCATTCGTGAGATAATATAACGTGATGCCTTTGTAACGCCAGACCTCCAGGGGTATCATTATCCAACTCGATGTCAGACTTCTAGGAGTCCAATTCGTCACTTATGAATTCGCACGACGAACTAATCCCTTTGCTAGACCAGAAAAATGTTGTGGTTGTGAGCTGAGAGGAGTATGGCAACTGAACTGTTTTGCTGTCTTCGTTGGAATTGCACGGTCTCGGGTGCAGTGGCGAGTCGCTGAAAAAGCGCGCTCACGCTGGGTTGACGGTATGATAAACATTGAGCATGTATTGCTTTGACCGTTGGGTAACAGGAGGTACCAAATGTGTACTGCTACTAACGATCCGGATCTATGAGGGAGGTACCTGATGCGCACTTTACTGATTTTTTTTTTAATTATTCTTGGGTATGGAGCCATAAGGCTATGCCACTGGTGCGGTGCATAGAGCGATGACTCAACTTGATATGGAGGGCACTCATACCCGAATATCATATGAAGACATAACTTGAAGTCGGGTACGTTACAGCTCCTTCAACCCTCAACCGTTTACATCTGCCGCAGGAATGCAATTCAGCCACTCCGGACTATCCTGTGTGCCTTCGTCACCGTTACACACATGACCAGGCGAGAAATGTTATGTGAGGATCTTGCTGGATTCGAACCAGCTTTCTTCCGTCCCGAGTGGGGCATATGCCTCGGCTACCCAGACTCCACTTGGGAGAACAGCACGGACGACGTACCACAACACCATCCGACCCAGCTCCGGTGTTGGTATAGCAACAATCAACGTCAAGCGCTGATACTAGTCTTGGCATAAAAACTCTGCGTTTGTAGCCTAGTCTATGCGTAAATTAGAAAAAAACACAATATGATTTTTAAAGAATAATAACCCAACTCAGTACGTACGTACAGAAGCATATCAATACGCTAATTTCATGATTCTTGTTCGCCGGCTGAAAGATCAGTAGCATTCTTGAGTATAGCGTGAAATAGAGGTATTGAAGATAAAACATGCCAATGTTGAGTATCGGCATTTGTTTGCCTAGTGTTGTCTTGGCGTACGCACATTGCCCCTCGCTCAACATTCTAATTTCTTCCCCCCCTCCGAAGAATGTCTTTCCATAATACATTCGTACCGATGTTTATCTCCTTGCATTTTGGAGAATTTATCAATACTCTTATTGTCCCTTAATTTTTCATTCAATTGTCCCTCGCTAGCCTGAGCCTTACGATGCCATTTCTCTGCCAGCCGTTCACCAAATCATGAGCGTCAAGAGAGAGTCGAGGCTGCAGATGATCGCTCGGTATGCAACAGGTGTCCTAAACGAGGTTTATTCTGCCTGGCCGGTTACTGAGAAAAGAGAAAAGGAGCAGCTTTTGTAATTGTTGCGTTGTGCCAGCGAAAAGTCAACAAACTAAAATTTTGGCAATCACACTAGGCGAGTCTCCGTCTGAATTGAAGCGGCTACCCTGGTCGATCATTCCACACTTGCGGATGTACTTAGCGTCTAAAGCTGGCACTGCGTGAATGTTAAGTGTCCATTCTGGTCAACTAGTATGGTATTGGACCGACATTGCCATAACGGAAAAATCACATCATGTGATTGTACTACGTTACACCTGGTGTTCACGATTACAAAATGTCTCAATAGGCTGGAAGCCGGAGAAAATCCTCAGATTTAAAGAGTCATCAAGGCAAACAGATGGTACTTGCGCAAGCCGAGTCTAAATTAGAATTTTTCTAACTTGTTGGTTTTTTGATCTGCAAACTACCTGAACGATCTTCTCTATAACTGGTAAATATAACGTTATCTAAACTTTTGAATATTAAAAATCTTTTCACAGTAACATTTCCTTCGAATTTAGTTCACCCCGTCAATCAAATTCATTTCGATTTGACCGAATTCTTTATTTGACGTTTGACCTTCCCGATAATGACTGAATTTACGACATGGTTGTATGGATGTACTATCAGTATGACGTCTATAACTTTAGTGACTCGTTCTGTTGTTGGGTTAAAATCCTAAGTTGACTTGATCAGCTGATTTCTCAGTGGCTGGCTCGTCGATTACATACAGCATACATTAAACGCCTCAGTCTCTCGGCGCTCCGGATTAGTAACAAGGCTCCTGGCCTCATTTTTTTCACGACTCGTTCTAATAAGACCTCCTTCTGCTTTTGTGTATTTCCAACCAGAGCTGCTAGGTATACAGCATCAAATTCGTCCAAACAATCAATTGACTCAGCCTCGGCGCAGAGAAACTCCATTTCCGCTTTGGAGCCCAGTTGACTGCACAGAGTTTTTGATTCCGCAATTGCTTGCGGATTATTGTCTATGTTCAAGACGCTTATGTTCGTTAAATTGCCGGAAAATATTCCCGTCATGCACAGGCTTGTCAGAGGTAATGGGCCAGATCCAATAAAAGCCACCCTTTTTATCGGCTCCTCTTCTACTGAGCGCATAGCTGAGACTTCCATACGCGTTAGATCAACGTAGTTGCTAAAGTATGGAAATGCTAGCATGCGTGCTTTCACTTCTATTAAGTTTTAGCAACCCGAAGTTCGAATGATACATTTTCATAACAACCTGTCTCTGTACTGGTTACTTCTCCTGTTACCTCGTGGTTCCAGTACTCTTCCATTTGACATTCTCCCTGGGAGCAGATTTTTCGAAGCTCTGCGAGAATTTCTTTTATCCTAGGACTTTCCAATACCTGCGATTGTGTAAACAACATATCTGAGTGCGAATTATAGAACCAATTTACTCACCAGATTTGTGACTTTATCATCGACTGTCTGGGTACAAAGATGAACAAGACCTGAAAATAGATCATTTACCTCTGTACATGGCTTAAGTTCTCTTCGGGCGGCCAATTGATTGTAGACGTATAAGACTTTTTTGATCATGATATTAGCATCCGCATTTTCTTCTTGTATTTTTGACCTATATAAAAGTTTGGAAGCCACTCCGGACCAGTTGGGTATTAAGTCAAGCATGTTAACTAAAGATAGTTGAGTCTGCGAGGTAAATTGACATAGAGAATCGATCTCATTTAAAGGCAATATTCTTCAAGTAGACCAAATTGGTGTAGAGAAATGATAGATAATATAATCCTAATATTCCGCCGAGCTAGGACAGCCCACATGAAATCGACCCCACAAAGACAGGAAAACCCCTGGCACAAAACTCATCATCAATGTGCATGTAATATCTGACTAGGGAGGTTCGCTGAACTTAAGTTCCGAGATGGAGTAGAAGGTAAACAGGAGGTCATACTCCCAAAATTCTGTCTTCCATGAAGTCAGGCTGAAGCACCGTGCAAGGACTATTTCCGTGTCAACTATCCGCGTTGGGATAATCTCTCATACCCGAAATTAGACCGAATTTATTGTATCGATACCAATACAGTGTTGTGAGTACCAAACTCGCTCACGCTCAAATCCTCTCTGCTAAATTGCATGTCGTTTGCGACCTTGTAAGACCTACATATATTTCGTTTATCCTCGGTTAAGGTCCAAATGCGAGTTCACGTTTCCCAAACCCCTCCGCGAATCTGCTCAACGTGAGCGCAGAAGGCACACAAATCACTCAGGCAACTGCCTACCTCACCAGAACAGAGCCAACGACCCCTCTCTCGTCGTGGAGCCGCGCCTGGGCGAACAGTGAATTACGGTATCTGCCCCACGGGAATCGTGAACGTGTTCCCGTGGAGCGGATGCCGCGCTTCGTCCATGAACGAACTTTTCTGGGCTGTATGAGCTCAGGGCCGGACGTGTACATGTACTCCAATCCAACCGTTCTCTTCAAAGACACCCATAGATCATCGAGTACATGTACGCAGCGAGAGCTGAATTTGCAGTTACACTGCCTATTTGGGACGGAAGATGTTACACGCTGCAGAACCTTAGTCGGTCAAGGAGTCACTTCGTAGCTTGTCTGAAATTAAATCATAGATTGTGCGCGACACAACATGCTGTGCCGGTTCATGCACCAGGTACTACTATATCACCTGTGTGAGTAGCAATCTGGTCACTATCATTTTAAACGAGCTCTAGAAGACGGAGAATTCTGTACCACCAAGGGGCTTCTAGAACATTCGTAACTTGAAAACATGGCCCGCCTTTAGAATTGATTGCTTGCAACCTATCTACGCTTTAGGGCACAGCGCAAATCTACAAACAAAATTTGGATGGTCACCTCGCATCCTAGCATTCCTTTCCAATGAAAAAATATGTGTCCCACGTAAATTGGTAAGTTGGTGGAAGTATCACGATTGGAAGATCACGAGCCACCGGTCGAGTTTTGTCAGCAAGGTTTCAGAAAAGCTCTGGTTACTTCTCGTATTGCATATGCCCTCCTTGCGCGTCAACCACTACGATTTTGCACGTCGGCATACTCTCTATCGACGTCTGGCATTCTTTACCGAATAATTTGCTCCATAGATTTTGGACTCTTTCACAGCGCTTTAGATTCCTTGCCGGCGGTTAGGGTAGTCTTTCAGGTTTCTCTGTAGATACAATCAGTGAGAGATGATCGGATTTAAATCCGGAGCGGATACAGGCTACGACAGGATGAGAATAGAATGATTTTTAGCCACTTTTGGGTCTTCTTGGAGGTCTGCTTCGGATTGTTATCCTGCATGAAGGGTGTAGCTTCAGCTCTTTTACCATCTTACCACTTTTTCTCATTAGTCTTTCTCCATGATCTCCGTATTGAGATAATGAGTCTTTTTGCCATCATTCTTACAGATATTGTCTTTTACCCCTCAAACACTGCAGCTCCATGTCATGTTACTGCCGCCGTCAAACTTCGGAGATTCAATCACTTCTCTTTCTATCAAAGCTTCTCCATCTTCTACCATCTGACTACAATTGGGTAATTTTAGACTCATCTGATAAGATTATAAGCCTCCAGTCATGTATCTTCAAGGATCAGAGTGGAGTTGCAACGTCTAGCCGAGTCGAGCCTCGTTTTTTTTTGTTATCAGCATTGATGTTCCCTTCCTAACATCTGCCTTGAGCCTAGATCTTTTGAGGCTCCAATGGACTATCAGGTCACAGACTGAGCTGCTTTCTAGTTCTTTCGTGTTATGAGCAACTTCCACTGCCGTATCAACCTTTCCAAGTATGATCAGGCGGGTGACAGGATGGATATCATGCTCACTGGGCAAGGAATATCGCCCTCTTAAGGATCTCTGGGGTCAGAACGAGATCTGCAGGATGAAAGTCATTTTGTGGAGACCCCCACGCTCATTTCGCTGGCAACTGAATTGTTTGCGAGGCCCTGGTCAAGAGAGTTGAGAACATCGTCGATATTTGATCACGAAGTATCATGTTGACAGAAGATAAAGCTATCTACCTGGGATGGTTGCCGGTGATGAGCTAATTCTAGGACGGCAAACTTTACAAGACAAGGCCCTTTTGAGGATCACATCGAGACCTAGTTTTACTTTCAGAGTCTATCAAACTCGACCAATAACTTTATATTTTCTGATCTCGATATCTTCACTGAATTTTCGATACCCATTCTCTAATGTGTATGGAAAAATCATAGATCCGAAATCTTCGGTGTAAATTTTTTTTGTAAAGTAGCGCTTTGTGCAAAAAATGGATGTGTTGTAAGCAAAAATTCAAAAATTGGCTGTGATTGTAAGTGATTCTTCATTGGATAGCCGCACACGTCGGGGTAGAGGGAAATGGAAGAGTCGAGAGAGTAACAACGGAGGCGACTCGATGGCGAGACAAATCGGTCAACACCAGCCCTGAGGCCCTCGTATCCTTCCCATCCACATACTCCAAGCGAATTTCAAGCGGAGAATTACCCGCTGATAAATAGACGTTAGAAGACCGAATGGAGCGAGTACGACACAGGGGTAGAATACAAGTTATGATTTGAGACTCGGCAAAGACCTGAACGGCCGAGACGGGTCTCACTCGGGCCGAATCAGCCCTAGCCATTCAACCCCGGACGGGATATTCTAATTTCAACGTACACCTTCGGCGATCAAAGTGAGACACCGGCAATGATTACCCGTGTGAGGTGAGTCACGAATCAATACGGCATGTGGCATGCGAATTCAGACTTCACAAGTCACTCCGACCAAGAGGCCGTCGTACTAGGAATACTCACGACTCAAATGCCTTGCAGATGCTAGGCAACCCTAGATAAGACTTAGAATGTCCAGCAGTACTCCACATATTCGAGGAAAGTCGTCGCAGAATCGGCGCACGACCAGAACTGTAAATCGCGCACCAGGAGATAACTCATCCGCTGCCGATAGAGCACTTAATATCGAAGAATGTTGAAAGCGTTGGCGGGTAGGCTTACCATCACCTTGTCGTCTGTTTTGGCGTCTGTAGATCGCTCATCTTTTATTTGTTTAGAAGCTATTTTTGTCGGCAACAATTACTGCTCTTCTGGTGTTTCCTTTATCCTTAGTCATATACAAACGTGCATGTGACTAGGGACAAGCCAAATTCCAGGAGGGGTGCAGTTGTACATGTACAGTAGAACCCCTCTTAGCTAAAAATGGGTCCCGGTATAAATGTTGAAAAGATACATTGTAACTTGGACTTTTATATTTGCAACACTTACCCTTACAGGTCATTTGGCACGTAGGGGTAAGTATTGCAAATATAAACAGTAAAATTTGTATGAATCTCTTCAGTAATTATACCGGGACCCACTATTAGCTAAGAGGGGTTCTACTGTAACTAGAATGATCTGCGTACTAGTCAAGGACGGCAAGGGCCGCTATTTGAGCAATATGGAGCTCAAAAATATGTACCGCCGCTACATGCACATGTGGTCACACCAAAGCAATTGCATTTGAATTTACCTTTTTACCCCAGTCCACTCACTCGTATCAGCAAGTGGATATTACTCCTCCGCCAATGACAGAGTGAGAGGGTGTCATGGAATGACGTTCATTGTACGTCATAAACTAAATCCATCCCTAATATGTCGTTCTATCTTCGACTACAGCGTGAGACGGAATGGAGTCTCGAGCTCTGAGATCTCATCCCAACGACTTCTCGGGACTCATCAACCTCCACTTTCCCGAGACGACCGTCACGAAATACCGCTACGAATTAAGTTTTTGGGAATGCATGAAAGATAATCAACTTGGAGAGTTACTGGTACATACGATGAGAAGGTTAGGAAAAAGTCCACTTCTATAATCTAAATTGGATTCATGTGCGTCCATCCCCCGTTAGCGAGAAACCAGGACTGCCTGAAAACTTAGGATAAAAAGACCGATTCCAAGTTTGGGTCGCATCAAACGCCAGGCCTACATTTGATTTGAGTAATTGGGTAAAATTTAAAATCCCTCACTGAGGATCAATATTTTAGCTGTGAACTTGAGACGCAACTTTCATCAGATGAGCTTCCAAGGCTAATCAAACCCAATCGGACTCCAAGAAAAAAAAAATGGGCAAAAAAGTTGGTGGAAAGTATACCATCAAGGTGCTTGACCGCGGATAAACTCAAATGGCAAAGAGTGGAAGCAATTGACGTATAAAAACTTCACACACATTTTACAGCAGTAAAGATTGAGCAGTTTGTGAGGTAGTTTATCCACATGTCTTTGAAATTGGTGCTCGTCAGTTATAAAGATCGTCGTCATCGTGGACGGGTATAAAACCTTAAAGCGCTTGAGCTCACGATCATGATTTCTCACACAGGGACCAGTCGCCCATTGTCTATAAAGATTTAGAAGTTGTGAGTTCACTCAATGATAGTGGATTGGGATATTTGGCATCCATTCTTAGTGGGAGTGGTTGACGACTCTTCACCATAGTTATGAGGTTCTTATTCTATCAAGCCGCTTTCTAAATGGTATTGTGATCGAAACTTAACAACGCCTGATTTAGTTCTCTATATCCTATTCAATCCATGTTACTCCCCAGATTTTCCAGAAAGTGGTGTGACAAGTCACTATTCAATCTGAGATAATATCTTACACGTCCCTTGAATGAGCAAGTATGCACTGGTACTAATGTTTAGGCTCTTGAAGATCCTTCCTCAAAATCCCTATTTTGCATATCCGTATCTGAAAATCGGTGTACAAAACAACCCCAGTCAGCTGAAGATAATGCTGGAGTAATTAGAAGTATATGAAACCTACGTTCAACGTACATGTACATATACATGTACTGCCGGTACGTGTAGGCATAGATTTTTTATCAGACGTCGGGTACATTGAACAACATATCACATGTAGAACTTCCGCTCAGAGCGGGTCTCACCACCGAACAAAACTGATCAATACTCGAACCAATTTACAGGTTTCTGGCTGATCATGCTGTTGAGAACATGGCCTTGTTGCCCTCAAGAACTTTGTGTTTCGTACTATGAGACGAACCTCTGGCGTACTGAGACCAGACACAATATGTCTCGTCATATTCTGCGCATCGTTTGAGCTTCTAACACCCTCTATTTTTACATGTCCCGTCAATGTTTAGTATCCTGAAACTGTATCCATAACCATAGCGATATTACGGCGATAGCTGTATATTATTGTGGTGTATCCCAGACGAGGATCATTCTCGAAAAATCTTCACCTCATTCATAAGATCTTTCCATTCCACCATATCATAGCTGTTCACACATGCGCAAATAATGTCACCCACTCTTGTCTTAACTATAGTCGATGTCTGAGATGGAGTTTTCCCTTGCCATCAGACCGTGAGTTCTTTTCTGTCGCGAGCTCAAATATGTCGAATGACAAATGCGGGTCAGTGACGGAATGGGATTCATGTTTGAACGATGAATAGGTCAGGGAATTAGTTGTACCACGCTATCTCTTCTCACTCAGATCACATACACGTGACCAAATCTTACCGCTACGACATGAACCAACACGTATCTACGAGTACTTTAAGGCAGGGTACTAACGGTAGGGTTCAAATTAGACTGGTATCACTCCGGCGTAAAAATCTCAGCTTAGAGTTAGTGCCAAAATTGTCTTGATTCTACTCTTAGTACTTGCATGAACATGCTTGTGACTACCACTCCTCAAACTCAACTATCTGCCCGGGAGAGTCCTGGAAAGAAATTTATGTCCGGGTTGCATGTCTAGTCTGTGGACGAGGACTACTTTGGTGGACGAATGCTGACTTATTCCTCAGGCAACATGTAACATGAGTCATGGAGAATACATTTGCATGCGTTGATTTTTTTCTGGGTTGATCATTCTAGGTTTCTGTCCTCATTCCGGGTGGTGAGATACGGAAAGGAGATCGTCTGGGGAGTGATCTTTAGCAACTGTGGAGCGGGCTTTATTCTCCTCCCCGGCACGAACGTTGGGCCGGAACATCTATCCGATAATATGGGGTCGAAATTGGCAGGGATGTAAAAGCAAATACTCATCAGTGTTAACATCGCTAGTCCCTCTGATAATAGTAATTTTATATACAGAGGCTTAGGGTTAAGTGAACGCAGGCTAGAGGAGGAGTTTTTTTTTTTTTTTTTTTTTTTTAATTTAAGTCCAAGGCTAAGCCCTTTTTCCCTCTTGGGTCATGGACTGGTGTACACGGCTAAGATCATGTCTAAGACACGCCTAACTCGGTCCCACCGCGTGAACCGCTACACAAATAGTAGCTAGTTATATACAATTAACACAAACCCAGCCCAACTCCAAAGTCAAACACCTACTTCCCCCAACATATGAAAAACAAAATATATCAATTTATAATCTAGAAAGCGCAACTTCTCATTCCGTTTTCTTTCATGTCATACCTTTAGCGATAACTAATTGATTCGATCTCCCCTGAGAGCAGTAGGTTGACCAGCAGTTTGACTGTTGAAACAGCCAGTTTCCTGCGCAAATATGGCAAAGCTCCTGAGGCATTTGGGCCCAAGAAGCTTGTTGACGAAGTCGTTGTGAGACATTGATCTCCTAAGCTTACGCGTGATATTCGCATGAAGCCTACAGTGAATAAAATGGGTTGGAGTTGTTTCCTCCCCGCATGTACACTCCGTGGGAGCGTCTGAAAATTGAAAATGGCGATAATATGCTGCGAAGTTACCATGACCTGTACGGGCTGCGATCAATTCGCGGAGTAACCGCCGTGGGAGAGCCAGTTCTGGGGGTTTGCGTCGTCGCATGAGCAAGTCTAGTTTCCGATTTCTAGACGGGCAAGCTTCTTCCCACCAGTCGTCGCTGATTCATAAGTCGTCGAAGTGTAATAGACTAGAGAAATCAATAGCTTGAATAAACAATGTCGTAAGGAATTTTAGAAATAAACTTACTTGGAGACCTATCCTACGTAGGGAGGCATGCTACTTATAGACTGTCTTTTCCTGGGATCGCAGAGACCCAAGCCCCGGTCATCAGCTTCCTTACTCCCTCCCGGTCCGGTGTCCCTCTCTCCGTTAGTCTCGCCCTGTGAAGCCCTTCCTCTTGGTCCCCATTATCATCCTTATTGTGGACGATCACCGGGACCCTCTTCCGAAGTCTTCTCCCTTCGAGACCCATTCCGGGCCGACAGCCGTCGGCCTTACTTCGGAGGTTACGTGGGGCTCTCTGCCTCCGGGAGCCTTGTCTACTAGCCACTCGGCTGGTCCCTGCGACCAGCCTTCTACTCAGGGCTCAGCCCGTAACAGAAGGTATGCTAGGGTAAGTAGTCCCGGCTTTATTTCCAGGTTCGGCAACCCTCTCAGGGCGGATCTAGCTATGGAGTCCGCTTCAACGTTCCCCTGAATCCCTGAGTGACCAGGCACCCATTTTACAAATACTTCAGCTGTCTTAGATAACGCATGAAAGCTACGTACGTCTTTGAGGCTGGAAGATGAGGTACCTGTAATCAATATTTTTACTGCTTGTTGGCTATCCAACAAGACGTGGATACGCTGCTTTGTATCCCCAAATTTCCGTTGTTCTTCCTCAACGAAACTCAGGGCAGCCTCTAGAGCATTTTTAGCCCCTATAATCTCTGCATCTAGGACTTCTCCCCCATGTGCAATGCCACTGCCTCGGAAGAAGGTTGTCCCTTCTCTTTTTAGGACAAAGCCCCAAGCAGAGCGTCCGTGTCCTTCCGATGATCCATCTGCATAGGCGCAAATCTCTCTTCCAGGAACGTTTTTGATCCACCGTGTGCAGGCCTCTGTTTCTGTCTCCCTTGTTCCCAGTGCGGGGACGTAAATTGGAGTAGGTATGATATCAGGTGCCTCTGATTCCGGTAGCTGTTGGAAGGCACGTTGGACGCGCGACATCTGAAGCTCTGGTCTTGCGGACTCTTTTTTCTTTTTCTTATATTTCTGAGGTCCCACGTTTGGGCACACAGATGCCCTACTTCTCAAAGGGTGTTGTTTATCGAGAGATTTAAGCCTAGCTGCAACTCGAATTCGGTTACCCTCGAGCAGAATGTTTGCTGGTGGTATTCCTGCTTCTCTATGCAGGACAGCGTTTGGTGTGGTCCTCATAACAGGTAATGCAGCGCGCAGGCCCGTCAGAATTCCTTAATCGATCATGCTACACATGCTAGTAGTGGAAGGAGTACTTATCCCCCTTAGCGTAGGTCGTTTTAGGCCTGGCCACCAAACATCTGATCCAAAAGTCGCTACTTGGACAATGCATGCATCTACAGCTCTGACCAATGGCATCGGTGCTGCTCCACGGTAGGCGGAGTTAAAACGTCGCATATGTTGAGCCACTTTCATAGCATTACCACACCATTGGGTGACGTGATACTGGAAGTTGAGGCGTGGATCGAGATGGACTCCGAGCCAGCGAATATGTTCGGCTGGTTCGACAGGCGTGCCATTCACGTTGACGACTGCTGCTGTTTCACGGCGACGTCCTGGGAATTGTATAACCTCTGTCTTCTCGGAATCGAAAGCTACAGCGTTATTTCGTGCCCATTCAAAAAGATGATCCACCTCGCGCTGAGCTGCTGCAGCGGACTCAGCAATAGTAGGGCCAAATCCTAGGATACCAAAGTCGTCTGCATAGCTAAACCTTAGATGTGAGTTGCCGCTACGCATGGGTTCCGCCATGTAGAGGAGAAACAAGAGTGGAGAGATTGGTGAGCCCTGAGGTACACCGCAGACTAGCTCTCTCTGAGTAGTTATCCCTCCAGGGTAACGAACTTGAACCCTTCGGTGTGCTAGAAATGAAGTTGTCCATTGAAGGATGTGACTGGGTCATCCCTGTTCTTGCATTCTGGTCACTAGTCGATTGTGGAGGACTGCGTCAAACGCTCCTTGGACGTCAAGTGTAACAAATGTGGCAGCCCACCCTTGTGAGCGAGCTTCTTCGACATCGTGCACGACACAAGATACAAGATCAGTCGCTGATCTTTTCGGGAGTGCACCAAATCGTTGTTTGCCAACCACGTCGTGAGTGATCGCAAGATGTGCCATACGTTTAGCTAAAAGCCTCTCTAATCCCTTTCCCAAGCATGAGCGGAGAGCATTTGGTTTCCAGCCTTTGACTGTGGTTGGATCTCGATTGGCCTTTTGGAGGAGTACAACTTCAGCCAACTTGAAGCAAGTTGGATGTGTTCCAAGCCGAATGCAGGCTTGAAATAGTAGGGTCACATAGGGTCCGAGGAGTTTGTTTGTTTGTTTGTTTGTTATTTTTAACGTGACCAGGCCCCTGCCTAGCACCCAGAGGGCATGGCACGGGCAGTCTAGGTCTACGCGTATACATAGCCTCTTATCTACCTACATGACTTGCTTAAACCCAGCAAGGCGAGCGAACATAAATGAAATAAGGAAATATAACTATGGAGAAAATTTGCCCAAGGTTCTGGCGCCCTGCGCCGTGCCTTAATCCTGCCAGATAAAGGCTATGGGAAACATTACAGTGGAGATTTCACACCCCTGTTCAATATTCATTCAGACTGTAACACTTGGTGACAGTTAAAAAAGCGCAAAAAGATCTTCCATCCTTCTTGCCCAATCATATCCCGAATCCTCGGTCGTGGTTCCTGTGTGTCTGTCCTCCATTTCTGGATTGCCAGGCGACACTCTGCGAAGTACCATGGTCGTTTCTCCCGTCTGCAATTGCACAACATCTGTTTGTCATGATGATTAAACCGCCTGTGGTAGCTGGAGAAGTCGCCATGCCCTGTTCTTGCTGCGATAAGGCGATGGTATGCCCATCTAGGAAGAGCTAGCTCAGGAGGCCGTTTCCTTCGCATGTACAAATCTAGGTCGTCATACCTTGACGGCCGGTTTTTGTGCCACCACTCTTCGGTTAGTTCATGTATTCGCATCATTACATATCTATTTAATGCCGAAAATGTTAGGACACCTTGATTTCTTCCCCAAACATTAGTTGAAGAACAGAAATTTGGTCCCCTGGGGTTCGAGGCAAGCGCCGCTTTTGCCAACTTGTCAGCCTTTTCATTCCCTGAAATGCTGCTATGCCCTGGGATCCACCGAACTTCTATTGTTGGATGGGTCTTGACTAGCTCTCTAAATCTCATAACCTTTACTTGGGATGAGCTTGTTCTGTCACTGTTAAGGGCTTTCACGGATTCCTGATTGTCGAGGAGTACCTAAATTCCTGCGTTTCCTCCGATTTCTAGCGCTATCTCTAGGGCTTTTAGGGCCCCGGCTATTTCTGCGTCGTAGATCTCGGTTCCTGGGATGTATTTCCCACCACTTGCGATAAGTACTTTATTTTTGTATATTGCATATCCATAGGCTGAGTGCCCTAGACCTGATGATGATCCGTCCGAGTATGCGCACAGCGTTCCTTCCGGTAGATCATCTAGCCACTTACTGACTTGAACTGCCTTTTCTTTCTTATTCAAACTTTCTGTGTCCTTGGCTATCATTTGCGTTGGTTGGTATAGTAGCCCCGGCCCTTCTGATGCTGGTAAAACAAGGTGGCCGTTCTGGAAGCGAGTCAGATATCTATCCGGGTTTTTGAAGACACGTTCCTTTTGTCCCTGCCTCAATCCAAGGCGCTTTATGGCTTCCTTCGGAGTCTCTACTGCCCTGATCACCAGTGGGTGACGACTGTCTAGTCTACGGATCCTGGCTGCACTTCGTAGCTGTCTCTGCTGTAGTAAAATTTCGGCCGGTACGATCCCTGATTCCCGATGAAGGACCATGTTTGGTGTGGTACGCCAGACTGGAAGGCTAGAGGAGGAGTGATGTGCACTATATTAGCATGTTTACACTATCTAAATTAACAGAACTTACTACCAAGCTTGGGTTCACTTAGCCCTGAGCCCCTGTATGCACAAGTCCCGATCATGCGATGTCTATGGACTAATTTGGTTGCAGACATATATATATCATACTGTACTTCAGGGGTAAAGATTATTGGAAGTAGATATTAACTTTGTGCATCAAACTTAAACACTTTAGTGTCACGATGTACAAAATCAAGATCAACTTGCAACGAGTTCAATCGTTGCCGTACTGTACGTGTAATTAAATCTTTCATCACAGCTTCTGGGCTTAATATAATGTGATTTTTTTACCAGGAATTCTGATCATGTACAGCTTTATACATCTATATACTAGTTGAAGGCAGTGATGAGAGTCTCTATGATCCAAAGTACAGGAGCCCAGCGAATTATAAGAAGCCTGAAATTTTGCTTTGAGCGGTCCTACCTATTATTTTATTTTATTTTATTTTATTTTATTCACTTTTCATCGTGCCGGTCAGCGCAGCCTGCAAACTAGTTAGCCAATGTGCGGGCACCAATAAGGAGCCGGCATATTCTACTTGGTCCAAGTCTTTTTATCTGGAACCTTGCTACATCTAATGATAGAAATACGCAACCCTTCCACTGGGGTGCTTACTATCTAAATAGTTGACATGATACTCATACATGTAAGAGGAAAGAAGGAGAGATTGATGTAACAGTCTGTAGACCAGGGTATTGCCTGTAGGCTAGGTTGGCCAACCAAGCCAGGTCTCAGTCACACGACACTGTTTGCTCTGTTTGCTTGCTTTGTCGCGTCACATGCTCTATGCGTCCTTTGGGGTCCACACCCATGTTTGCCTCTTCACGCACATGTATAAATAGGCGCCCACGACCTCACTTGTATTCTCATCATCATCCGTTATTGATTCTTTATTCTTCAATCTACTTTTGTAATTAGTTAAACTATTAAATATACTTGCTTCGAATCATTTGGCGTCATCCCAGATCTCGGACTGTGACAATTAAGCTCTGAAGGGATGGTAGTGGACGACTCTGCTAGCATACTAATCAAGTCCCATTATCTTTGTATTTCCTCGAAGAATGAGGGTTTCTTGGTCGACTTCTCAAGGGAAATAGCATGATGGTGCTACAGTCGTCCCTCTCTAACTCGATAGTGGGTCCCGGTATAAGTGTTGAAAATATTCATTGTAACTTGGACTTTTATATTTGCAACACTTACCCTTACAGGTCATTTTGCGTGCAGGGGGTAAGTATTGCAAATATAAATGGATGAATTTCAATGAATATTTTCAATACTTATACCGGGACCCACTATCGAGTTAGAGAGGGACGACTGTATGTCCTCTGTGTTCGCTTCTCCCTGTTTCGCCCACAAACTTGCTTTCCGATATCGTCATCATTGTTCCTGATTGTTAAGAATAACTCCAAATTCTTACTCGATCAGCACACTTAACACAAAAAAATCATTTCTAATTTACTCATCTTAGTAAGTTTAAAGTTCGTTTTCTTGCTTTATTTATTACTTACAAATATCATGATAGGATGGATATTACATTCTCCCCAACAATCCGCAGACGCGCGTCCTTTTTCTCACGAGATCAGAGAATACAGGTAAGTATAAGACTTCAGCAACAATATGGATAATCTAATAAATTAATGTGACTTAGATACTCGCACTTCACAGAGCAGGAATCTTGAACAGGGAAACAGCAGATCAGTTAAGAGTAACCATCACACAAGCTCAGGGAGCAGTTCGATCTGGCCGCGTCTCCCCTCAACCTAGAACAGGACTGCCACCTTCCTTGAGCTCTGCTCAGGTTGATGAACTGGAAGTCTTTGTTTATTCTTGTAGAGAAACACGACAGATGTCGTTTCTCGAACTGGCACTCCACTTTCGTCAGTGGGGCGTTAGGGAATTTGCGATCCGGAATGCGTTGCGCAAGAGAGGATACGAAAGACGTCTATCCAGGAGATGTCCCCCCCTCACAGAAAACCATCGCTCGGTACGCATTTCTTGGGCAGAGTAGCACCTAAGCTGGCGTCAAGAATGTTCCCAGGTTCTTTGGAGTGATGAAACTTGGATCAATGACGATCGAATAATGTCTGGTCATGTTACCAGGAAAGTGAGTATAGACCAATCTATTGTCCATGGTATGCAAATTCCTAACTACATTAAAAGAAAGGCCAGGAATTTGATGATACTTGTGTCCTAGACCAATACAAGAAGAACAATTCTTGGATGTTGAGGGTGAGTTTTGCGGGGGTTGAGCGGGGCCCATGCATCTTTTGGGAGAGGAATTGGGGAAATTTGACCTCCGAACAATACGCTTTATGTATTCTCCCGTTGGTAGTAGAATGGACTAGGGCGAAGTCCGAAGAGATTGGTCGCCAAGTCTACTTTATGCACGACAATGCGGCTGTACACAGAGGACGTCCTGCCAGGGAATACCTCTACGCCAATGGAGAAGAATCTATTCCTTGGCCTGCTAATTCCCCTGATTTAAACCTGATCGAGAATGTATGGAGTATGATGAAATACTATATACAGGAACGGTATCCAGAGTTTGAGCTGAAGAGGCAGCGGAACAGGGAAGAGGTTTGCTCCATTGTGCTAGAGGCATGGTACCATAGCACGACGGTGGAAAAGCTTTCTCGTCTAATGGAAAGCAAGTCGAGAAGGTGCGAGGAAGTCATTAGCGCAAACGGTGGTCCCATCCCATACTAGAAAAAATTAGTGATATTATAGAAAATTACAATATGAAATCAAAATATGACTGACGTATGAATGTGATTTTTCGGCTTAGTGCAAAGCTAAGTGGAGAATGACAGGGCAGTTAACTTCTGTCGGACACGAATTCTCTTACATTATTTTAGAGTTTTTCTGGAATGAAGTTTGAAGCTTTACCTGATAAGGCCTCGCTTAGATAAGACTATCCTTGAAAACTACCTAATATGGACAATGATAGGCAAAAGTACCCCTGTAAATGACCAGTTAGTTAACTTATCCTTGTCCCCCTGTACAGAGCTTTTGCAAGGTAAATTGTTCCTCATGCAGTAGAGTGTTTCCAGGAAATCTCGGCAAAGAGATATGATCATTTCCTAACAAGCCAGAGTTTTGAAGAGAACCCACATTAATGCCTGTCGTTTATGCAGACTAACAATCTTTTAGGTGATACTGTCGAACCCTTGTTACAACGATGTATTCCGTTCTAAAAAAAAGTTAACGATATTTCGAGTATATCGGTAAAACATATTGGATCACATGCATCAAACTGTATAGCGTCACTAATAGCCTGTACATGACAAAGCACAAGAAGTCACACACCATGGACATTGTTATCGATAGTCCTGCTTTGACGACGGACAGAAGCCTCCCACCTACTACCCCTCCTGATCCTTCTTCCTTGCCCTTCCCCCCCAATACTGCGCCACCATCACCTCTGTCACACTCAGTGCCACCGAATAATCCGGCGGCTGATAGGCACATCCTTCAGCCTGTTCCACCCTCCAAGCGGGCGCCAACCAATACGCTCCCTCGAAGCAAAAGCGTTACGTCCGAAACCATGAACTCGTATCTCCCACGCGAGCTTGCAACAATTGTTGAGGAAAGACAACGTCGCGAACGTGCCTGGCATGTGCGCATGATGATATGCACGAGTGTTATAAGCAACATTGACAGTCTTCTTGCCAATTTCAACTAAGGAATCGAGAAAGAGGAATGAATAGCTTTTCAAACGTACTTCCGTCAAGCAATCTCGCTCTTCGCAGCTTCTGAAGCAGCTCCAACTCCCCCTCCCGTTCCCACACATTCTCGCCCATCAAAAGGCAGCAAAGTAAACAATTTTTTTTTTTCGAACAAATCAGCCGTGGTCGCAGTGCCACAAGTCGCATTGGCTTCAGTCCGAGCTGGAAAGCAGACGCAAACCAGCGTACCCAACATACCCAGTAAGCCTGTTGCAACTGAAATCTCTTGGGCTACTGTTGTTCGTAATGGACACAAGAAGGTAAGAGCTGCTACGGCCGAAACATCAAGTGCTGGAAAAAATAAACTGAATGAACAACAAAATTTATCAACACCTAAGAAAGTTTCTCACCAGTCATTTCGATCAAACGTGAGTGAAATATATGGCAAAAAACAACACGTTCCAACAAAATTTGAAGACAAAAGGCTTTTTCTCCGACTACCTTTGGAGCATGATTGGAGGAAATTATCACCCGCAGGGATTCGAGAGGTAGTTGTGAAGAAAATGGCTATCTCACCTGATTATATTGGGCTGATTAAGCCAATTCGCTCAGGATTTGCCCTGAGTCCTAGCAATCCCAATGCCCGCGAAGTATTGCTGCAAGCTGCAAATGGGCTCTTTTTGACAGGTGCCAAACTCGTTCCTGCTGAAAATTTAGTGCCTTTCCTCCTCCCGACAGTCCCTGATTTTATTTACACTGATAAGGGGCGTGTTGTGGTAACTCACGAGATGCTGTCAGACGAAATTGAATGCGTCTCTTCAGTACGCCCAACCGCAGTAAAACTGTTTAGCAGCGTCAATCATGACGCCCCGCATAGATTATGGCTAGGACTGTTCTCAAAAGCACCTCGACCAGGTTTTCGTGTGTTTGATGAATCTGGCCTGGCAAAAGTTTTCAAAAAACAAGATCCCATAGACTTTTGCAAAAGATGCAATGGCCACCACTCAACAAGGAATTATTCTAGAGCACCTTCTTGCGGAAACTGTGGCTCGACAATGCACACACAAGATGCATGTCAAGCTCTCACACGATGTCGGAACTGCGGAGGTCCACACCGCTCTGACAGTCATAGATGCTTAGCTCGGCCAACTCGCAGCGGCCCTCCAACTAAGGAACAGCTAAAAATCTTTCGTCAGGCTGGAGATCGCGAATATCAGGCAGTGGTTCGAGCTAAAGCTGCTGAAGCGAGGGCGTCAACTGCAGAGGAAGCAGCAAACGCTGTAAATTGTAGTCAAATTCTTGAGACCACGAATAATGAAACCCCAGAGCCACCCGCCGATGTGTCGACGGAGGACTCTATGCAGTTATGAAGGGCTCACCTCAGAGCCACTCGTTGCCTCCTCTCAGGTTTATGTCAATAAATGTGGGAAGAGGGAGCGCCGCGCACGATGTTGCGCTTTCGCGAGCCTGCGAATTACAGTTAGATGTTTTGCTAGTTCAAGAACCTTGGTGGACTGGATGCACCAAATCACATCCTTACTCCAATTGTCACATGCCCTATGGAGGCGTCGACGTCCGACCACGTGCTGTCACCTACACAAGGAAGGATGCCAAAAATATCCAGGCAGTTCAGGAATCCCCTTTCTCAAGGCCTACAGGAGACTACTGTTGGGTTAAAGTAAATGGAATTACATTTCTAAACGTCTATAAAGAACCTCATAATTCTTCAGCCGTGGAACCGTTGTTGGAGTGGAACCCCCCTTCTCAGACAATTGCTGCTGGAGACTTTAACTCCGTTTACTGGGCTTGGCAACCCAGCGCTAGAAGCTCGTATGGCCAAGGAGAAGAAATAGAAGGATGGGCAGACAAACATCGGCTATAGTGTCTAATTCTAGGTGAACCGACGAATCGTGCCGGGAACACTTTGGACCTTGTATGGTCAAACATCAGCGGTGCTTCTGCATGGGTAAACCGAGATGAGTGTATGACAAGTGACCATTTTCCAATTTCTGGAATTGTACCCTGCTACACTCGAGCTACCAATAAACCGAAAGGTCCACTCAGAGTTTCAAAAGATGAGGTTCCTCTGTTTGCACATCTAGTTTCTCAATGGATCCCCAATGTTCAGGAATTAACAGCGACGGAAGAGATCGAACAATTCGCCCAGGATCTGTGCAGAGCTCTAACCGATGCTCTGAAAGCAGTTGGTAAAACTTCCAGTGGGGGATCAGATAGGTCAGCTCCTTGGTGGACCCCAGAATGCAAGGCTGCCCGCCTCCAATATTGAGCAGCCTCCACGGAGGCTGACCGCAATCAATATGCAAGGGCCTATAGGAACACTATTGCTGGGGCAAAAAGAGAATATTGGAAGAGGCGCATAGGAGAAATGAAATCTCCGCCAGATATTTACAGACTCATGCGATGGACCAATCCACGGCATACAAAAATTCCTCCACCTCTGTTTTTTAACGGGCGCCTTGTCTCAGAACAAGCGGAGCGTGCGGAAATTTTACGAGATAGCCTTTTGGCGCGGTTTGAAGCATCTGATGATCTCCCCGACCCCACAATAACTACAGATAGCAGGATCCCATTGACGATGTAGCTCAAAGACATAGAAGTACGAAATTGCACCATAGGCAGCGGCAATATATCCCCTGAACCAGATGGAATTTCGGTGGATCTGCTCACTGCCTGCTGGAAGACTATCAGCCCAATTGTTTCCCACCTGTTTCGCGCCTGTCTTAGGCTAGGTTATCATCTGTCAGGAATGCCTCTGTTGTATAATATATATATATATATATATATATATATATATATGGAGATAGCCAGAGCATAGTGTTCTATGATTTCTGGTCTGGTCTTTTAGCCAAGTGGTAATGCATCTATCTCGTGCATTATGTAGGACAGCATCCATAGTCTGACATTACGGGTCTTGTTCTTGCTCTTGTCCACTGTCTACATGCCGCTCATGACACTAAGGGAATAATGGAAGAAATTTTTATAGCCCTAGGGCAGGGTCCTCTAATGATCGACCTCGTTTACGTCTGCAGGATATGGACTACATTGAAACGGCTCCTCATTCTATGCAGGGAACTCAACATAGCTGGGCAAATTATGCAGATCAACTCAACTATAGTCATGGCAGAGTAATTGGTGAAATTCCACCCAATAAATTTCAAAATAATAGTAATACAAACGCCAATTTGACTTAGGACCAGGGAAATGGAGCGCCCCAGCAGTAAGTCGCTTGCGGGGCGTATATGTACATAATCGTGTTGGCTCAAGTCTCAGTAGAGATACGGCTAATAATTTAATTCTTGGCGAACCTATAATATTGAACAAAGCAGGCCAGAATTCAATTTCAATAAACGGAACATTTTGCACGAATGTACAGCGCAATAGACTTTTATCTGTGACTATACTTCTTGACACGGGTAGCACTGAGTTCATTTTTGTAAGAAGAGCGTGGGCGCAAAATCAAGGCCTATCTTTCCTACCTTTGCCTCATCCTCGACCACTATTCCTAGCTGACGGCTATGTATCTGAGCTAATCACGCACCGCGTTACTGGTTCTCTTCAATTGATGAACCATATTGAGACAGTTGATGCTTTAGTTACCACGCTTGGGGCCGAAAATAAATTTATCTTAGGGTTTCCTTGGCTAGCTCGTCATAACCCATCAATAGACTGGAGCTCTAAGTCAATTAAATTTGACAAAGACTTCTGTAAGGTTAATTGCATACTACATAATGGACAAAACTATAAATCACCGTCTATTGAAGAAATTTTAGACGAGGAGTTTGCACCAAACCATCGAATTGAGGTACCAGAGCTCCCGGTTGAATCGACACAATCAGTACTCAGCAATGCTAAAATAATTGATAGCAGTCGGATTAAACAGTCTGTTGATAAAACGACGGAAAGATTCGATTCATCTCAAACGGTATTCAGTGATAAGAACAACGACATTAAGTTGCTCAAGGCATCGGAGTTTTTCCGAGTAGCCAGACAAGAAGGAGTCCAAGTCATGAGAATTATGGCAGAAGATCTAGCAACACCTAATTTAGACCACGAGACTAACCTTAAGGTTCCATTATTGTCAGATTCCAAGTACCAGGAATTACTCACTGGGCAGGGAGATATAATAGAGTGGAAGGCCCAATTTCCGGAACCTGTCCATGCTTTCATTGGTATATTTTTCAATTCAAATGTCGCAAGACTTAACAAAGTTACAGATGATGATGTAACAAATTTTTTTTTGAAAGCGAACCGCCCCCCACCTAAGATCGAAGATATGAAAAGAAGAATGCCAAAAGCTTATCACGACATAGAAGATGTTGCATTTCCGCAAGATGCTACGAATCTCCCACCGCATTGGTCTTACGACCATAAAATAGAACTCTTACCAGGAAATCATAAATTTCCGAGATCTCGCGCAAGGCCATGCTCTCCATCAGAGCTAAGTGTGATCAAACGATGGCTAGATGACCAGTTGAGTAAAGGCTGGATCAGACCGTCGACGTCTCAAGTAGCAAGTCCAATCCTCCTTGCTAAAAAGCCAGGTGGGGGAATAAGTATCTGTCATGATTTTCGTGGAATTAATGCTATTACCACGAAAAATCGCTATCCCCTCCCACTAATAAAAGAAACACTTGATCTTATTTGTGGTGCAAAGATATTCACCAAAGTTGATGTGGTTTCTGCTTTCAACAGAGTTAGGATAGCAGAGGGTCACGAATGGCTTACGGCTTTCATCACCCGATTTGGTCTTTATGAATAATTAGTTACTCCATTCGGCTTAAGCGGTGCCCCCGCAACATTTCAACGGTACATTAATGATGTTTTATATGATGTCCTTGATAAATACGCAACAGCCTACCTAGATGATGTTATAATTTTTTCGAATTCAGAAGAGGAACACGTCGCACATGTCAGAGAAGTTCTTAAACGACTTCATGCCGCAAGCCTTCAGATTGACATCGACAAATGTGATTTTCACACCACAAAGACGAAATATATAGGACTAATCATCACACCAGGTGGTATTGAAATGGACCCAGACAAAGTTAAAGCAATACTTGAATGGGAGCCTCCAACTTCAAAGCTACAGCGATTCTTAGGATTTGCTAATTTTTACCGCCGCTTTGTGAAAAATTTCTCTGAGCTAACCCGACCGCTCCATGGGCTCACCAAAAAAGATGTAGCTTGGGTTTGGACTCCCATTTGTCAATCATCTTCCAATAATTTAAAAGAAGCCTTCACTAATGCCCCAACCCTTGCTATTTTTGATTGGTCAAGAAAAACAGTTGTCGAAGTAGACGCTAGTAATTGGGCCTGAGGAGGTACCTTATCACAATTTTTTGGGGATGAACTTCGACCGGTAGCATATTTTTCATCAAAGCATTCTGTGTAAGAATGTAACTATGATATCTACGATGAAGAATTACTTGGGGTCATTAAATCCTTAGAAGAATGGAGACCAGAGTTGGAAGGATTACAATCCAGGTTTGATATTATCACTGACCACAAAAATCTTCAAAAATTTCAGACAACTAAAGATTTGAATCAACGACAAATGCGATGGGCTGAGTTCCTATCTCGATTTAACTTCCATCTTGTCTACCGACCAGGTTCTGTGAATACAAGAGCCGACGCTTTAAGCCGAAGGCCGCAAGATGCCCCGATGGACATATTGGATGACCGTCTTACAACTAGACGGATTCCACTTATTCCTGCGTCGAAATTTCATACTAGCTTCGCATTATTAAACTCTATGTCTCTTTATAAAATAGATGTCTCACGTCCGATTGATGATTTGATTTCCGAATCATATCAAGACTCACTAATAATTCAAGATATGATAGCAGATTAACTAATTCTAAAACAAGATGTTGGAGACCTTTGCTTGCTAAATCCTTAAACATAGCTTTCTCGGAATGTAAAATTATTGCCGGCCGGATATACTTTCGAGATCGCCTGGTCATACCTCCAGATGATGAAATAATTCAACTTCAAATACTGCACAGAACACATCACTCAGGAGCTGCGGGCCATCCTGGAAGAGAAAGAACAATAGACTTGATAAACAGGACATACTGGTGGCCAGGAATATCAGTAGCTGTCAGAAAATTTTGCAAAAGCTGTCTTCTTTGCACCAAAACAAAAACACCAAGGCGATCCCCTCCTGGATTTTTAAAGCCTTTGCCCCTACTAATTAAACCATGGGTAGATATTTCCATCAATTATATCACACCACTACCAGAATGTAGAGTCAGAAACCGGAAATTCAAACACATTGTAGTGGTAGTTGATCGCTTAACTAAAATGCGCCATTTTATGCCAACAGAAACCCTAACTGCGGAGGAACTAGCCGAGGTATTTGTTGAAGAAATATGGTCCTTGCATGGTTCGCCGGAGCGCATAGTCTCTGATTGTGGGTCTAAATTTATTTCCACATTCTGGAGGGCTATTTGACAAAGATTAGGCACCACACTCAAGCCTTTGTCAGCCTATCATTCAGAGACAAATGGCCAAACGGAACGAATATACGCAGAAGTGGAACAGTTCCTACGGCTCTATATAAACTGGGCTCAGGACGATTGGGCCTTGTGGTTACCCTTAGCCGAATTTGCTGGAAATAATGCTATTTCAACAACAACAGGAGTCAGTCCATTCTACGCAAACTATGGTTTCAATCCAAGATTGGGAATAGAGCCACAAACACCGGCCGCACCATTTCTTTCAGAGGCACAGCGGAAGGAATTTTTTAAGGCACATGAAATTGCGAACAGATTTAAGAGCATATTAGACCAATTAAAAGCACTCTCTAACATTGCTCGAGAACGATACAAAAAAAAATCAAATTTACATCGATCTGATGCTGTTAAGTTCCGCGTAGGTGATATGGTCATGGTTAGCACAGAGAATTGGGAGATGGGACGCCCAGTTAAAAAGCTCAACCCGAGATGGGATGGCCCTTTTCGAGTAGTTAAAGCCTCTACCCAAACTGTTACTGTTGACTTGCCAAATAACGTCAAGATATTCCCTACTTTTCATGTCTCAAATGTCCAATTGCGTACCGACGAACGTGCAACTGGTCAGGAGGACGAAGACATCAGAGCCAACCATGGTAGAGTCGTGGTCAGATCAGATAACCAAAAAGATGAGGTAGAATTGTGGTTTGAGAATATCATCGGATATAAACAAATGCAAAATTGGCGTTGGTACTATAAGATAAAATGGACGGATGGATCAACAACTTGGGAACCAGCATCTAACCTCAAAGGATGTGATGATGCACTTTGGAAATTCCATGATGCTAATCCCGAAACGGGTCCACCGCGACCATAGCTGAAACCCTAAAAAAAAAAAAAAACTTATGGCATAGTACAAGAGGTATAACTCTTGTTTAAAGAGGGGGGTAATGTCACAGGTACCATAGGTATAGTCACATGATTACGTGACACGTAGCGCTAGTGATTACGCGTACGCGTTGGTATATGTAAATATCACATCTGTAGCTTAGCTTCCTCCTCGTGCAACTACGATTGCTTTACCCTGAATGTCCGACTATCCATAAGCTGCCCGTGATACGATTGGCCTCCTGGTTTTTCCAAAATTGATAAAATAGTTCGATCCATTCTGTGATCGAATCTTCAAGTGGCGCTGGTATATGGTTTTTGACGGCGATTCGCAAAGGTTCCGAGACTTTTCTTCTAAGATGGTAAACACGCATGGTTGAGCTAAGATCTGCTTGATTGGCGAACTTCTCAAACTCTGATATAAAAGATGGGAAGTCTTTAAATTTACCAACCATTTTCAATTCATTTAAGTTTCCTACTGCGATTGCTTTGATATCCACAGTGAGGTACTTACGATCTAGTTCTTGAAAAAAACCGCCAGAGCTAGCCCAGGACCAGTTTGATGGATTTTCATTCGCAGAGAAGAACACACCTATCTTAGATTAGAGGCGCGTATGAGCATCACCATCTAGCCAATTTATTATATCGCAAATTTTCTTGAATTCTGTTTCAAATACTGTGGGATTCAGATTCCACTTAGTTATTAATTTGAACTTCCAGGCGGTGTACTCATTGTGCCTTTTAACAACGTTCTTTTGATCGCCTGTGAAGGGGTTTAATGATGGTGGCCTATCAAGATAAATACCTGTTTGAAGAGGCTGCCCCTGTGAAGTGGCTGCCCCTGTGAAGTGGTTACCTGGGGTGCAGGTGTTTGTGTTTGAGGAGCTTGGTTTGCATTTGAAATGGAGGTGAGTTGTCTCTGAAGCGATGTTACTTCAGTATTTTTTTTCTCTATAGATGATCGAAGCTTCTGCATAGATTTTTCTCTGTCATTTAAAGCAGCTCGCATTTCTTGTAGAGCTTGTTGGTTTGCTGAAGAGTGCTGGTTAATAAGGCTGAACATCTCGTGAAAAATTGTTCGGAATTAGACCGGAGCATCAGCAAAGCTTGAAAGGTCTACTCGTTTTTCAAACCCTACACCGTCAAATATTTCTCCCAGCGCTGGGTAATTTCCCATCACTTCAGCTAAGGCTCGCCAGGCCATGTCATGTCTACTTTCTAATTGCTGAGTTGGAGCTGGGATGCTACTAGCTTCATTGATTTGTTCTCCCCAGGTGTTAGAATACACATGTCGTTTAGCCCAGGTTTAGTTGTGTTTTAGGTCGGCGTTTTGGTTTGGAGATGTCTCTGCTATTTTACTCCTTGTACTCTGGCATTGTATCACGTATTGGACGAAACCTGACGTTTTGGAAGTCCTCTGATTAATCTTATTAAATGTAATCAACTACCCTGAATTGTTTGGTATGTTATTTTGGATGTATATATTAGGGCACTGATCATTGGGTTAACTCTCTACGCTTAGTTTTCCGTCATCTCGAGACTATAGAATTCAAGTTAGTCACCTTCAGTCTTCAGTGTTTTTCAGCCTTAAGTGTCTCTTAGCCTACAGTTTTTCTCAGTCTTCAGTAACTTTCAGCTATCAAACTTCTCCAGTTTCTAATCTCTTGTCTTTATCTCCGCTCCCTTACTCCTTTATTTGATATTCAGCATTAGTCTTCAGTTACCTTATAGTTACCCTCTCGGCCCCTTAAGTCTCCATATCTCAGCCTTGCGCTTCCGCGCTTCCGATCTTCAGCCTTCAGCCTTTCGCCGTCGAGTCACGTGCGGGTCACTTCTCTGACACCAGGGATTCTCCATAGTCTCGGCTTCACAGGTAGCTACATCAGTATATCCATCCATCCGACAGGCTCACGAACAAGCAAGTTAGCAATTCATGTAGAAATTTGGAAGGGATTAGCAACAGTTTGTTAAGACTGATTAGGTACTTATCACAATCTTGCAGATTTTGGAAATGTAAGAGGCTGTTAATCGTAAGCTGTGGAGTTCTTTATTACTCCAGCTTAGAAAACAGATCGCTAAAATATATAATATCTATCTAAAGAAACAGAAATCTAGTGATTTGTGTTAATACGGTTTAGCGTATTTACCAGCCTCACAACTTTATGGAAAGATTAGTATGTGCAGATCTACGTGAGCGCAAACAACTATCACATCCAAAGTTGGACGTTACTTGTTTCATGATAGCAATCATTTCAACACCCCACACCTCCGAGGGCCAAATAAATGTACGTTGGGTGCCGAGTCACGCCGGTATCAAAGGCAATGAACTTGCAGATCTTGAAGCAAAGAAGGGCGCTGCAATACCCTACTTGAATTCTCCTAAGTACTCTTCCTCCGCCCTGGGGAAGTGGAATGGGGAACAGATCAAGCTAGCTAGAGACAATTGGTGGCAAACATCACGCCCGCCTACGTACACACAACTCGAGATCAGAAACGCGCCTAGTTTCCCAAAGAACTCCTTCTAAGCCACAAAGACTTGGGTCGGGTGGTCGCAGCCAGGACGGGCCATGGAGACTTTGCCGCATATCACACCCGCTTTAAACATGAAGATGCTAAACTGAACTGCCTCTGCGGATTGCTGAAAACCCCTACACACCTTTTCTTCTGCCGAATTCTCCGTCGCCGTGACGGCCGCCCTGCAGGGCCTATCAATACGCTGATCCCTCATTTACTAGACACGCCAGAGGGGGCCATAATCCTGAGTAAATGGCTGGACCAGTCTAGGTTTTTCGAGGAAATATGCCTCCAATGAGGTTAACCTTACTTTCTTTTTGTTTTGTCAAGATCGGAGGCCCTAGGAAGAGTGGAAGAGCGGGCAAGTGGGACTGACTGATTGCCGGTTAAGAGCATGAGGAGGGCTCAAAATGATATTACGTTATGTAAAGTTTTCTTCTGCGCGCAGTTTCATATAACGCGGCACAGCAATGTAATTTAGACTGGGATAAAAGTCAGAAATTCTAGGGCTTCGGCCCTAGCGTCCGATGCCCTAGTCGGGAT
This sequence comes from Podosphaera xanthii, assembly GCA_028751805.1. Taxonomy (NCBI): domain Eukaryota; kingdom Fungi; phylum Ascomycota; class Leotiomycetes; order Helotiales; family Erysiphaceae; genus Podosphaera; species Podosphaera xanthii. The sequence continues at coordinate 2,376,821 of JAPWIX010000008.1, forward strand.
GGGTAGCCACATGTCAAGTTGACCAAGGGCTACCACTTAGACGGTAAATAGAATCATCATCGTCATCATCTCGGCTTCACGGGAATAAGATCTTAATCCTGATCTCAATTACTCGGTTCAAATTCTAGGTAGCTTGGCGACTTGGTTACTTGTTGATTTCGGTACTCGGTGGCTCGGTGTAAAAAACAAAAGGGCTGTAGATTGAAAGGATTGCAACACGCAACAATTTTTTCTTTTTTGGACACGGATTGAAAAAGTAACCTGGCGCGCGTGCGATTGAAGAGATGCAACTAACTATCACGGGCAGTTGGGCAGTAACTTAGTCTTCAGGGTAATATATTTGTAGTTACATGAAGGAGAAACTAAACGGTCTACAGAATCTACATGTACGCGTGCTTGCCTAATCGCCACACTAGTGGTATCACCATGCCAACGCTAGTACCCGTGACACGCAGATGATATTGGCATCCTTGGAATTGGGTGTACAGCTGCTGAACCTGCAGCTATGGCTCAGCGTGAAATAGATAACTTACTAGAATGGGCTAGTAACAATGCCGTTTCATTTGATACTGGGAAATTGGAAGTGATCCAGTTCCCAGGGCGGCGAGGAGAAAATCTCACCGGAGTGAATGTAAACGGTACCTGGATCAAACCAGCTGAGAAGATTCGCTGGCTTGGAGTGTACCTCGACTCACAACTCACATTCAAGCATTATGTAACCACATGGTGTTAGAAAGCACTTAAAGCTGCTCAACATATGCAAAAACTAAGCCCAGTATCACGCGGGGCAGCCCCTGAACCTCTGGTAGCAGCGGTTGATTCTTGCGTTATCCTGGTGGCGACATTTGCTGCGGAAGTTTGGTGGCCCAGCTTGAAACAACCAACAAAATGCGGAGATGTGACCCCTCCTACTGTTTATCTCTGCAACCTTATTGATAAAGCAGTTGTGTAGCTTTAAGGGCTGCACTTCTGGTATGGAGGACGACTCCCAACGTAGTTCTTCATCGAGAAGTGTTGGATTTAGGCGAGATCGGAACATCTCCCGTGTCACTCGCTTGGAATGCCTCCCAACTTAGTTACCCGGATCAATATCCGCACCGTCCGCTCGGCATAAAAGCAACGTCATTCACTACGGCTAACTACCCAGTCCTTCCGCCCGCTAACGTCCAGGCTTGGACCAATTGGATTATCACTGAGCCGATTATTTTACCTATATAACAATAATTTACAAATATTATTGTTAACCATTAGTGATCATTCCAGCATTCATCCGGAATCCTTCGAGATTTCTTTAAGCACGCGTCTACAGTCCTACGGGTAATCTCTTGATATTCATCCGGTTGGAGGTTGAGACTTTGGGGGTTATAGATGCGAAGCTGAATGTTGAGAATTGGCACTTGTAGATATGTATATATATGTATATGTATATATATGTATATGTATATATATGTATATGTATATATATGTATATGTATATATATGTATATGTATATATATGTATATGTATATATATGTATATGTATATATATGTATATGTATATATATGTATATGTATATATATGTATATGTATATATGTACTGGTATCTTGTTGATAAAAAAAAATTATTTCTTTAGATTTGATATGCTAATGGAATATATTTTTCCTAAATTCAACAAGGAGGAATTCCACCTGCAAACATACTCCTAGAAGGTAATTGCCTGCGACTCGCCGCGCGAATAAACTCTCTAGGGACTCATCATCCTCTTCGCAGTAGAGCAAGCATATGCCCTAATGTAGGCACGCTTAAGTACAAAAGAAGGGCCATACTTTCTAAACATCCAGAAACCCAGATGTCACGCTTGCAGAGGGCCTTTCGACAGCTACCACCATCATCAGAAAGTGCTGAACCCTTACTTGCACCTTTGTATTCTCATCTGCAAGCAACAAAAGCACAGTGTCACGAAATAGGAAATGTACGACAGGCAAGAACTCAAGGTAAAGATTAAATAAAGCAATAAAGCTAAAGATCTAAGTAAACTCTACAGATAAGTTTATATATGTGGTTTGTGTAAGCGAAATGAGATATGTTTAGTTATTATAATCTTAACGCCGTTACTCCGTGGGTATCATAACCAAGTCCATTGTCCATATGTGCGCCTTAATACTTGACAGTCCCCCCCTCTTTCTAGGGATCGTCCCGATCACTTATTCATATCGTGTTGGTGGTTTTCTTGTTCTTGTGTGTCTTTCTAATAACGTATATTCTGGCAGTGGTTTATCTGGGTGTCTATTATGAAAGGCTTGAATTTCTACTTCCTCGCCGTCGAGGTCGTCTTTTGGTACCCATTCTCTAGAATCGTCGCTCCATTTGACTTCGTATTCAAAGACGCCGTTTTTTGTTCTTGAATTTATTATGTCTTTGAGTGTTTTAAAATAGTCTTCGTCATTAACGAACCATTCCATGCCGTAATCTTGTTGATTATGTTGTGGGAGGTTAGCCTTTTCCAATTTTTCAACGTAGAAGACATCAAGGATTTTGCCTACGAGATTTTTTAGGTCCGTTACTTTGCTGATAATTTGAAACGGTCCAATTTGTTTCTCAGCGAGCTTTTTGCAAGGTCGTTTGGATCGAATATGGGAGATCTTTAACATGACCCAGTCACCAATATTGAATTCTATATTAATATGTTTTTTGTCGTAATAGTGTTTCATTTTAACATTTTCGGACCCCATTGTTGATTTTAGTCTATTCATGATTTCGACGAGTTTTTTGGCATGTGCAGCGGCACTCTCACAAGTTATCTGTTCACCGGGTTGTTTGTCAATGATTAGAGCGTTAGGTAAATAGCCCTGATAGGCGTAGAATGGGGCTAGTCCAGTTGTGGCATGCTTGTAATTGTTCCAGGAAAATTCGCAAAGATCTAAGTATTCATCCCAATTGTTCTGTTCAAGATTGACATATGCGCGCAGATACGACTCAATAGGTTGGTTGATTCTTTCTGCAAGTCCATTGCCTTGCTGATGCGCTGTAGTGGTAGGAACGTTTTGAAAGCCCATCATTGAGACGCTTGCTTCCAAAATTTGTTGATGAACTGTTGTCCACGATCTGTGATGAACAATTTTGGAATACCATGCTGCCTGATTACGTTTTTGCGAATTAATATGGCTGTTTTTTCGGCAGTGAGGCCTGCAAGTTTGCACGGTATAAATCGACCACGCTTAGTTGCTGCATCAATGCATGTGAGGATTGCTGTGTTACCATCTTTGGTTTTGGGTGGGTCAGTAATAAAGTCCATGGCAACTCTAGACCATCTTCCTTCGGGAATTGGTAGGGGGCTGAGTTTTCCGTGTTTTTTATGAGTCTTTGGTTTATTTCGTGCGCATAATTGACATCCAGCGACGTAATTATGGATGTCTTGTGTCATGCCAGGCCAATAGTAGTTGCGCTGAGCTAGTTCTGTGGTTCTGGCGATTCCCCAGTGACCGGCTAATGGGTTATCATGACTAAGTTCTTTGGCTTTTATTCGAAGGGATTCTAGAATATAAAGGCGGTTGATATCGTACCAAAGGGCTCCGTCTTCTATGTGCCAACTGTCAGGTAGTTGGTGTTCTAGGAGATGTGATGCATATTTGTCTAAATTTAATGCGCTGGCCATTTCATGTTTGAATTCAAGAGGCATTATGGCATTGATGAATATATTTTCATGGGTATTTGTAACAAGGTTGAGTCCCCAGTCAGTTGGACTTTCAACAATTTTTTTCATATAATCTGGGCGCCTGGATGGTGCATCAGCTGGATTTCTTTTAATTCGTAATGGTAGATGTCGAATTCATAGGCTGCTAATTTTTTCTAAATATCCAGATTGTCGACGGTTTGGTCTTACTGTAGATTTGAAGTATTAGAGGTTAGCGTGGTAGCTGTAAATTTGTACCTTGTGTTGTGCTCCTTCTAGGTAAACTCGAAAATGCATCAAGGCATCGACTACTGCTAAAAGTTCTTGATCAGGAGTACCGTAGCAAGTCTCCTCGGGTTGTAATTTTCGACTCCAGAACGCCACAGGTTTTTTTACTCTATTCTGCCTTTGCGATAGTATGCCCGAGATACCACCTCCAGAGGCGTCTGTTTCCAGTATTCCTGGTAAGTTAGGATCCCATTGCTGTATCATGGGAGAGTTTGCGAAGCTGTTTTTGATGTCATTGAAAGCTTGAAGCGCTTTGTCGTTGAAGTTGAATTGTTTTTGTGCGGCTTCCTTTTTCAGCAAATTTGACATACCAGCACATATTTTCGAGTATTGAGAGATGAATCTTCTGTAGAAGTTGGTGAAACCTAAAAATTGTTGTACTTGTTGGAGATTTTGAGGTATTGGCCAATCTGTTATTGTTTCAACTCTTTTAGGGTTAATTTTGAGGCCGCCTTCTGTTATCATGAATCCTAAGAAGTCTACCTCTTCTAGTTCAAATGCACACTTTGAGAGTTTGCAATATAAGTTATTTTGAATTAGCCTTTTGAGTACATTCACAGTGCGATGATGAAGTTCATGTTTTGATTTTGCGTATATCAAAAAATCGTCTACATAGGATACGATACCTTGACTGATGTCACGAAATATTTGGTCGATGAAAGACTGCCATGTAGGAGGTGAATTTGCGAGACCAAATGGCATGACTAGCCATTCGAAACAGCCGTCTGACGTTCGAAATGCCGTTTTCCATTCGTGGCCTGGTGCTATACGGATCATATTATACGCGGATATGATGTCAAGTCGAGTGAAGTACTTGGCTCCGCGAAGCTTATCAAGGAGATCATTAATCATAGGTACTGGATATTTGTCCTTTGTAGTAATAGCATTGAGCCGACGATAGTCCATACACATTCTCAAATCCTGTGAATGTGGTTTCTTCACAAATAAAACGTTTGCTGGAGCTTGGCCTTTGCATCTGCGGATCCAGCCCTTATTAATTAGTTCATCAGTTTGTTTTTTTGCTTCTTCCTTTTCCCTTTTGGATAGTCTTGACATTGGAATGACGCGTGGAAGTTTACCGTCCGGGATGTCAATAATCATGTCGACGCCAGTGCGGTGTGGTGGGAGTTTAGCTGCGCTGGATTTGGAAAATGCTTCACTTAAGAATTTCAAGTTGTCGGGGATTATGACTTTTTCATCCTCTTGCTGGGCGTCGTCTCGTACGAGTGACCTGATTAGTATTTCATCTGTAAGATCATTTTCAGTGTGCATAGTTTTGCCAAGTGAATTATTAGTTGTATTTTTGGTAAGCGGAGAATTTAATGGGTTAGACATATTGAATGAGTTGTCTTCCAGATCTGTTTGATCTGTATGAGTTAATGGTGTTTTGGTGACGGGTTGTCTTTGTTGCATTGTTTTTGTGGTCCAGTCAATGTCAGGATTAACAGATTCTAACCACGGTAGACCAAGTATTGCGTCGTATGATTTGATAGGTGCTTCAACAAAAGTTACATTCCCATTAAATAGACCTGGGATCTCTGTGTTCAGTGTCGATTCGTATGCTAGTTTAGAGAGAACAGCAACGTGTCCATATAAAGAGCAGATATTTCTATTAATATGTTTTATTTTTCTAATTGGGTTTGCTTCTATTATACTATTGGTACATGCATTTATCTGCGCCGCTCCGTCCACCAATACCCTTGCTTTTCTATTGCCAATTTGACCCACTAACTCGACAGATTTACCGTTATTGAGACTAGCAATGGTGAGCAGAGTATTTGGTGAGGGAATGGGGCGGCGCACCTTGGGTTGTGGGGTTCTAGGTGGTTGAGGAGGTGACTTGCCCTCTTTCGCCAGCTTGTCAATCAGTCGTTGACACTGATGGGTTTTATGATTGCCACCGTCGAACATGCAGAGATTGTGCTTTTTACGGTACTCTTTGACTTCTTGTGGCAGTTTTCCATCCGTGGTGAGTTGCAAGGGTTGACTGAAAGAGCTAGGAGAAGTAACGTTTGGCTCAGCTATGGCTTTTGTAAAAGCTTTTGGTTTGATGCTAACCTGCGTGTTAGTCGCCATTAGTTCCTTTTGCATTTGGTAGCCACTTTCGAACTGCAGCGCCAGTTGAGTGACGACATAGTAGTTGGTGATTTCTATGTATGGCGTACCCAGAAGTTTGCCTTGCAATGGTTCAATGAGTCCTTTGAAAAATTCCTCGCCCCAGACTTGACGTGGGAAACAAGTTTCTTTGCACAAGAATTCAAATCGCTGCTTGTATTGCTGCACGGTTTTTTGGTCTTGCTTCAATCTCTGTCGTTGTTGGATGCGCATGTGAGTAACCGAGGGACTCAGGTACCTGTCACGAAGTCTTTGAGCAAAGGCGGGCCAATTGTCTTTTAGTTCCGGAGACAGTTGCACCTCTAGTCTGGCCCATTCTTTAGGGACTTCACTGCTTCCATCTGCAGATGCGCCCTCTAAACACTCCACTGCGACCATAACCTTTTGCCGATCCGTTGAGTGATACAGGGGCTGGAGGATGAACCTTGCTTCGAGATCCTCTATGTGTCACAGGGCTGAAGCCTGACCCTAGTTAGGCTAATGCCTAACCACATAAAAATTAATTAGCCGAGCTAATTATGCATAATACTTATTGTTAATTTTATTAATAATGGGCCGAGAGCAGAACCTAGCAACATCATCTTATCCAGGAATATAAACAAAACAAATTGACAACCTCAACCGAGTCATACAACATCCTGGAAGAAGATTCAATTATGCTTGCAATTAGGTACTCCTTGAACAACTAATCTAAGCTCCATTATGATTTAATATAATGTAATGATGGCAATGGAAATAGAAGGAGATGAGGGAAGAAGTCATAAGTTTGAACAGGGAGATTTTATTTCATTCAATTTGGTCATCAAGAGAAACAAGATTCTCGAAATGTAGATAAATAAGAGAGAAACTTCTTAGATTACTTTCCTCTTCACTTCAAGATTTTCTTGTATACAGCTCTGAGTATAGTTTGAATAAAACCCTGCTTTAAGACCCTCACACTATGAACTGATTGACGTTAGTCAGCCCTGTGAACTTGATGATAGCTGGGACCGGGGTTTGAAGGGTAGTGGGTGTAGCTTGGTAGAATGGTTGCATGTTTGGGTTAGATTGTATGAACGGAAAAGGTTGTCGTTGAAACAAAGGTTGGTTTGAAAATTGGTGGGCATGCAATGTATCGATCGATATCGGTGACATTAATGGTGGTGGTTGTTGTTGTTGTTGTTGTTGTTGTTGTTGTTGTTGTTGTTGTTGTTGTTGTAGTTGTTGTAGTAACTGAATAACCTGTTGTTGTTGCTCAAGTTGTTGTTGATGTTGTTGCTGCTGTTGTAGGTTGGCATTATTGGCTAAGGAAAAATCTTTAAATGCTGTTGACAATTGATTCTGAATTAATAGCGTGATGTTGCTGTCCATAGTATTTTGACGTTGATAAGGAGTACTGGGTACAAAGGCTGGGAGTTTAAAGTGAGATCGCGGTAATGGAGTTTTGTAAGGTGCGAATGATGTCGATGGCATGCCGTATAGAGTCCCAAACGGTGCCACGTGAGGTGAATAGATTGATGGTGAACCCTTTGGTTTGTTTACTGGTGGCGGGGTTGTCGGGGATTCATTTCTTGAAACTTGTTTGCTCTTCTGTGGACTTTGGCAACGTGATTCAAGAATTATATTTTCGGGATTTATGCCCCGTAGAAAATTTTTGGGTAAAGACATGTTGATATTTGTGAATGCGAGAGTTCTCAGGTGTCTATTCAAAAGAGCTTTATTGTCACGAAATAGGAAATGTACGACAGGCAAGAACTCAAGGTAAAGATTAAATAAAGTAATAAAGCTAAAGATCTAAGTAAACTCTACAGATAAGTTTATATATGTGGTTTGTGTAAGCGAAATGAGATGTGTTGTCACGGTTCGGGATATTGAGGCAGAAGCACTGTATATCGTAAAGTAGTTTATATTTATCTATGAAGAGAGGAATTACATCTGCCCAGGTAGCATCTACTTATAACACTTCCAATGAATTGCCACCAGGCTCTCAACGCTACAATAACACCATGGCATGTAATACCCCTTGAAACATGAAACATAGGCAAGTTCCACCAAGCTGAGTCCAAGCGTCCTACCCTGCCGATCGCTTGACGGGAAGCTAGCATACCTGGATAGGGCTGCATTAGTCTGTGCATATGATGACCATCATATGCTACAGGAAAATATCGGCTTATCAGCCGTCACATGTGTTTAGTTATTATAATCTTAACGCTGTTACTCTGTGGGTATCATAACCAAGTCCATTGTCCATATGTGCGCCTTGATACTTGACACACAGGGTATTATAAACCATGATTGGACCCGAATAATTCCGTCTTTTGTCATCTGCGCCTACTCTGACGGCTTTTCAGAGGGACATGGAAGGTCTTCCTGGGGATTTGTCCTGCAAAGCAGGGAATAACTTTTAAGAAAGATTAAGGGATTCTACACGGGAGAGAAGTGTACAATGCAGAAATTATTGGGGCAACCATGGCACTCCGAGCTGCGCTCTCTGTTAAACAACACGGTGAGAAAATTTATGATTGTCATAAGCAGTAAATAGACAGCGTGGGGAGAGAGAGGGGACAAGAGGTGGGTGTCAGGCTAAGGGTTGCCATCCGACATGATACATGAGATAGATGCATCACCACTAGGCTAAAAGGCCAGATCAGAATCATAGAACACTATGCTTTGGCAATCTCCATATATATATATATATATATATATATATTATACAGTAGAGGCTTTCCTGACAATGTTCTTCTGGACAACCAAGCTGCAGTCCGGGCCCTCCAGAATGGCAGGACGTCCTCTTGCCTTAGGCTAACACGGATTTTTCACAACGTTTCCCAAAAAGCCAATTCAAAAGTTAGATGGGTGCCAGGGCACTCTAAGATACCTGGGAATGAAGAGGCAGACGCGGCTGCACGAGCTGCACTTCAATCACTCCCCCTTTGCCATGTTGAACCAAACTTCACCACAGTAGCCTATGTTCGTCGCCTTATGCAACGGCGCCGTCAGCAGCTAATTAATGATTGGTGGTCCAAGGTATGTCTGGCTAGGTACAAAGATCTAGACCTACAGATGCGCTGTCGAAAGCCTCCAGAGCTCAAAATGCCGCGGCAGCTTCTGCAAAAGCTTATATCAGCAAGAACCGGGCACAGTGACTTCGCTGCATATCACTGCAGACTACATCATGAAAATGCAAATTTAGTATGCATCTGTGGACAAGAGACATCCCCTACCCACTTCGTACGTTGTCGAGAACACGCCAGCCTAACCCGTAGGTTTAGGAAAGGAACGACAATGGGCGATCTCATTAACCAACTTCTCGGCCCAAAGTGTGTCAGAGAATTTACAGACTTTGCAAAACTTACAGGCTGTTTTGGTAACCTTTTCGCAAGCTCGTCCTCTGCTGGAAGCGGGTACAGCATTTTATAAAAAGTCGTGGAAGGCAGCGACATCGTGGAAACAGAGTGTATGAAACGCTAGGTTGACTCAGCAACTATCTATTTTTTTTTCTTTTTTTTGATGTTTTTTATTTTATCCTTTTTTTTTTATGTTCGGGTTCCTTTGTTTTGGCCTTTTAGGTTGGAAACCTTGTAGGGGGAGGGACCCAGGGAGTTCTAGTTGACTCAGGCGTTTCGTAGGGTGTTTTTGTGCGCGTGTACATATTCTAGAGAGGTGCAAACGAGTTGGGCATACCCTTGGGTACGATCCCCGCCGGCTCCACCAGTCCCGAACCAATTGGACAAAGGGCTCTGCCCGGGACCTAAATATACAAACAAACAAACAAACAAACAATTCGAGAAAACTCCCTTAGAGTCACTATATGCCCAATTTCCCCTCCTCTCCTCTTCTCCAATTATCATAAAACCCTTCTTCTCGTTTGTGCGCTGCCGCAAGGCTTGGCCGACATGCCAGCAGTGAAAAAGAACCAACCTGCAGCAGAGACTACAAGAGAACAAGCCCGTAGGGCACCCAAAACTCAAGGCCTCGCGCAACATTCTCAAGCTCCCCCTGCGTCAGAGGCCTTTTCTTTGGGGAGGTCCTCCTTCCCCAGTGATACTGAAATGACTGATGCTGAAAATCTCAGGCTAGTTGGTCAAGGATCCGCATCAGGAACCCCCACCAACCCACCCTCAGAGACTACGAATGTCTCCAAGAAAGTACAATCGACACAGGCCGAGCCGACAGGTCCCGCAGTGCGTAAGATACTGAAAGCTTCTCTAGTCGTCCCAAAAAACGCAGCAGGGACAAAAGATACTGTTAAGATCACCAATCGACCGACAAGCAGCACTGTCAACCCAACCAGGGCCGATCAAGTACCTCTCGAACTCCGCTCAATGATTGAGTCCGAAGAGCGCCGAGCAGCACAGACTGCGTCAAAACTTTCTTTATGCACTGCTGCCATCAATGGCGTAGAAAACGCCCTCTCTGCTCTGGCCAATGAAGGCAACAGACTGTACATAGACGCGATGAAAGCCCACTTCCGAGCGGCAGTCGCGCAATACATGACAATGGGACCGGGAGTCTCACCCAACTTACCTCCTCGCCCTCCTCGCCCAGCTAGTAACATTACTTTTTGGGAAAATCCCCCGGCTGGTTCTACAAGCAGACAACCTGTACAGATTTCGAACCGACGACTGTAGAGCCAGGTCCTAAATCATAATGGGCCACAATTACCAAGAGAGGACATCAAAAATCCTCCAGACCTGCAAATTTTGGTCACGCACCAACTACGCGGCCCTCTCCACCTCGAGAACCAGTGAAGACGGTAGCTCCGCCTCAACAAGATGAGAGACTTTTCCTCCGACTTGGTAAAGACCACGACTGGCGCCAATTCTCCCCAGCAGGCATACGAGAAGCCGTAACCAAACATCTCGGCCTCCCACCTACCACCATTGAGTATGTTTACCGTGTCCCCACTGGTTTCGCAATCAAAGCGAAAGATGAAGAAACGCGCCAGTCTCAATTAGATTCGGCCGAAGCTTTTATTCCTTTGGGAGCGAAGCTGGAAAAAGCGTCTGATCTGGTGGTCCTACGTTTCTCCACAGTCCCTGTTGCTTTAAACATGGCGATGGGCAGACTTATTGTCACAGAAGAGCTGATCCGAGATGAAATCACAAGGAACACCAACATTACACCCCTCAAGGTCCGCCCACACAGGAAAAATTGACTAGGAGCTCCTCAACAATCTTGGCTGGCATACTTTGAAAGGGTTTCTGCGCCCCGACCCGGTTTCCGTCTATTCGACGAATCTGTTACAGGTCTGAAGCCTGAGGTGTAGTAAGGCTGATGCCTGAGGTATCATAAGGTTAGGGAGGGGGCATATTAGTCAGGTGCTGGGTTCATAGTGAAGTAATGCCTGAGGCATTATAAAGTTTAGAAGAAGACTTAGAGGCTTGGCGCCGATTCTTATTTACGCTAGTGTTGCAAGGATAGGACTTCTGGAGGAGTAACTCTTGAACAGCATGAGAATTGTCATTTAAATTATATTAAGGTTGATTAGGCGTTAGGATGTAAGGGGATTTAATATTAGATGGAAACATGTACATAAAGGATAGGGTAGATGTCCTTTGGTCTTTAGATTTATTATATTCTTTGATTTGATGCTCATTTTTATCTACTTCTAAGATACTTCAGCCTCGACTACTACAGAATCTGGTTTTGCAGTACGACATCAACCAAAATGCACTGTACAGCAATGCAAACAATGCCTCGAGTTCCATGGGACTCGTGGGTGCTCTCGTGCACCAGCTTGTTGGAACTGTTCCTCCAAGATGCACTCCACTTCTGAATGCAAGGCCCACACCAAATGTCGAAACTGCGGGGGACCTAACCGCTCCGACAGCCGTAGCTGTCTAGCACGCCCGACTCGATCTGGCCCCGTCACCAGAGAACAACTGGCAACAATTCGACAAGCCAGTCAACGCGAGTTTGCCGCGGTAGCTCGAGCAAAAGCCGCTGTTGGGCGCGCCGAGGCCGCCGCTATTGCTGCTGCTGTGCATAAACCAGCAAGCCCACCTACCCTCTCAACTTCCAATCAGTTCGAAGTTCTCGCGGAAGACTTAATTTTGCCTGACGCAGAAGACTCTGGGGAGAATAACCCCCGAACTCAATTATGAAGGGCACCCCACGAGTCCCTTCCCGCCCCCCACCTACCCTTAATTTTATGTCAATCAATGTAGGAAGAGGAGGAGCAACGCAGGATATCGCGCTTTCCCGAGCTTATGAGCTAGGTGTTGATGTTTTGCTAATTCAGGAGCCTTTGTTGCAAAAGCGCACAAAGACTACAAAGTCACATCCGGGGTACACTTGCCATATACCTTGTGGTGGGATCGATATCAGACCAAGGGCTGTGACTTACACACGAAAATGTGATAGGATATTGTCAGCTACGCAGATATTCCCCTGCGCAACACCAACCGGAGATTACTGCTGGGTATTAGTCAACGGAATCACACTATTCAATATATACAAGGCACCAAATAACCCGAATGCTTTTCAACCGATAGTCAACTGGGCACCAACACAGAACTCGCTAATAGCAGGCGACTTCAACTCAGTGCATGAGGCCTGGCAACCCAACACCACTAGCCCTCATGGACAAGGTGAGCAGATAGAAAGATGGGCAGAAAGGCACCACCTGTCCTGTCTCATTGTCGGTGAGCCGACACACCGAGCAGGAAACACACTGGACCTCGTGTGGACCAATATCAGTGGCGCTCATGCCTGGGTAGACCGCAGCGAGTGTGTGACTAGTGACCACCTCCCACTCCGAGGGTATATACCAGTGAAAAATGCAGCTGTGGACCCAGAGACATCAAAGATCAGGGTTCCAAGAAAGAATTTACCGAGATACGCTCACGCTATTGCACAATGGACTCGCCCGCCTCCCCTGCTGGATTCGATTGAAAAAGTCGAAAATTACGCACAGGATCTCTGTTTCCACCTCTCAAACGCGATCAAGGCTACTGGTAATCGGTCCAATAAAGGAAAAGGGAAAGCCGCAGCTTGGTGGACACCTGAATGTAAGATTGTGTATACAGAATACCGCGCGGCCATAGATCCAGCATTACGTAGAGTAGCGGGGAAGAAGCTCAGATGTACAATCGCTTATGCTAAAAAGGAGCACATGACTCGAAAAATTGAAGGCATGACTAAACCAGACGATGTATTCAAGCTCATGAAAGCATCTTCTCCTCGACAAGCCAGTGTCCCTCCCCCACTCATGTACTAAGGTAGACTAGTCACTGACCAGGCCGAAAGAGCATCGATACTTCGAGATACCCTCCTCGCACGTCACCAAGCATCTGATGATCTTCCTCCATGCACCTTTCAAAGTGATGATCGCATTCCCTGGAACATCGAGGTCACAGAAGAGGAAGTTCGTGCCTGTACGATTGAGTGCGGAAATACGGCACCTGGGGCATATGGAGTCTCCGTAGAGCTTTTAGCAACCTGTTGGAACACAATTGGGCCGTATGTGACTGAACTTTTTCGCTCCTGCATTTAACTTGGCACTCAGTCAAACTGCTTCAAACTGGCTGAAGTGGTCCTTATAGAGAAATCAAACCGAGATCCAACCACAATTAAAGGTTGGAGACCAATAGCTCTTCTATCTTGTCTTGGAAAAGGACTAGAGAGACTGCTGGCAAAACGAATGGCGCATCTTGCGGTCATACACGATGTCATCGGCAAACAAAAATTTGGTGCATTACCGAAGCGATCGGCAACCGACCTTGTCTCCTGTGTGGTGCACGACATTGAGGAAGCTCGCTCCCAAGGATGGGCAGCAACGTTTGTAACTCTGGATGTACAAGGTGCCTTTGATGCTGTACTCCATAACCGACTAGTAAGAAAGATGCAAACCCAGGGACGGCCTACTTATATTCTTCAATGGACGATTTCATTTTTCTCACATCGAAGGGTCCAAGTGCGACATTCAGGAGGAGTAACCTCTGAGAGAGAACTGGTCTGTGGTGTGCCCCAGGGGTCGCCTATCTCACTACTATTATTCATCCTGTACATGGCAGAACCGATGCGAAGTGGAAACGCTTTATCCAGATTCAGCTATGCCGATGACGTGGGTATTCTTGGAATTGGCCCAACTATTGCTGAATCAGCCGCCGCGGCGCAGAGTGAAATAGATCATCTCCTCGAATGGTCTCGCCAGAATGCTGTCGCCTTTGACACGAATAAGTCTAAGGTGGTTCAATTTCCTGGACGTCGACGTCAAACTGCCGTTAATATTAACATCAACGGGACGCTCATCCAATCGGCCGAACAAATCCGCTGGCTTGGGGTTCATCTAGACCCCCGACTCAACTTCAAACACCATGTTACCACATGGTGTGCCAAGGCATTAAAAGTTGCTCACCACATGCGACACCTCAACTCGAATTTCCGAGGGGCAGCTCCCGGTGCTCTGGTGAAGGCTGTTGATGCATGTATCACACCGGTCGCATCTTTTGGAGCAGATGTCTGGTGGCCAGGCATTAAACGTCCGACACAGAGGGGAATAGTCATGTCGTCCACTACTAACCTTTGCAGCATGATTGACAAGGCTATCCTAACGGGACTAAGGGCTGCCCTCCCGACAATGAGGACTGTATCGACGGTGGTGATTCATCGAGAAGGAGGAATCCCGCCTGCTAGAGTACTGCTCGAAGGAAATCGATTGAGACTAGCAAATAGGCTTCAAACTCTTGACGATTGCCATCCTCTGAGGACTCGCGCCGCAGTATGCCCCAACGTGGGCACGCAGAAATACAAGAAAAAATGCAAGCTGTCGAAGCAACCGGAAATTCAGATGTCGTGTGTTCAGCATGCCTATCGACAACTCCCGGAAGCCGAAGCCGCTGGATCGCTACTACCAACAGTCTACTACAAGATTCCAGGCACGAAACAATCCAGACCAAATTTATGGCGACATGGGATAGAAAGTATCCCTGACTCAGTTATCTACGCCTATCCGGATGGATCCTCACAAGGACACGGACGCTCATCATGGGGGTTTATCCTAAAGAGAGGAGGCAAAACATTTCTCAAAGAAAGCGGCGTCGTACACGGAGAAGTGCTAGACGCATAAATAGTTACAGCAAGAAAGGCTCTGGAGACTACACTCCGTGTAGTTAGAGAAAACCACGGAACAATAACAGGACGCGCGCAGCGAATTCATCTCCTGATGGATAGCCAACAAGCGATCAAAGCATTAGAAACAGGTTTCTCTACCATGAGCCTGGAAGACGTGCGATAGTTTCGAGCACTAACGCAAGGAGCTGCAATAATACTGAAATGGGTACCTGGGCATGCAGGAGTCAAGGGCAACGAAGAAGCAGACGCTGCTGCTCGTGCTGGTCTTAATGATCTGCCCAACCCGGGTACACAACCGGAACAAATTACCCTTGCATACCTTCGTCGCCTTAGGAATCAGCAACCGCAGGGTCTTCTTGATAGCTGGTGGGAGGAAGCATATCCGTCTCGATATCAGGAGCTTGACTTGCTCATGCGTCGACGCAAGCCACCTGAACTAGCGCTCCCTAGGCGTTTGCTTCGAGAATTGATCACAGCCTGCACGGGTCACGGCAACTTCGCGGCATATCACCGCCGATTCAACTTTTCAGACTCCCCAATGGAGTGTGCCTGCGGAGAGGAAACATCTCCGAACCATTTTATTCACTGTCGCCTTCATGCTAATGTCACGCGCAGGCTCAGGAGGTCTGTGCCTTATAATGTCTTTGTCAATAAGCTTCCTGGGCCCAAGTGCCTTAAGAGCTTCACAGTATTTGCGCAGGAAACTGGTTGCTTCGAGCGCCAACCTGCTAACATATCTACTGCTCTCAGCAGGGATCTCATTAATTAGCGACTGCTAAAGGCAAGTCAAGAACTAAATCGGAGCGAGAAGTTTCGTTTTATTTTACTAAAATTGGTATTTATTTGAATTAAAGCTTGGGAAGTTGCGGCGGGGGAGCTGGAGTTTGGGGTTTTTGTATATTTAACTAGCTACTACTTTTGTAGCAGTTCACGCGGTGAGACCGAGTTAGGCGTGTTGTAGACATGATCTTAGCCGTGTATACCGGTCCATAACCCCAGAGGGAAAAAGGGCTTAAGCCTGGGACTTAAATAAAAGTAAAAAATTAAAAAATAAAACAAACAAATTGGATCACATGATAATTTTATTACATAAGCATTTAAATACGTCATCCAATTATCAAGCGTCCTCAGTTCTTTTCCTAGTATTCCACACATCAAATTCTAGGCCCCTTAGATCATTAAGTTATGAGCCAATAGGGTCGGATGGTGCAGTGGTACACCGTCCGAGCCATTCTCCCAAGTAGAGTCTGGGTAGCTTGGACATATGCCCCACTTGAGACAGGAGTAAGCTGGTTCGAATCAAGCAAGACCCTCACACCACTTCTCTCGCGGTGATACTGTATTCGTAGAATGACGAAAGCATGCTCAGATAGCCACAGGTTTTTCTCGCTTTTCCCTGTGGTGGGTATTCACGGAAGAGGGTACATGTCGTAAGGCGTTATTCTCGTAGTGGTATCTGCAAATGAAATCTGAGTATGAGTGTCCCTAACGTCAAAATGAGTCGTTCTATAACAAAGAATGCGTATCTTCCGAAAATACCTACGTGGGCCTTCAGGCGCCGAAATAGGATAATAGAAAGATTTATTTATTATGAGCCAATATTAGTGCCAATGGGGTATGAGCTTCATCGGAGTTTAGGATGCTGGAACATTGGGTATAAAAGAAAAATTATTTAAATCTTTTGTCATAGCTATTAGGCTGAATACAATATGATTTCAAAAAAAAACCCTTGAATGATCTGATGAGAAATTTTCTTGCTCTACAAATTTGATTAGTACATGTAGTGTCCCATATTCTTTTTTTTAAATCATTTTGTATTCAGCCTAATAGCTATGACAAGCGATCTAAAAAAAAAATACAAAAATATATCAAATTTTCCCAAGCATAGGTCATGATAGCTCATAACTTTATTAGTGACCCTGCCAAACTCCCAAATAATTTTCACAGATAAATTAAGAGAAACATTGAAATCCCACTTCAACTATACCCAACCTCTTCATCCTGCTCCTTTGACATTAAATTTGGTTTTGTAATTATTTATTTATCAAATAATTGTTTATTATTCATTGTTGCTTTATTTATTTATTTATTTTATTTTTATAATAAATGTTGATCAAATTTGAATCTGATGTTTTTCCAGGGTTAAACATTTAGAGATCTCAAGGAATCTTAGCAGCTTCTCCCTGCCAACGTTAGTATTAAAAGTGTCCCACATTGTTGTAGCGAGAAACCACCAAGTTCTCGCTTGTCTAACCCCTGTTATAACCATATTCGGTGATTGGGAGACGATATCGCGAATACAGTAAAACCTGTGTAACCCGATATTGTTCCCGGTTTAATTATTGAAAAGTTTCATTGTAATGTTGATATGTTTATTTGCAATACTTACCCATGCACGCAAATTGGCGTGCATGGGTAAGTATTGCAAATAAACATATCAACATTACAATGAAACTTTTCAATAATTAAACCGGGAACAATATCGGGTTACACAGGTTTTACTGTTTCGTAAAATGTATGTAAAATTAATTCGTGCCAGAACAAAATCGTTATAACGATAATTTCAGTACAGTAGAACCCCTCTTAGCTAATAGTGGGTCCCGGTATAAATGTTGGAAAGATTCATTGTAATTTGAACTTTTATATTTGCAACACTTACCCTTACAGGTCATTTTGCGTGCAGGGGTAAGTATTGCAAATATAAACAGTAAAATATCTATGAATCTCTTCAATAATGATACTGGGACCCACTATTAGCTAAGAGGGGCTCTACTGTAGACAAAAGTAGCACTGTTTACAGTCCAACCTCATCTATAGCGATAGTGGGTGCCGGTATAAATGTTGAAAATATTCATCGAAATTCAACCATTTACATTTCAATACTTACCCTTACGCGATATTTTGGGTGCAAGGGTAATTATTGCAAATGTAAATGGTTGAATTTCAATGAATCTTTTCAATAATTATACCGGGACCCACATCGCTATAGATGAGGTTTTTTTTTATTTTTTATTTTTTTTAAATCATTTTTGCGTATGCAGCCTGAGGCTATGACGCGAATGATTACGGAAGATATGTATGTGACGCAGAATAACTCTGTTTGACGTTTGGAACACTCATACTCAGATTTCATTTGCAGATACCACTACGAGAATAACGCCTTATGACATGTACCCTCTTCCGTGAATACCCACCACAGGGAAAAGCGAGAAAAACCTGTGGCTATCTGAGCATGCTTTCGTCATTCTACGAATACAGTATCACCGCGAGAGAAGTGGTGTGAGGGTCTTGCTGGATTCGAACCAGCTTTCTCCTGTCTCAAGTGGGGCATGTGTCCAAGCTACCCAGACTCTACTTGGAAGAACGGCCCGGATAGTGTACCACTGCACCATCCGACCCTATAGATGAGGTTGGACTGTATACTAGAACACGTAATTGTCATTAGATTAGATTATTTGCAAGATTCGAGATTAATTTGGGTATTATTCTAAAATAAATAAATGTATTTTGAAAGCAATAATTGGAGGGAAATAATACGGCCAGTTCGTTCGCTTTGTAGTGTAGTGGTGTTTATTCGTGCTACGTAGAGTCCAAGACTATTATAACACTAGGGCTCCTCTCTGATCCAGACCACACCTTTTACAGTGCTCCTATCCCCTTTTACCTCGAACCTAAGATCATTGATACATTGACCCATGACGGGTAGACATTTAGCTCAGTAATTACCCGTAGAATTCAACCACCTTTTCTACGGAACCTTCAGCTCAAAAAAAAAATCGAAAAAGATCAGCCATGGAAACCGGTACGCGGGAAAAAGTCTCAAAAAACCTGCAACTCCAGCCAGGCGAGGCCTAGACACCAGAGCCACACGAGGTGCGTATCCCCATCTGTATCTCCCTAATGTCCCATAGTCCAGATATCCTCCTTATACCGTCACCACCAGCGCTCAGGTAGCGGTGCTCTTTCCTCGGGAGACAGTATAATGCCAGAATATCTGTAAACAGTGAGAATTAATCTTGGTAAAAAGGGCCAACTTAGTCTGATCCATCACCATCATAACGGGAGCTGGGTACGCCCCGGAAACTCGTTTGGATGACTTTTCCTCCGTGACCAAGTAATGCGTGTTTCTGTTGGTTCTGAAGATAGACTCCAGGTTCGTAGGTGTTATGATAACGAGGTTACGAGAGGAGTCAGAGTGATAGGTACCTTGGAGAGTAATGATCACGATTAGATGGATAAGTATAGTAGAGAAGTATTTCAATCAATTGTCTCTATTGATTGAATATATAAAAGGAACTACTTGTTCATAATCATGCTGAGGTCTGTCGCCTACTGTTGTAATTATATGTCACGTGCAATGTGTTAGCGTCTTGTCGTTCTATTATCACTGTTGATTCTCGATGTATTTGCACACCATTATCATTGAAGCTTCTGACATTCCCTACAATTCGATCCCACTAAGTTTATATCCATTAAGTGCACTTTAGTTTGGTCATCGCGCTCGTGATGGCCAAATCACAACAACCACCTCCCCTGGCCCAGCGCGTCGCTGAAGAGCTCGAGCTTGTACAGCGCGTGGCAAAGGGTCGAGCTACCTGGGTTCAAAACTTCCACAACAAGTTTTGGACATCTGTCGAAGAAGCTGACCCTCTTATCAAGTCCTTCGTGCGCGAGCAGATGGACGCGTTCCTCTTCGCAGTTGCTTCTGGGCAACCTATGCGGCATGACACACCGAGACAGCCCAAGCCGGCGAGCTCCTTACCCAAACCCAGCCATAACCTTCCTTCCCGACCTCCCGTTCCAATCACAAATCAACCTCGAAATTGGGCAGCGACCGCCGCAAGCCCACCCGCCTCATTACCCTCGGCTCCAGCTCAACCTAGTACCAAAAATCGACCCACTTGCACAGCTGTCCAAAAACCTGCTGTGAAGTCCAAGGGCCCTAAAGCAATTTCCGCCTGACTGAAGATGCCCCTCTCCTTAGAGCAGACGTAACATCAGTCAAAGCTGCCTTCATAAAAATCGTCCCTGGCCTTAAAGACGGCATCGCTTCCGTTCCCCGAAACTCTAGCGGATTCAGCATGACCTTTTCATCCGAGGAATCGCTGAATCTTGCGATGAAACATGCCGATTCCATCAAGGCCTCTCTTTCAGGAGCCTTACATCAGGTAGAGGACCGGTATGGATATGTCCTCAAACGCATTCCCCGCATCATCTGGAATCCCGTGTCCAATCTGGTTTCCTCAACCCTTGATGACGTCAAGACCATTGCCCAGGCACAGACGGGCGTCGCCCCATCCAGTGCTCACTGGTCGCAGCATGAAAATAGCCACGATCCTTTTCATACGGCGGTCATCTTCTTCCCAAAGGAGGTTCCTACATTCCGAATAGTTGACAGCGCGCCATCCCGGCGATATGTTCCCAACCCCAAGGTAGTTCAGTGCGAAGCTTGTTTCGGGTTTCATCAATCCTCTCGCTGCCGGATCCAGGCTTTGTGTGCCTTCTGCGGCACTCCCCGCCACCAAGGAGAATGCTCTCACCATCGCCGATGCATTAACTGTTTAGGACCACATCCTGCAGATGATCACACCTGCCCCATTCGCCCTCGTCCTTACAAGGGCAAACTTATTTAGCTTTCCGATAAAGAGGTTACTGAACTTCGCACAAACAACCGCAACAAGCTCCGTAAGACACGGCGGGCTGAAGCTGCTACTGCTGCTGCCACAGCAGCCTCAACTGCCTCCGACCCCGGCAACACCACCCCTTCTGCTAGTCAGAATAGATTTACCTCCCTCGAAAATTCCTCCTCTGGATCTATGGATGTAGATTCGGAAGAGCAAGCTCCCATTAATACTCTTAGTCCTACTCTCCATGAACAATAGAGCATACTTTAGGAGTACCCCCCCGCCTTGTCTTCGCTTCCTTCAAGCAAACGTTGGACGTGGTGGATCTGCGCACCTTATTCTCTTACAAGCCGCTTTTCAGGGTAAGTACGACGTCATCTTTGTCCAGGAGCCTTGGACTAAAGTTATAAACTTCAAAAATGTTACCAAGTCTCACCCGGCATATGTTATCTTTACTCCTCCTGATCTGGACTGGAAGCTTGCGCGTCCACGCGTACTAACCTACGTCCGGAAAAATTCTAACCTCCGTCCTATCCAGCTGGACAGCGGACCCTCACCAGACACTGTAGCCCTCCTTCTTCAATGTTCTCCCCCTATAGAGGTTATCAATGTCTATCGGCAGCCTCAAGCCCATATGCCTGAGAGTCTGGACCCACTCCTAAGGTGGCCGGTCAAGCCGAACTCCATAATCGTGGGAGATTTTAATCTTCATCATGAGTTATGGGAGCCAAATGTATCTCGCTCGTCCGGAGTTGGCAACTTTGTCGACTGGATTGATAATCATTCCTTAAGGTCGGCTTTACCATATGGGGCTCCTACCCATCGCGCTGGCCACGTCCTTGACCTAGTTCTAACAAACATGGACGGACTCTTGGCCCGCGTGGACCCCGGGTCTCATTCGACTTCCGATCACGAGACAATATCTGGCCTAGTTCATCTCTCTTCAGCTCAAAGGCGCTACCCGTCAACAAGGCTGCCTAAACTTACACCCGAAAAAACAGAAGTGTTCCGACAAGCACTCATAGCCACTACTCCTCCTGTTCTTCCCTTCGAGGAACCTACCCCCCAGCTCTTAGATTCGGCAGCTTCCTCGGGCATCGCTTCCCTATCAGCTATTCTACTTTCAGTTAACCCACCGAGGCCCGCGTGTGTGCCATGTAAGGATTATTGGAACCAAGAATGCTCTGACCAACGCCGCCGGTATGTTAATGCCCGTAACAATGGTGATACAGACCTTATCAGCGAGGCACACCGTAACTTCCGCAAAACCGTTAAGCGAACCAAACCAGAGTACCAGCGCTCTAAGCTAGATAGTGTGTCTTCAATTTTGGAGGCCCATAAAGCGGTTGGATGGCGAAGATTCTCCAGTCGCTTCGGTCCTCCTCCAATTCTATTTCAAGGAGTCACGTACAGTACCCCGACTGAGCGTGCTGACATCTTTTTCCGCACGAAGCTTGCCCGCTTAATCAGACAGCCGGATGTCTCCGTGTACACCCCTACCTGCGCATTGCGAGAGATTCCTGCGCCACCCTCCCTGGACAAAGATGAAGTGCGACACTGTCTTCTTGATATATCTTCCACAACCCCAGGTCACGATCATCTCTCGGTTGTTGCTCTTCGCCACGTCTGGGAAGTCAATACATGGCGCACGTGGATTGTAAACTTGTACAGTCTCTGCTTGACATTCGGACATCATCCAAGCGTTTTTCGCCGCGCTGAAGTTGTGGTTATACCGAAACCTTACAAGGATGATCTGACTAACCCCGCCAATTGGCGACCAATCTCTCTCCTCCCTGTCCTTGGGAAAGGGCTGGAACGCCTCTTTGCGCGTCGTTTCGCCTTCTGGGCGTTGTCGAGCTGCGTTATCTCTCCAACGCAACTTGGAGCTCTTCCTGGAAGATTGGCTATGGACCTCGTTGAGTGCCTTGTTCACGATGTCGAGAAGGCATGGGATATGAAACAGGTGTGTACTTTGGCTACTATTAACGTCGAAAGCGCTTTCGATAGCATTCAGCCTGGCCGCCTGTCTTTGCGGTTGCGCGAACAGGGATGGCCAGTACCGTACGTTAACTGGGCTGCATCTTTTGCTTCAGACAGGAAAGCTCGCCTCCGAGTGGACGATTTTGTGGGCGAATTTTTGGACATTCCGCACGGGTTGCCTCAGGGATCCCCTGCTTCACCCATACTGTTCCTCCTCTTCCTTGAGCCTTTATTCAAACTCGGCTTCCCCACTTATGGATATGTAGATGATGTAGCGATCCTGTCAGTCGCTAAGAATCTAGTCGAATCTTCGCGCCTCACTGTTGCTAGGGTTGATGCAGTCACCCAGTGGTGTAACAGGAATGGACTCTCGTTAGCTGAAAATAAGATGGAGATTCTGTATCTTCATAGGATCCGTCAGCCCTCTCCTTCTTTAACCATCAACGGCATTGTGAGGGATGCAAACCCAAGGGTAAAGTGGCTAGGCGTTCTCCTTGACACCAAGCTTTCCTTCAAAGCGCATGTACAAGTATGGAGTGCTAAGACGCAACGGATCAGCGCGCACATACGTCAGCTCGGCAACACCAATTGTGGTATACCCACCGCCTTTCTTCGCACCGCAGCCCTGGCTGCGGCGCTACCTGTACTTTTGTACGGTGCGGAGGTCTGGTGGCGCGGTCATACTTATAGCCGCCGCGGTTGCCAAACTTCAACTCGGTCTCAACACCTCGTAGATTTGGTCTCTAGAGCCCTCGTCACCCTAGCCCGAGCAATACTCCCTGTATACAGAACCACCCCCACTGCAGCTCTTCTGAGAGAAGTTTGGCTCAAGCCTGCTCCTATATTACTTGAGGAAATGCGCCTCCGCTCTGCCCTTAGGCTAGCTGCCGCGGACATCTTTCACCCCACGGTTAGAAGAGCAATCGACTCCCGGGCACACACTCGCCTCACCGAAAAGCTGAAGCTCGTTCCGCCCTTCCCTCGCCCCCAACTCTTAGCGCCCTCCTACAAAGCCCCTTTTAACCGCTCTCGAGCAGACTTATCTGCCGAAGAATTTCTCGAGCGTATCAGAGCACTGCCATCATGGGACATTCTTGTCTTCTCAGACGGCTCAAAGCAAAAAGATGGGTCTGCAGGGGCAGGTGCCGCTGTTTTCCACAGGGACATCACTCTAGCTGAAGTGAGAGTGCCTCTCGGGCCCGATTTCGAGGTCTATGATTCCGAAATTATCGGCGCCCTAGCTGGGCTTAAGGCCGCTGTAGCGGCTCCTTCAACGCACCTTGCAACCAATATCCACGTAATCTTGGACAACCAAGAAGCAGCACAACGCCTTCTGGACGTCTCACCTTCGAAGTCCTCCCAAAGAGAAATTTTGGAGTTTCGAGATCTCGCGTCACGCTGGCCTACGAGGAGGATTCTTCCATTGGCGGCTCCTGGCAAAGTCAACGTAATGTGGTCTCCTGGCCATATGGGAATCCCAGGCAATGAGCTGGCTGATAAGTTGGCCAGTGAGGCTGCCCATCAATCGGCCCCCTCTGCTGCATCTCTTGCCGGAGCTCGCGCTAAGATCCAAAGGCAAATATGGGATTTGACCACAGCATGGTGGCAATCTTATGCTCCCTCTACCTACTGCGAGTTGGGGATGCCTTTTCCCAAGAAGCCTCCTGAGGAACTACGACTCCCTCGCTGTTATCTCGGATATTTAATCCAATGCCGCACTGGACACGGTGACTTTCGTGCTTATCACGAAAGATTTCATCATACTGATGCTCTTCTGACTTGTTCCTGCGGGGCTGACAAGTCAATCACCCACTTGGTTTTTTGCCCCCTCGTGCGAGAGAGACTGGCTTCGGCTGGTCACCAACGAAGCCTGGGCCCACTCGATTTTCTTCTCGGCACATCTCATGGAGCCAAGCGTTTCGCCACCATATTGGAGAAGGTTAATTTCCTCTCAGAAATCTGCCCAATCCGTCCCATATGAGCTAGTCATGTGAGGAATCCGCTGCATAGCGCTCACTATATCTACATGTATTCTAATGGTCTCTCTGTCACAGCACCTTGTTCGTACTACATATAGAAGTCATCATGTCCCCCCAGGGATGGGGCTTTAGTTGTAACTAGCGCCCGGTAGACACAAAATAAATAAATAAAAATAAAATAAATTGATTCTCGATGTAAATAAATAATATATATGATTACGCGCTCCACTGCCTCACAATCCATTATTACTTTATATTAGGTTATAGCCTGGATCTAGCGCAACGTATACCATCATCCTTTCATCGGATTCCCACTATCCTCCATCATAGCATTAAACTTCTCACAATCACTAGATAAAATTTAAACAGAAACACACTTCATCATCATGTCAAGCACAAAAGAAGATAAAAGAGCCGTCATCCTCAAATCCGGTGTCCCTTTTACCACTTGGTTTTCTGATCTCAGGAGTGCACTCGCGCAGGAGGGACTAGTTGGCCATGTCTTCACAATATTCCCGAAATCCGGCCCAGAACTGCCCCAATTGCACCAGTTATTGCTGGGAGTAACGAAGGTGCCGGAAAACACGAAAAATACCTGGACGAACTTGAAGCGTGGAAAATGAAAGATCTTCATGCATATGGAATGGTTTTGCGAAGGCTTGACCCTAGTCTCAGACCGGAGTCAACCAGCAACCTCACAGCGCTTGAGCTCTACAACATGGTTTCCAACACTCACAAACCATCAGCAGCTATTCCATACAAAACTTCCTATAAGAGACTTATTAGCACAAGATTTACATCAACTGCAACAGACTATTGTAATGATTTTCAGAGGAACCTCTCAAATTTCCGCAATGCTGCAGTCAACTTGGAGTCATCCGTCAATAACTCCACGGAATACGGTATCTCAGATGGATATGCTGCAATGATGTTCTTCGAAGGAACCTCTCACATTGATTGGCTCGAAACTTGGAGAGCAACAGGAGCAGTAGATCGAGATCAGCATGCTTACGCTCCCCTGGAGCACATGATGGCTACACTCAGATCTACTGCAGGTGATCGCACTTCTACAGCAGAAAACTTAATTGTAGCAGCAGCAACACGCAATGAAGGTCCAAACGAACCCTGTCACATTCACCCAAAATCAAAATATAGCAACAAAAAGTGTCGAGTTCAGCACCCTGAACTTCGTGATACCGGAGCTAAGAATGCCATAAACACAGATCGAAAAGGTCGTGCTAATGTCGCAGCCCTAGATGTTGACACAGATAGTGATGACCCATCACTAGCTATGACGGTCGTTCCTGAAAGCTTAGCCTTGGCAGCCAGCACCTCTGGCCTCACCATCACTAAAGACACCATGATCTGGGACTCAGGCGCCTCAAATCACTTTATCAACAATCGTTCAGCATTCCTAAACCTAGCTAGGCTCAGTAAATCCTTCCGTTTCGATCAAGCCGTCAGCAAATCCACTCTCACTCATGGAGGAACAGCACGAGTAAAAATTGGTAACCTCAGTTTCAAAATTGCAGACGCGCTTTACTCTCCGCAGTCTTCAATAAACCTAATTTCAGCCGGCCGAGCCTTCCGTCTTGCCAACATTCTAGAAGATCGTGAAGCTGGTCTCCTTGTCCACTTAGTCAATGGTCACCGCACTCCTGTAGCTCAGCTGGTTTCCATAAACGATGTTTCAATAATCCTTGGTCTCGACAAATCAGAATATAAAGAGCAGCTTCTTAACTTATCAGCGCCGGCTATCATGAAACCAGCTGTAGCTAAGCTTCAAAAATGCTCTACTGCTGATGGGTGGCATCAGCGGCTTGGTCATGTTGGACCGCTGATTTTATCAAAAACAAAAGCTTTCGCCAAAGGCCTAGACGGACTTGAGACTAGCGAGCTTTCCCATTGTGAAGCATGCCACCTTAGCAAAGCTCAGCGCACTGTAACGCGGACGCAAAGACCCATTCCATTTGCGCCATTAGATGAAGTTTTTGTTGACATGGTTGGTCCTGTAGAGCCTAATATCTTTGGGCAAAGATTCCTAGTCATCAAAACAGATGCGACAACACGCATGAGATGGTGGTTTGGTGCCGTCAAGAAAGATGAAATTCCCACAAAATTAATTTATTGGGTTAACACCATGAAGAACCAATATGGTAAAACACTTCGCGTCTGCTTCTCTGATGGAGGTACTGAAATTCAGCAAAATTCGCAATGGCAAGAAATGGCTCGCCTCAAGGGTATCCGGCAGGATATTACTGCTCCGTATACCCCGGAGCAAAATGGCCCAGCCGAGGCAGCCAACAAGGTCATCATTACACGAGCTCGCTGCCTGCTCATTGACGCTGGCATGTCTGTAATTTTTTGGTGCTGGGCGGTAGGTCATGCAGTGTTTCTCACCAATCACCTGTACAATCTAACCACAAGAAAAGTACCAACTCTGCATTTTCATCAAGAGCTCCGAGTTGCCTATCACGAATTTGTTGACTTCACTTGTCTCCCTCGATTTGGTTGCAAAGCTTACCGAACGCTTAATAAACCAGAAAAGGGTGGCAAACTCGATCCGCGGGCAGAAGTAGGCTGGCTCGTTGGTTTACAAGAAAACACCACCAAGAATGTTCTCATTATTGCCCCACACAAAACCCCCCAGAAAAACTGGACCCATAAAGTCTTCGTTACTCCCCACGCTTCTTTCTTTGAAAACTCTATGTACGGGCCAACTATGGCAATGCTTCAGCAACTAACTCCCCAACAATATCGCAGTGGGGGTGGCTTGGGCCTCAATATCCCTGCCACAACAAGCTTTGACTTCTTGCCACCAGTTAGTCCTCGATATTCACACACCGAACTTGTGCCAGATGAATCTATCCCTGCACAACAAGGTTCTTCGGGAGAATGTATCTTTGAGAAAGAGACACTTCAAACTCATCAAACCAGCGAAGAAATAATTAATGACTTGGAGGAAACTCGACCATCTTCATCACAGCACGACAATACTCCTGTCAATCAGAAGAATGATTCACAGCCTGTGTCACAAAAGACGGATGTAAACGAAAACCTTAACGCGCCCAACCCTAATCAGCTTGACGACCAAACCACGCACAACCAGAAAGAACTTATTCAGTATGACAGTCTAATGCAGCCATTTGAGCCTCGGCCTCTTGCAGGCCAAAAGCGGGCCCACTCTCCCACTCCGTTATCATCTCCAACTCCGAGAGAAATCGTTCATCCCGGGTATACCTCCCTGATTGACCCGTTAACACTTTCTCGAGGTGACGAGTTAACTCAACAAGACCAAGGTGGACTTCAGTCTGGGTATGACACACTGATGTAACCATTCGAGCCACCATCACTTGTAGGTCAAAAGAGAAATCACTCACCGACTCCTTCCTCATCTCCCTTGCCTTCCACCTTTATCACTCGTCGGGGGCGTACTACGCAGCGGCACGACTACAAAAGACTCAATACTGGTAATGTTGTAGTCTCTCTTTCATCTTATACAGACCCAAAATCATGGGCGGAGGCAATGACAGGAGCGGACGCCAGAAATTGGAAAGAAGCTGCTGAAGAAGAGTACAAATCCCTCTTATCAACAGGTACCTTCATTGTTGTTGACCGCAAAGAAGTCCCAAGAGACCGCACTATCCTCACTGGAAAGTGGGTTTTTAAACGTAAGTTTCACACAGATGGAACATTGGATAAATATAAGGCACGTTGGACTGCAAGGGGCTTTGCACAACAAAAAGGACTTGACTACTTCGACACCTTTGCTCCCACACCTCGGGCGGACACAATAAGACTCCTTCTAGTGATTGGGTACCATCTCGGATGGCACAGAATACAAGGTGACGTCCAAACTGCCTTCCTCAATCCCAAACTCGATGTTGTTCTTTACATACAGATGCCCCAGGGATTTGAAAAGAAGGGTAAGGTAGTAAAATTGGCGAAAGGACTATACGGCCTCAAGCAAGCTGCCGCACTCTGGTATGAAAATGTGAAAGTTGAGCTTCACAGACTTGGGCTCAAGCCCACTGAATCTGATGTCTGCCTGTTCTCTAATTGTCAGAAAGACGTTTTTGTATTGCTTCATGTTGATGACTTTCAAATTCTTGGGCCCAATAAGAACCGAATTAAAACACTCGCAAAAGCCCTCAAATCAAAGTTCAAATTCAAAACTGTCTCGAGCGATTTATTTCTTGGCATACATGTGAGTCACGAAGATGATATTTTAAGGCTCTCTCAAGGTCGCTATGCGCGTGAACTCCTCTCTAGGCATGGTCTGATGGATTGCAAACCTGCTTCAAAGCCGATTGAACGTCGCATGGAGGTCTCATCGCAGCCTGTATATGCTGAGAGGGTTACTAAATTTAACCAAATAGTTGGAGGACTTCAGTATTTAGCCAACCAAACACGCCCAGATATCGCGTTTGCCACCAACCATCTTGCTCGTTTCCTGAAAACCCCGTCTGAAGAACATCTCCTAGCTGCAAAGCATGTCCTCAAATATATCAGCAAGGATCCTGACGCCGGTCTCACCTTTTCAAAAGGCAAAAATCTCGTGCTCGAAGCTCACTTGGACTCAGACTTTGCTGGTGATCCATCTACATCGCGTTCAACTTCAGGTTCCCTTATCCTACTTGGAGGTCCAATTGCCTGGAGGTCGCATCTTCAGCGAGACGTCGTGCTTTCCAGTACGGAAGCTGAGTATCTCGCACTCACAGAGACGTGTCGACATGTAACTTGGTTTCGTGAAATTCTATACGAAATTGGGCTAAACAAGCATGTTAAAGGGAGTAATTGTACCACGATATTTGTAGATAACCAATCAGCTATCGCACTGGTAAGAAATCACAACAACCACAAGCGTTCACGCCATGTGAAGCTTCGCAACCATTATTGTCGGCAACAGTATGGACAAGGACTTATAGATGTTCAATATATTCCAACTAACAAGCAAAGAGCTGATGCTCTCACCAAACCGATTTCTACAGTTGAGATTCTGTAACATTTTTTTTGACATTGCACAATGAGGGGGAATGTTGTAATTATATGTCACGTGCAATGTGTTAGCGTCTTGTCGTTCTATTATCACTGTTGATTCTCGATGTAAATAAATAATATATATGATTACGCGCTCCACTGCCTCACAATCCATTATTACTTTATATTACCTCCTTATATACATCTCTCCAGAACTCCTAGTCATCTTCTACCATTCTACTAGAATGTTCCATTCTAAGTTCATACCGCTACCATAGATACAACACTCTCACTTCAATTGATCAAGTGTTGTTCTATGCTATTCTGTTATATTCCAGTATCTTCCATTATCTAAAGA
The DNA here is from genome assembly GCA_028751805.1 of Podosphaera xanthii. Taxonomy (NCBI): domain Eukaryota; kingdom Fungi; phylum Ascomycota; class Leotiomycetes; order Helotiales; family Erysiphaceae; genus Podosphaera; species Podosphaera xanthii. The sequence goes on from JAPWIX010000008.1 coordinate 2,406,857, forward strand.
TATCCCCAAACCCCTAATGCGTAAATAGAGTTTGGCACTAGCTTAGCTTGCGCTAAGCGAGTGTATACAAGCATCAACCATGTTAACAGACTAGGAAATTATAACAGAAGGGGACACCACGTACAGGTAGAAACGCCGTCTTTGTCCCCCGAGTTGGCATTTAGAAAGGGAATAACATACAAAATTAACGCTAATTAGTAAGAATCTTTAGGGCCGCAATTTGGACTTGTTGCTCTGATAACCTGTACAGTATCTCAGCTCTAATGATTGTTAGTGGCTGATATTAATTTTGTATGTTAAGATAGGTGACTGCAAGGTATAGGCACACAGAACTAACATCGGCCACAAACAATCTTTAGAGCTGAGACACTGTTGACTCTGAGTATCCGAGGCACATAACCCACTTGAGACAAGAGAAAGCTGGTTCGAATCCAGCTAGACCCTCACAACACATCTCTTGCTTGGTCATATAATTGAAGATGACGAAGGCACACCGAATGGCCGTGGGTGGCTTGACTGCGTTTCCGGCGGCAGACATCAACGGGCGAGGGTAGAAGGAGCTGTAAGTGATTAGTGACATGTAGACAACGGAGCAAGACAAGACAAGACCAGACATGATGTCAGGCTATGGATGCTATCCTACATCATTAATTGAGGTGATCACATCCTTCATGTAAACGAACCCAATTTTCACACCCACCACATACAAATGTCTACTTCTTTATTTCATGGCCTAGTTGGTCACAAATTCCGACACCAAATCAACTAGTTCATACCATTCAATTCCAGTCATGTCAGGCTCGGGACAGACTAGCCAGGACCTATCTATGATCAATTCGCTCGAGGCGGATCTTGATCTTAGTGCGCAGGATATGTAGAAGTTTAGAGTTGCACTTGGGATTATCTTAGAGCTTATTAGACTCGATGAGATCACAGATGAATGTAAAAGGCACAAAGAGGAGGCTGTAGAAAGTTACTGTGAGAGTTGTTCATTTCTCTCACGCCAACTTCTAAAGCGCTTTTTATATACATGAAAATTCTAACTAAAAGCAACTAGTGATTGTGAGTCAATACGGAATAGCGTATGACCAACCATAATGGTCTTAGCGCAGAATGTCAAACGGAGCAGCCTCAGCTCTACAAGTTTGCATTCCTTGCAGATCTTTTCCAATATGTAGAATTCATTTCAACAGGATATTCAGGACTTGATGCATTTGGTAAGAAAAAGTCGTTCACAACCCACCACTAATGATCCAACTCGCGCACAACGGGTAATCAGGCGGGAGGTAGCGCTACTAAGGTGGAATGGTAGACTCCAAGACTTCAACTGTTACCCCGGACAATTGGAGATGAGAATCGAAGCAGATTACGCCCCATATTTCGATGATTGTTCGGTGTGTCTGAACATGAAAGATAAATTTCTGGAAGAAAGAAATTCAAGGGTATCTGGCTGATTCGAAACGCGACGGGCGACCGAGAATTTCTCTTGGGAAGAATTCATCCAGTATGTCAGGGATACCTTCACAGACCGTCAGGCGCAGTAGACAGCGTCAGAGATTCAGGACCGGATGGAGCAAAGAGAATCCCAATACTTTGACGATTTTTTCCAAGAGTTTAAATATCAATCGGCGTTGACTGGGGACGACAAAGCTCACACCCCGGTCAGAAAAACGTAGAAACTGGAGGCGGCGATCAACAGAAAACTACGAAGAGTTTTGATAGTTCTGAAGTTGCCGGATGTGAGTCAGTATGAGAGATGGGTCGAGGAGGCGTGAGTGGCGGCCTTGTAATTAGAGAGCTCTGCAGATTACCTACCTCGAGGCACAACAAAAACAACTACGATATTGGGTAAACCTCGGAGTGGAATTGCTCAGGTGGTTTCTCGAGGCCACACACTAGATGCGGATGGGAAAACAAGGATGGGAGGAGCCAATACACTCCTCGCAGGCTTGCGGCGGTTGGCAATAGAGGTAGTATTACGGCATAGACGGAATTTGGATGCAAGGTGCTGTCATCGAAGGCAAGACCAAGAAACGAGTCAAAAAAACAGAATACGAGATAAAGATTAGAAATCATATAAATTCCAAAGCTGAAGAACTAGTTAGAGACCAAGACCTGCTTCGTAGCCATTACGATTGTCATACTATTCTGGCTTGATCCCTCAACAACATGATGCGTGGCAAGCGTGAAACGTACTAGTATATTCTAACACATGTTCATCAGATGTGCCGCAAGTCCATTGACTTGAGCTCTATTGGGGAATAAAAGAATGGCTTGATTGCATCAGTGGTAAGAATCGTCTACTTGAAGAAAAATCTATCTGTCTATCCAGTTTTCTGTGTTACTTAAGCTTAAAAATAGGTATTTTATGCCAAGCCACTAAAGCTGTACATTCTATATCCCAGTCCTTATTCCTTGCTAGCAAATAGCCATGCCTTCTCCGACGGCGCAGACCCAGAAGCCGTAACACACCCCCCAGGCAGTATCGATGAGAAGTTTCTTGTAAGATTTGAGCATCTATAGTGGCTGAAGGATTATTGGTTTGGAAAAAGAACGGTGACATCTTCAATTTGAACGTTTTTCATATTCCTCAGACGGATACTAATATCTACCAAGCCGAGTTGTCTGATAAATTCCTTGAATTTCTGTTTGGGCAGTACCTTAGTAAGACCATCAGCAGGCATTTTTCCTGTGGGAACCCAGATAATGTCAAGTCGTGAGGATTCAACTTCTTGACGGATCCAAAGCTGGTGGATGTCAACGTGTTTAACCTTTGTATTTAGCTTATCTTGTGACTTGGTGGCGATACCAACTGTTTGCTGATTATCACACCAGATTGTTGGCTTGCAATCGAGTCTTAGTGAAATCCCATCAAAAAAAAACGTATCCATTCCCGCATCTGTGAACCAGCTAGTGATAATGCGAGTAATTCAGACTCGGTCGTTGATTTTGTGACTGTTCTTTGCACTGTTGATTTCCAGTCGATTGCCATACCGCCGAACTTGAAGAGGTAACCTTGAGAGCTTTTGCGAGTCTCCGGTTTGTCAGCATAAGATGCATCTGAGGACCCGAAAAATAATGGATCCTTGTAAGCGGGATCATCAGTGATAATTTCAATTAGTTGCTTTTCTGCTGCAGATGCCTCGAGTGCAAGTCCCTTAGTGCCTAATAGATAACGCCAAGTCTGTTTGATTTTTGCGATGTGTGATTGCCCTGGATTCGTGAGATGACACGCGAAAAGAACGTGAGTGCGAGCTACATCAGGTCTACTCCATACGGCAATGTACGCTAGTGAACCGACAAGCTGCTGATAGAGCTTAGTGCGAGCTTTATCTGGCTCTTCAGTTGATTGAGGAAGCCAGTTTTCTGTGATGGGTATTTCAGGAAATTTGCCGATGTTTTCAATACCAAAGCGAGCACACACTTTTTCGATGTACGCATCTTGTATGAGCCAGGTCTTCCGATTAGTACGATCGCGGATAACCCAATACCGAGAAACCAAGCAAGATCACCCATGATCTTCAGGTTGTACTTCTGAACCAATTGCTGCTCAAAACTACCATGAAAGTTTTCGTTTGAACTATGGTATGCCATAACTATATCATCAACGTAAACAAATAGCAGGAGCCATTCATTTTTATACAGACATGGAAAACCTAAAACAGGCTTGAGTTCTAGCTTGATCAACATACTCTTTAATTCGTCATACCACAGCAATGGTGCTTCCTTCAATCCATACAAGGCAAGTTTTACCTCTAGAATCTCTCCTCGCACATCGTATATGCCATCAGGAGTCTCGGCATAAAACTTACGGTTAAGTTTTGCGTTTAGAAATGCTGTTGGCACGTCGTACTGCTTTAGTTCTAAATCAAAGTAGTTTGCAACAGCGATAAGCGCACGAAAATTTCGGATTGCGAGCGTCGCGGCGTAGGTATTTTCCAAGGGCTCTTGCAAATCTCCTCGAACTACAAGTCGCGCTTTAAATGATGCAAGAAAGCCATCTTCGCCCGTTTTGTAGGAGAATACCCACATCAAAGGTAATATTTCAGCATCTGCCGTAGCCTTCGACTTCTCGGTTTCCTTAAAACAACCTTTTGCACAGAGTGAATCCCATTCCTTATTTAGTGCCGACTAAAACTGCTTTCCAAACCTGTGAGAATCGAGAGCTTTGACATGCTTCGGCGGAGGTGGAAGTTTATTTTGATGGATTCGGGGAATTTCATCAAAATGATTTGGTTTTGATGTTTGAGTCACAAATGCTTGCAAATAATTCGATAGCTCTTCAGTTCCAAGTGAGACCGCGTGAGATTGTATGGCAAAGATGTTGAAATTGGATGGTGGCTTTCGATTGCGCTTTCCAGTTAGGATAAGACTTGTATCAAATGGATTGAGGTTGATCTCTTTCGGAGCAGGTTCTCCAAACGCACGATATCCCTCAGGAGCTTGCAATTGCTGCAATTTTGAGTCGTTGATTTCTGAAGGACCTGAGGACTTCTGAGTATCGTTGACGCTTACACCCCCAACCTCTGGTTCAATGCCAATATATTCCGGCGTTAATAAGAGGTTTTTATTATTGCGTTGACGATTTGTAAGAAGATCATCAACAGTAATGTCAGTTACCAGGGTTTCTGAGTATTCGAGGAGTTCAACAACACGCTAAACCGTTGATCTTGTCACATATTTCTTCGTATCTTGATAAAAAGTTGAGTGATCAAATTCCACATCACGTGTCACAATCATCTCATCATTAGTGGGAAGCCAAATTCGAAAGATGTTTGTTCCTTGGTAACCAACAAGATGCCCGATAAGTGCGCGAGATTCAGTTTTGTCACCTTTACTTATTTCCTTATTAAGAACATAAGCAAGACACCCAATAGGACGCATATGTTTGACAAGAGGCTTTTTGCGCCAGACCATTTCAAAAGGTGTTTTCCACCTGAGTGATTCTGTCGGAGTGCGATTGAGAACATACGCAGCAGTCTTGTAAATCTCATTTGCCAAAGACTTTGGAAGATTCCCTTGAATTCGCATAGCCCGAGCTCTCAACGTAAGTGTTCCTCCAGCACGCTCAGAAAGACCGTTTTGCTCAGGCGTATATTTGGCAATAGTTTCTAAGATGATTCCTAGTTCAGCACACAAATCAACCAAGTCGTTTCCGAAGCCTTGCTCGTTATCAGATCGAATACAGCAAACATCTGCATCAAACACACGACTTATTTTTCTAATCACAGACTTGATCCAGCGCATGAGTACTGGTCTAGATTTTTTGCGAATGGTCGAAACTTCATGCCATTTAGTATACTCATCAACGCCGTGGAGCATGTATCTATCTCCATTCCAGCATTGTTCAGTCAGAGGAACGACGTATACAAGGTCAATACCGATCCGATAAAATGGCTTAGTAGCTTTATCTTGCGCAGGGCGTCGAGAAATGATTTTTGTCAACTTTGCCTCCATGCAGATTTGGCAGCTACATTCTTGGAGTTCAGATTTGGTCAATGAAATACCGTTAACATTTTCTTCGAGATTATTTATAGCCTTCTTACTTGTAACGGCTAGTTAGCCAATAATTACCTGTAGCATGCGCTAGTCAGCGTATGCTTTCATAGCGCCCTGAGGACTGGTAGATCAACCAGAGTGATCTAGAAGATTCTCTAATTCTAGTCTGTGCGCAGGTAGGCGGCTACTCATGAACTAGCTCTGATGTATCAACTAGGATCTTCGAGAAGATTCTATTATCCTGCTCCGTGCACAAGCAAATGGCCGCTTGTGAAGCAGCTCTGATGAAATGACTGGAATCTTCGAGAAGACTCCTAAGGTTACGAGAATGAGGAGGAAGTAATTAAGGGTTGAGGGTTAAAATGTATAAAGACCTCTGTTAGTTACCTCACAACGAGGATTCATCATTATATTAGATATTTCTTCATAGTTAGATTATTAATTTACCATCATTTACTCGGATGCACATTGCTTCGATATCTTGATCTGTGACATTACTTGGATGGCCCCAAATCTGATGTGCGAGTTGCCTATCAATGGTATTTGTGGGCTTTGGGATGTAAGATGGACGGTATGAGACTCCGAAACTGCTCAGAGGCATTTTTATATCTGTAGGAGAAGGTCTGCGAGATGGATCTGCATCTATGAGCCAATGGCCCCCGTTGTACTCCAATTGAGCTATAATGTTAGTAGACAAATGCCTATAAAGCATGTCTCGACCAGAATCAAAATGAATAGCTTCTTTTCGACAGCGCGCGAGACCAATGACACTAGTAAGAAATCCTTCGACGTATGCAACATGAGTAAAACCTAGAGTTTTGAGCCCTGTTAGAGTACGTGCAATCAATTCGACACTTCCCCAGGCAGTGATTGAGGTAGAACTATTGCCTGCATTGATAGTTCGTCGCTCGGTATTTTCACGTTCTCGTTTCCATCCTTTCCAGGCTTCACTATTAATGACATGAGTGTTAGACCCTGGGTCAACTATCCATCTGGTGAGTAATTTATTGGAATGGTCATCTTCAAGAGCTACAGTTGCAAGATTGCCTGCTGGCTCAATATTGTCGTCTAAAGTCAAGTCGTTCGGACTATTTGTATTTAAAAGCTGACTATAGGAAGAGTTTACAGGCCCATGGGTACTACCAACAAGCATAACACATGTATTAAGATTAGATGGTGGGAGACCGTCATCTATCTGAAGCGCTTCTTGTTTTTGATTTCGCTTTCCCCATTTCTTCAGAGCTGTAGTTATTTTTTCTTCAATTTTCGGGTCCCTCCGAGCTTGTTCAACCTTTAATAAAGTCTCCTGTGTTGGAGAGAAGTCTGGTCGACGTTGAGGGTGATCTTCATTTATGATGAAGCAGTCTGCGTACCAATGTCTCGATCCACAAATATACTCGGGGATAGGTTTACCATTGCGTCGATTCTTACTGGTACCATTGGTATTCTTTTTGGCGGGTTTTGATGAATCAAGACCTGCAGCAGCAGTAGACAGACTAGTTGATTGAATCTTGTTACGTCGAAGATAGGCTGTAAATTCAGCAACAAAGTCATCCAGCGAAGGAAGAGCGTCCGTGGTGCCGTTATTTTCAACTTTGTAGAGGTCACGGAGACATGTCGTAGCATATTCTTGATCGAGAACCTTGCACGCAATGAGAAAGTCCTCTTGTGGTCTAATACCATCAGTTTCAGGAAGATTCATTGTCTTTCCCACTGCGGTGATGCGTGTCCAGCTAGAGAACCAATCATCCAATTTACTCATGGCTGCTGGAGCTGTCTTGAGTGCATTGTAATTTGACGTGATTTCATGACGCCGCGTGGATGCATCAGGAGCAAGGTGTTTCCTCAGCCTGACTAATCTCTCGTAAGGTGTATTACAGTCTTGAATTAGGTAAAGCTGCTTCTTTGCAATTGTCCTGCTAATTTCTAGATTGAAATCAGCGAGGGCTTGAGAACGTTTTTGGTATTCCGACAGTTTTCGTTCATATCTATCATAGTCCCAGCGATATACGTCTCTATCTTCTCTGTCAAGGTCTGCTAATGAGTTGGCACCGGCTTTGTAGGAACTTAATTCTGGCTCAGGAGGTTCCGTGAGAACCGGTAAAGAATTACTCGGTGTCTCAGGGTTCACGTATTGCCACAGTTCATGTCGAAGACATGAGTCTCTTCTAAGAAATAACCAGTCGAACCAATCACTAGGCTTGTCGAGAACAACCGTGATGCGAGTTACGGCGGGATCGGAATCAGAAAACATGTTGAAAAAATGTAGATTCGCGTTTATCTATGTTAGATGCTTTTTGGATTGTCGCGTAGATTCGCAGACAGATCAAGCTCAGGGATTGAGATTGAAGCAGAAAATTTTTTTCGAGAGATTCTTTTAAAGAGCTTCCGGGCTCATAACTATTGGGGAATAAAAGAATGGCTTGATTAAATCAGTGGTAAGAATCGTCTACTTGAAGAAAAATCTATCTGTCTATCTAGTTTTCTGTGTTACATAAGCTTAAAAATAGGTATTTTATGCCAAGCCACTAAAGCTGTACATTCCATATCCCAGTCCTTATTCCTTGCTAGCAAATAGCCATGCCTTCTCCGACGGCGCAGACCCAGAAACCGTAACAAGCTCGATCCCAAGTGGCGGACTTATTTTATCCTTAGCACATGTACAAATGGGGGCAACGACCGAGACCTGAATAACTCTATGCGGCAAATTCATTTATGCCTCCTGCCATAAACAATGTGCCGTAACAGGCGTACAATCTACGTGCAGAGGCGATGCCGGAGAGGGCGGAGCCGAGACAATCAACACCATCAAAGGGAGTCAACACGATGAGTGATGAGGAGGCGAGAGCCAATTACTGAGGGCACTGTGGCGGTCACGGGCTAAGATACAGCGGTTGATGGTGGAGAGACTGTGTGTGAGGTGTGCGGAAAGGGGCTACTTTGCGAAAGCTTGTCCTAGGTTCCGTAGGAGACGGCAGCCTAGAGTCAGATTTGGATTGGAAAATGTGTCGGAAGGGGATAAACAGGAAAACGAGGCCCTCTGAGAAAAGTCGCCCCCGAGGGCCAACACGGAGTTTCAACGGAAAAGCTAGTTATTTGCACCATTCCTTGGATAATAAATTGCTTCCTAAATTCAACTTTCTTCATTCAGGCAATGGTCGATACGGGCTGTTTATGCTTTGCCGTGATTGAAGATTTCCTTGTGCGTACCCATGACTTATGTTCAGAACCCATGACCCCTCGCGATCTTAAATTGGCAGATGAGAGCAAGGCGACAAAAATAACATGCATCGCCAGGTTCAAGATGGAGATTGATGGACCCTGCGAACAGATGTGGGGATACATCATGCCAAATGTAGCATATCCTTTGATTCTAGGCAAGTCCTGGATGAAATAGAACAAGGTAGTAGATGACGCAGGAGATTAGTTCTTGACCCTAGGGCCAGATGTGAATGCATGAAGAGTGAAGGCTCGTGGTTAGAGCGACAAGTGAGCCGCAGGCAGCGTCAAAGTAAATTTGAAGACTGTCACAATTATCAAGGCAGCAAGGTTATCCGCTCATGAACTATGGACTTGGCTTGATGAAACCAAGAAAGGAAACACGACCAGTGCTAGCTCTCACGGACAGAAGAGCGGATGTTCCACGGGGTACAAAGCGGGACTAGCCAGCTAGTTTGAGGGGGGGGGTGGAGATAATGGTGTATTGGGTAATGTGGGTTCACTACTAAGGTATAACACCTGTATTTGATGTTGATTCTTGATTTCTAACTATCCTATCTACAGTCTAAGAAATATATGTTAATAGTTGCCAAGACGCTAAGCCCAATCGAATTATTGACATAGAATGCAAAGTCTGACAGGTAAGAAGTGAGATGCGGGAAGTGCTCTTCACAGCCGAAGATAAATGGGCGGTAGGCGTGATCTTCCGCGGCGGAAGAGAAGGGGAATTAGATAGCGGTCTTCACAGAGGAAGAGGATCATTGAAGCATAAAATTATATTCAGAAGACGTTGCATGGAGAGAACCCCTACGACGTGAAGTCTACATATGTACATATGTCTTCAAGTGAAATTGCATCAATATATGAACACGAGTTGTATGAAACTCAGGGTATAACTCCAAACTCCGGCAGCGGCATGCCAACGTCTCACCATGAGTCCTTGTGTTGTGGCAAACGTAATTTTCTCATCATGAGTCCTTGTGATGTGGCAAACGTAATTTTCTCATCAGATAATATTATGAATGGGGGTATCCAGGATTAAATGAAGCATAGATGACTACAATTACCCTTTCATACCTTTAACCTCCAGCTTGGATTCGGCGTAAGGGTTTGCATGATTGTTGTCACTCCTACATAGTCGCCCAATAAGATTATGTCGGAGTCTTGCGGGGTCAATTGATGTCGGTGACAACAGAGCAAGCCCAGGTAAATCAGTTTATTAACAAAGTCTAAAATAAAGAACTAACAACCATTGCGCCTCCCTCTGCTTTACTCATTTATATAGTCATACATGTAATTCAGGGGTGTTTTCCTACTGGGGTGTAATTATCCTAGTTGACCCCTTTCAGCTCTCTTTTTATCTCGCTTAATAACATATCGGATCGAGCAGGCAGGATCCTTGTAGTACTGGGGTAGCCAGTATCTTACTAAACACGGGCTAGTCCCGTAACACGGAGTAGCACCTAGCAAAGGAGATCAGGTATGAATTGCTGGAGTACTCAGTGAGCTACCTTGGGCAAGATGAAGAACTTTAGCTTTGTAATTTGTATCATATTTTAACTTCTTCTTACGTACCTGCAATCGTATTACTAGGGTCATATCCCATCAATTCTGTACTTCTTTCCATCTTTAGTCTTCCTGCTTCACTCGAAGACGGCGATTTGAACCCTCCGCTACCTCGCCGTGACACCATATAAATTCTTTGTTAGATATAAACCCCTTGTAACGGCCTAGACACTTCCCTAACATGAAACATGTCAATCTGTGGAATTGGAGTAGGAACAGTGTTGTGCAGAAGAAGCATGAAGTTTATTATGCTTACAACGAAGCTATAAATACAACGTATCATGTGACTGTATGTCACGTGTATAGTGAGGCCATTCATTACACCCCCCTGAAACTTGATGCTTTAAACAATTCCACACACAATCACCTCATCTCCAGCTGTTCCCTACAATTTGATTCCTCTAAATCAATATCTATTAAGTGCACTTTAGTCTGGTCATTGCATCCGTGATGGCCAAATCTCAACAACCTCCTCCCCTGGCCTAGCGCGTCGCTGAAGAGCTCGAGCTTATCCAGCGCATTGTGAAGGGTCGAGCTACAGTCCACACAACGCCTTTTAGCAGTTAACCAGCCCCGAGTTCAATTGATTCCGTATTTAATCTGCAGTCTCGCTACTTTATCTGGCGAGAGTATGGCGCCGCCTCTGGTCCCCAAGCGTGCGCTTCCCCCTGACCCACCAGACGCCGGGAATCGCGTCTCGAAACCGAAGTCTTATTGGAAATGATAGATAGTTTAGCAGTGGAAATAAAGAGGTCTCATGTATTCAATTCTGTATATTGGTTACGCGTTGACTTGCATGTTTTGCGTTATCTATTTACATCTCAGATTTCTTATCTTATCTTAGTAATACAGTAATAACGCCAAGACAAAGAAAAGAGTGCACGTGATGTGCATTCACAACACTCCCCCTCACTGCGTGCAGTATCTAAAAAAATATTTAGCAATAATTACTTAAGTGATCTTTACGATAGAACCTGGCTTGGTAAGAGCATCAGCCTGTTGATTACTGGTTGGCACATATTTAACGTCAATTTGTCCACGATTATACAACTGTCGGCAATAATGATTCCGGGCATTCACATGGCGAGAGCGTTTGTGATTGTCGTGATTTTTGGTCAACGAGATTGCGGCCTGGTTATCAACAAAGACAGTGGTACATCCTGAACCTCTAACCTTATCGCATACTCCAATTTCTTCTAAAATATTGTGCATCCAGGCTATCTGTCGGCATGTTTCAGTGAGCGCAAGATATTCGGCTTCAGTGCTGGATAGTACAACATCTTTTTGAAGGTGTGATCTCCAGGAAATAGGACCACCTAGTCGAATAAGTAGCCCTGAAGTAGAACGTGCGGTAGATAGATCTCCAGCAAAGTCGGAGTCAGAGTATGCTTCGAGGAGAGGATTGAATTCTTTGACAAAGGTGATGCCGGCATCAGGATCCTTAGCAATATATCGGAGGACTCGCCTAGCAGCAGTAAGGTGCTCCTCAGAAGGATTTTTTAAGAAGCGAGCCAAATGATTGGTAGCAAAACAAACATCAGGACGTGTTTGATTAGCCAGGTACTGTAGGCCTCCAACTATCTGGTTGTATTCAGTGAGGCGTGTAGCTGATAATGGTTCACATGAGGGCTCCATACGGTGTTCCATAGGCTTAGCTGCTGGTCTACAGTCTGTAAGAGAATGTCTGGATAGTAATTCACGGGCATAACGGCCCTGAGAAAGTTTGAGATGGTCCCCTTGATGAGTTACATGGATTCCAAGAAACTGATCATTTGTTACAATTTTAAAATTGTATTTCTCCTGAAGGACTTTTGCAAGGTTGACTATCTTCTTTTTATCAGGACCTAGGATCTGGAAGTCATCGACATGAAGTACGACGAAGAGATCCTTAGCTTTACTAGAAAATAGACAAACATCAGATTCGGTGGGCTCGAGACCATGCTTCTGAAGTTCAGTCCTAGCAGCAACATGCCAAAGAGCAGCTGCCTGCTTCAGGCCATACAGTCCTTTCTCTAATTTGATAACCTTCCCATTTTGCTCGAAGCCTTCAGGCATGTGAATATATAAAACAACATCTAATTCTGGATTGAGAAAAGCTGAAGGAACATCGCCCTGAAGTCTATGCCACCCGAAGTGGTGGCCGAGTGCTAGAAGCAGTCTAGTAGTATCAGCTCGAGGTGTCGGAGCAAATGTGTTAGAATAATCAGAGCCTTTTTGTTGGGTAAACCCACGAGCTGTCCATCGAGCCCTATATTTATCTAGGTGAGCCGTCCGCGTGTGTCTTACGTTTAAATATCCACTTTCCTGTAAGAATACTTCTACTTTTGGGTACCTGGTTACGGTTAACTATGATAGCGGTCCCGGTAGAAATGAGAGATTCAAACTCAGCATCCGCTGCTATTTTCCAGTTTTCAGAGTCTGGACCCGTCATTGCTTCTTTCCAGGACTTTGGATTAATATCTTGTGACACAGGGGCCACCGCTTTGCCACTGTTAAGACGTTTATAGTCATGATGTCGAACGGACCGCCCGCGCAATGTAATAGCCATTGGACCAGGAGGTGATGAAGGAGGGCTAGGCGAGTGTACTCGTTTTTGTCCTGCAACGGTTGGTGGGAGAAAAGGCAGCATTGGCGTATCATATGTTTCGTCTTGCCCATCCAATGTTGGTAGAAAATTATTCTCAGGCTCCGCCAATACTACTTCCCTTGACTGATGATTAGATGTCGGAGCTGAATTATCAGGTCGTTTTTGGCCAGCGTAAACAGGAGGTTCAAAAGGCTGCATTAAAGTATCGTATATCTCAGGTTCATCTTGTTCGTCTTGGTCGACTGATTCGTCACGAGACTCCTCTTGATCATGCATACTGTTGATATCAGCTTCATCTTGATCGTGAACATCGTCGTTGCTAGGCTCCCCCTGATCATGAGGACTGCTAACTTCAGGTATGTTATGTTCATTGGCGAGAGTTGCTTCATTTTCGTGAGTGAGATTACTAGAAATTTCAAGCGGTAAAGATGAGGATGATAAAGATGTAGATGGAAATGGTAAGAAATCGTTTTCAGTGGTTGGTGGATTATGGAAACCAAGTCCTCCTCCAGAGTAGTAATCTTGAGGTGTAAGGTCTTTTAACTTGGCTACAGTAGGCCCATACATAGCATTTTCGTTGAATGATGCATGAGGTGTACAAAAAACTTTCCATGTTGAGCTTGAACGGGGAGTTTTGTGAGGGGTAAGAATGAGAGCGTTTTTATTGGTATTCGACTGAAATCCAACGAACCATCCAACTTGTGCTCGGGGATCAAACTTGCTACCTTTTTCGGGTTTGTTGAGGGTTCGGTATGCTTTGCAACCAAAGCGAGGAAGGCATGTGAAGTCCATTATTTCATGATGAGCAATTTTAAGTGAATGATGAAAGTGGAGCGTGGGTACTTTTTTGTGGTGAGGTTGTAGAGGTGATTTGTAAGAAATACTGCATGGTTGATAGCCCACGACCAAAAGAGAGTTGGCATACCTGCATCGATCAGGAGACAGCGAGCCCGAGTTATAATGACTTTATTTGCTGCTTCAGCAGGACCGTTTTGTTCCGGTGTATATGGAGCAGAAATATCTTGGCGAATACCCTTTTGTCGTGCAATTTCTTGCCACATAGAGTTACGCTGAATTTCAGATCCTCCATCTGAGAAACAGATTCGTACAGTTTTATCATATTGATTTTTCATAGCAGTGATCCAGTCGGCAAGTTTAATAGGGATTTCATCCTTTTTTTCTGCACCAAACCACCAACGCATACGAGTCGTCGCATCAGTGATAATTACTGCATATCGTTGACGAAAAACGTTTGGTTCCAGAGGACCAACCACGTCTATAAAGACTTCATCTAAAGCTTCTAAAGGTATGGGACGTTTCTCACGTGATATTGTACGCTGGGCCTTGCTAAGATGACATGCTTCGCAATGTGTCAACTCACTGGTATCTAATCCTCCAAGTCCTTTTGCAAAATCCTTTGTTTTTGATAATATTAATGGTCCAACATGACCGAGCCGTTGGTGCCATCTATCGGCAGTGGAGCATTTTTTAAGTTTAGCTACTGCTGGTTTCACTATGGATGGGTTCGAAATAGTTGGCGCCATAATTTTTATACAACTATTATTGGTTCTTGTTGCTTCTGATAATGGAAGTACTATTGAAATATCACCTATAGCAACCAGCCTGGCAACAGGGGTGCGACAGCTATTTGAGATTTGTTCAAGAATTCCTTCTTTTCGATTTTCACAAATATTTGCAAGACGGAATGCTCGGCCTGCAGAAATGAGGTTGATGGAAGATTTGGGAGAGAAAAGAGCATTACTGAGTTTAAGGTTAAGATTACCGAGTTTTATGATAGCGGTACCACCATAGTTGAGAGAAGACTTATGTACAGCTTGATCAAATGTGAATGGTTTATCGAGCTTAGCTAAGTTAGTGAATGCGGAGCGATTATTGATGAAATGTCTAGATGCACCAGAATCCCATATTAAGGTGTCTTTAGTGATGGCGAGGCCAGAGGCACTTGCTGCAAGGGGCAAAGCTGTAGAATATGCTGTCATTGCGATTGTCCGTCCATCATTATCATCATCACTACATTGATCATTATAGGGTACCAAGGCATTTGCACGCCCATGTTTACTATGTTTCTTATTTTCACGTAGTTCGGGATGCTGGGCCCGACATTCTTTATTGGTGTGTTTATGTTTTGGATGAAGATAGCATTGGTCGTTAGGATTGTTATCGCGAGCTGCTGCTGCAACAATTTGCAAATTAGCATCTATGGAAGCTTGACGATTACCACAGACGGCTCGGAGTGTTGCCATCATTTTTTCGATTGGGGCAAAAGATTGTTGATCATTTTCTAATGCACCCGTTGCTCTCCACGTTTCAAGCCAGCTGATATGGGCTGTTCCATGGAAGAACATGATGGATGCCATTCCTTCAGATATGCCATACTTCATGGAATTTTCTGTCATCGATTCTAGATTTGCTGCTGCATTACGAAAGTTTTGAAGATTTCTTTGGAAGTCATTGCAAAAATTAGTGGCAGTCGTTGTAAATTTTGTATTTAAAAGATTGCTGTAAGCATTTCTGTAAGGAATTGCTGCAGAAGGTTTATGCGTACTGGCAATCATGTCATATAGATCTTTTGATGATTGCGTATTATTGGATTCCGGCCTGATGCTGGGGTCAAGTCTGCGGAGGATGATACTGTAAGCCTGTAAGTCTTTAGTTGTCCAGGCTTCAAGCTGATCGAGATAGTCATCGTATTTCCTAGGATCTTTTTCAGATTCAGATTTAGTTGGTTCAAGAGGGGCTCTTTTAGATCGAATCCCTGGATGGTCGTGAAAGACGTATCTTACGAGGCCCTCATGAGCGAGAGCACCGCGGAGATCCGATGACCAAGTTGTGAAAGCCACATCGGCCTTGAGAATGATGGCAGAGGCATCGTTTTTGAAATGAGCCATGGTTGTAAGACAATGAATGTAACTAAGACCTGCTTTTAGAAGAAAAACTTGCTTGAGGTTTGAGTATCGTTTGCCAGAGGTGTTGGAACGCTCGTTTGATGCTTAATACTTCCTTAACAGTTTTTATTTTTATTTTTTTTTTTTTAATTTCGCGCTATACCGGGTACATAACCTATTGGAAATGATAGATAGTTTAGCAGTGGAAATAAAGAGGTCTCATGTATTCAATTCTGTATATTGGTTACGCGTTGACTTGCATGTTTTGCGTTATCTATTTACATCTCAGATTTCTTATCTTATCTTAGTAATACAGTAATAACGCCAAGACAAAGAAAAGAGTGCACGTGATGTGCATTCACAACAAGTCTACGTCGAGTAAGAATTGCAGCAATAGCCTACCAGCTCGCTCGGCAATGAAACCCGCTGAAGCCAACCGTAAGGCCAAGGCAATCGAGAGAGCGCTCAGTGTGTCGAAGCTCTCCCCCGATGCTGGCGAAGCAATGGATGAAACAATGGATGAATTTCAGGACGTCCCATCGAGTGATACCACCGATAGCGTATGCGCCAATATTGATTTCAATACAACGGACAATGACTTATCCTCGAGTGAAAACTGGGACACTACCAGCACTCCACACAACTCTGCGTCTCTTATGGATGCCATCAAGGGGCTTTTGGACCTGACGAATGATTACTTACGAGAACTTGAGAACAAGCATCCTGGTGTTGGTGCTGACTTCCTCGCGCTGCTAGCAGATGGCGCATCCCGAGCCATGCGTGGCCAGCGCGTGTATGCTCCCATGCCGAACCGAAACAAGTCACTTTCTACTGGACATCAAACGAAATCGTGGGCGGAAAGAGCTGCCTGCCAAAACTCAGAACAGAAAGTCTTCTCCTTGAAGAAACCCACAATAAGAGCATCCCCTCCCCAAGGACAAGGTAGTGAGGACCGTCGTATCATGATACGGCTAGGCCCCGATCATGAAGCTAGGAAGGCAGATTCGTACGAACTTCGACAAGCCATACAGAAACTTGTTCCGGACAGTATTTTAGTTTCTGATGTGTGGTCAGTGCCCTCAGGCGTTGCTATACTCGCACCGACCCCAGCGAAAGCTGCCACTATTCTACAGGCAAAAAGCGCAATTGAGAACCGCTTTGGGAATGCTCTTGTTGAACAACAAGAATCCTGGACGACATTTGTAATAGGGCCCATCAAGAAGAAAGTTCGATGTCACGATGGTCAGTCTGACAGACTCTGCGACCCCCTCGAGGGTCTCCTACAAGAGGAACTCGCGACTGTCCGTGAATCAGTTCCCATCAGATACATGAACTGGACCTTACGTTCTCAACAGAGTGAGGAGCCAACTGGCTACATCCGAATCTGCGTTCCGGAATGCAGAGCTAGTAGATTTCCCTCCAGACTCCGCGTCTTTGGTGCAGCAGTATCTGTACAAAGAATTCGTAAGCGACAGGAGGTCTTAACATGCACCAAATGTTATGGGTTTCACGCTTCCAGAACGTGTGCTAGGGCGAACAAATGCGGTGTGTGCGGGGCTGATGCACACGAGGGCCCTTGCACAAAACCTCCCAGGTGCTTAAATTGTAAGGGTCCTCACCCATCCACAGATATCTCCTGCCCCGCCCGTCCACGTCGCAGGAATGGGGTATTGGGCCGTCCGATGGGGATGCAACTTAAGCAGATCCGCGCCGCAGGTGGTAGAGAGTTCGCTAAGTCGTTGAAGCAAAAAGCTGCCACCGCCGACCAGACGCATACATCAAGCTCTGAGCCCGAATCTATCCCTTCATCACAATAAGAATGGTCAGGAGACAAAAACAGCGGAGAGCCGCACCTCTCCGCATTGTGCAGGTGAATGTTGGTAGATCTTCTACAGCACATGATATTGCACTTTCAATAGCAAACGAAAATCAATTAGACATCATACTTATACAGGAGCCCTGGATTTTCCATGATCTCTCCAAGCAGATATCCAAGGCCCACAAAGCATTCGAATCGTTCTCCCCACTTTCGACCTGGCACTCCCGACCCAGGGCATTCACCTATGTCCAAAAGGGAGCCAAACTAAGACCATTTCAGGTTGCTGCGGACTCATCCCGAGACATAGTGCAGATCTTAGTGACTCTCGGAAATAACGCAAAATTACCAATATGGAATATCTACAATGCCCCTACGGGGTCAGAGGGAGCAGGAGAGGGTCTGTCCGTACTTCTCAGTGGCACAGATTCCCCCTACTTTGCAGGTGGTGACTTCAACCTCAGACACCCACTTTGGGATTCAAAAGTCACTGAATCACGATCCTCCTGCACAAAACTCATTGATTGGTATGGTTGCAAAGGCCTCAGACTCCTCAATCCGACCAACACACCCACACATAACCGCGGGGGCACGCTCGACCTGGCCTTCTGTACAGATGAGAGCGCAACATGCGAAATTCGAACAGATCTACACACCACATCCGATCACGAGACCCTGGTTTCGACCTTATGTTGGGACCGACGAACTACTTCTGACTCCAAGTTGCAGTACAAGGCGTTGGATAGTGAGCTTTTTCTAAAACTTTTGGGCAACAACCAAAGTTTTACTGCGATCACGTCCCTGGAGGAACTAGAAACGGAAGCCAATAATGTTATAAATTTGATTCATACTGCACTACATGGTGCCTGTCCTAGGAAAAAAGCGAGAAACTTTGGTACTCCGTGGTGGAATGATGAATGCCAACGGGCGGCTCACGACTACCATAGAGCTCGTCGAGTAGGCCCTGCATCTTTCGAAAAGTTTGAACTCCAGAGGGTCGTTCGTCAGGCAAAGAAAAATTACTGGAAATCACGCATTGAAGACTCAAAGACACTTACTGATGTCTACAAGGTGGTCCGTTGGCATAATGCCGCCCCTAGATATCAGTCCCCACCTCTCCGTAGCGATAGCTTGAGAAATCCGGTATTCGACCCATATGCCAAAGCTCGACTACTACACGAGGCCCTACTATGTAGGCACCTCGAGGCCGAAGATATACCGCCGGATACCCCTACGGTCCCATGCCGTAGCATCCATTGGGTAGCAATTTCTAATCTGGAGGCGTTTAAAGCAACATGCTAAGTCACTCAAACAACCCCCGGTGAAGATGAACTAACCACTTCTGTACTGCGTCTAACCTGGCCGGTCTTAGGTGATCGTATCACCAATTTATTTAATCACTGCATCAACCTTGGGACCCATCCACGTGCGTTCAAAACAGCCACGGTGATTATTCTCCCCAAAATCCGGGAAAAGAGATCGAACTCTTCCGAAGTCGTATCGACCAATAGCTCTGCTATCTTGTCTAGGAAAAGGCCTTGAGCGACTTGTCGCCCGCCGTGTTTCCTACTTGGCACTTAAACATAAGATTCTTGCCCGCGATCAATGTAGTGCAGTCAGGAAACGTTCAGCCGTTGACCTTACCACTGCACTTCTCTGTGATGTGCGTGAAGCGTGGGGAAAAAATAGGGTGGCTGGCTTGCTCAAAGTCGATGTTAAGGGAGCATTTGATGGAGTTCTTCGCAACCGTCTGATATCCAGACTACGCTCCCAAGGCTGGCCCAACAGTCTCATCCAATGGGTCTTCTCTTTTTTATCCGAGCGGCAGGTACGTATCCGCTTGGACCACATTACAACTGAACCGTTATCTATCCTGTGCGGACTCCCACAAGGATCTCCTGTTTCACCGATCTTATTTCTTCTCTATATGGAACCACTTCTAAGACTGTCGCGTGGACGCTTTGGCTACGCCGATGATGCTGCATTCCTCTCATCAGGTAGAACATTAAAAGAATGCCAGACAAAGCTGCAGAAACAGTTGGATCTCTCGCTGGTCTGGGCAAGAGAGAATGGGGTTCTATTTGATATGCAAAAGACTGATCTGATATACTTCCATAAAAAACGGAAATTCGTAGAGCCTCCATTACAGGCAGGAAACATTGAAATCACCGCGAAGGAACTTGTTAAGTGGCTCGGGATTTATTTTGACAGAAAGCTTTCGTTCCGGGAACACATACGACTCGCCTGTCAACGATCCCGAGTAGTAACAGATCATGTGCGTCGAATAAGCAACACCAACTGTGGTGCGTCTCCCGGCCTGCTTCAGCAGGCTGTTCAAGGCTGTGCGTTTGCAACTCTATTGTACGGAGCGGAAACTTGGTACAGTCCCCAAACCTCGCAGTGGGCTCTAAACCAAGTGCAAACCGCCATTAACCGGGCCGCCCGGGCAGTACTCCCAGTCTATAAGACATTTCCTATTCCGGCGCTCCTACGCGAAACAGGTTGGGGGCCAGTGAATGCTTGGCTAGATCGCATTCATGATCGTATAGCCGTAAGAATTGCCGCATCTGACCCTGGGCATCCCCTTCGTCATAGGTGGAACTCTTCCCACTTCGCCTGGATTCGTCGACGCCAGAAGTTAGAGTTATCTACTGACACTTACAAACCACCATGGATGCAATTCGATCGCGAATCTCTGGCACTACAAGTTGGTGCATCAGGACGCCTTAACGGCCTTGAATCTTACGAAAGGTGGGCACGGGAACGTAACCCACTCGACCTGACGGTCTTCTCAGACGGCTCAGTAAACAAGGCTGGCAAAGCAGGAGCTGGGTACTGTGTCTACCGGAGCTCGCAAGAAATTCTCTATGGAAAATTGCCGCTTGGACATACCGCACAAATCTACGACGCAGAGATTATTGGGGCAGTCGCTGGCCTCCGGGCTGCCTGCTCTCACTTCATGGCCCGCTTCGCGACTAACGTAGCGGTGTGTCTAGATAATGAAGAAGCCGCTATTCGCCTTCACAGCGGTTGGCTCACCCCCTCAAGCTCCCATCAAATTACGGAATTTCAGAATCTCCGTGAAACCTGGGCACGCAGAGAAAGAGCTGCGGCCGCCAACATCGGAAATGTTCAAATAAGGTGGATCCCAGGCCACAAAGGAATTGCTGGGAATACACGTGCGGATACCCTAGCTAAGCAGGCCTGCAACTCGGAGACAACTAGGTCCGAGGCTTCAATCGCAAGTGCATATAGGCTACTAGAAGAAAGATACAATGAAGCCTTAGCCTCATACTGGGACCTGAACGCGCCTAAGCGATACAAGGACCTCCAAATCGGGATGAGCTCGCGTATCCCGGCAGAATTATTCATAATCCCAAGGCGCAGTTTAGGGTCACTTCTCTCTGCTCGCTCTGGACATGGCGATTTTGCAGAGTACCATCGTCGATTCAACCATAGCGAGGCTAATTTGTACTGCTCCTGCGGCCGTGAAAAGTCTCCAGAACACCCATTCTCCTGTCCGCTTTCAAGGCGAGAGGGCAGCCGACCAAAAAATCCGACTGGGCGCTGCTTAGAAGATCACGTAAAATGGACTCTCAGCACGAAGGACGGTGCTCAAGCCTTTCATAATTGGATGCTAGCAGTCAGGCCTTATGAACTATGACCCTTATGATTCTTATAAAATTCGAGATACTTAGTATATTCTTGGGGGGAAAAAAAAAAAAAAAAAAAGATTAAGTTTTTATTGGTGGTTGGGGGGCGAACATAATGCGGTCGTACATTCTGTAGCCGCGGCCAGATATACTTTGTATTGTGCATCTGCGCACACTTGGCCGGGAATTAAACATTCCCAAGCAGCTCTAGACCCACTTGGGTTGCTTGTGTAGATAATTTCGATGTTATTAGACAACTTGACACGCTTGGTGGCTTACGGCCGCGCAAGCACGCCAATCGTCCCATGGGAGACAAGAGGCCGGGTCAATCCCGCGAGCCTACTTGGCGTTAACCGTTGATAATAATAATAATAATAATAATAAGGGTCGAGCTACTTGGGTCCAAACCTTCCACAACAAGTTTTGGTCAGCCGTTGAAGATGCTGATCCCCTCATCCAGTCCTTCGTGCGCGAGCAGATGGAGGCTTTTCTCCTCGCGGTTGTCTCCGGGCACCCCATGCGCCACGACTCTCCTAAACATCACAAACCGGCGAACCCTCTCCCTACGCTCAGCCACAACGTTCCCTCTCGACCTCCCGTCGCTGTGCTAAATTAATCTCGTAGCTGTGCAGCGACTGTCGCCAGCCCTCCCGCCTCTGGTCCTTCGGCTCCTGCTTGTCCCACTGTCAATCAGCCGTCCCGCACAGCGGTGCAGACTCCAATAGCTAACTCTAAGGGCCCCAAAGCTATCTTCCGCCTGTCTGAGGATGCCCCTCTCCTCAGAGCTGATGCAACTGCAGCCAAGGCTGCTCTCACACAGATTGTGCCTAGCCTCAAGGACGGTATCACCTCCGTTTCCCGAAACTCCAGTGGATTCAGCATCTCCTTTGCGACCGAAGATTCCCTGAAACTGGCTACTTGTCAGATTTTTTCTGACCTTGTAATGTCTGTCCTTTATTTGTTTGACACGTCCTAGTAAGACTACCTTGGTTGTCTCGGGTTGCATTTCGGTTCGCTTTGTTTCGTCTAGCTTCAGATAATTTTCTATCTCGGCGTATCTCCTTTGGGGGTTTGACATGGGTCTTGTTTCATCCATATTGCCAACTCACGCTTTGCCATGGATCTATACGCTTCACGATACTAATATATTTTATTTGATTTGGTTTGGTTTGATATGATCTCTGGTCAAATAATGTATTTAAGTACCTTCGGCCTATAGAGGATAGCTCTTTACGCTTTGTCTTTTGTCTCTTCTAGAACCCTCGAATCCCAGAACCTAGTTACCCTAGACCCTCCAGTTTACCTAGTTCCTTATTTCAGTTATTCTTAGTCCCAGTCCTTTATCCTTACTTCCTTATCCTTGTTACTCCCTGCTACAGACCCAATCTCACGCCGCCTCTTGCTTTCTTAGTAATTCTCGAAAATATCATTCTCCAAGCTACCAAGCCGACATCGATTGTGACACTACTGCAAATTCTGAGACCATTAAGGCCTCTCTCTCTGGTTCTTTACACCAAGTGGAGGATCGCATTGGGTATGTTGTCAAGCGCATACCACGCACTATTTGGACTCCGGTGTCCAATCTGGTCCCTACGACGCTGGATGATATCAGGAATATTGCTCAGGCACAGACTGGCGTCGCTCCATCTAACGCCCACTGGTCGCAGCTTGAAGGGACGCACGACCCTTTTCACACGGCGGTCATCTTCTTCCCAAAAGAAGTTCCCACCTTTCGAATCGCCGACAGCGCCCCATCCCGGTGCTATATCTCCAACCCTAAGGTATTGCAGTGCGAAGCTTGTTTTGGGTTTCACAAATCCTCACGCTGTCGAATCCAAGCTTTGTGCGCTCGCTGTGGCAATCTACGCCACCAAGGAGAATGCTTGCATACTCGACGGTGCATCAACTGCTTGGGCCTTCACCCTGCAGATGATCTCAACTGCCCCTTCCGACCCCACCCGCACAAGGGCAAACTTATTCAGCCATCCGAGAAAGATGTTACGGAACTTCGCGCAAGCAACCGCAACAAGCTCCGTAAGACGCGGCGCGCCGAAGCAGCAGCAGTTGCAGCTGCCTCTGCCACCTCAGAGCACGACAGTAATGTCGGCTCGACTCTTCCCGCTGAAGCCTCTACTGTCCCCCCACAAAGTACGCCCTCTGTTAGGCAAAATAGGTTTACGCCCCTCGAAAATGTCTCCTCTGGATTAATGGAAATAGATTCAGAAGGGCGAGCCACTATCAATGTCACCGACCCTACTCTCTATGTACAATAGAGCTTATTACAGGAGCATCCCCCCCCGCCTCGTCTTCGTTTCCTCCAAGCAAATGTTGGGCGTGGTGGATCTTCTCACCTCATTCTTTTGCAAGCTGCCTTTCAGGGCAAGTATGATGTGATATTTGTCCAGGAGCCCTGGACCAAAACAATAAACTTCAAAAATGTTACGAAGTCTCACCATGCCTACGTAATTTTTACCCCTCCTAACCGCGACTGGAGAAACGCACAACCTCGCATCCTCACTTATGTTTGGAAAAAATCTAACCTCCAACCTATCCAGTTGAACTATGGTCTCTCTCCTGATATCATCGCCCTCCGCCTTCAGTGCTCTCCTTCTCTCGAGGTATTAAACGTATACCGACAGCCTTAAACTCAGGTGCTCGATAGCCTCGACGCTCTCCTAAGGTGGCTGGTCAAACCAAATTCCATAATTGTGGGAGATTTTAATCTGCACCACGAACTTTGGGAGCCCAACGTTTCTCGTTCGTCCGGCGTCAGCAGCTTTGTTGAATGGATTGACTTCTATTCCTTAAGGTCGGCTTTGCCCTACGGAGCTTCCACCCATCGCGCCGGTCACGTCCTCGACTTAGTACTCACCAACATGGAAGGTCTCTCAGCTCGCGTGGATCTGGAGGCACATTCTACCTCTGACCACGAGACAATATCCGGCCTCATCCAACTCTCGCCACTCCAAAGGCGACAACCTACGCTAGAGCTGCCCGAATTCAATGACGAGAACGCTGAAGTCTTTCGTCAAGCTCTTTCTGCTACCGCACCTCCTAACCTTTCTTTTAAGGTCTCAACCCCTCAGCTTCTGGATGCAGTGACTGTCTCGGGTATCGCCGTTCTCTCAGCATATTTACTTTCAGCTAACCCACCGAGACCTGCCTGTGTCCTATGCAAAGATTATTGGAATCAGGAGTATTCAGACCAACGCCGTCGGTATCTCGAAGCTCGCCGTAACGGCGATCAGTCTCTCATTAGCGAGGCCCACCAAAACTTCCGGAAGTCTGTCAGACGAGCCAAACGAGGACACAAGCGATTCAGGCTGGATAAGGTGTCTTCGATCTTAGAGGCCCACAAAGTTGTTGGATGGCGAAAGTTATCTAGTCGCTTTGGCCTTCCGCCAATCCATTTTCAAAATGTCACGCACAGCACCCCGAACAAGCGTGCAGACATATTCTTTCGCACCAAGCTCGATCGCCCAATCAGCAAACCGGATGCCCCCCGGAAAATCCATACTTGTTCACGCCGCGCGATCCCTGCTCCACTCTCCATTGACGAAGATAAAGTGCGACACTGTCTTCTCGATGTGTTGTCAACTACCCCAGGTCATGACCACCTCTCTGTCTCCGCTCTCCGCCTTGTTTGGACAGTGAATACATGGCGCTCGTGGATTGTTCACCTCTATCGTCTTTGCCTAGCATATGGCCATCATCCCAGCATCTTCCGCCGCGCCGATGTGGTAGTTATTCCTAAACCACACAAAGATGACCTCTCCAACCCCGCCAATTGGCGACCAATCTCGCTTCTCCCAGTTCTCGGGAAGGGGCTAGAACGCCTCCTTGCAAGAAGCTTTGCCTTCTGGGCTTTTTCAAAGCGCATTATATCCCAAACTCAATTCGGAGCGCTGCCTGGAAGGCCTGTCGTGGATCTCGTAGAATGCCTGGTCCATGATGTTGAAAAAGCATGGGAGTCAAAACAAGTCTGCACTCTCGCCATCCTTGAGATCCAAAGTGCTTTCGACAGTATACAGCCTGGCCGTCTCTTCGTTCGTCTTCACGAACAGGGGTGGCCTCTGCCATACGTCAACTGGGCCGCGTCCTTTGCCTCATGCAGGAAAGCACGCCTCCGAGTAGATGAATTTGTTGGCAACTTCCTGGATATTCCGCATGGCTTGCCCCAAGGATCCCGTGTGTAACGGATCCAAGCTGGATGTGTCGAAATCAATAGATTAATTAATATGGAGAGGAAAGCTAATTACAAATCTAGACAGCAACTATATAATTTACTCGACACGTGATTGCTTAGGTAACCATCTAAGCTTAGTCAACGGTCAAACCGTAACACCGTGCCCCTCCCATACTTTTCCTTCTCTTTCTCGAGCCCTTATTTAAACTCGGTTTCCTACATTTGGATACGTGGACAACGTGGCGATCCTCTTGGTCGCTAAAACTCTGGTTGACACTTCACTGCTGATCACCTCCAGGGTTGGGAGCATCACCCGCTGGTGCGATTACAATGGACTCTCTTTGGCAGACAACAAGACGGAAATACTACACCTTCATAGATCCCGCCAGCCCTCTTCTCCATTTATAATAATCAGTGCTTCAAGAACGTCCAACTCAACTCTAAGGCGGCTTGGCGTCTTCCTGGACATCAAGCTCTCATTCAAACAGCACGTACAAGAATGGAGCGCTAAGACGCAACAAATCAGCTCCCATATACAATATCTTGGCAATACAAATCGTGGAGTACCCACATCCTTTCTGCGTACTGCAGCCCTCGCTGCGGCACTACCCATCCTCCTGTACGGCGCTGAGGTTTGGTGGCGGGGACACTCCTTTTTCCGGCGCGGTCGTCCCACCTCTAATCGTTCATAACAGCTTGTCGACATGGTCTCTCGGGCTCTGGTCAACTTGGCTAGGGCTATTCTCCCAGTATATAAAACCACTCTCATTGCAGCTCAGAAGTGTGGCTCAAACCGGCACATATTCTACCTGATAAAACCCGCCTCAACTCTGCAGTTAGACTAGCTACCGCTGACAGTTTTCATACTCTGGTCAAAAAATCCAACGACTCTCGCGCGCTAACCCGCCTTACCATGAAATCTAAGCTCGTTGCCCCGTTTCCCCATCCTGGGCTCATACCACCCTCGTATAACGTTCCTCCTTTACATACTCGGGCCGAATTATCCCCTGAAGAAGCTTCCCGGCGTATTAGAGGTCTACCTTAATGGGACATCCTCGTCTTCTGGGATGGCTCGAAACAAAACAATGGGGCTGCTGGGGCAGGTACCGTCGGACTCCACATTGGAATCACTTTAGCAGAGGTGAGAGTGCCGCTAGGTCCTAACTTCGAGATCTATGACTCCGAGATCATCGGAGCCCTCGCAGGGCTTAAAGCTGCTGTAACAGCTCCCTCCACTCACCTTGCGTCGTCTATCCACGTTATTCTCGACAATCAGGAGGCAGCACGACGGCTTCTCGATGCGACACTATCTAAGACCTCGCAGCATGAAATTCTCGATTTCCGATACATCGCCTCGCAATGGCCCTCGAGGAGAATCCTGCCATTCGCAGCCCCTGGCAAAGTCCGCGTGATGTGGTCGCCTTACCATGTGGGCATACCTGGTAACGAATTAGCCGACAAGCTAGCTGGTGAGGCTGCCCGCCTACCAGCTTCCCCTGGCGCATCTCTCGCTGGATCCCGATCAAAGGCGAAACAGCACATTTGGGATCTAAGTGCTGCATGGTGGCAAAATCATGCTCCTCCTACCTATTGCGAGTGAGGGATGCCTTTCCCCAAGAAGCCCCCCGAAGAGCTCCATCTCCCTCCCCGTAATCTCGGGTATCTCATTCAGTGCCGGACCGGACACGGAGACTTTCGCGCGTATCACGCTAGATTCCGTCACGATAATGCCCTCTTGACTTGTACCTGTGGGGGTGACAAGTCAATTACCCACTTGGTTTTCTGCCCCCTCGTTCGCCAGCGACTAGCCGCAAGTGGTCACCGCCGAGGCTTTGGGACACTTGATTTTCTCCTCAGCTCCGCCCGCGGTGCTGAGCGTTTTTCTTCCATATTGGAAAGGTCGAAGTTCCTGACAGAAATTTGCCCAATCCGTGCCGCATGACCTTTTTTCCATGTGAGGGTTCGCTGTACAGCGCTCATAGCAACTTTAGTTTTCCTTTTTCTAAGCCTTTAGCTATTCCTAACTTCCTCGCACTTTACAGTCACCGTGTCCCCCTAGGGATGGGGCTGTAGCCATGGCTGTTGTCTGGTAGACATCTAAAAATCAATCAATCAATCAATCAATCAATCAATCAATCAATCAATCAATCAATCAATCAATCAATCAATCAATCAATCAATCAATCAATCAATCAATCAATCAATCAATCAATCAATCAATCAATCAATCAATCAATCAATCAATCAATCAATCAATCAATCAATCAATCAATCAATCAATCAATCAATCAATCAATCAATCAATCAATCAATCAATCAATCAATCAATCAATCAATTAATCAATCAATCAATCAATCAACCAATCAATCAATTAATCAATCAATCAATCAATCAATCAATCAATCAATCAATTAATCAATCAATCAATCAATCAATTAATTAATCAATTAATTAATTAATTAATCGATCGATTAATTAATTAATTAATTAATCAATCGATCGATCGATTAATCGATCGATTAATTAATCGATTAATCGATCGATCGATCGATCGATCGATCGATCGATCGATCGATCGATCGATCGATCGATCGATCGATCGATCGATCGATCGATCGATCGATCGATCGATCGATTAATTAATCGATCGATCGATCGATCGATCGATCGATCGATCGATCGATCGATCGATCAATCGATTAATCAATCAATCGATCGATCAATCGATCAATCAATCAATCAATCAATCAATCAATCAATCAATCAATCAATCAATCAATCAATCAATCAATCAATCAATCAATCAATCAATCAATCAATCAATCAATCAATCAATCAATCAATCAATCAATCAATCAATCAATCAATCAATCAATCAATCAATCAATCAATCAATCAATCAATCAATCAATCAAGATATAGATTCTTGCTTACTGTCCTATCTAGCTTCTATTATGTACATAGTGCCATGAGGACGGATGGCCATGTTGTTGAGGGAAAAAGCCCAATTGGGCAAAACCCGTAGTCCCGCCACGCATACACGCCCCGATCAATGCCGAAAGCGTCAGTCAACCTTAAATCTCTTATTCCTCCGCATATTCCATTATCCCCGCATTCGAGGAAGAGAAAACTCAGTCTAAGCTCGGAATTTTAACGAGTTCTGGCACCTCGTGGTCAATTTCATTGGCGACAGAAAAACTGTTGTAGACGGCCACTAGAGATTAACATCTGGGCAGCAGCTCGATAGCCCCGCGGGGATTGAAGAAGTCGATCAAATTTTGTTGTTCGTGCATTATGAAATATCCGTGAATGTAATGTTGAATGTTCCCCGCAGTAGCACAGAATATGTTTGACAGTCTGTGCCCGCTCGCCGCAAGTGCAATCAGGCGAGATCCCCGGAACCCTAATAGACGCCAGCCAAGAGTTAAGCCCAATAATTCCCGTGCGCAACAACATCACTGCGGTAGCTTCATGCTTCTTAAGTCCTTCGTATAACTTAAGCGGGTTTTGACACCATGGTGTTTTCCAGGTTACTGCCAATCGACTGCCCTTATAGTCTGCCCTTCTGCGCTGCCACTCTAAGTCTACCCATTTGTTTACCCACGTCTTTGGGTTAGTTGAGTGCTTTGCTTTACACTGCTCTTGGGACCCACTGAAATGCCTAGGTCGGGGTCTATCTGGGTGTCTGGGAACTTTCTTTATGTCGTACTCCGTATCAACTGCTTTTTGACGAGCGGCCTCCGTTGCCGTTATCTTTCTGGCAGAACCGTTCCGCCTGCTGCGAAGAAGCCGTAGTCGATGCCAGACATCATTAAAGTGTTGGCTTATCTGGGTTGTAACCGCTTTTTTCCCTGTGTTCGCGCCGTATAGCAGCGAGATTGTCTGCACTTGCAAATCGATTGGTGGAATGGCCGCTTCTCTTTCGAGGACCACCCTTGGAGTTCGTTTGTACGCTCCTGTGATCTTTCGCAGGCATTTACTCTGCACTTTTCCTAGCTTATCTAAAAGGCTTTTTGCTATTGGTTGACCATTACTTTTCATACCCCATATTTGCGCTCTGTAAAGCATAGTGGGACAAACCATTGCCAAGTAAACAAGCCGTGAGTGCCGAAGAGACGGGCCCCATACAGAGGCAGTTATTCTGGCAAGCGCGTTATATGCGATTTCCCCGTTCCGTGCCGCTTGCGCTACCTGTGCGCCCCATCTTAGACGACTATCAACTACAACCCCTAGGACTTTCATCTCTGATTTTGGGCTAGTTTGGATATCCCCGACCTGAATGCCTTCCTTTAGTGACCCTGACCCTTTTCTTTTCCGAGAAAAATGCACCAGCTGATATATATCAGGGGCAAATGTCGCTCCATATCTTCTAGCCCAAGCTAGGCAAAGTTCGTGAGCCTGTTCTAAGATAGAACAATTTTCCTTAGGCGTCCTTCCCCAGGCTACCAAAGTTGTATCATCCACAAAACCGAAAGCCATGTGGCCACTGTCAGGCTTTTGAAGTGACTCGAGGAGCTCTGATATGTACAGTAGGAATAGTATGGGTGAAAGATGTGAGCCTTGTGGTATTCCTGCTTCTGTTTTGATCCAGTCACTGGTGTAGCCTGTGAACCGGATTTTGGTGCTTCTTTGGGAAACAAAGCTATCGATGAAGCTTATTATCTAGTCAGGAAACCCTTCGCGTTGTAGAATCCATAGGAGTCTTTGCTTGGAGATATTATCAAATGCTCCCTTTATATCTAGCCCTAGCATAGACACTACACAGTCTGGGTTTGCGTCCCATGCTGACTGTACAGTTGCGGTTAAAAGTTCCAGCGCTGACATAGTGGACCGATTGCGTCGAGCACCCATCTGCACCCATGGTAAAATCTCATACTTCTCCGCAGCGGCAGCTATCCGATCTGCGACTACTTTCTCTACCAACTTAGCCAGAGTATTTTCAAGAGCAATAGGCCGGTAACTCGAAGGAACTGAGTAGTCGGGCCGCCTTTCTTTTCTTAGAACCGTGGTAATTGATTCCTTGAACGAGTAAGGGATATTTCCGGTGTGAAGGATAGTGGTAATGGCAGCAGCTATCTCCGATTTCCACTCCGGTAACAGAGACTTCAGAATTTCGTTGGGAATCTCATCTGGGCCCGGAGATTTGCCTGTCGGGAGTTGCCGGAGTAAGTTTTCAATTTCAGCAGGTGTGACCTCAGCTCGAACTTTAATGGTACGTTTAGGCTTTTGATTAGCATCAACATCACTTAGGTCGGCATCCACTTTGCTTGGAAAAAACTTCTCCTGCAGAATTTTGGCCTTTCCACAGTTGTCATGTATTGCAATGTCGTCAATATTTCGCCTCAGTACTGGCAGGTGAGGAGGACCTAGCTGTATACCGTTCCGCCTCTTTCCCCATTTTGATAGTCTCCAGAGACCTTTGGTGTACAGATCGCCTTCGAGACTGGTTGATTTGGCCACAAAGTTTCTCCAACTCGACTGCCGCACCCGATTAATCTCTTTTTTAAGCTCTCTACGGAACGCTTTGCCTCGGATCTCGTCGTGTATCTCTCCCGTCGCTTTTGCTTGGCGGCAGGCTTGACGTGTTGCCGCAAGAATCTCCGATGCCTTGGTAGACCAGACTGGTCTAGCGTATGGACTAGGGCGGGCTCTTGGACAGTATTGATGCAATGCCGTTACGAGTGTGTCCTGTAGAGTTAATAAAGGTTCCCTCGAATTTTGCCATCCGCTCTGGCGTAGCAGCATCCGCATTGAGTCAAGATCTGCTTTTTGAATAGCAAAACGCTTAAGATCACAACAGAGCTGTGCATCCAGACTGATTTTGATTTCAATAGATATATGGTCTTGACGGATGCTCCAGTCCTCACGAGTTGTGCAAGATTCGATCCGGTTGATTAGGTCCTCAGACGCAAAGGTGAGGTCAATAACAGTCTCTTGCAGGCTACCTCCTGCTCCTCTCCTTCGAAAGGTCGGAATTCCAGTGACTGTTGCTAAGTGAAACCCTTGCGCATGTGAAACATTCAGAAGTTTTTGGGCCCTAGTGTCTCGAGGTGCTGTAACACCACCCCAATAAGGATGATGGCAGTTGAAGCCACCCAAAAGAAGGGAGCTTACTTTGTCTTGATTTATAGCCTCCGAGATTTCCTTCCATCCTACAAGTTCAGGTCCGCTAGTAACTGGGCTATATACGTTGATGACTCTAATTTTCTTTCCGTCAAAGTCTAGGGTAACCTCTGCAACGAGATTTGAGAGCCACTTGTATGACCAGCTTGATTACCCTATCGATTTGCTAACCAGGAAAGCCACTTTAGTCTCAAGTTTTGGTTCCATACAAAGCCAGTATCCTTTTGGGCAGTATGTGCCAAGGCTTATCTTGTTGACACTAGGTTCTTGGAGGGCCACTAGTAAATGCTTTTTTGGATCCAGCATATCCATAAAGGGCCTCAGAGTACCATAATTACTTGATCCACAGTTGAATTGTATGATATGGACCTCCTTCATAAACGTAGGTCTCCAGTGTACGCCTCGATCAATTTCGCCGTGCTAACGCTCATGTGGTTACGTCGGCTGGAAGTCCCCTGGGTTGTTATTTGCTGTGGGGGAGTCGATTTTATCTGGACAGGCGAGGGAACCGGGATAAGCGACGTGGTTGAAACTACATTTTCCTTGCGTGGGCGTCCTGGAACTCTCTTTGCCTCTGAACTCTTTTTGGTCACGATTGTGAACTCAGGGGCGGATTTGCTTCCACTGATAGCCTCTGGGGGGCTAGATACAACAGATGACCAGGAGTTCCTAATTTCCAAAGTTCTTTGCATCATGTCGTGTCTTGCCCTCTCAACACTGGTTTTGTAAACTTGGTAAGTACGGCAACCATTTTTGTGCCACGACTTGTGCTCTTTTCCACGGTTGCAACAGGATATTTGCTTCTTTGGGCAATCTTTTGTTTGGTGAGTGCCTGCACACTCACCGCACCTTGGAGCTCTACTGCAAACTGTCTGGGTATGTCCCAATTGGCTACAGTTAAAGCATTGCTTAGCCTGGCTCCTGGGAGACCACATCTGCGCAGCGTAAAGAACCGAGTCTATGACAACTCCATACTTGATAACCTTCCATTGGATGGCCTCCGTCGGCAGACTGAGGATAACTGACCCTCTTGTATGGCCTCTCTTAATGTCTTTAGCTTGCTCCTTGCTATTATGTAACCAGCGGATACGATTTATTGCCAAAGAAGGGATCCTAACTTGGGTTGCATGGTAGATTGACCTTATTAGTGCCTCGTTATTTGCATCCTTTACTCCGATGATCTTGGTGCTTAAGGGAACACCCATCACTTCAACATGATAGTCCTGACGCAGAATTTTAAAGTCATTTGGCTGGTCCATATTCAGGGCGGCGTCCCTCTGGGCTGTGTTCTGAAGGAAGACCTCAGTATCATGACTTCTCATTTGTCGCACTGCGTATGCGCCTTCAATTTTCTGCTTGGCTATGGATAGGAGTTCTGCTGGCTTTAGCTCCTCTGTTTGAGGGATTCGGATCCTAACAGCTGCTCTCGATTCTGGTAGAGAAGCTATTGACGCGTACGTAGGCTTGGTCACTTATCCTGATAGGGCGGACAGGCCCGCCTGGCGCGAGGACTGCGAGAAACTTTCCCTTACCACCTCTTCTAGAGCCTTCATACGCTCTTCTATTGTTGGCGTTTTCTGAGTATCCTTGGGCCATGTAGCGCGGTGAAAAGCCAAAGCTCCCAAGGCCTCAGTTACGTCCTTCAAAATTCCGTCCAACTCAATACCTTTGATCTTGCTGAGTTTACTCTTCATCTTTTTAATTGTCTCCTCAACCTTCCTAAATGCAACCCTGGGACTCTTCAAATTTCCATTCTCCTCAAGTTGATCACTAGTTGTCGGTTTCATGTTATCCGCGTTGAGTCTTCTCACGGCTTCCTCCACACCCGCCATGCTGCGGCACGTTAAACTGTAAGCTGAGGAGCTTAGTAAGAAGATCTTAGAGAGAAAATAGGATTAGTATATCACTGATTAAGGATTATGGGACGCGTTGCGGCTTCTGCAGCTCTCTAAATAAATAAATAAATAAATAAATAAATAAATAAATAAATAAATAAATAAATAAATAAATAAATAAATAAATAAATAAATAAATAAATAAATAAATAAATAAATAAATAAATAAATAAATAAATAAATAAATAAATAAATAAATAAATAAATAAATAAATAAATAAATAAATAAATAAATAAATAAATAAATAAATAAATAAATAAATAAATAAATAAATAAATAAATAAATAAATAAATAAATAAATAAATAAATAAATAAATAAATAAATAAATAAATAAATAAATAAATAAATAAATAAATAAATAAATAAATAAATAAATAAATAAATAAATAAATAAATAAATAAATAAATAAATAAATAAATAAATAAATAAATAAATAAATAAATAAATAAATAAATAAATAAATAAATAAATAAATAAATAAATAAATAAATAAATAAATAAATAAACAACAATAAATAAATAAATAAATAAATAAATAAACAAATAAATAAATAAATAAATAAATAAATAAATAAATAAATAAATAAATAAATAAATAAATAAATAAATAAATAAATAAATAAATAAATAAATAAATAAATAAATAAATAAATAAATAAATAAATAAATAAATAAATAAATAAATAAATAAATAAATAAATAAATAAATAAATAAATAAATAAATAAATAAATAAATAAATAAATAAATAAATAAATAAATAAATAAATAAATAAATAAATAAATAAATAAATAAATAAATAAATAAATAAATAAATAAATAAATAAATAAATAAATAAATAAATAAATAAATAAATAAATAAATAAATAAATAAATAAATAAATAAATAAATAAATAAATAAATAAATAAATAACATCAACAAACGGAAAAATCGACCCCTTTGATATGAGTGAAATTAACGCGTCTAATGCAATGGACATCGATCCTTTTGCAGAAGTCAACAGCGAAAAAACGGGAAACGCGTCGATACGTGGTGCTGGTGGAGTTGCAATTGTTGGTGGCGCCAGGAAGGCACCGTCGAACGCCTACGAAGAAGTTAAAAGATTTAAGGAAGGTCTAAAAAATGAAGAGCTTCCCCCGAGAGCACAAAAGAAGATGTTGGCAGATGCTGTTCAACTGATTGAAAACCTCCTAAAGCTGAAAGTTCCGCCCCCAGCTACACCACAACGAGGCCACAAGGGAGAAAAATCTGCAATCGCTGAAATTCTACAGGAAATCAAGGTTATAAAAGCTACCATCACCCAGACCCAAGGGCTTTCCCGTACGCAGGGCCAGACATGGGCTAAAATAGCAAATAAGCCAGGGCTAGCAGGAACCACTATCCGAATCCAAGACGAAAAAGAGAAGGAAGAAATAGCTAAGCTTTCCAGCGAAGAACTGGTTAAAAAATAGGTAGGAAAGAAATAATCGGAGCTCGCAAGATGGTAAATGGACAAATCAAAGTCTATTACGCCGAAGCAGTCACAAAGCAGGTCATGGAGCGACAAAAAGACTGGACTCAAAACCTGGCCACCACGGCACAGGTAGCTAGAGACAACTATCAGGTGTTAATACACAATATGCCATTCTCTTTCCAACCAGAAGATCCAGATCACCTCAAAGAACTCATGACGGCAAATGAAACACATATCCCGGGAATAAACATCCGAAGAGCTGCTTGGCTCAAGAAAAATAGAGGGGCAGAAAAGACAGCTGGTTCCATGATCATCTGGTTCGAAAAGCCGGAGCAGGCTGATAAAGCAATATCCAAAGGGATATTCTGGGGATACGAGATCAAAGCAGCTGAAATTTTTAGATCAGGATTTCGAACTATGCAATGTTTCAATTGCCAAAGATACGGCCACATCGCAAAAAACTGCACAGCCGAGGCCAAGTGTGGAAAATGTGCCGATAAACACAATACCAGAGAATGTCCAGGGAAACAGGAAGCTAGATGCAGCAACTGCGGAAGAAAACACACCTCATGGCACCAAAGCTGTCCAATTAGAATAGCGGCCAAAGCCAGAGCAACCCAGAATCGAACTCAAGACCCAGGGAGATTCGTGACCCGGGAGGCAATTCAAGACGACGATTGGCAAATCGTTGGGTCAAGAAAGAGAAGAGCGGGTACAGCTGCAGCTCAAGTAATTGGGGAATATGGCGAAAACACCGAACGTCGTGGCCCAGGAAGACCCAAAGGATCCACAAAATTCTTCAACATGACAAAAGCGGCGGCGAAAACAGCGAAAGTGGTCTTCACTGCAAATCCATTAACGCAAGAAAACTCCCGGCCTGCGACAATGGACAACCAAGCAGAGAAACACGGGACACAGGAGTGTGAAATGCAGTCATGAAGGGCGCAAATACTCTCAACATCATACAGTACAACGTCAACAAGAGCAAAGATAGGGTCCAAAACCACTTCCTTCAAGCACTAGATCCACTTGAACACCACATCATAGCTATTCAAGAACCATGGCGAAATCTCTCAGAGAATACGACAATAAAACACCCGGCTTATCACTTAATCTTTCCTGATGGAAACAAAGGGCGAACGTGCATCTATGTAAGCAAAGTTCTTGCGATAGGAAAGTGGAAAAAGGAAACAGCAACAGAGGAAGCAGGAGGCGATATAACATCCATTAGTGTTCAGACACATGCAGGTAAGGTTTGGATTCACAATATATATAACCCTCCCCCCCTCTCCCACAGCAGCCAAGAGCAAGGAACGCTTCGGTGGATCCCTCAAATCTTGGCCCAAGAAGGAAAACACGTCCTCATCGGGGATTTCAACCTCCACCACCCAAGATGGGGAGGAAAAACAGTCTTGAGCCATCACAAACTAGCCGAAACCCTGATAGATATAGTAAGTGAACGAAATATGGAGCTCATACTTCCCAAAGGTATAATCACGTGGAAAAGCAGAGGCAGCCAGAGCACACTGGACCTTATTTTTGTATCAAAACCTCTAGAAGAGATGGTAGTCAAGTGCCAAACTTCAACCGAACTAGAAGCTTCATCGGATCATATACCGGTCCAAACAGAACTTCTAATAGAGATACCACGAAAAGCAGAGGAAGAGCCCCGTCCACAGTGGAAGAAAGCAAAATGGGATATCGTGAATATGAGACTAACGGTAAAGCTTGAACAACTTGCAAGGAATAACGACCCGCTCTCCAGCAAAGAGGCCATAGACCAAATGGTGTCAAATATCACTGCGATCATCAATGAAACTGTAGAACAACTAATTCCAAAAGCCAAGCCTTCTCAATTCGCTAAACCGTATTGGACAACAGAGTGTTCACGTCACGTCCAAGAGGCCCGAAGAGCGAGAAGGAAGTGGACCCAAGAAAACACGTTGGAAAGCTGGATAGAATACAACAAGGCCACTAACAGGAAAAAAAGCCAGATTAGAAAAGACAAAATGATAGGTTGGAGAACAACAATATCCGAGGCAGCAAAGGATCCAACGAAGGTGTGGAAACTAGCCAAATGGGCAAAGAAAGACGAAGATGAGAAACGGAGACTTCCCCAAATCCCAGATATTAAGGATGCAGAGGGCAAAATACACACTGAATCTCCAGATAAGGTCAAAGTCATGGCACAACACTTCTTCCCTCTCCCAGTAATCGCGGATATCCAGGATATCGAGGGATTCACCTATCCTGAAGAGCTAAAAACGATTCCAAAGGTTATTACTCAACAGGAAATCGAAAAAGCTCTCCAAAAACTGCCTAACGACAAAGCCCCAGGCCCCGATGGTATTCCAAATAGACTTCTTAAAAATTGTAGCAAAACACTCAGCAAAGTTTTGGCTGAACTCTTTAACGCATGCCTTCGTCTAGGATACCACCCAAACAAATTTAAAGAATCCACTACCATAGTCATCAGGAAACCCCAGAAACCCAGCTATGATACGCCTAAATCCTATCGGCCCATAGCCCTCCTAAACACAATGGGCAAACTTCTAGAAAAATTGGTTGCAAATAGAATCTCAGATGCAGCCGAAAATTACAACCTCCTCCCGGACAAACAGATGGGAGCTCGACCGAAGAGATCCACTATCTCGGCGATTGAACTTCTCACAGAGCAAATTCATACCATTTGGGGAAAGAGCAAAAAACGAGTGGCATCCCTCCTCAGCCTTGACATCTCAGGAGCCTTCGATAACGTGTCTCATGAAAGGCTCATCCATAACTTGAGGCAAAAGGGTATCCCCTTATGGATTACCCAATTCATTAAATCTTTTCTCGAAGGGAGAACCACTTCAATTGTTTTAGGTTCGTTTAAAGGTAGTCAGATTCCGACAATCACTGGAATTCCCCAAGGCTCCTCTCTCTCTCCGATCCTCTTTCTCTTCTTCGCAAGCACACTGCTCCCAATTCTACAGTCACCAAACTCCACCGCTGTTGGATTCGTAGACGACACAAATATATTGACATGGTCAGATACAACAGAAGAAAATTGCAAAAGACTAGAAGAACTACACGAGAAGTGTGAACTCTGGGCAAAAAGTCACGGAGTCAAATTCGCACCAGAAAAATACCAATTGATGCACTTTTCAAGAGCTAGGAAGAGACACAACCTCCAAGAACCTGTACTAATCCAAAGTCAGCTTACTAACCCTAAAGTCTCCCTACGGATTCTTGGGATCCACCTAGATCCGAAGCTAAATTGGGGCGCTCATGTGAAAAATATACAGATAAAAGCTGAATCCCAAATTCTGGCACTGGGTAGACTAACACAGTCGACATGGGGAGCTACCTTCCACAAAGCAAGGATTCTGTACAATACACTAGTGAGGCCGGCCCTTATGTATGGGTCCCCTATTTGGGCCGAGACTGGGACATCAGGAAACATCCCCGATAGGATAGTCAAACCTCTGAGATCCATACAGAGTAAATGCTTACAAAAAGTCACAGGGGCATACAAGTCCACCAGTACGAGGGTGCTAGAACACGAGACCTCAACCCTGCCGGTGGAGATCTACCTAAAAAACAGTAGAGTGCAACACGCCGGACTCACCCAGAACCTACCGATCCGGAGAACTATAGAAAAATCCTGCCAGAAGATCAGACGACGAGTCGACGGACGCGAAACCAGCAATCACTCTCTCTCGAAAGAAAGAGATAGAGAAGAGTGGTCTAGGATTAGCGGAGGAGAAGAGTCAATCAGAGGACAGAAAGAGAAGGGAAAGCTAGCAGCGTATCAAGAATGGGCTGATACTTGGCCCCGTCGACATCGCAGTGGAACCCTACGACATAGACCTGTAGCCGATCCAGAAACTTGGAAAGCAGCCGAGTTCATCACGGATAAAACGACAGGCAAAAGAAAGGTAAGTTTTAGAGGAACACCCTACTCGATGCACAAAACCCTTAAAAGGGCCCAAAGCAGTATAGCAATGCAGATAAGAAGCGAACATATGGGGCTCAAATCTTATCTGTACCGAAGAAACGTCCCTGGAGTTGAGAACTCAAGTTGCCCATGTGGATACCTATCTCAAAATGTCAAACATATGATAATGGCC
Source organism: Podosphaera xanthii (assembly GCA_028751805.1). Taxonomy (NCBI): domain Eukaryota; kingdom Fungi; phylum Ascomycota; class Leotiomycetes; order Helotiales; family Erysiphaceae; genus Podosphaera; species Podosphaera xanthii. The sequence continues at coordinate 2,445,880 of JAPWIX010000008.1, forward strand.
TGCCCCTTATGGTCAGAAGGGAGAACAGATATCTGGCGTAAGGCCAAGAATCGATCCTTCGAAGCAATGTTGAATAGCCCAGAAGATATCGGAAGAATCACGCAGTGGATCCTAGACCAGGGATGGATCGAACAATTCCGATTGGCTGGAGAGGTGGAGGCACAAATAAAGCAGAGGGAAGACTCGCAAAAGAAAGGAAAAAAATAAAGAAATAATTCGCGAGATGGTAATCACACTGGGCTCAACAGTGTTAATGCACTTCCTGAAGGTTTCCTGGGAAACTAGGTAAAGAATTAAAGAAAAAAAAAAAAAAAAACCAGGTAGAATGGAGGGGTTTTCACCGGTAAGGTTTCCCCTCATGTACATAATATAGTCGATAGTACCTGCATGGGCCACAAGAGCTCCATATCAGGGTAATGAAATCAAATTCAAATAAATAAATAAATAAATAAATAAATAAATAAATAAATAAATAAATAAATAAATAAATAAATAAATAAATAAATAAATAAATAAATAAATAAATAAATAAATAAATAAATAAATAAATAAATAAATAAATAAATAAATAAATAAATAAATAAATAAATAAATAAATAAATAAATAAATAAATAAATAAATAAATAAATAAATAAATAAATAAATAAATAAATAAATAAATAAATAAATAAATAAATAAATAAATAAATAAATAAATAAATAAATAAATAAATAAATAAATAAATAAATAAATAAATAAATAAATAAATAAATAAATAAATAAATAAATAAATAAATAAATAAATAAATAAATAAATAAATAAATAAATAAATTAATTCTACACTTGTGACCATGTCGTATAGTTTTAATGCCGAATCAAAGAAATACTTTCGCCGAATCGACATCCAAAATGCGTCCGAAGACGATATCTCTGGATATATCAGATTTAAAACTGAACTTTATAAACGGGAAGAATGGTTTGACGAGGATCTCTGGAAGACTTTTATTTATGATTTTGAACAATTCAGCATAATCCATTGGAAGATGGCCGAAAAAGGGATTCTCCAATCACTTCGCAAAACCTTGCGTAGTGCAGGCGTCAATGTTAAGAAAGATGAAGTGACAGTCTGGGATGCGCTTGCCGAAATGATAGGTACAACTAAGTTTCCACAGTGGACAGAAGAACAAATCAAGAAGTCATTAAAAGATAAATCGTTCGAATTTACCTCCGGTAAAATTCTATGGCAGTTAGAGAACAACTTTGGCAGACAAGATTCTAATGCTACCTTAGAATCAGCAAAAACTCCATATGAAAGGTACAAACGGGAAATGTCTGAATCACCTAAAACACAAACCCTGCCTATACTCGAAAAACAGCCATTGTATCAGCAATCAAACTTTTTGTCTGATATTGGACGACAGTCAGGAAATTTGTCTAAAATTTACACAGACGATATGAAATACTCCGGAGAAAACGATAGTTTTTCCTATAAGCTCATGATCTTCAAGGATAATTGTAGCCGTGCTGGTATTGCACAAGATAATTTTACCAAAGTGTTTCCTACAATGCTAAAAGGCCTCGCATTTGATTATTACTACGCGAACATTGCTACAATGCCTCGAACATTTGACAGTATATGTAAAATGTTCGAAGAGTACTTCGAGGATGAAGAGTACAAGAGAGGTGTGCTTGATAAATGGAACAATATAGATCTCAAATCAACAATAAATCAGCACACCGGAAGGTCAACAATCGAGTGCCTACAAATAATGGTTTCGGATCTACGCAAACTCTATAGAGGTCTTTCCTCAGAATTACAGACAGAAAAATTCTTTCATAACAAGATCATAACTGCTTGTCAAAGAGTTAAGGCGTGTTCAATCGCATGCACTAAACCGGCCAATACTGTTGCTTCTCTTCTTGAAGAGTTGCGTTCTGGGATTACTACCTATGAATTATCAAATCCCACCTCTATTTCCTCTACATTTAATGCTGAAGACGAGCATGAAATCTTTTACACTGACCGAAAATTCCGTAGACATCATGACAACAATAACAGCCGTCCCAATGAGCGTCATTCTAATTTTAGTAAACGATCTTTTAGTAAAAAGTGTTTTGTATGTCACAGGGGGGGTTGCTGGTCTTCTCGACACACCCAAGAAGAACGAGACGAATCATACCGCAAATATAAACAGAAATTTGGCAACCAATTAGAAAAATCATTGAAAAAGCGATTCGAACACTTTGTCGCAGAATATGAAGGAGGTGAACCTGATGATATTCCCTAAAATAATCTAGATAATGATGAAGATTTTGATATATTAATAGCCGGACTTGAACTCCAATATCCTTCCAGCGATGAAATTTTTCTAACATCTGCTGGTCCTATCGATGGTAATAGTATAATCTCAAATCTAGCAGACCGCTCTTTCCTTCATGGAATTACAGGAAAATTAGAAAGCAATCAGCCAGCTACTATCCGCTATGGAAGTCAAGAGTTCTACGGAATTATGATAGACACCGGAGCTGCAAAAAGGTCAACAGCTGGATACAACCAATATCTAGCATTCAACCAAATGACTGGCACTGAGATCGACAATTCTACTGCAGGCAAAGCAAAAATTTCATTTGGAATGGGATCGGCAGAATCTATAGGTTTGTTACATGTCAACTCTCCAATTGGCTTAATTGAGTTCCATGTTCTACATGCCGATACACCATTTCTTCTAAGTATCGCCTATATGGATAGACTCAATGTTTATTACAATAACATCAGCAACACAATTGTCACTCCTTCATTTTCTTATCCTGTTATTCGCAGATTTGGCCACCCTTTTCTTCTTAGGAAATTTGATTACCAATCTTTTGTTCAAGAATCAATTTTAACGAACGAATGCTTTTTAACCAATTCAGAACTTTGCAGACTTCATAGACGCTTTGGTCATCCATCAGTTGATAGACTTCGTCGATTACTTGAACGCTCTGGTCACAACGACTTTAACATTTCTTATCTCAATAATCTTACAAATTTTTGCAAGCAATGCCAGTTAAAGGGAAAATCACCTGGCAGATTCAAATTTAATTTAAGTGATGAACTTAATTTTAATTACTCGATTATCATCGACATCATGTATATAGATGGCAAGCCGGTCTTGCATGTTGTTGATGAAGCCACTCGTTTCCAAGCCGCCAGATGGCTTGATAATTTAAGCTCAAAACATACGTGGGATACCTTACGACAATGTTGGATAGACACCTACGTCGGACCACCTGATTGGATAATAAATGATGCAGGAACAAATTTTGTGGGAAAAGAGTTCATTCAACACGCCTCGTCCCTCGCAATTCGAACAAAAAGTGTACCGGTTGAAGCGCACTGGTCGATAGGTATCGTAGAGCGTTATTATCATATGCTTCGTCGAGCCTATAAAATTGTGGTAGAAGAACTAAAAGGCTCAGGAATCAACAAAGAAATGGCATTGCAAATGGCCGTTAAAGCTGTGAACGACTCTGCCGGGCCAGATGGCTTGGTACCAACTCTTCTGGTGTTCGGAACTTATCCTCGGATGAGTGAAATTGATCCACCAGCGCCATCAATTTCACAACGTGCTAAAGCCATCCAAAAAGCGACGGAAGAAATTGGAAAACTTCGTGCACAAAAACAAATTGCCAATGCACTTAATCAACGAAATGGTCCTTCAACAATTTCTCTACACGGTCTCACCCAAGGCTACGATGTACTTGTCTGGCGTGAAGGAAATTCTGGACGAGGTGGCAATTGGAAAGGTCCTTACAAGTTTCTCGGTATTGACGGCGAAACTTGCAAGATTTCACTCCCTAGCGGTATAACTGACTTCCGGAGCACATCAGTTAAACCATTTTTTCAGGAGCCGATTGATGCTGAAACTAACACTGCACCCGACAAAAATGTGATCACAGCACCTGCTATCTCTGGGAACGAAAATATTAAATTTTCTGCAGTTCCTAATGTCGAGCCCGAACATCAACAGCAACCTCGACGCTCAGAGCGTCAAAAAGCCCCAAGAAAATTGCCCTATGATGATCACCTACCTGCAGATATCTCTGTGCAGTTCCAATTCAATGACCCCGATGAAGCTCTCACCACAAATGCATACTCTCCGACCTTCACTGAGTCTAAACGCAAAGAAATTGATGGGTTGATGGAAAAAGGCGTTTTTGAAGTGGTACCAATAGATAGTGTTCCTAAAGGTACAAGAATCTTCAATTCCCGGTTTGTCAATGAAATTAAGAACTCCGGAACCGATAAGGCGGCTGAGAAATCAAGACTTGTGGTTCAGGCTTACAAGGATGACGGAAAAACTTCTGTTCTCACACAGTCTCCAACAATACAACGAGTGAGCCAGCGAATTATTTTGCTAATCGCAGCTTGTCTGAGAAATGAAAATGAAGGTATCAATCTTTATTTGCGAGATATCTCCCAGGCGTATGTACAATCAACTACGTCACTAACAAGAAAATTTTTCGTGCGTCCTCCTATTGACATAGAACTTCCCCCTGGAACTGTTTGGCAAGTAAAGAGACCACTTTATGGTATCCCAGAGGCTGGGAATCATTGGTTTAATACATACCATCAACACCATCTTCAAAAGCTAAACATGATACCATCGAAATTTGATCCATGTTTACTTCACACCACTGACGATGTTCTTGGCTTGGTTGGGCTCCAAACTGATGACACACTTATTCTTGCCAATTCGGTCTTCGCAGCTAGAGAAGAAGATCAACTGATGGAGGCTAAATTTTTGGCTAAAGAACGAGAGAAGCTGACGGCTTCAAATAATCTACAGTTTAATGGAGGTTTGATCACTTTAATGGATAATAGCATCTATCTCAGTCAGGAAAAACAATGTAACAATATTCGTCTTATCGGAAATAAGGAAATCGATATCAAAGGTGCAAGAGGCAAAATTCGGAAAGCAGCCACGCCAAAAGATCAATATATTGCTCAACGAGCGCGCGGCGCATATGTCGCCTCAATGTGTCAGCCAGAGGCATCATTCGATCTTTCGTTTGCTGCTCAATGCGTCAACCCAATGGAAGATGATGCCAAACTACTAAATCAACGTCTCAAATGGCAAATTAATAATAATAAAAGAGGTCTTAAATTCGTGCCCCTTGACATTAATTCCTTGCAATTACTTGTTTTCACCGACGCATCGTTTGCAGGTAATAAAGACTTTTCATCACAAATTGGCTACGTAATAGTTATGACAGACAAACATAAGAATGCCAATATAATTCACTGGTCGTCGACAAAGTGTAAACGGATAACTCGAAGCGTGTTAGCTTCAGAACTTTATGCAATGGCATACGGCTTTGACACAAGTACCACTATCAAAAGTACGGTCAGCAGAATTTTACGAACCGAAAAGCCGATACCACTTGTTATCTGCACTGATTCGAAGTCTCTCTACGATTGTCTAGTCAAACTAGGTACTACGCGGGAGAAGAGACTTATGATTGATATAATGTCTCTCCGTCAATCATACGAGCGCAGAGAAATTGCCGAGGTTATATGGATTGATGGCAATACAAACCCGGCCGACGCCATGACAAAATCAAAGCCATGTCAGGCATTAAAAAGCCTCATAGATACAAACAAGATTGAATTAAAAGTATCAGAGTGGGTAGAAAGAGAATGATTGAAGGGAATAAAATGCTCTATCTTGATACCATGCCCTAAGGACTTAAATTTACATTTTGCTAATTTTCCTAATATCTCAAGAGTTGCCAGTGTATATACACAATTGCATATTGTAGATTACATTTACATTTTGGGCATAACTAGAGTTGTGGGGCGATCGTAGCTCGTGGTTGGGAAATGGTGTTCGTGCGTTGTATTGGGTCTGTTATATAGTTTAGAGTACCCTGATAGGAAGCGAAAAGTTTTATTCAATTTAAGTTATATGATCATCCTGATTCCCTATCCCAAGGAAATACCAACAGTCATGGTTGTTGCGTAGGAATGAACTAATGCTTGAAAGAAAGAGAGGGGATGATAAGTTGCAACGTGATTGCACTATTCGAGTGATGACGATTGATAAGCGCTGCAAAATGGTAGCTTGACGGGAGATCGCTTGGTGCTTTAAGGATTTGATTGTTGATGGGAGCGAGGAACGATTAATCTGCACGGCGCTTCGCCGCAGTGTCGTAATTGAGGAGAGATAACGGATGCGCAATAGGGGCGCGCCGTGCAACTGCAGTTGGCTCGGCCAATTCAGCCTATGCCTCTTGCAATGACGGTACAGAGCTCTTGATGTTGACTTCAGCCAATTCGGCTTGATCGGAATCACTTGATCTGCTGTAGCAGTTGGATTGCAGTCCTGACTTTGCAGTAAAGACGACTCTGCAAGCAACTCTCTTCCAATAGGTAAACCTTGCTATTTGCAGTGAGCCAAGTAGTTGGTTCACCACTAATTAGTGTTGGTTAAACTACTAGGTTCTGGGATTCGAATCCGAGGGGGAAGGTAATCAGTATATATTTTCTGTGTGTTCTATATAGGTCAAACGAGTAGTAATATACAAAACACAATATGGACTTGTTACGTCATTAGTTCCCTAGCTCCATGTTCACGTGACGCATGTCACAACAGCATTCATGGCTGTGACATGTAGAGTTATTGTTACGATCTCAATTAGAGATCAAATGTACATATGTAGACCCGACGTCGCGGGGTTTTCTCTCCACGCAACGTCTTCTGAATATAATTTTATTCTTCGATTATCCTCTTCCTCTGCGAAGACCGCTGTTTAATTGCACTTCTCTTCCGCTCCGGAAGACCTCTCACACCGCCCATTTCTCTTCTGCTGTGAAGAGCACTTCCCGCAGCTCGCAGCTCGCAGCTCGCCCCTCACCCATACCACCATCTCACCTATTACCTGACACACCCTCATCGCACCCCCCATCAAACGAGCTTGCTAGTCCCGCTTCGTACCCCGTGTAACAACTGCTCCCTATATCCGTGAGATGAACTCGTCTTTCCTAACTCCTAATTAATCCATCATTGAAACGCGGATTGTGCGCCTGCCAGTCCGAAAGGTGTCATCGTCCATTCAAACGACCCACACCGCGATCGGAACGCGGTCTTCTGCTTGTCTCTCTCCATAATTCTTAATCTGTCAGATGCCGACCTGACATCTACCTTTGTTAGTAACTTTGCCCCTGATAACATCTGCATTGGTTCCTGGGTTAACGGCAAGGAGTAACGATCTCGCTTTGTCACAGCACTTAATGCTCAATAGTCAACACCGAATCTGAGTCTCCCTAGACTTTTAATGAAAAGCACCGGCGCTCCACCCGGTGAGCTGCTGGCTCTAATCTAATTCTTGTCTAACAGTTCTGTGAGCGTTTTCCCTAGTACCAGCAGCTCTTCTCTGGATATCCCGTAAAGGGGCCCCAGGGAACCTCTTTCTTCTGTTCTTGTTTATCTTTTTCCGTGACGACCTTAGTATCTACACCCCCTCGGTGGGGAGGTAGGTCATCATCTTCACTGACTCCATCCTCGAGGAACAAATCGGTTAATTTCTTTACCTCTCTTGGTAGGCTTTTCTCTACTTCCTTCCTAGACAGAAGTTTTTTGGATTCTAGGGCTTTGTTAAGGTCTTGGATCGATTTTTTTATTATTACTTTGCGTCGTGCCTGCGCGCAGCATATGATACAAGGTACCACGTGCCGGTTAACTCAGCCTCGTAGAAAGCTACCCGACGTGCTGGCGTCTTTAGAGACCCAGCATTTTCTAAAGGGGCCTAGATCTATCCATCTAGTGCCTTACTATACAATTATTTTACAAAGAAACGAACTCTTCCTCTGAGCCGCTTTAAGTTTATCTAGTAGAGATTACATCTACAGGATTTATACGGGGATAAGTACTTGTCAGTGAAAGTACAGGATATAAATACGGTGGGAGGTGATTACCCAAAGGGTAGCTCCGTGATCGGTTAAAAATCTGTCGTTTTAATGGCGAAGTTAGATTTCGTCGAAAAAGAGAGTTTTCTTCACCCACTTTCCGAAGGCGAGTGCGCCATCTTTCGAGCCTAAGATCCAACGGATACCTGTAGGCGGGTGTCGAGGTCCGTCAAGTCTCGCCCGGAGGCGGCCGACCTGGCAGAAGAAGAAGTGATCCGGGGTTTTTTCTTCTCCACAGGTACATTCTAGTAAGGCATCATCGTGGTGAAACCGCCGGTGGTAGTCGGCAAAGTCGCCATGTCCTGTACGAGCTGCAATAAGCAGGCCAAGGGTGCGGCGGTCGAGGGAGGCGAGTTCTGGGAAAATTTTGACGTTGAAGTTGATCCCGAGGTCTTTATATCTCGTGGGTGCGTTTTCTTGCCAGTAGGCGCTGACGTGTGACTGGTATCGTGCTTTTAAATCCCTCTTAGCCCTTGCGATAGAGGTAGGGAGTATTGGGGATTGAGTCGTGCAGGCCGATTTCGCAAGGGCGTCTGCAATTTCGTTTCCAGGAATACCGGCATGACCAGGGCACCATCTAACATTAACTGATCCTGGGAGAGTATTTTGGCTGCGGGATCTTTGTGTCCAGGTGGATGCGAGCTTTCGAAAGAGAGCTATACGTGGGGAGCTTGTTGCAGTGGGAGTGTCTATGAGAAGGCGAAGAGCAGCTTCTTGGTTATCTAGGCAGACCGTGACGTTGGTGGCATAGTAAGCCATAGGATTTGTGAGAGCTGCGGATAGGCCCGCAGTGGCTCCGGCTACTTCTGCGTCGTATACTTCTGCGGAAGATCCAAGGGGTAGAGATCCTTGTCCAACCTTCTGCGTTAGGCCCCGGTATATGGAGTATCCGGCACCGGCCCGGTCTTCTATTAGTGCCCCGTCTGAGAAGACGAAGAGATCTAAGGGGGGGCGGTTAGCTTGCCAGTTTTTAAACGCTCGTGCGCCAGCTGCTCTCCCTACGGCACCGATGGCGCTGAGGTTTTCTTCTCTACTTCTGGACCAGGGGGGGGAATGGTGTCTCCAGCGAGTTCAGGGTTTATTCTTTGACAAGCCCATAGCATGCGTGTAGAGTTCCAACGTCTGCGGAGTGGATGTCGGGGGTCTGCCGAGGCAGTTCGTATGGTCAGACAGTTGTGTATTTGGTCGAGCTATGCGCGCGCTGGACCCCAGCCGATCTCACGCAATAGAGCGGGGACTGGTGTTGTGCGGTAGACGTGGAGGGCGACACGAGCGGCATCGTTTATTCGCAGCTGAATTCGCTCAAGAAGATCCTTGGGCGTATTATTAGAGTACCAAGTCTCAGCTCCATAGAAAAGAGTTGCGAAGGCTGCTCCTTGGAGAGTTTGACGAAGTAAGAGGGGGACGGATACCTCGAGTGGTTAGAGAGATTCTCTTTAAGTGTCGGGTTATTGCTAGTGATCTTTCACAGGCCTTCTTAACGTGGTTTTGGAATTTAAGGCCACGGTCGAAGAAAACGCCCAGCCAGCGAGTGACGTCATTAGGCCTAATTTCGACTCCATCGGCAAAGAGACTTGGCTCCACAGGTGAGCCACGTTTCCTGTGAAAGTACTGGAGTTCAGTTTTGGAAATTTCGAAGGTGAGGCCATTCTCCCGCCACCATTCGAAAGTCCGATCTAGCTGGGTTTGGAGGAGGTTTGCACAGCAGGCAAGTGAGGGTGCTGATGCCAACAAGTTGATGTCGTCGGCGTATCCAAGACGGCCCGGTGAGAGGCGAAGTACACCTTCAGTTACTAGTAGAAATAAGATCGGCGAGACAGGAGAGCCCTGTGGGAGGCCGCAGGAGATTTGGAACGGGGTTGACTTAGAGCCATCAATCGAGATACTAGTCTCACGTTGTTCCATGAACGAGGTGACCCATCAAACAAGATTTGGAGGCCAGCCTTGGCTTCGGAGGCAGAGACTAAGGCGCCCCTTTTGAATGCCATCGAAAGCGCCCTTCACGTCGACGGTGACCATGCCTGCAATTTTTTTCTGGGCCCAGGCGGACTGTATATTACAGGCCAAAGCAGTGGTGAGGTCTATGGCGGAGCGTCGAGGGACTGCACTGCATTGGTCCTTGGCGAGAACTCTATGTTGGAGAGCTAGGTAGGAAAGCCGCCGAGCTACTAGTCGCTCGAACCCTTTACCAAGGCAGGAAAGGAGAGCGATTGGTCTGTACGAGTTAGGGAGGGAGAAGTTTCGATCCCCAGACTTCGGGAGTATGATTACGCTAGCTTTTTTGAAGGAGAGTGGGTGGTGTCCAAGCAAATCACATTGGCGGAAAAGAGCGGCAACACGGTTGCCGATGATTGGCCAAGCGTTTCTCAAAGCAATGACTGTTATCTTATCGGGTCCAGGTGCAGAAGAGGTGACCTGACAGCAAGAGCGATATATCTCCTGATCTGTAAGTTTCGGCCAGGGGATAGTCCGTTTAGCCACAGTTGGTAAATCTGTTGAGATATCGAGTTGGCCTAGGTGTCTGCTAAGAAGAGTGTTGCGAAAAATTTGTGCTTTCGCTTCGGGAGTAATGACAGGCCCGTTAGGTCCTTCGATAGGAGGGGTATGGAAGTGTGACTTGTTTTTGTGCCAGCCGGTGATTCGATAGGCTTCTGATACAGTAGAGACACCTTCAATTTTTTTGTGCCAGTATTCACGCTTGGCTCTCTTCACAGTTCTACCGAAATTCCGTCGCTCTTCTAATGCAGTGAAGCCGAGACGGCGGGCGCGACAGAATTCCCTGTGGGCCTTCGCGCACTCTTGTGTCCACCATGGGGCCCCTGTTGCTCTTTCCTGTGATCTGGGACAGGCTGTTCTTAGGGCTCCCGAGAGGGAGTTCGCGAGCAGTTTGGCTTCATCGTCCGAGTTAGTTAGAGGGGGGGTTACGAGCAGGTCCTTGAGGGTATTACAAAAGATCGCCCAGTCGCAGGCCGAGTATATGAGTCGACCTTGGGCGGGAGCCTCGGGACTCTCGTCTGAGATCCGAGAGAATATTGTCCGGTGGGCTGCTCCGCAATCCAGGTCTTGGCGGACTGTACAGCATGAATTTGGGCCGAGGCGGGTGAAACACAGGTCGAGAACAGCACCAGCGTCGTGTGTTGGGACCCCGGGAGTATTAATTAGGAAAAGCCCTTTAGCAGTTGTCCATGATAATAGAGTTTCCCCATCGGGTGCGTCGCTTCTTGAAATAGGATTCCAAGCAGAGTGGTGTAGATTGAAGTCACCGGCAAGAATATCTGGGCGTTCTGCCAGGGCGAGTAGTTTTTGGAGGCCTTCGCCAGGGTTGCAAGAGCCTTTTGGGGCGTTGTAAATATTACAACAGTCGATCACAGGTCTTCCCCGTCGGTGAATGCACACTCAAATGAGATCACGGGAGTGCGTGCTTGGTTGGAATGGAGAAAGCCCTCTGCCCTTGCGGGTATACGTCATAACTCGTAGACAATCTGACCAGTCAGGGAGGGGAGCAAATGCAAGGAAACTTGGGTGGGTTTTTGTGGTCCGGCGGGAGTAGTCGGAGAAGATCCACGGCTCTTGGATTAATATGAGATCAGCTCCAGATTGGAATGCGAGCTGAAGAGCGGCGTCGTGGGCTGAGCCACTTTTGCCGACGTTAACTTGGAAAATGCAGAGGCCCTGGGCTATCTGCTCATTGCGTCCTCGGCCTCGGACCATTACAATTGATCTTCGGTGGTAGTAGGGGTGGCCGAGCTGGTCAGTGGAAGAGATGGAATGGGAGAGCTCGGGGATACTTGTGACGACCCTTGCGAAGCTGACACTGGGGCTTGTGCTTGAGCTGTAGTATGGTCTTTAGGCGACGAGAGTGGAGTTGAAGGGTGTCGTGCAGACCAGGCTTTTTGGCCTTCACGACGGATGGACTGCAACCTTACCCTATCAGGGCGAACATAGATTCCATTTTCCCGACGAGGTCGGGCGGGGCATTTTTCCCAGGACGAAGGGTGAGGGCCATGGCAGTTGAGGCATCTCTCTGGGTTGCTACATGGGCTGACGTGTGAGTCATCAGCGCACAGACCACAGCGAGCTCGTCTAGTACATGCGTTAATGTTGTGGAAACCGTGACATCTAGGACAAGTCGATAGTTGTGGGCGGTTATCAACAGGTCTGAGTCGGGCTGCTCTAGCAAAGAGACGGATGTTGTTCGGGAGGTTCACAGCTGCCTTAGCTGAGATTACCAAGCGAAGGGTGCCCTCTGGTTGAGGGGACTCGTTAGATCGGCGTGTCCATGCCATAGCGAAGATAGATTTGACGTCGACCTTCTCTGTACTAAGCTCTTGGCGAATTTTGTCGAAAGTTAAGGCTTCGCGGACTCCGTACGCATTATAGCCGTATTTTGGAACTGGCCCTAATAGGTAATTCAGGCGCTTCTCTTGGCGTTCAACCGGAGAATCCCCTATTAACGGTTGAAGCGCCTTGGTAGCTTCCAGGAGCTCTGCAGCCTGGGTGGGGTTTGGCGCTACTAGGGCAATCCCAGTGGGAACTGTCTGAATATCTTTTATGAGCTCTGGTTTTTTCAGAAGCCGCCGGAGCTTTGTGCGCACTAAGAGCGCGTCTTCGGAGCGGAGAGGATGGTCGGCTGGCAGGCGTATGATGACTCTAGAATCGGGTTTTGGCGCGTAGCTGGGGGCGCCGGAGGAAATAGATGTTGGATTGGGGGTTCGAGTCCCTTTGCTGGCGGTTATTACGTAGGAGGATGAAGCAGGAGCTTGTTGTGCAGCTACTTTCGCGTACGAGATTTTGGAGGATTGTCCGGGTCTTTTGCTGGAAATGAGGATACGGGGGGTAGGAGGAGTTAAGGCATGGGAGGCTTTAGGCACAAGCGCTTGTTGGTCTAGGCGCTGAGAGTTGGGAACACTTGATGACGGGGTCTTGCTGGGAGGGTGGTCAAAGACTGGCAGGCCAGCAATTACGCGTGCTGCGCTTCGCGTGGTAATAGCTCGTAGGTCAGCTGCGATTGCTGGGGGTAGACTTCGGAGGTAACGGGCGCCTGCATTCTGCCCCGCGGTTAGCGCGACAGCCTAGTCATTGGTGGCCTTTGACGATATGTGGGAGAATACGCGCGATGCATCAAGGGTATGGGGAGTTGGAGATTTGGTTTGAGTCCTGGGCTGTGCGTGAAGCGACTCCGCAAGACCACTAGCCGGGGGTTTGGGGGAACTGGCTCTCAGTGATTGGCGAGGGGCGGGCGAAATACTATCGCTAGCTGTAGATGTGGTGGTGTCTGATAGAGGGTCTCTGTGGACTTCCGGTTGGTATTCATTGTCGGAATCGACGACTATATCGTCCCCCGACTAGTGCATTTCTGTATCATTGGAGAGTGTTTGGTCTTCAGTTCCGATTTTCACAAGGTTGGTACGGCGTGAAGAGCGGAGTTTTAGGCGTTTAGAAGCGCGTGAAGCGTGAATCTTTGCAGACTGAGAAGCAGTTGCGCGAGGCTTTCTGGGCTTTGTTGACGGCATCAGAAAAGTGTGTGTAGGCTAACTCCCTTGATATGGATACAAAATGTAGATATAAACTAAGGTAGGTCTTGGATTGATATTGCCTGTAATGAATGGCCTCACTATACACAGTCACATGATATTTGTATTTATAGCTTTGTTGTAAACATGATAAACTTCATGCTTCTTCTGCACAATAGGCTATGGCCCTTTGTAACTTTCACTGTAGTCTACAGCGTCCGTCTTCATCTTATATTAATTGAATGACATCAATTATCGTGCTTCCGTCTTCGCGTTTAGCAGCGACACGCAGCAACTTGCGCACATCTACATGATGTCGCTCCCTGAATTGAAGCCCTCGCTGGAGGCAATTTCTACCCAATCTGATCTCGGGTGAAAAGAAACTCACTTCAAAACTATCTGTGTCAACGGAATTATCTTCGCGACGGCCGAGGACTTCCAAGCTTCCGTAAACCAGTTATCCAAAAATACTGAAATACTGAAATACACGCTCTATCAGATCGCTTACATAGTATTGAGAATATTGTGCCCCTTCCAGTCCTCAAATCCTCAAACTGGTCCCATTGGTGCGAGTCTTTGCAACGAATTCTAATGCTTACTGAGACATCGGCTGTTTTCTTCAATGACCCACCAACGAATAAGGCTACAATAATGTGGACATCTTGGTGGTCGCCTAAGCTCAAAGAAGCTGCCCCCAACATAAAAATAGCCCCGCGTGACTCTTCCCTACTATACCCACGACAATATCAGGCTTATCCCTCGCACATAGACAAACTAATCTGATGAACGTCGCTAACCGCTTCTGGAATTTCCAACCCCAGCACAATATGTCTGTTCAAGCATTCATGAAAGAGTATCAGAGACGCTTTCAGGATCTTAGGGAATACATGACAAGCACAACTGACGCAGAGCATCATATGAAATACCTCTTTCTATTTCACATTAGTTGTTTACAGCCAGATCTTGCCGGACGATGTCGAGATCTTCCCTTCGCTGACATGATCATGGAGTGTCTTAAATGGACATCCACGTTGTCTAAACCTCTATCATCCGGAACTAATACAATCAGCTGTAACTTTTGTGATATTAAAGGACACAATGAAAATGATTTTAGAAAGAAGAAAAGGGAAGGAAAAGATATCTCTCGTCACAGTAACGATAATAGCAGGAAGAAAAATGTCATATCCCTTTGCAACAGTGTAGATGACACTTCATTTCAATTAGATACAGGTGCAGATTTTCATATTTCCGGTAATAAAATGGACTATTCTCCCTATCTCAACTATTCCAAAACTGTTCGTGTATCTGGAGGTAGTCAAGTAACTACTCCTGGATGCGGTGATCTTGTCTTTCCGACAATTGACAATAAAACGAGCTATTGAAAGGTGCTATACACATGCCAGGTCAAACACACCGCATTCTTTCAACTTCACAGCTTGAGAAACAAGGATTCCCAATAAGATGGCCGTCAAACTATCGTGATGTCGATCTGATCCGTCCGGATGGTACAATCCGTTTCGTATTTCGACGTGTCGCCGGAAGGCTCATCTATAAACCGTCTTCTCCGAGTTTCGAATTGCCTAGCGCATATTCCATAAATCGAGATTGGCACAGCATACTCGGGCATCTTGGTCAAAAGGCCTAAAGTGATGCATTAATGTTTGCTGGTATCAAAGAACGTAAGTTTCTCATGGAATGTGAAATCTGTACAAAATTTAAAACTACGAAATGCAAAGGACATGGAATCCTACGTAGTGCTTCCTCATTTGCTGAAGCCCTTCACGTGGACTTAGTTGGGGGCCAAAAATCTCTATCTCCCACAACTACAGATAAATCTGTGCCCAATGCAATATGGTTTCTTCTCGTAGTCAATGAGTTCACATCATACAAATGGGCATGGCCAGTATATTCAAAGAAAATAGTGCCCAATCAAATTCGATATCTTCCTGAACATCTAACAACAAAATTTAACAAAGTCCTAAAACGTATACATACTGACATGGGGACCAAATTCTCCAACTCTGAACTTCAAGAAACTCTTCTTTCGCGTGGGATTGAATGGCATAAGTCGTCTTCGCATACGCTAGAACAAAACAGAATTATAGAAAAGAATGTGCGTACTGTCATTGAAAATATACGTGCGCTTCACCTACAATCAGGCCTTCAATTAAGTCTATGGCCGATCATTCTGACTACCGCAATCAATCTACTAAATATCACCCCTAATAGTGTAGCCCAACGCTCCCCATACTATGCCGTCTTCCAAAAGATGCCTAATATTGATATTCTCCATCCCTTTGACTGTTGTGCTTTCTGGTTTGAGCCTGATCCTCACCAGATCAACTCAAAGACTAAAGAAGATGTCTATGTCGGTACAGAGTTGACTGGAGGTCATATAATTCTAAATCTAGCCACTAACCAAACTATTGTTCGACGTGATGTCCGTGGTTACGAAAGTTTGTTTCCTCTCAGAAAACAAATTCTTGCTATTCACGCTCATTGCCGACGTATAATCGAGACTGCACTATTTGGACCTAGAGGGTCTGAGTGGAATGAGGCTATCGATAAAGAACTCGATAATATGAATCGCAACAAAGTTTGGACAGTCGTAATACGCTTAGAAGCAAATGGACAAGTAATGACCGGTAAATGGTCTCTGAAGGAAAAACACGATGGACAACTCAAGGCAAGATGGTATGCTCGCGGATTTTCAGTACCATTTGCGGGCGACTCGTATGCCGACGTACTACCTCCAACAATCATGTACATGCTGCTAGCCCTCGCAGCCATCAACAGCCTTTATATTCGTCATGTAGATATTACGGCTGCATTTCTTCACGCAGAAATTGATTGTCCGTTATATATGGAGCAGCCTCACGGCCGTGAAGTTCCAGGAAATCTAGTTTGCAAACTGCATAAAGCAATCTCTGGATTGAAAACAGCACCAAAACGTTGGCAGCTCAAACTTCGACGAACCCTCGATCGAATGGGGTTTAAACCACTAAAAGCTGACACAAACGTATTTCAGCGAGAAAATACCCTCATCTCTACGTACGTTGATGATTTCATGATCGTATTTGCGTTCAATCATCAAATTGAAAAGTCAATTGTGGAATTGGCCAAAGCTTTCAAGTTAAAAGACCTGGGTAATATGACAAAATTTCTTAGCATCATTATCGAAATACTGACGGTATACGCATTCATCAACGGGATAAAGTTGAAGCGCTTTGTGAAGAAATTGACATTATTATAAAAGTAGGTTATGAAGAGTAACAGGATGACGGTTGACTCGAAAGGACGAAGTTAGATGTTCAGCACAGATGGACTTTCGGTATTCGTAGTGAACTCTCAATTAATTAGATACTTGACACCGTTGATACGCCGGGTGTAGATGCCTCGTTATATACAGCCCGCTACACATGAACACTATTATCAAGTTCCTTTATTCTAGAACATTCTACAATGCTGTTGTTCTTTTTTCAAATGTATTCTATCTTGTGTGTGCATTATAACTTCATTAATGCATAGCTTAGCTCAAACTCTAAATCACGGTAGTTGAGTTATGATGCACAGACGCGCGCTAAGATTACAACAGACATGAATCAATGTTCAGGTGCAACAAGGCCCATCTATGACGACAACCTAATTGATCGCGGCATCGAAAATCTGTGTTCCACATCTGACGCAGCCAAATATCGCTTTGCTGTCGGCACACTTCTTCACATAGCTAACATGACGCAGCCTGATATTCAGTATGCTGTTAATTGTCATTGCCGTTACGTTCGTAATCTTTTCCAAAACTCGTTATGGTCGCTCAAACACTTAATACGTTACATGTCATGAACAAAATCAGCAGCTCTCTTGTTTCCTAAACGCATTAAGCCAGTATTCACCGCCTCTTCAGACAGTAGCTGGGGAAATATATCATCCCCTAAAGGAACTTCAGGTATTGTCTTTTTTGTCAGTGGAACCCCAACTGTATGGTGGTCAAAGAAACAGACAATCACTGCTCAGAGTACTTGTGAAGCAGAATATGATGCCCTGACTAAGTTAGCCATTGCAGCACAATGGCTTCAACTGCTCTACGAAGAATTATTCCAACTAACGCATCAACCTATTATTACTGAAATCGATTATACTGCTGCTATGATTACGGCTAACTCTGATAAAATTTCTGCCAGAAATCGACACTTTCTCATGCGACAATCCACCGTTCGAGAATTGATAATCAACGGCTTTATCAAATTGAAATACACGCCGACCGATCTGTACAAAGCTGATGGCTTAACAAAGGCGTTGCAACGTATGAAACACACAACATTCTGTAGTCAAATCAATATTGATTTAAAGCATTTATTTATTTATTTATTTGAATTTGATTTCATTACCCTGATATGGAGCTCTTGTGGCCCATGCAGGTACTATCAACTTTGTTATGTACATGAGGGGAAACCTTACCGATAAAAACCCCTCGAATCTGCCTGATATAAACTTAAAATTTTCCCAGTTTTACCCGGGTTTACCTTCAGGAAGTGCGATGGCCTCGCCCGAGAGGGACAGCATTAAGTAAAATTAAAATCACCGGCTTTGAAAGCTTGCGAGGTGAATTTAGATGAAGTTGATGATGAAGATGCTTGTGGCATAACGTCAATCAATGTAGTCGAGATTGTTGTGGCGGCGGTGGTCGTGGCCGAGACTTGTTTGCTTATTTATTTATTTATTTATTTATTTATTTATTTATTTATTTATTTATTTATTTATTTATTTATTTATTTATTTATTTATTTATTTATTTATTTATTTATTTATTTATTTATTTATTTATTTATTTATTTATTTATTTATTTATTTATTTATTTATTTATTTATTTATTTATTTATTTATTTATTTATTTATTTATTTATTTATTTATTTATTTATTTATTTATTTATTTATTTATTTATTTATTTATTTATTTATTTATTTATTTATTTATTTATTTATTTATTTATTTATTTATTTATTTGTTTATTTATTTATTTATTTATTTATTTATTTATTTATTTATTTATTTATTTATTTATTTATTTATTTATTTATTTATTTATTTATTTATTTATTTGTTTATTTATTTATTTATTTATTTATTTATTTATTTATTTATTTATTTATTTATTTATTTATCTTATTTATTTATTTATTTATTTATTTGTTTATTTATTTATTTATTTATTTATTTATTTATTTATTTATTTATTTATTTATTTATTTATTTATTTATTTATTTATTTATTTATTTATTTATTTATTTATTTATTTATTTATTTATTTATTTATTTATTTATTTATTTATTTATTTATTTATTTATTTATTTATTTATTTATTTATTTATTTATTTATTTATTTATTTATTTATTTATTTATTTATTTATTTATTTATTTATTTATTTATTTATTTATTTATTTATTTATTTATTTATTATTTATTATTTATTATTTATTATTTATTATTTATTATTTATTATTTATTATTTATTATTTATTATTTATTATTTATTATTTATTATTTATTATTTATTATTTATTATTTATTATTTATTATTTATTATTTATTATTTATTATTTATTATTTATTATTTATTATTTATTATTTATTATTTATTATTTATTATTTATTATTTATTATTTATTATTTATTATTTATTATTTATTATTTATTATTTATTATTTATTATTTATTATTTATTATTTATTATTTATTATTTATTATTTATTATTTATTATTTATTATTTATTATTTATTATTTATTATTTATTATTTATTATTTATTATTTATTATTTATTATTTATTATTTATTATTTATTATTTATTATTTATTATTTATTATTTATTATTTATTATTTATTATTTATTATTTATTATTTATTATTTATTATTTATTATTTATTATTTATTATTTATTATTTATTATTTATTATTTATTATTTATTATTTATTATTTATTATTTATTATTTATTATTTATTATTTATTATTTATTATTTATTATTTATTATTTATTATTTATTATTTATTATTTATTATTTATTATTTATTATTTATTATTTATTATTTATTATTTATTATTTATTATTTATTATTTGATTTGATTTGAATTCATTTAACCCGATCAGGCACCCATTGGGTCCATGCAGGTGACTATAACTCTCTTATTTACATAGGAGGAAACCTTTCGGTGAAAACCTCCTAACCTACCCGGTAAATTTCTGCCGTTTTCATGTTTACCTTCAGGAAGTGCGATGTACTGTTCTGTCCAGTACGGATATCCTCACGTCAAACTCCTACCCCTCGCCTCATTCTTTTCTCCTCTCGCTCCTTCATCTGTCTTTCCACTTCCCCAACCAATCGAAATTGCTCTAACCATCCCTGGTCTAAGATCCACTGCGTTATTCTTCCTAAGTCTTCCGGGTTGTTCATCATTTCTTCGAATGATCGGCTCTTGGACTTTCTCCATACCTCCGCCCTTCCTTTGGCCCATAGGGGGCAGGCCATGATCGCATGTTTGACATTTTGCGACAGATATCCGCACGGGCAGTTTGGGCTATCAACTCCAGGGACTTTTCTTCGGTGCAGATAAGAATTGAGCCCGATGTGCTCGCTTCTTATCTGCATGGCAATGCTGCTCTGGGCCCTCTTCAGGCTTTGGTGAATGTGAATTGGGGTTCCCTTGAGGCTTAATTTTTCCTTTCCTGATTTGTCTGTGTAAATTTTGGCTGCATTCCAGACTTCGGGATCGGCTGTGGGTCTTTTCCTTAGGTTCACATTTCGACTTTGGTGTGGCCAGGAGTTTTTCCACTCTCGGAATGCCGCGATCTTTCCCAGCTCTTTCTGTCCCTTGATGGACACTTCTCCGCAGCAGATCTTAGACCACTCCTCTCTATCCCTTTCCTTGGATAGAGATCCTCGACTGCTTTTTCCTCCCGCCTGTTGCCTGATCATCCGGCAGGTCTTTTCTATGGCCACTTGGACCGGTAAGTTGCGAGTGAGCCCGGCGTGCTGCACCCTTCTATTCTTTAAATAGATCTCCATCGGTAAGATGGAGGTCTCATGTTCCAACACTCTCGTGCTGGTGGACTTGTATGCTCCTGTGATTCTGAGTAAGCATTTTCTCTGAATTGACTTCAGAGGTTTCACTATCCTTTCAGGTATTTTACCCGCTGGCCCGGCCTTGGCCCATATCGAGGACCCATACGTGAGGGCCGGTCTCACTAGCGTGCTGTACAACAGCTTAGTCTTCATGAATGTGGCACCCCAAGTCGATTGTGCCAGACTACTCATAGCCTGTACTTGGGTGTGCGATTTCTCCTGCACCTTTTTGATGTGAGCACCCCAATTGAGCTTGGGGTCGAAATAGATTCCCAGGACCCGGAGAGAAGGCTGTGGTCCGGTAACGTTCCTTTGTATATTAACCGTCGCTTCGAGGTTGTATCTTTTCTTCCTTGCTCGTGTGAAGTGCATGAGCTGGTACTTCTCCGGCGCAAACTTCACCCCATGGGTTTTTGCCCATGTCTCACAGATCGCATGTTGTTCTTCGAGCTTTCTGCAGTTTTCTTCTGTTGTATTTGACCATGTTAATATATTCGTGTCGTCCACGAATCCTACGGCTGCAGTAGATCGACCCTGTAGCGTTGGCAAGAGCGTGCTAACAAAAACAGGAAAAGAACAGGAGACAGAGATGACCCTTGAGGTATGCCTGTGTTAGTAGGAATTTGGTTGCCTTTGAATGCTCCAAGAACTATCGAAGTAGTTCTTTCTTCTAGGAACGATTCGACAAACCTGCTAATCCACCTTGGGATTCCATTTTCTCTTAGGTTGTGAATAAGTCTTGCGTGCGAGACGTTGTCAAATGCTCCAGAGATATCAAGGCTGAGTAGTGACGCGACCTGCTTTTTATCTTTCCCCATATGGTTTATTATTTATTATTTATTATTTATTATTTATTATTTATTATTTATTATTTATTATTTATTATTTATTATTTATTATTTATTATTTATTATTTATTATTTATTATTTATTATTTATTATTTATTATTTATTATTTATTATTTATTATTTATTATTTATTATTTATTATTTATTATTTATTATTTATTATTTATTATTTATTATTTATTATTTATTATTTATTATTTATTATTTATTATTTATTATTTATTATTTATTATTTATTATTTATTATTTATTATTTATTATTTATTATTTATTATTTATTATTTATTATTTATTATTTATTATTTATTATTTATTATTTATTATTTATTATTTATTATTTATTATTTATTATTTATTATTTATTATTTATTATTTATTATTTATTATTTATTATTTATTATTTATTATTTATTATTTATTATTTATTATTTATTATTTATTATTTATTATTTATTATTTATTATTTATTATTTATTATTTATTATTTATTATTTATTATTTATTATTTATTATTTATTATTTATTATTTATTATTTTATTATTTATTTTATTTTTTTTATTTTTTATTATTTTTTATTTTTTTATTATTTATTTTTTATTATTTTTTATTTTTTAGTTTATTTTTTATTTTTAGTTTATTTTTTATTTTTTAGTTTATTTTTTATTTTTTATTTTTATTTTTATTTTATTTTATTTTTTATTTTTTATTTTTTATTATTTATTTTTTATTTTTTATTATTATTTTTATTTTTTATTTTTTATTTTTTATTTTTTATTTTTTATTTTTTATTTTTTATATTTATTTTTATTTTTTTATTTTATTTTTTATTTTATTTTATTTTTATTTTTTAGTATTTTTTTTTGTTTTTGTTTTTCGTTTTTTATTTTTTATTTTTTATTTTTTATTTTTTATTTTTTATTATTTATTTTTTATTTTTTATTTTTATTTTATTTTTTATTTTTTATTTTTATTTTTATTTTATTTTTTATTTTTTATTTTTTATTTTTTATTTTTTATTTTTTATTTTTTATTTTTTATTTTTTATTTTTTATTTTTTATTTTTTATTTTTTATTTTTTATTTTTTATTTTATTTTTTTTATTTTATTTTTTTTTTTTTGGATAGACCTAGCGAAATAGCGGCGCGTGATGGACGCGGAAACAAATTGCTACAGTAGCGATTATTTCCTTTAAATATCTTTTTCCGAGTACAGTACAAGGAGGATATTTCTTAGCACACAATTGTCAAAACTTTCAATGAGTACAGTACTATATCAAGCTTGGTCGTGTCTCTTCAAGTGTAAGCCAACTCTTTAGCCTCTTCTTTACGCACAGTGAGTATTGAAAAAGTCCAAGTCTCCTAATTTGTGATATCACTAATTAGTGTTGGTATTTCCTTGGGATAGGGAATCAGTCTGATATATCAGGATGATCATATAACTTAAATTGAATAAGAACTTCTCGCTTCCTATCGGGGTACTCTAAACTATATAAAAGACCCAATACAACGCACGGACACCATTTCCCAACCACGAGCTACGATCGCCCCACAACTCTAGTTATGCCCAAAATGTAAATGTATTCTACAATATGCAATTGTGTATATACAATGACATCAACCTCGCAAGCCGATGATAAAACATCCGCGCGCGACCCGGGCGATGATGATGCTGCCACAGAAGAATACAGGGCATGGATTTGGGAGACCACTGGGGTTCATCCCAGTCGTCGCAGGCACATCGATCAAAAACCAATTCGACAACAATCTTCCTTCCGAGCCCACTGCCGCGCTGCGCGCTGCATTTCTTCTTGACCAGATTGCTAACTACACGGCATATTTTTCGGGTACGTCGGAGTTTCTTTGGAGTGAGTTTCGTCTAGACTTTGATGGATGGACGGAAGAAGATTTCACACCGTTGGGTAGTCCTACACTACGCCCCATTACCTTATCAAAACTGAAAGATGTTCTCTTGAAAAATGGTGTTTATTGTGGTGTTCGAAACGCAAAGTACGCAGCTGTTTTTGCGAATATGGTCAGTAGTGATCAGCTTCCCCAATGGCCCATCCCCGAGCTCAGCCGCAGCTGGCATTCTTTCACGGACAACGCCCGCGGTGAGCTTCTCGTACGATACCCGATTGTCAAATCTGAAGTTCTCAAAACACCGCGCTTCAGCGCACTTCCTTCCACTGAATCTCCCAAGTCTGAGACTTCCAGATGTTGACGCGCCTTTGCGCAACGATGAAAACATCGCGATTCCTACCCCCCATGTCGATGCTGATGATATTCCACGACCTATCAATGCACGCACCGCTCCGATCTTAGCGAGTCAATCGCAGAATCCCTCGCGTTCTACGGACATTCAAAGGCCTTCGCGATACCTCAGTGTTGCACCATCATTTGCTGAACAAGTTCCGATCGCCAGTCACCTACTTGATCCGCTTAACCCTAATCAATTGGTAATACCGGAAGATGACAACGAGCCACTGGATGCTCGGAAGATTGAGACATTTAGTAAGATTTGGAATAAGGAATACAATTTTACGGGTGCAGCATATAATATCTTAGATAACACTGTACGCCAGTTTCAGCTCTCTTGTTCCCAAATCGATATAGCTCCATCACAACTGCATGCGGTATTCCGAATGACACTTTCCGGCGCGGCACAGAAATGGTCATTATATTCCCTCAGCAATTCCGCCAAGTTTTGCGACATGTATCTGGTACTGAAGAACCATTTTGATACTAGTATTAATCACTCTCGATACCACAACGACTGGACTTCGATCACTTTTCAGTCAGCTAGGAATGACAAAGAATGTGTGGAAAAATATCACCCTGGTGTCTTGGATTTCTTGCTCAACCGTTTGGAACTTTGTCAGCGGGCTCTGGGCAGCTCGTACTTCGGTGAACAACAGCTGATTGCTGCAACATTGCGTGCAGTGCAAGGCATAGCTGAACTAAAGCCAGCGATATTCAAACCCGCGATGCGATATGAACAATTGTGCAATGATCTCCGGAATGCATTAATCCAAGCGATGCAGCCCTCTGTCAGCCACGTCGTTGTTCATCAGACCAGTGAAGCACACGAGATTAATTACAACGATCGGAGATATAACACCAATCGCCCTCGTGGTCAAAGTCGCAATAACGGCCGTCGGTTCCGCGTCAACAATTACAAGAAAAGCCTTAGCAACAATCGTCGCAACGAAGATGAAAAGTGCTACATATGCGGCAAGCCAGGCCATTTTGCCCGCGATCATCCTCAGCAGGAGCAGACTGAGCACCGCCGTAAATAAAACGACGCTCACCGCTTCAGTCGGACAATGAAGCCTTACCGACAATTTTTGCTGGATTTTAAAGGTTTACCCGAGGAAAATTCCGATACTGCAGCTTATAACACTGCTGTTGACGACCATAGTGACGATGATGACAGCGAAAATGAGTAGTTCATGAACGCCGCTTCTTTTCTTATTGACAAATCGGCGCGCTATCGTCTGACTAGCTACATACCACCGTCGCTCGATCCCGATGTACCTGTAACCGCCGAACAGTTTGTTCTTGATTGATACTCCAAAGAACGCTTTCAGGGAATCATGCCCGACACCGGTGCTGCGCAGACATCAACAGCCGGACTCCCTCAGTTTCAGGCCCTGCAGCGAGATTACCCCGAGCTATAATTGAACAAGGAAGACAACGCCGTCAAAATACGTTTCGGTAGTGGTGATGCACTTCAAACCTTTGGCTCCGTTGAAATAGCCACGCCAATTGGTAGTGTCAAGTTCTATGTCATGCACACCCCGACGCCATTCCTACTCAGCCTCAAAGACATGGATCGCCTCGACACTCACCTCGATAACACGCGCAATCTCCTCATCCAACGTAGCCCGAGATACAAGGAGATCCCTATTGTACGTAAATGGGGCCATCCGTGGTTCATAATCTCAGATTTTGAACATGCGTCATTGTTCCTGACGACGCCCGAGCTACAACGACTTCATCGACAATTTGGCCATCCTACAGTGCAACTTATGCGCGAAATTCTTACCCGCGCCAGTGAGGAAGCCAACAGTGAAGTCCTCGAGATGATCGCCAAATTTTGTCACCATTGCCAAATGAAGGGTGCTGCACCCCGACGTTTCCGATTCACTCTCCGTGACGACGTTGCGTTCAACCACGAGATTATCGTTGATACTCTCGATTTGGATGGCAAACCAATATTGCACACTGTCGACACTGCCACTGCTTTTCAGGCTGGTCGTTTCCTGAAGAACATGACCGCCAAAGAAGCTTGGGAACGCCTCCGAGAATGCTGGATCGACACATACCTCGGTCCTCCTGATATCCTTGCCACAGACGCGGGCACTAAGTTCAGTGCAGATGAGTTTAGGGATGAGGCACGACTCATGGGTATTACTATCGTAGAAGTTCCCACTGAAGCACATCACTCAATTGGTAAGGTCGAGCGATACCATAGGCCCTTGCGCACGGTCTATCGCATTATTTGCTCCGAGATGGGCTCAGCCATTTCCCCAGAAGCCGCATTGCAGATGTCCTTCAAAAGCATCAACAATAGTGTTGGCCCGAACGGCCTGGTTCCAACTCTTCTTGTTTTTGGCGCTATGCTGCGTCTAAAAATGGACTCCCCGCCGTCAGCACTGACGATGCAGCGTGCCGAAGCGATAAGCAAAGCAATGAAAGAGCTGAAGAAGATCAACGCCAAGTACTTGGTTAACCGCGAACTCAACACCCGTAATGCACAGGACACATCCAACATGCAGCCACTTTCGATCCCAATTGGTAGTGAAGTTCTTGTGTACCGTGGTGCCAAGAAAGGATGGGTTGGCCCTTACATTATGTTGAGCACAGATGACATCAATGTCACTGTACAGAGAGGCACCAATCGCTCCGAATTCCGCGTCAATTTCGTGAAGCCATACAACCGCCTTGACTCAACTATCGCTATTGCATCCTGCCTACAACCATTCGAATACCCAGCTGTTGAGATTCCTCGCCCGCGTGGCCGTCTCGCCACTGAATCGGTTCCTACTACTTTTCCCGACAATCAGTCGTCTTCCCCTTTTAAGAAAATCGAGGTTCCCCCCAAGCGCCTGTCTAGCTGCAAGACCAAAGTCACATTTGATGATAAGCAATGCTCTAAGGAACTGGAGCCACGGTCCGACCAGCCCATTTCTCAGCGCCTTCGTCCGCGTAGCCGTATCCAACATCCCGTTCGGGACAGTGACTCCGATGATGACTCCACTCTTGATAGAGAGTTTTTCACCACGGCTATGGTTGACACTGCATCTTCCAAGCAGTTTTTCATGACTCACAAAGAGCACAGCGATAGAGACCTTGCTATTCGTCTCCGTGCCGAGGGCAAGGTTAACACGGCTGGGGCTCCATTTGAGCTCAGCGACATCGCCGAGATTGATGGTCTCTTGGTCCGCGGTGTGTTAGTCCCCACTCCCAGCAATCAGATCCCCTCCGGCTGCAGAATTTTTGGGTTACTCATGGTGCGCGAAATCAAGGACAAAACAACTGCACATCCGTACGAGAAGTCCCGTCTCGTCGTGCAGGGACACAACGATCAAGAAAAACGCTTTATTCTCACCCAATCGCCCACCATCCAGCGTTGCAGCCAGCGACTGATTCTTGCAGTTGCTCCAACTCTGCTCAAAAGAGGCATGTCTTTCGCTATTCGTCACATCACCCAGGCGTACACCCAGTCCAAAACGCCTCTTACCCGTGATATTTTTGCCCGCCTTCCTTCTGAGCTAAAGGATAAATACACTGAAGGCACTGTATTTCGCGTCGTCTGGCCTCTCTACGGCATTCCAGAGTCTGGTGCCCACTGGTTTATCACCTACCAAAATCATCACAAGGACAAGCTTCACATGACAACTTCAGCGTTCGATCCTTGTCTGCTGGTCACCAACACCGGCAAGAACTTTGGCATGTCTGGCATTCAGACAGACGATACATTGCTTGTCGGCACTACCGAATTTATGGCTACGGAAGAGGAGGAACTAAATAATGCAAAGTTGAAGGCTAAGCCGAAAATTTTCCTCACCGATGGGTCTACATCGGACTTCAACGGCGGCCGTATACACATCAAAGGAGACATCGTGTTATTGACACAGAAGGGCCAAGCTGACAAGCTAGAAGCTGTTGATACTAACTCCACAGAACGCCAACAGCAGTACATTCAGCAGCGCGCCCGCGGTGCGTATCTCGCTTCCACATGCCAACCCGAAGCTGCTTTCGACTATTCGGTTGCTGCCCAACCTCAGAAACCTACAGTTGATGAGTACAATGCTCTCAACAAGCGCATCACTTGGCAGCTCACCCACAAAGATCGCGGCCTCGCTTTCATTCCGCTGGATCCGAGCAACTGGAAGATCATGGTCTTTGCCGACGGTTCGTTTGCCAACCTGAAAGACCTCTCCTCACAAGTCGGTTTCATAGTCACACTGGTTAACGAAACCGCCAAATCTGAAGAGCAGTTCACCATAACCGGAAATCTTGTTCACTGGTCATCCCAGAAGTGCAAGCGTGTCACCCGAAGCGTGCTCGCTTCGGAGGTCTATGGTACTGTCGCCGGAGTGGACACTAGCTATGTTGTCGCCAAGACAGTGCAGTTGATTTCAGAGCAATTGAGACTGCCAAAAGCGCCACTTATTCTTTGCACAGACAGCTATAGTCTCTATGAGTGCCTCGTCAAGCTGGGTACAACATCCGAAAAGCGCCTAATGGTCGATGTGCGGGCGCTGAGACAGAGCTATGAACGCCGCGAGATCAGCGAAATTCGCTGGGTTAATGGCCACAACAATCCAGCAGACGCCATGACAAAGCAGAATCCCAATAAAGCTTTGGAGAAGTTCATCTCCCTCAACAAGATTACAGTACGACTTGAGGGCTGGGTTGATCGTGCGGATCCTACTGCCGAAACTTCACACAGGGCACTGCGAGGAGAGAACGCGCTGGAGGGACATGATGAGAATTGAAAGTGTGCGACATTTTTCATTTATTATTTTCGATTTTTTAATTGGTGCCAATGTCACAGCCATGAATGCTGTTGTGACATGCGTCACGTGAATATGGAGCTAGGGAACTAATGACGTAACAAGTGCATATCGTGTTTTGTATATTAGTACTCGTTTGACCTATATAGAAGAACACACAGAAAATATATACTGATTACCTTCCCCCTCGGATTCGAATCCCAGAACCTAGTAGTTTAACCAACACTACACGGGTTATATGAAACCCAGAGAACAACTCCAAAACTCCTACAACGGCACGCCAACGTCTTACCATGAAACCTGGTAAATCCTTTATCAAATATCAACCCCTTGTAACGGCCTTGACACTTCCCTAACATGAAACATGTCAATCCGTGAAAGTTCATCAGGAAGGAGATAATTTACCTAGGGTTTATTATCAATGTTAAAGAAGGCATAAAGATGGATCCAGAAAAGATTAGAGCAGTGGTAGCATGAGAGGCACCTAAAGACGTTAAGGGGTTCGCAAACTTTTAGCGGTCGTTCATAGAAGATTTTGCGGGAGTATCAGCACCTCTTCAAGAATTGACAAAAAAGGGATTCACATTCTAATGGGTTCAAAATCAGCATGGGGCCTTTTAAAGGTTCAAATTGCTATTCATCACGGCCCCAACTTTGGCCATGAATGATGGGGAAAGCCGTACAATTTTGGAAACAGGCGCATCAGGTTGGGCAGCGGGGGGGGGGGGGCGGGGGTGCCTATTGCAGCAGCAACTATGTGGACCAGTTAAGCCCATCGCTTACTATTTGAAAAAGTTATCACCAGTAGAATGCAACTGTGATATACACGATAAAGAGTTGCTTGCGATTGTAAGGTGCTTGAACGAATGACGGAGTGACTTACTGGACTTAAAAGGTCCATTTCTAATTCTCACTAACGATCAGAATCTCAAATACTTCACGTCCTAAAAGCAGTTATCGAAACGACAAGTGAGATGGTCCCAGTTGTTATTGCAGTATAAATTCAGATCAGTGTTCAGGGCAGGAAAATTAGCGGGACGGCCGGATGCGCTGTCACGGAGACCCCAGGATAAAAGGGAGGGAATTTCAATTAATACAAATTAACTGGTTCCAAAAGGGGCAAGGGCCAAACCATCTTCAGTCAGCGTCAATGCCGGATAAAGGCCAGATTCCAGAAGAGGCGGACATCTCTGAGGAAGAAGTACAGCGGATGTGCAGCGAGGCGAGGGATTCAGACGGCTCATTCAGAGAACTTTACAGAACTCTATGAGAAGACAAAGCGCAATTCGCTTCGACGTTGCAACTGAAATTATCAAGGTCAGAATGCCACATTGATAATCGAGGGGTATTTCGTTTTCGTGATAGAATATGGATACCTCAATTCGAGCATTTAAGGACAGCTCTGATATAGAAAACCCATGATTCTTATCTGGCCGGAAATCCCGGTAGGAGCGGCGCCATCGCTATTTTGGCTAAAGCCATCTTCTGGTAGGGCATGACCGCGACGGTCCAAAAGTTTTGCAAGAATTGCGATGACTGTGACAGGTCGAAGGTCTGGCGCTCCTGAAAGCGAGGGTTATTACTGCCACTAACCGTACCGGATCGCTTTCATAGCGAATTATCCATAGATTTCATGACGGACTTACCGGTTAGAGGAAAGGAGGATCCCGAATTTTGAATGGTAATCACGGACTGACTCCTAAAAGGGGTTACTCTTGGAGGGATGAATTTCATGAGAACAGAAGATTACGCGTATAAATTCCAACAATGCCACTATCGTTTCCATGGTTTCCCACATGCCATTACTTCAGATCGAGGCTCGAATTGGGTTGGGATTTTTGGGCTAGATTGTGCAAGGTAATTGGCATAGGACGAAGATTATCAACCGCCTTTCACACCGAAACGAACGGAGTGACAGAGAGAATGATTGAGGAGGTGTTAGCGTACCTGAGGGCGTTTACCTCTTTTTCCCAATGGCACTGGACTTTAATGTTGCCGACAGCCCGGCTAGCTATCAACAACAGAGATAGTTCTATTATTATGCCATGAGCGACATGTAGACTGCGGAGCAAGACAAGACAAGACTAGATATGATGCCAGGCTATAGATACTGTCCTACATGATTACTTTTGGTAATCACTTCCCTCGTGTAAAAGAGCTTGATTTTCACAACCAGTGCACTGTAAGGCGCCTTACATCGAGTTATGTCTTCATATGATATTCCGGTGTGAGTGCCCCCATGTCATGTTAAGTCATCCCTCCATGTGCCGCACCAGTGTCATTCGTGTCATAGCCCCCAGGCTTCATACATTAGAATAATGAAGCAGCACTACCGCGTCGCTTAATTTAGTTACTTTCCCATCGCCAGAGACCGTTTAGATGATCCTCTGGTTGTCCAGCTAATGTTTAATCTTTAAGAAAGTGACGATGATGGTTTTTATCATGTCGAGCGGGTGGCGTGCTGAACACGGCCATAAGACGCCGAGAAGTAGACTTCTCTCCGTCGCTACAGAATAGATGCCGAACTTTGACGTAGAACACTCATGTTGTGGGTGCATTCGGTAGTAACACTACCGGGTATCACATCTTGGGGACTGGCACTCTCTCCCTCAACCGTGAATACCCACCCAAGGAAAAACCGACATGTAAAAACCATTGAGCTACCCCAGCATACTTCATCACCAAACGTCATCGACCGTGCGGAAAAGTAGTTTCATGGTGTTCATACTTTACGTCGTGATAGGTGTTCATGCAACATAACTTTTGTATGATGACCCGGATGATGGACCACCACATATTTCTTCGTTGGGCCGATTATTGGTCCGCTCAAATCTCGCAACCGTAAATCACCAGGTAAGTCCTGCGTCTTTCTTCCCCTATCCGGCATGTCCCTCCTACCTTCTCACTATGCGTATGCCCTCTTAACACGCGTGCCGTCCTGGAAACATGCCTCCCAAATATCGTAATCCTCCCAAACATCGTAATCCTCCCTACAACTTTATGCACCAGGTCTTCAATCCTCCGTCGGGTATCCATAACTACATGGGCGTATAGTTGGAGCCCATAGGCGTGGATAATTTTAGTGGATGAGTCGTAAAACTTATGAAAGGCCGTGATCATTAAATCTTTAGGAATGTTTGATTTTGATTTTGATTTCATTGACCTGATTCGGCGCTTT